>JAMZAV010000121.1:0-654708 GCA_024449915.1 Sweltsa coloradensis
CCACTACAGAGAGTATACTGTACCTCCTTGTCGTGCTGCCTGGCCTCCTTCCAGCGCGCCCACTCGTTGAGAATATCCTCTACCTCCGCCTCCCTGTCCTTCTCCCGCGCTCTCTCCACCGCTTGCTGACCCTCCAAAGTGTGCGCCACATCGTTCACCAGATTGCTCTTGAGTTTAATTTTGTTCAGGTAGTCCATGTCCGCTTGCTCTCGCCTGCGTTTCAACGCTTCTCCCAGCTGTAGACATTCATTAGCATTAATTCTGTATTAAATATTTAGGCCCTATATTATTTGTTTGCAGTCATTGATGTCATGCTAATAACACTGTTCGATATAGCGTCACAGCTTGAGCTACTGGTTACACTTAGGCCTATCAACAAGAACAATGTAATGGGACCCAAAACTTTGGCGCATGCTGTACTTTAATACAGCAATTCTTTATTGGCTTGTAGTAAACATAGTAATACAAAAATGGAAGGTCTTGGTTGTATTTTACCCAGTTATACAAATTCTTGTTTAAATGTACACTAAAAATTTACACATACAAAATCAATGAGATCTTAAAGAAGTGTCAAGCTCATGTACCCCTACCCTTCTACATTTGCGCATTCTTAATTCATTAACATTCACTCACTGTATCTTAATTGCATCCTTAAAAAGCTTGGCAATATAGATTTTGCATGATACTTTTATAAAATTAATTATGAATACGAAAATGATGATCTGGGCTTTTCTTTTAAATCTCATTGCTTTTTGTTTGTAAGTTTGGCTGTATTTTTTTCTAGTTTTTGTATGCGTGGGATCTCATTACTTTCTCAAGTTCTATTGCAAATTTATTTTTTGTTAAAGTAAAATAGTTTAATAAAGTAGTAATAATTGCTAGGTATATATTTATTGTTCACCGAAAATATCTCGAAACCCAAAGAAACTGGTGGTGGCGGTGGTTGTGGCGTTGTTGGTCGTGGTCGTGGTCGTGGTCGTGGTCGTGGTCGTGGTCGTGGTCGTGGTCGTGGTCGTGGTCGTGGGTAGTGGTAGTGGTAGTGGGGTAGTGGTAGTGGTAGTAGTGGTAGTGGTAGTGGTTGTGGTAGTGGGTAGGGTAGGGTAGTGGTAGTGGTAGTGGTAGTGGTAGTGGTAGTGGTAGTGGTAGTGGTAGTGGTAGTAAGGATTTATTGTACGCGAATAAAATTTAGGACTATGTGTTGTCAGGTAGACCTACCTAAATCCCCCCGATTACGATAGTTTTTATGATCATATCACGTTTCATGATAACTGGGTGACACCTCGAAAACACCCCGGCCAACTCTGCTTGCTTTATAAGGTGCCTGAGTGTGTTAGCTCACTCACCGCGGCTTGACTAGAAGTCTAGAAGAAAAATAATCCCAAACATCTCAAGTTTGTCTAGTCTATTCAGTGTTTCCACGTACATTGTGCAGCCTCTGCGCCTGTTCCTTAGCGTTGATGTACACCCCACGTTCGGCCCCCTCCTTCAGACTGTTCTGCGCATTGAACAGGCTCGCCACTCGTCGCTCCAACTCCTCAAACGTCTCGTAGACTGCGTCGTCGACCGGTGGTGCTCGACGGCGCTCCCTCCATGTCAACACGGCGATGACGGCGATTCCGATGATGCTGACAACCAAGACGGCCGGGGTGACAGAGAGGACGGCGTCAGCGACCACACCTTTACTTGTACTCGCAGGCTGTCTGAACCCTGCGCACAACATTTTGTTGTTGTGGATTAATTGCGCGTCAACCGTAAGGTCTTAATGTACCACTCTTGCCCCGAGGATTGTAGAGCGGTAAGTCTCATGTTAGTCAGAACCATCCACGGACAGTGGAAGGGAGGGGAGGGGGTGGCAATAGTTACTCACTTCGCTGATCAGATTTCGACCCTTGTTTCGGGAGTAATAATTTATGCTCCCCCCATTACTATAGCTGATGTTTGCAAGATGGACGTTTCCTCTTACCTTGCCTGTTACGATTAGCAGGTTCATGAAAAGATTCCCAAAAGGGAACTAAATGGATCAGTCCTTCGTCCATACATTTGAATATTTTAGTTAGGCCTACAATAATCTCAAATATGCTACGTGTAGAGACCAAATGGGAAGGACATGGTAGAAGAAAAAGAAGAAGAAGAAGAAGAAGAAGAAGAAGAAAAAGAAGAAGAAGAAGAAGAAGAAGAAGAAGAAGAAGAAGAATTTTACTGTCCCCCACTGAAAATCAGTTATATAACTGAGTGGGTAGACTCTAAATACAATTTATTTAATTTATTTTAGAAGAAGATTGATGGATGGAAAGATACCATACCAAGAGAGAGAGGAAAGAGGAGAGAGCTGGGAAGATGTGGAAGAAATACGATTGTGGGACCATGGACTAACAGTAGTGGAGGAACCATGGAGTTATAAATAGTAATTGGGACGATAAAATGAGTGGATTAATTTCATTACAATATCAATACCCAAGTTGACTCAGCAAAAAGCGATACGGCTATGGATAATGATAATAAACCTAAAAATAGACTTGTACTACCTCTGGCTGATAATTTGAAAGTCGAAGAAACATGTCTGAAAAGTTTGCTGAATGAAAGAAGGCCTTTAAAATAACAGAAAAAAATTGGAATTTTTTGGGGCGAGACATAACCTCACTATTGGAAATTATATTTATATTTTTGGACAACACAACAAATCTAGTTCAAAATTAAATTTTGAGAATCGGTTTTCTAGACATAGTTTCTAAACACCTAAGCTAAAGCTAAAATTGTTTTCTGAAAATAACAGTTGGTGTACGAATATTTTGTCAAACGGTACAAAACTGAAAAAAAATCGTATTTGTACTGTTTAACAAAAAAAAATCGTACCTACACCAACTGTTATTTTCAGAAAACTATTTTAGCTATTGCTTAAGTTATAGCTAAAGGTGTTTAGAAACTTTGTCCAGAAAACCGATCCTCAAAATTAAATTTTGAACTAGATTTGTTGTGTTGTCCAAAAATCTAAATATAATTTCCAATAGTGAGGTTATGTCCCGCCCAAAAAAAATCACAATTTTTTTCTGTTATTTTAAAGGCATTCTTTCATTCAGCAAACTTTTCAGACATGTTTCTTCGACTTTCAAATTATCAGCCAGAGGTAGTACAATAGCCTTAATATGCTCCAAAATTTAACAAGTACAATTTTAATCTGGTTTCCCACCGCGGAAAACATTGTGTGACGTCATCCGCAGGTAGGCGTAAGCTATCAGATCGCTCGCCTCAGTTGTAAGTTATGACCATGCTGTGATCAAGAGGCTTCCAATGCAGAACGTCCAGGGTTCGAATCCTGCTATAGACAGAAGAATTCTTACTTCTGATCGAGGGTAAATTTTTGGATAATTTGTATGAAGAGTGCGACAACCGCTCTGCCTAGGGGATACCGGAGGACACCGCCGTGATGGACAGAATCCGTCACGGTCAAGGGGAGGGTAGAGTAGAAGTTTCTCACGTCGCCGGCCAGAGCCCCGCTTCTTTTTTCGTGAACATAATAATTTTAACTCCCCTACGTGCTATAGCTGTTGTTTGCGAGTTGGGCTTTTCCTCTTGTCCCATGTTCCGGGACAAGTTCTCCCCGGGCCCAGACAGACAGGGGGCTTGGCGATGATGTCTTTGCAAACCGACAAGGGTTTGTCTCGAGCCGCTTTTACAACCGGTATTAGCCTATTTCTGGGTCCCCAGAAAAACACTAAGTTCGGTAGAGTGATGGTTTGCGTCTGGCACTTCTGGCCACTGTGGCCACTGGCTGGCCAGCAATGAAAAGGTGTCAGCCTGTCACTGGCATACCGTCTGAAGGCTGGCCAGAACAAAAAAAAAACCCAGCCCGTTGTTGGTTGGCCGTTTGTCGTGTTTATGTCGTTTTGCCGCCACGGGCGTGAAGATGGCTGGCCATCACTTTGCCGGCTCCCGGTTTGGCCAGCAGCGGATAAGTCATGGACCACACTTGTAACCCTACGCACGGCTGGCCACAACATCCCAGCAAACACCAGTTCATCGCGCCCGCACGTAAAACGCACGTACGCGTACGTACGTTTTATGTATGTATGCCCCATACTTTTCCCGCAGAAAAGAGTCACTTCTGCCCGCATGTATTACGCACTTTCTCTGCACGTTTTTAGCATGGTATACATACTGGGGATGCACCTTACCCACACAGGAAACACACTAAGTATACGCACTCGGTAATATTACGCCCACACCTTACCCGCACGGGAAACACACATTTACGGCAACTAGGAGTCACACTCCGCCCACACCTTACCCACACGTTTACGACACCCAGTAATATTTCGCATCACCTGGCTTCGCCTGCAGGGAACTAGGTCGCTACTCCATCTGGTAGAGAATCTAAAAAGTATCATAGGAAGCAGCTATGCCAATAAATAATTAAATTAATATCAAACCCTATTTCCAACTAAGTCGGGTAGGGGGTGGGAGGGTTCCCACCACATTCTTGGCTCCACGGGGTTATCGAAGCCGGGCTAGCCATGCCTGACGCTTCCTCCCACATAAACTTTTTCTTCCTCTGCTTCATCAACTTCACTTTTCTTCCTCTTCCTCTTGTCTTCTTCCTCCAAGGAGCCCTCCCCGTTTTGTTCCATGTTTTTTCGTTCTTCCCAACATTTTCTTGGTTAATCCTTTCCCAAGCTGGCTTTCTCTTTTTTCAAATCCTTTTGCTATAAACTTCTTCCCATCTCAGTCTGGGCCTCCCTTCTTTTTTCTTGTTTGTTTCCTGCATCTTCTTCATACTGTACCTAGGATCCTGTCCTTCTGCATCCTCTTCTATGTCCAAACCCCTCAGCCTTTCTTTCCCTAGCTTAAAGTTTAAACTCTCTACCCCTAGTCTTCCTTATCTTCGTGCTCCTCATCTTATCAATCTTCGTACCTCCCATTTACACTCCTTAAAAATTTCATTTCTGCAGCTTGAATTTGTCTCTCTTCTTTACCCCCAACCCTGGCCATGTCACTGCACATATGTAGTACCGTCCAAAATATGCTTTTTTAATTAAAAGTTTGCATTCCTTGGCACTTCTTTTTTCCAAAGCAGTTTTTCCTCACTAATGGAAGAAACTCTCAGCGAAAACCCAAAGAAACGCCTTGGCAATCTCCGCGTCTATTTTCCATCGTCGAGATTATGCTGCCCAGGTATATTTAACTATTTTGCCCTCTATAGTTCTTCCCTCAAAGTACAATCTTTTTCCTTTTCCCAGATTTCTTACTTTTCCCCATACCATCACTTCACTCTTGTAATGCTTATCTCTAGCCCAAATTCTTCTGTACGTTCTTCCATTTCTCCACTTCTTCTGCCCTCTTCCCATGACTTCCCCATATGAGTAATCGCCCAGCATATATTAAGTCTACACGACTCTGCCCACCCCTTTTCCAACTTCCTCATATCTCGTCGAGTACTATATTGAAAGCATCGGTGACAGTACCTCCCTTGTCTAAGACCTGGTCTTGACTTAAAACCACCCGTTTCTCCCACCTTAGTTCCACGCAACTCACATTTTCACATACATACTCTTCTCTTTCACCAATTTTGTTTCAATTTTCTTTTTTCGGAGGCATTCCCCAACTAATTCTCTCTGGGCATCCTGTTCAATAGGCCTTTTGTAAGATCCAGAAAACCCTCCATACCTCCTCCCCTTTTCCCTTCTCTTTCCAGAGCTGTCTTTTATAGAAAATCAATCCAGGGTTGACCGTCCACTTCTGAACCATGTAGCCCCTCCTCAGCCTCTTTCCACCTTTTCTTTCTTTCCCTTTTTCTAGCAACTTTTTCATACAACTTGGCACATTGACAAAGTAGAGTGCCCCTATAATTACTACACTGTTGTTTCACCTTTTTAAATATTGGTCACTAATTACCCTTTTCCCATCCTTTGGAATCTTTTTATTTTCTCCAAGCTGCGTCAACACCTGAAATCCAGTCTCCCCTCTTTTCCTGGGCTTTAATCATGTCACAACTACTTCATCTCCCCCGGGGTTTGCCTTCCCTTTTTCATTTCTCAGTCCCAAATTTAACTTTCCGCTTCTGAGAGCTCTTTCTTCCTCATCTTCTATTTCGTCTTCTCCTGCTTCACTGGGGCTATCTTCGTTATACTTTTGTCGCTGTCTTCCATTCCTTAAATCCTCTCTTTAACAAACTCTGAAAATATTCTTTCCAACTCTTCCCTGCGAGTCGTTTGTGACGTTCGTTTCTTTTCGTAGGAAATGTGATTCTTAAACTCTCCCCTTTTCTCCTTGATAATTTTTGTACAACAATTTTTTATTTCCTTGAAAATCTTCCTCCAATTTCTCTCCGAACTCCACCATACTCTTTTCTTTTTCTCTAGTCACTATTTGCTTTACCGTTTGTTTCGCCCTCCCATATTTTTTTGACATTTTCCTCTGTATAATTCTTGATCTTCTCTTTCCCGCCAGTCTCTATCGCGAAACAGCTTCTTTGACTGTTTCATTCCCCCACGGTGTTCCTTCTTTTCTTCTCCCCGTTGCTCTTCCGCATACTTCCTCTGCACTAGTTACAAAGGCAGCCTTAAATCCTTCCCATTCTTCTTCGATTCCCTGAATGTCTCCACATGGCAACATTTCTCGTATCTTTTCCCTAAATTTTCTCTTTCTTCTTTTCTTTGTATCTTCCACCCTTAATTCGCGTCTTCTTTGATCTTCTATTATTCATTACATTTTTACCTTCATAGATTTTAGCTACCAGAAATCTGTGGTCGCTACCCAAATTCTACTGATGGTACAAACCCACACATCTTCTAACCTCTTTTCTTTTCCCTTTCCCCACACAAATATAATCTATAATGTTTCGTGCCTTGTATCCTCGTCTCCATATCCATATCTTGTTATCTTATGCTTGCAAACCCCTTCTTTTTAACCCGCTATTTCCTACTTTCAAAGAGTTTCGTGCACCCAAATTCTAACATTTTTATTCCCTCTGCATTCCTCTTTCCCCAGCCATGTGGACCCAATCTTCTTTTAAACCCTTTCTATCATCCCCCACCCATGGCATTGAATCACCCATAACGATAACGCCATTTCCTTTAATGCAACCTTCTAATTCTTCCCTGAACTTGTCCTTCTCCTCAGTAGGTCTTCCGGTTTGGGGTGGGTACACTTGTATGACATTCACATGTTCTTGATCTATTAACCATTTCCACTTGTATAATTCTGTCACTTGTATATGCTATCCTACAATATTTTTTTTTTTATATTTTGGGCTGGCAAAGAATCCTACCCCATTTTTTCCTTCCTGTCCTCCTGACCCCATCAACTTGTACCCACCTCGTAAATCCTTTTCCCCTTTTCCCCATCCACTTTTTCTCACTTAGTCCTAGAAGTTCAATTTTACGTTCAATCATTGTATCGATTAACTCTTCCATCTTTCCATTGAGCGAGACAATGTTCAAAGTTTCCTATTTTACTAATCTTCCCCTTTCCTGTTCCCTTTAGTTTGCAATCTTTTCAGGTTTCTCATCCTTTTACAGTTCGGTTGGTAATCTTTCGCTTGTTTTAGCATGGATTCCTTCACCACCCACCTTGGTACGAAAAAACCTCATGCTTGATTTCTGTTTCGTTCAACTCCAATCTTCTGTAGTGCCAATCGTAGGGTCGCTACCCATCTTCATCTCATCTGCATACCTCCTGATCCCCCATCGAGGTGAAAACCCCACTATTTACAAAATTCACTCCATTCACATTTGCCCAAATTTTCCAGTTGATTATTAACTATACAGCTCCCTTTTCCTAGAATCCCATGCACTACTACTATGGTATCTCTTCCATATGTCTCCCTCAACAACTTTACCACCTTTGATTTTCCATCAATTTATTATATTGGTTATCAGTTTCCCCTTTTTTCAACTCACGGCTACCCGGGCCCTTACAACTACCTTTTTTCACAATTTTCTTCTTAGGATTGCTTTTTTTTCAGTTGCCCTACCAGGTCCTCAACATGATTCCCCGGGGATGCCTTGGCCCGATTTTTTTCTCTTTTTACACCCATTCCCTGTGAGTTGCAGAAACCCCTGCAACATGCTTCCCCTTACGTCCTCTATTAGTAGCGCCTCACTCTGTCTTAACATACCATTCTCAGGCTTGAAAATGGGGCGTGTCCCCTTTCACAACAGATGTTGCTGGGTTGCGCAAAAGGGAACCCTCTGGGGGCCCTTTGGGAGCGCCAGGGAGTTGGATGTCATGCTGTTATCGTGCGCTCCTACCAATCCTCACCTCAACATGTTTAGTATACCGGCACTTCATCCTATTCGATTCAGATTGCTTGTTTTGCATAGACCTAGGCATATGACTATCAATATGTACCCTACCTGACACTTACTTGAGACATTGTGTTTGGTTTTTACCTCTCACAACATCATTAGGTCTACTCTTAATAATACGAAGTTCCTCCACTTCTGGTTGTGTTGTACGCCTAGTTTCTTTTATCTCCACAAAACTGATTCATTATAATGCCTACTTCGATCATTTCTTCGAGTCTATTGAACTTTTTCTCAATCTTCTTGATCCTTCCTCCATCAACACTCTCCTAATTTCTTCAAATTTATTTCTCATAGACCTGTTTAACCTCCCGGAATTCATCCATTTCTCGCAGCATTTCTTTTTTACATCCCTTCTATTTCCATCTTCCTTGTTCTCCCCAATCTCTCCTTTTGATCAAATCTGGCCGTCAGCACAGTGGTCAGATGGTCCATCCCATGCAACATTCAACAAAACACTTTCCATCTTTTGCATTCGTGTTTTTAGCTCGTCTACTTGCAATCGCATGAGCCTTTTTTTCATTAGCGCTGCTGGGCTTCTTTTTTATAAACATTCTATACACCTTCCTCCTCACGATTCTCTTCGTATGACATTTCCTATCCGTATACTACGCTTTGACTTAGGCCCACTAACAGCGATTTGCCAACGAACCTCCGCTTTTCTTCAATTCACGCAAATATCCTTGGCACAACATCATAATTTCAAGTGTAGCACTATGTGGTAGACCTAATTGTTCATTATTGTTTCAAGGGGCGAGTACACTACACTCTTTACAAGTCCACCCCAACACTTTCCTTGGTTCCCTAAACATCTATAATTCACACAAACTTTCACATATTTGACATTGTACGCCCAGCACGCACTCCTTTTCCACATAACGAGCATTTCTTCCCCTGTGTCCCAAAGTCATTATCAAAACTTGGATTATAACTCCCAAACTTGGTCGCACCATTAATAGTAGCTCAACATTTTTTTTGGAGTCGGATGTCTTTGCTGATAAACACTTTGGCACCTTATTACCTTATTACGAAACAATATTAGAAATGTAATTATTACTGCAAGTCAAGTTCATGGCAGTTCATATGCTTATTTTATCATGTTAATCGGTTTTTTTGGAAACTTACATTAGGTAAGAAATTTTACTCCCATCTTGTGTATTCGAACCTCGTCCATGCCTCGCTCCTTCAACCTGGAATCTAAAGCCAGCCACTAGACCGTTTTTGGCCATCGGTGAACTGATAAATGAGAGGAGTTAAACTAGCCTAATGTTGGACTAGGGCGCGCCTTTGTGTTTTTGCGAATCCTCATATACGTTCTCGAATAATGCAATTAGGTATTATTCTAACAGTTTAACTTTTAAGAACGTTTTTATAAAAAATGTTTGGGGGAAAAAAATATAACAATAAATATGCTAGCGTAGACTTTGATGTTTAATGACGAATTTGTGCTCCATCTAATCATTAAAATTCCAACATAAGTATTAAAATATGGTGGTGCAAAACCACGATGGCATTTATGTATACCATATCGACAAGCAATAATTATTGTTAAATTATATTTTTATTTTCGTCGATGTTTTTCTTAGCAATGAAAATTAGTTGAGTTTTAGCTAGTAAAATTCAAATTCCCAAGTTTTAAAAAAAATATTATGAAATTGGGATCATTAATAATAACTGTTTTTCACTTTGTAGTCCATGTTACACTTACCCTAATATGAACAGAAGTATAATGCTAAAATAGAACTAAGTAGTTTTTAAACTATTAGGCATAATAGCATTTTTTATATTAAGCAGGACTTGCCTACATTAAAATATTTATTAGCATGTTTCCGGGATAAACGACACTCGCAAAATATTGAAATACATACAGTTTTGACGGTAAATGGGCGCGGTTGCGGTGAGGTTACGGGGACGACTAAAGCACGGCGCGCACCAGAACGACTCGGCTCGGGCTCCTGGGCAGAACGGCATTCTGCGTCGAATTGAAATGCACTAAATCATATGAGACCCGCGCATGCACTTGATCGGCTCCGGCCGGTACATGTGTATTTTTTCCCCCCTTTTGCTCGGTTTCGTTTATCCTCGATTGCTTTGAGCAAGCAACTTGGCCGAACAGCCGGACGGGTAGAAGACAGTTCCAATTAAAGAAGCACCGCTTATAAGAATTGTTCCTACTATGAGGTCGAGAAAATAATGGAACTGGTGAACCGAGTGTAGCACCTAGTCCGCGGTGCCGAGTCGAGCGTATGGGGGCGCGGCACTTTGGACGATACCGAAGCGATTACTCACAACCACTCTGTCGACGAAACCGAGCCGAGTCGTTCTGGTGCGCGCCGTGCTTTAACACAAATCGAAGCTTTGACTCTGACGTAACGTTGCCCACACGTGGAAAAACACGTACGTACACTAGTAAAATACACACACTTTTGTGGCGGTGTTGGGGCGCTGTGCGGGTACAGTGCGTACGAGCAACACACTAACAGTGGCACAGAAATACGTACGTTGCCCACACGGAAAACACACGTACTCAAATGATTTGCCCACACACCACACAAATCCCACACTACACGTGCGTTATACGTACATTTTACACACGTTTTACACAGTCGTGTGTTTGCTGGGATATTAGTTACCTGCCCAGTGATGGTTGGCCGCTGCCGTGTCGCTGTTGTTTTGCCGCCACAGGCGTGAAGATGGCTGGCCATCACTTTGCCGGCTGCCGGTTGGCCAGCAGTGTTTATGTGTTGGCTCATCACTAGAAAACCGTCTTCTGGCTAAACATATTTTAACAATCACCCATCCAGTGAAAGTCGATTTGCTATTGTATGTATAGGTGATTATTCCCTCAACACAGCAAGCTTCTTCCGTGGCGCAACGGTAAGAGGCTAGGCTTACAGATGGAGAGTCGCCCTGCTGGACCGAGTTCGAGACACCTCACTTGAAACTTTATAATTACTTGCAAATTATACATATTGTGTATCACCCTACAGATATTTGACTGGTGTCAGAAATTAAGACGAAATACCTTTGTGAGACCGATATTATAACAATTATACTTATTATTTCAATTTTTTTGTTTACATATTTAGATACCAGATCGCGCTGGTTCCAATGATTTCCAAGCAAACACGAATTGATGGGCCATAAATGGCCCGCAAGCGGCTGGCCAGTTCAGTTCTCGCCAGCCGCTTGCGGGCCGGCATCTTTGGCCATTTGCCGGTTAAGGGCCGGAAGTGAGCCACAAGTGACGGCCGGCTGATGGCCGGTGGGACAAAATCAGAGCGAGCCGTAACTGGCCAAAGATGCCGGCCCGCAAGCGGCTGGCCAGTTCAGTTCTGGCCAGCCGCTTGCGGGCCACTTAGGGCCCATTAATTCGTGTTTGCTGGGTCCCTACTATTTGACCAATGGCGCCTGCGCGTCACAACTTGCGCTCTAGCCCGGGATATGGTCATCACTCACTCGTGGTCGTGGGTCACCGCGCACTGCTCGGTTCGGTTCAGCATCGGATTCTCGATTTTGTTGTAATTAATTTTTTTTTTTTTTTTGTTTATTTGGATTAAGGACGCGTCAACCGTTAGGTCATAATGCACCACTCTAACCTAGGGGGGGGGGAGGAAGAGGGGCCCATGCTGGTCAGAACCAGCCACGGGAAAGGGGAGGAAGGGGGGTTTCTCACGTCGCGGTCGTCATTGTCTTTATCATTGTTCGTGGTGTCATTGTCTTTGTCATCGTCGCCGGGGGGGGGTCGTCAAGGGAAGGGGGGCAAGGTCCCCGGCGACGATTGCCAGAGCTCGCCTCTAGATTCGGGGAGTAATATACTACCCTTCTTACTAGCTGATGTTTGCAAGGTGGACTTTTTCTCTTGAATCGCCTTTTACGATTAGCAGAGCCATGCTCTGGGCCAATTCTACCCCGGGCCCAGACGGGGTTAATTGGATTAAGGACGCGTCAACCGTTAGCCAATTCTACCCCGGGCCCAGACGGGGGATTATGGATTATGGACGCGTAAACCGTGAGGTCGTATTGCACCACTCTAGCCTAAGGGGGAGGGGAGGAGGGGCCCATGCTGGTCAGAACCAGCCACGGGTAAGGGGAGGAAGGGGGGGTTTCTCACGTCGCGGTCGTCATCGTCTTTGTCATCGTTCGTTGTGTCATTGTCATCGTCGCCGGGGGGTCGTCAAGGGAAGGGGGCAAGGTCCCCGATGACGATTGCCAGAGCTCGCCTCTAGGTTCGTCGGGGAATAATATACTCACTGCTTACTAGCTGATGTTTGCGAGGTGGACTTTTTCTCTTGAATCGCCTTTTACGATTAGCAGAGTCATGCTCTGGGCCAATTCTACCCCGGGGCATTTGATTGGATATTGCTTAACGTCTCAAAAATATGTGCCTCTTGGCTTATGCAACTTGGCTAATCGAGACTAAGGGAGGGACGGAAGGGGATGACGCGGGGGGATAAGGGGGGACAGGCCTGTGAAGTTCAGAACCAGCCACAAGCGTATGGGGAGGGCAGAGGTTCCCACACGTCGTGGTCGTCTCCGTCTGTGTCATCATCCGTCCGTGTTGTCATTGTCGTCGCCGTCGGGGAGGTAGTCAAAGGGAAGGGGAAAGTTCCCCGACGACCCAGAGCTCGCCATTAGTTTCAGGGAGAAGAACTCCCCTAATCACGGGCCAAACCACGAGAAGGTTGCGAGTTGGAATTTGATGGCCCCTTTGAAAGAGCAGCTAGAGCGGAAGGCCGGACAAAATCCACGTGGAATCAATTTGCAAACTGGTGCCCTATCGACGACTGCCAGAACTCGCCTCTAGTTTTGGGGAGTGACTTCTCTCTTCCCTACCTAGCCTACTAGGCCTAGGTCTAGTTGATGTTTTGCGAGAAGGACTTCACCTCTTTGCTCGAATATTACGATTGGCAGAGTCATGCTCTGGGCCAGATTACTAATAATTATAGCCTTAAGATGAATGAGATCAGAGATGCATTACTTACGAGACCGTCGGCCAAAGGAGCTCGCTGCCCCTATGACAATGGCAAAAACTATGAGCGATATTTTCAACATCCTCTTACGATGATTTAGTATGATAAATTTACTAGAGTCATTACTGTAACTACCTTCATATTGAAATACAGTCGATTGTTCAAACTTGACAGGATTGTAAACATTGTAAACGACAATACAACACAGTTAAAACAAGGTCTGTACAATGTGTGCATTGGTTAGGTCGTCGCATCTTTGGTTTCGAAGAAATGTATGGTTTATGTTTTGTTAATACACAAAGGCCTACATATTAATCATAATCATTGTCATAATCAAAATATCACGACTATCATGTTCCTAAAGTTGTATTAACATTTCACGATGATTTACCACATTATAAATTAATACTATGGGTAGGTACGGTAGATTAAATTAAATCTAGGGCGACGGTCGTTCGCTCGCAGCCAAGCGCACGCGAATGCTAGAAGGCGATGACTAACTCGACCCTGTATACAGCTACCCGAGCTGGGGGGTTTTCAGCTATCTGCACACGCCGTTCCGAAAGATATACAATCTTGAAACTCGGTATATGACCTGATATGTGGTCCATTACATACCACAAAAAAATCAGACCGATCCGATAACCCGTTTTGTGTTAAAAAAAGTGCGTAAAAATCGACTAAAATCTTTCGGCTGGCTGGTTGGTGGTGTGATGGCGGAGTGGGGGGGGGGGGGGGATTCTGCCAGAGAGGTATAAAAGCCTATAGAGGAAAACGGTACATCTCAGAACTATGAAACTTGGACCACACTTAGATGTACCTCGGACTCACACACTTCCGCCGAGAGACAAACAATATTCCACCCCAACACCTCCCAAATCATCCCCTTAAATTAAAATAGTTCATAACTTTAACCCAAAATCGATTTTTTTATCAAATTAGTTATTAAAATTATGTTCAAATGTGTTTTTAAACCCAATCGGCCTATTCTCATTATATAAACCACATTTTGTCAACCCCCATCCCTAATAGTTTATATTATTTTTACCTTGATTTCCAGCATTCACCACGAAGGCACCTAATGAGTTATCAGCATGAAATTTGGCATGATGGTACATACTAATATGAAAAATAATTCACCGAGAGGCAAGCGATATTCCACCCCCAACACCCCCTAAATCATCCCCTAAAATTGGAATAATTCATAGCTCTAACCCAAAATTGAATATTCAAATTAGTAAATTGTGTTTTATTGTGTTTTCACCCAATCGGCCTATTTTCATTTTCTAAACCACATTTTTTCAACACCCATCCCTAATAGTTTATGTTATTTTTACCTTGATTTCCAGCATTTACCATGAAGGCACCGAATGAGTAATCAGCATGAAATTTGACAAGATGGTACATAATTATATGAAACATAATAATCCGCCAGGAGGCAAGCGATATTTCACCCCCACTGTTCCCTACCATCCTTAACTTTCGGAAAAACGTTAGATCGTATTTAATACAATTTTAATATTTTAATTGCTGATTAAAATTATGCGTCAATGTGTTATATTGCGGTCAACAAAGCATTCACACAAACACCCAAGACGACATTAAACATAGGAAATTTAATAAAAACATTGTATATTGCCAATTACAAATTGTAAACAAAAACAAAAGATGGTAGCTTTTGTATCTAGACAATCTGTTTTAAAAGGCACTGAATCCACCTTTACACGTATTTCACGTATTTCACGCTTTGATATGAAACAAACAACAAAAATATGTGATATCCCCCCAAAATACAAAAAAATTGTATAAAAAAAAAAATGGCAGCAAAGCTCTCCTTCCAAAGTCTTCGGCTGTGAATGCTGTGAGATATAGAAGTTGAGCCAAGCATTTCATTCTTTCTCCCTAGTTTCGCATTGAAAAGAAGTAAGATCATTTCGCCTGTTGACGAGCGCCAAGCCAACCATTTTCGTCGTAAAAAAAGTAAAAATTTTTAACTCAAAATCATAACAAAATTAATTAAACACAAACACACGAACAATAACCACGGTCAGAAAAATAAAACACTTACCAAAAAGTGCGTAAATTTTCGGAAGCTCCGCTTCCTTCCTCAGACGCGAGGGAACTGACGTCTCTCGGTGTCACGCAGCATCTCCGCTGTGCGCATCGCCAGCCCTAGTTGCTCGCGCACCACTGGTCTCCAAAGCGGCGGGAAATCCGCACTAGGCTGGCTGACAGCACCAGGAACAAAATCCATTGTTGCGGCCTCTTTTAGTCTCCTCTTAAAAACATTGGGTTCCTTCAATATGATAGTAACATTTTCCCAATCCACACTAGTTTTACACTCGAAAAGGTGATTATACTTCCTAGTGACAAAGGCAAGAGTACTGTAATCTTAGATAAGGTTGACTATGAGCGAAAGATTTCAGACATACTTAGCTTGCCCCAGTATGTCAAACTTGACAGGGACCCCACCACGAAAATTGAAAACCAAATTTATAAGGTGATTAAAAAACAGAGCAACACAATTACTCAGTCTTTCCGGACTCACCTCACACCCCACCACAGCAAGCCTCCGCACCTCTACGGCCTACCCAAAGTTCATAAAGAAAACACCCCACTTCGACCTATTGTTAGCTCAAGGAACTCTCCATCGGACCACTTATCCAAATTTTTGTTGGATATTTTAAAACCAGTTGGCTCAAAATCACTTAGCACGCTACAAAACTCACAAGACTTCTTGCAGTCTGTTCAACATCTTGTTCTGCATCCTGACGACATTCTGGTGAGCTTTGACGTCATAAATCTGTTCCCCAACATTCCAGTCAATGATGCGCTGACCTGTGTCAAGAAACGTCTGGCCGCGGACAACACTCTTGGGAACAGAACAACGCTACGTGTTGAAAACATTATGGAGTTGTTGAGTGTTTGTGTCAAATCCAGCTATTTCCGGTTTGGTGACACTTACTACATGCAAACAGAGGGCGTGGCCATGGGATCAAGCTTGTCTCCTCCTAGCTAATATCTACCTCGAAGAATTTGAAACCACTGCTCTGGCGACAGCCCCCTTCCACGTGGAACATTGGCGACGATATGTTGACGATATTTTTGCGGTCTGGTCGCACGGTAGTAACAATATTGACACATATTTAAATCACCTGAATCAACAAGCTGTGTCCATCAAGTTCACTGTAGAAGTAGAGAAGGACGGAGCCTTGCCCTTTCTAGACGTCAATTTACGGAGATCTAACGACGGAAAACTCATGACTTCTGTTTTCCGGAAGAAAACGCATACTGACCAGTACCTGAATTTTACCTCAAACCACCCTACAAGTGTAAAACGCGGAATAATTAAATGTTAGCCGCTAGAGCGTCAGTCACTTGCTCAACCTCTGCATCACTCACGGACGAAAACCATCATCTTTTAAAGGCATTTCAGGCCAATGACTATCCTAAACATTTTATTCTTGAAACTTTAAACAGTGTTCCCCGGCCTAAGACGACCGAAAAGCCGTCGGCTACTTTTTCCATCGAGTATATACCAGGGGTGTCCGAAAAACTACGCCGTATTGCTAATAAATTCAATCTTAGGACCGCCTTTAGATCGTCTTCAACCCTGAGAAGCCTTCTCACGGTAACTAAACCACCTGATCCTGTTCAAAGCAGCAAGAACGTTGTCTATGCGATCCCCTGCAACTGTGACGCGGTTTACATAGGTGAGACGGGGCGGCCTGTCCAAGTGCGCATGAATGAACACAGAAAAACACTATAGAAGGGAGAACGCGAGCTGCCAACAAGCTAAAGGACCACCTTTTCGAGTGTAAAACTAGTGTGGATTGGGAAAATGTTACTATCATATTGAAGGAACCCAATGTTTTTAAGAGGAGACTAAAAGAGGCCGCAACAATGGATAAAGTTCCTGGTGCTGTCAGCCAGCCTAGTGCGGATTTCCCGCCGCTTTGGAGACCAGTGGTGCGCGAGCAACTAGGGCTGGCGATGCGCACAGCGGAGATGCTGCGTGACACCGAGAGACGTCAGTTCCCTCGCGTCTGAGGAAGGAAGCGGAGCTTCCGAAAATTTACGCACTTTTTGGTAAGTGTTTTATTTTTTTGACCGTGGTTATTGTTCGTGTGTTTGTTTAATTATATCTTCCCGGTCTAAGAGTCTTGGTTTTATAATTATCATAACAAAATTACTTGGCTATTGATTTTGGTACGAGCACCCTCTAAAAAGTCAATGGTCAAGTAATTTTTTTATGATTTTGAGTTGTAAAATTTTGACTTTTTTACCACGAAAATGGTTGGCTTGGCGCTCGTCAAAAAGCGAAATGATCTTACTTCATTTCAGTGCGAAACTAGGATGAAAGAATGAAATGCTTGGCTCATCTTCTTTATCTCACAACATTCACAGCCGAAGACTTTTGAAGGAGAGCTTGGCTGCCGTTTTTTTTTTTTTTTACAAATTATTGTAGTTTGGGGTGTAATATTCATACATTTAATAAATTACTAGCATCAATTAAATTCTCTAGTTCACTTGGTCATTAGTGACCATCCATTAAACCATCCTTTAAATTTAAATAAGTGTTAAGTGGACATAAAACTTACTTAAAGAATAAATACGTGTTCTACTAAAGTTTCTTTTATCTAACAATACCATGAAATGTTAAATAGACATGTAAAGACATAGACACGGACACGGTCTTGTGCATGAAGATGACGTTGATGCTGTTAGGTAACATTCCCATTCTTTCCCGTACCTAGGTTTCCCCAGCCTATCATAGGCTAGACAGAGGGACGCATTATGGCTTACAGTTAACGCGCCCTTATACCAACTAAACTTAAAACCCTATTATGTAAGTATTACTAGGAAAACGCTTAAGTCCCGCCGCGTTGTTGGATGAGCGTATATGGTGCATTGAGATGCCATGTGTTACGCGGATTTTCTGTTGTTCTGTGAAAAAATCATTACTTAATCGAAGATTTTTTAAAATTAAATTAAATTAAATAAAAAATTAACTTAATTTTTATAATTAAATAAAATAAAATAAAAAATTAACTTAATTTTTTTAGTTAATCGTAATTTTTTAAAAAGAAAAAAATCGTAAAATTGCAATTTGTATAAGAAATAATTATTCGATTGCGCTCAAATTTAACACGAATATATTAATTCACGAAATTAAGGTTCTGTGAAAAAATCATTACAATAAGATAAAGCATGTAGGTGTTATAACTAAGTCAAAGAATTGTTTTAGAAAAGAAAAAACCCGTAAAATTTTGATTTTCATGAGAAATAATTTTTCGATTACGCTCAAATTTCACACAAATATCTTAATTCATAAAATTAAGGTTCTGTAAAAAAATCATTACAATCGGATAAAGCATGTAGGTGTTATAAGTCGAAGAAATTTTTAAAAATCGAAAAAAATCGTAAAATTGCGTTTTTTATGAGAAAAAAATTTCCGATTGCGCTAAAAAAACGTGGCAGTTCTAAGTTCAGAGATTTCGAAGGTCTCCATAAAATTTCATCGCAATCGGAGTATCGGTTTAGCCGGAATCGTGTTAACAAACACACAAAAATACAGAAAGAAAGAAAAAAAAAAAAAAAAAAAAAAAAAAAACATTCCGGATTTTTTTCTCCAGTGTAGTGAAATGGAATCTTCGCTTCGCTCGCTACGCTCGCTACGCTCATCCAATCAAACTTAAATGCAAATGTTCCCGTGTACTCAACACATGACTCGCTCACTCGTCTAACAACGACTTTGGCGTTATTCCTAGTCTAGTTGGCTAAGGCGCCTTTCCCCAGATGAGGAAGACCAAGGTTTAAAACCCCCAGTCGGGAAAGATTTTTTTATTTCTGGATTATATTTAAATAATTGGATGAGCGTAGCGAGCGTAGCGAGCGAAGCGAAGATTCCATTTCACTACACTGGAGAAAAAAATCCGGAATGTTTTTTTTTTCTTTTTTTTTCTTTTTTCTTTTTTTTTCTTTTTTTTGTATTTTTGTCTGATTGTTAACACGATTCCGGCTAAACCGATACTCCGATTGCGATGAAATTTTATGGAGGCCTTCTAAATCTCTGAACTTAGAACTGCCACGTTTTTGAGCGCAATCGGGAAATTTTTTCTCATAAAAAACGCAATTTTACGATTTTTTTCGATTTTTAAAAAATTTCTTTTACTTATAACACTACATGCTTTATCCTATTGTAATGATTTTTCACAGAACCTTAATTTCATGAATTAAGATATTCTTGTGAAATTTGAGCATAATCGAAAATTATTTCTCATGAAAATCGTAATTTTACGGGTTTTTTCTTTTTTTAAAAATTACGATAATTAAAAAAATTAAGTTAATTTTTTATATAATTTAATTTAACTAAAAAAAATTAAGTTAATTTTTTATTTAATTTAATTCAATTAAAACAAATCTTCGACTAAGTAATGATTTTTTCACAGAACAACAGAAAATCCGCGTAACACATGGCAGCTCAATGCACCATATACGCTCATCCAACAACGCGGCGGGACTTTAGCGTTTTCCTAGTTATGTTATGAGATGCATACAATACTGTAGAGTATAGAAAACATATCCAGTACGAAATACGAGTAACCCAGCAGAATTTAGGGAACCTTGAGCGTGCAAGATTCGATACACCTTGGTCACTGTTACATGCATGTATTCCCAGCCTGACAAAAATGATTCGATAAAAAGACTTCTTCAAGAACAAATTACGTTTTAAGCCTAATTTTCAATTTATTGGATGAGCGAAGCGAAGACCTTCAATTTCAATGACCCCCCAAAAAATTTTGCCCGTGTGTTTTTTTTTTTTTTGTTTTGTTTTGTTTGTTTGTTTGTTTTTCTGTCTGTTTGTTTGCTTTCTACCGGGCAAACGGCATATGCGATCTTGATGAAAATTGTAGGGGACCTTCGAAATCTCTGAACTTAATGGTGTATTGTTTTTGGGTACAATCGAAGAAATATTTCTCATGAATATCCTACTTTTATGATTTTTTTCGATTTTTAGTGCGATATTTTCGTGACATTTGGGCCGATTCTGACCAAACGGGTGGGGCTACAACGTTTATTGGATGAGCGTAGCGAGCGAAGCGAAGATTCCATTCTACTACACTGGAGAAAACAATCTGGAATGTTTTTTTTTCTTTTTTTCTTTTTTTTGTATTTTGTCTGTTTGTCCACACGATTCCGGCTAAACCGATACTCCGATTGCGATGAAATTTAATGGAGGCCTTCGAAATCTCTGAACTTAGAACTGCGACGTTTTTGAGCGCAATCGGAAAATTTTTCTCATTAACATCGCAATTTTACGATTTTTTTCGATTTTTAAAAAATTTCTTCGACTTATAACACCTACTTGCTTTATCCGATTTTAATGTTTTTTGCACAGAACCTTTATTTTATAAATTAAGATATTCTTGTGAAATTTGAGCGCAATTGAAAAAATATTTATCATAAAAATCGAAATTTTACGCGTTTTTTCTATTTTTAAACAATTCTTTGACTTATAACACCTGCATGCTTTATCCGATTGAAATGATTTTTTCGCAGAACCTTTATTTTATGAATTAATATAATATTGTAAAATTTGAGCGCAATCGAGAAATTATTTCTTATAAAAATATCAAGTTTACGATTTTTTAAAACAATTACGATAAATTAAAAAAAATAAAGTTAATTTTTATATATTTAATTTAATTTAAAAAAATTTCAATTTAATAATGATTTTTCCACAGAACAACAGAAAATTAGCATAACACATGGCAGCTCATTGCACCAATTACGCTCATCCAACAACGCGGCGGGACTTAAGCGTTTTCCTAGTTTTATACATGGACATTAAGGTTTTGGTGATAGAGTACCTTTTGAGAGAAAAAGTCGAAAAATTTAGCCAGAATACATAGAAATAAAGCTTTAAATATAAGTTTTTTACAGTAAATAATAACAATTATTGACAAGTAGCAAAGAAACTTAACAACAATCACCTGCAATGCGTAGGCAGCAAAGCAAAGCACTTGCAAAAGTAAAGATATCCCACGCAAACTAAAAACTTAAAAAAGCTCATCCATCAACGCGACTAAAAAAAGCGTTTGCGAAGATTCCTAGTTATTTCTTGTAGGTTTAAATCGCGACGGATTTTTCTAACAAAACAAACCACGACACGGCGAAGACCCGATCAAGTGGCGTGTCATTCGCTGCGCTCACTCGTCTAATTAATGGCAGGAATCACTAAGCTTGTACCCACCTACATCTCCATTCACATTGTTTGACGTTTTTGAAATTTCAATGGAGTCCCTTATGAGCCTAGGCCAGAAAGCAGATTCTTGCAAGTTTTTTTTGTTTCATCGGAAATAATCTCATGCCTGGAATCAGTCATATCTGAAGGCAATGGCGATTGCGAACAACTCGACGTGATCCTTGTTACAACGTTTTTGGTTCCTTTCCCTTGTTGCCACTGTCCTTAAAGTTTGACCTATTTTGACCTAACAGCTACACTCGCAATGGAATGGAATGGAATGTTTATTATATTTATACTCCACTCCCGGCTAGATGTACATGGGTCCTTTGGCGATCTCAACATTGTAGAAATTTTATTTGACGCGGGAGCGCAGCGCCCGAGTCTTACAATGCAAGTCAAGCGGGTCTAGATCGTGACTAATTTGTCTGTAAAATGTATCCCCCCAAATACAAAAATTTGTAAAAAAAAAAAAAAAAAAACGACAGCCAAGCTCCCCTTTAAAAGTCTTCGGCTTTGAATGCTGTGAGATATAAGTTGAGCCAAGCATTTTAATCTTTCTCCCTAGTTTCGCATTGAAAAGAAAGAAGTAAGATTATTTCGCCTGTTGACGAGCGCCAAGAAAACCATTTTCGTGGTAAAAATTTTTAAAATTTTAAACTCAAAGTCTTAAAAAAGTTACTTGGCTATTGAATTTGGTTCATTACGAGAACTTCAAAAAGTCAATGGCCAAGTAATTTTTTTTATGATTTTGCGTATAAAATTTTTACTTTTTTCCCCACGAAAATGGTTGGCTTGGCGCTCGTCAACAGGCGAAATGCTCTTACTACTTTTTAATGCGAAACTAGGGAGGAAGAATAAAAAGCTTGGCACAAATTCTATATCTCACAGCATTCACAGGTGAAGACTTTTCAAGGAGTGATTGACTACCTTTTTTTTTTTTTACAAATTTTTGTATTGGGGGGGGGGGGGGATATCACATCTTTTTGTTGTTTGTTTCATATCAAGGCGTGAAATACGTGAAATACGTGAAAAGGTGGATACAGTGCCTTTAAAACAGATTGTCTAGAAACTATTTTTGTTTACAATCTGTAGTTGGCAATTATACAATGTTTTTATTAAATTTCCTATCGTTAAGTTCGTCTTGGGTTTTTGTGTGAACGATTTGTTGACCGGACTATTCACGCATATTAAAAATGGTTTAACGTCGAGCAATTATGGATTATATTGGAGAAGGATCGCGGACATTTTATTGATGGAGAAGTAGGTAGTTTTTAATGCAAACCACAATATCATCTTTGTATTTGCACAGGCAATGATGGCAAAACTATGAATGAGTGGCCTACCTGCAGTGATGCGACAGGCTGTTGGTCAGCTGTAGCCTACGAACGAGCGTAGACTTTATAGGGTCTACGGTCAGTTGTTTCTTTTAGACTTTCGAAAAATGCCTTGACAAACTATTTCACATTGTAATAACCAAGACGCCATTTGTGTTGTATTGTATATGTTCATGAAGTGCTGACCTGACAAAATACTCACGCTAGGCCTAGCAGTGCTGAATGGCTGAACATGATATACGGCTAGGCAAACATTACACAAGGACCTTCTTTCTGTTTTGTTTGTTACTTTCATTCTATGTTGCGTTCCAAATTAATCCTCAATTACAATAAATGCACTCGGCACTTGACGCGGTCGTTGGTGGCACAGGGTGAACCTTGCCCTCGTGATTCTCTTCATATAGCACTTTCCACACTTTTATTATCACTACTCATTGCAAGCTTGATCAATAATTGTAAAATGTGAATTTTAACATGCAATAAAGAACAATACAATACAAGAAAAAAAAGACGTAGAATTGCGTCCGCGACGAGTCTGAATGTAATGAAATCATCTGCAGAAAAACGTATGTCTAAATAGTACTGTAAAAAAAACGACCTAACGTAGATTTGAACTGCCGTCCTTTTGAATAGAACTCAAACGCGCTACCACTTTGCCAAAATTTACAGTGATTTCGGAGTTATTACTAGTAGCCTATGTTAGGTGGTATCGTCGATGATGTACGACGAATAGTGCATAATTATGATAATTATTTGTACGGCTGACCTTACGGTTGATTATAGGCCTACACTCTGTAGTAAAAAAATCACAACCAGTAAAATCTCTTCTCAAATCCATTCAAATACTTTTGTTGCACAAGTCTTGTAGCCGTGTAGGCCCATCAAAGTGTCCGTCCCAGGCCACTTATTAACAAAAGTGAAGGCCTTAATTATAAATAGATGTAGGCCTACCGAGTAGGACTACTGGGCCAAATATTTAGAACTGCCATAATTATTTTATATTGGCGTATTTGAAGTTTATGTAGGATATTCCTAGTTTGACACTTCTCAATCCGAGACCACGAAAATCCAAACTGAAGACACATATGTGTTTAGTTTAGTGATTGGTTTCCCAATTAGCAGCACCCTTTTCCACTCATTCTTCATTTTGTAATCATTCGGAAATAAACGAAAGTATATATTATCTGTTTTCTTTGATGAGCACTGTGGCACTGAACAATATTCTTTGTGTTAGGAAGGGAAATATTTTAGAAACCCCTACCTCTTGCAAGATGTTCCGCTCCGCGATTCCTACGCTATGTACCCCAGAATTACTAGTTCGCGGTTCGACCACTTGGCTGCGCTAGTGTTCCTTGTTTTCTCGAATAACACATTGACGCATAATTTTAATCAGCAATTAAAATATTCAAATTGTATTAAATACGACCTAATGTTTTTCCCAAAGTTAAGGGTGGTAGGGAACAGTGGGGGTGAAATATCGCTTGCCTCCCAGCTGATTATTATTCTTCATATTATTATGTACCATCATGCCAAATTTCATGCTGATAACTCATTCGGTGCCTTCATGGTGAATGCTGAAAATCAAGGTAAAAATAATATAAACTATTAGGGATGGGGGTTTAAAAAATGTGGCTTGAAATTAGAATAAGCCAATTGAGTTAAAACACATTAAAACATAACTACTATTTTGAATAAAAATTCAATTTTGTCTTAGAGCCATGAATTATTCCAATTTTAGGGGATGATTTAGGGGATGTTGGTGGTGGAATATCGCTTGCCTTTGGCCGATTATTTATCATATTATTATGTACCATCATGCCAAATTTCATGCTGATAACTCATTAGGTGCCTTCATGGTGAATGCTGGAAATCAAGGTAAAAATAATATAAACTATAAGGGATGGGGGTTGAAAAAATGTGGTTTAGGAAATGAGAATAGGCCGATTGGGTTAAAATTCAAAACACATTAAAACATAATTTTAATAACTAATTTGAATAAAAAATCAATTTTAGTTTAGAGCTATAAATTATTCCAATTTTAGGGGATGATTTTTTTTTAAAGAAGGGGATGGGTGGAATATCGCTTGCCTCTTGGCGGATTATTTTTCAAATTATTATGTACCATCTTGCCAAATTTCATGATGATAACTCGTTAGGTGCCTTCATAGTAAATGCTGGAAATCAAGGTAAAAATAATATAAACTATTAGGGATGGGGGTTGACAAAATGTGGTTTATAGATTAAGAATAAGCCGATTGGGTTAAAACACATAGGAACAAAATTTTAATAACTAATTTGAATAAAAAATCAATTTTAGGTTAGAGCTATGAATTATTCCAATTTTAGGGGATGATTTTTTTAAAGAAGGGGATGGGTGGAATATCGCTTGCCTCTTGGCGGATTATTTTTCAAATTATTATGTACCATCTTGCCAAATTTCATGATGATAACTCGTTAGGTGCCTTCATAGTAAATGCTGGAAATCAAGGTAAAAATAATATAAACTATTAGGGATGGGGGTTGACAAAATGTGGTTTATATAATGAGAATAGGCCGATTGGGTTAAAACACATTAGAACATAATTTTAATAACTAATTTGAATAAAAATTCAATTTTGGTTTAGAGCTATGAATTATTCCAATTTTAGGGGATGATTTAGGCGGTGTTGGGGGTGGAATATTGCTTGCCTCTCGGCGGAAATATATGAGTCTGAGGTACCTACATCTAAGTGTGGTCCAAGTTTCATAGTTCTAAGATGTACCGTTTTCTCTGTAGGCTCTTATTCCTCTCTGTCAGAATCCCCAGCCAGCTAGCTCTATAGACACCCACCCAGCCAGCCGAATGGTTTTCTTCGATTGGAACGCACATTTTTAACACCGAACGGGTTATCGGATCGGATTGATTTCTTTTTTGGTATGTCATGGACCACATAAATCAGGTCATATACCGAGTTTCAAGATTTTAAATCTTTCGGGACGGCGTGTGCTGATAGCTGAAAACCCCCCAACTCGGGTAGGAGTAAACAGGGTCGAGTTATCATCGCCTACTAGCAGTCGCGTGCGCTTGGCTGCGGGCGAACGACCGTCGCCCTAGATGTTTGTTTGTTCGGTCCCATACGACCGAGAGGCCGAGCAGATTGAGATGAAATTTTAAACAGACATCCGGCACGCGTTTACTGACTACTGAGAACTGCTAACAAAATGAGCAAAATCCGTTGCGATTTAACTACAAGAAACAAGAAATAATAGATTGGAAAATAGGCTGAAAATGTGATGGATTTAATTTAACGACAAAGGTTTTGTTGTTGGAAGATATTACCCCCCCCCCCCCGAATACAAAAATTTGTAAAAAAAAAAATGGCAGCCAAGCTCTCCTTCAAAGGTCTTTGGCTGTGAATGTTGTGAGAAGAATTTGAGCCAATCTTTTCATTCTTCCTCCCTAGTTTCGCATTGAAATGAAGTAAGATCATTTCGCCTGTTGACGAGCGCCAAGCCAACCATTTTCGTGGTAAAAAAAGTAAAAATGTTAAACTCAAAATCATAAAAAAATTACTTGGCCATTGAATTTGGTTCATTCTGAGAACTTTAAAAAGTCAATGGCCAAGTAATTAAACTCTCTTGTAGATGATGGCATCAATCTGTATAAGATTGAAAAGAGATACTATAGTTGATAACTTAATAACTACTTTTCAACCCTTAAAGACAGTGAACAAAAAGATCTTCACGGCTAAACTAAAAATTACGTTTGCAGGCAACAAGAATAAGAAGTGTGATGACTGATGAGCAGCTTTTCTCTAAACTATTCATTGCAAGTCAGCACAGGGAAATTGAATTAGACGACTTTTTTCCACACGAAAATCAGGCTTGTCCCCCTTCGATTTCAGCAAATGGTGAGCTGCGTAGGCCTAAAGGTAACAAAGGCAAACTGACCATAAGCACTCAGAGATTTTCACGCATTCACTGATTGTGACACAGTGTCTGCTTTTAATTCCAAAGGCAAGCGTTCTGCCAAGAGAGCAATGTATGAAGTTAGTGAAGAACGCGGCACAGAAGTAATAAATTGCTTCAAACAGAAAATCTTAAATACCTGTATTCTTTACTAAATACCTATCAATTAGTCCATTTGTGATAATAGCAGAAGTGAATTTGTTGGATGAGCGTAGCGAGCGTAGCGTGCGAAGCAAAGATTCCATTTCACTACACTGGAGAAAAAAATCCGGATTTTTTTTTTTTTTTTTTGTATTTTTGTCTGTTTGTCCACACGATTCCGGCTAAACCGATAATCCGATTGCGATGAAATTTTATGGAGACCTTCGAAATCTCTGAACTTAGAACTGCCAAGTTTTTGAGCGCAATCGGAAAAATGTTTCTCATGAAAATCGCAATTTTACGATTTTTTTCTCGATTTTTTTAAAAATTTCTTCGACTTATAACACCTACATGCTTTATTCGATTTAAATTAATTTTTTCAAAGAACCTTGATTTTATGAATTAAGATACTCGTGTGAAATTTGAGCGCAATTGAAAAAATATTTATCATAAAATCGAAATTTTACAGTTTTTTTCTTTTTTTAAACAATTCTTTGACTTATAACACCTACATGTTTTATCCGATTGTAATGATTTTTCACAGAACCCTTATTTTATGAATTAATAGATAAGTGTTAAATTTGAGCGCAATCGAGAAGTTATTTCTTATAAAAATCGCAATTTTACGCTTTTTTTCTTTTTTTAACAATTTCAATTAATTTTTAAAAAATTAAAAAATTAAAGTTAATTTTTAATTTAATTTAATTTAATTTATAAAATTTCAATTATGTAATGATTTTGCCACAGAACAACAAAAAAATTCGCATAACCCATGGCTGCTCAATGCACCAATTACGCTCATCCAACAACGCGGCGGGACTTAAGCGTTTTCCTAGTAAAATATACGTATCATTAATATTTTGAGCTCAAATTCGTGTTCTCTGGCTCAAATTCATATGGACTTGACACCAAACATGATAACATGATAAACATGAAAATAGACCGGTTGCGACGAGTGGAATTGTTTTCGTTCCGTAATGTCTCTCAATCAGAAGTTATAACACATCTTCAATCGATTGAAACTACAGCCACAGGGTCTGATGACATAAACATAAACACTATTAAAATATTCTTCCCGTTTTGTAAAAATGCGCTGACTGACATTATTGGATGAGCGAAGCGAAGACTTCAATTTCACCGACCATTTAGCTCCGTTGTTTTTTTTTTTTTTTTTTTTTTTTTTCCGTCTGTTTGTTCGCTCTCTACCGGGCAAACGGCATATGCGATCTTGATGAAAATTTGACACGACCTTCGTTTTCTCTGAACTTAGACTTGCCACGTTTTTGGGTACAATCGAAGAAATATTTCTCATGAATATCATACTTTTACGATTTTTTTCGATTTTTAATGCGATATTTTCGTGCCATTTGGGCCAATTCTGACCAAACGGGTGGGGCTACAACGTTCATATTTCACATGGACATTAAGGTAATGGTGATGTATTGCTTTCTGAAAGAAAAAGTTGAAAAAGTTAGCCAGAATCGAGAGAAATAAAGCTTTTAATATACGTTTTTTGACTTTTTGTGCGATATTTTCGTGCCATTTGGGCCAATTCTGACCAAACGGGTGGGGCAGCAACGTTCATATTATACATGGACATAAAGGTTGTGGTGATTTTTTTACGGTAAAAAAAAAAAAAAATTAGAATCCATAGAAATAAAGCTTTTGATACAAGTTTTTTACGGTAAATAATACCAATTGACAAGAAACAAAAGAAATTCGACAACATTCACCTACAATGCATAGGCAGCAAAACAAAGCACTTGCAAAAGTAAAGATATCCCACGCAACTAAAAACTTTAAAAAGCTCATCCATCAACGCGGCGGGACTTTAGCGTTTCCTAGTTAATACTGCAATGACTACATCTGTTTTCCCGAAAGGTTGGAAGGAAGCAATAATAACTCCCTGTACCCAAGACGAAAAAGGTAACCTCATTTAACGACTTAAGACCCATAAGCATACTCCCCACATTATCCAAAGTACTTGAAAAAATTATGGCCATGCAAATAAACGAACACATTCAATCTTATCTCCATGACTTCTTCAAATACCAATCTGGATTTAGAAAAGAGCACAGTACAGTTACTACTGCGTAATTATCCATAGTGGACGATTTGAAAATTAACATAGATCGAGGTAATGCGAGTTTGTTGGCACTGCTGGACTGTAGTAAAGCATTTGATACCGTTGACCATGACCTTTTGTTATCAAAGTTTCACAACATGGGATTTTCAAATTCAGCTGAGAAACTTGTTAAGAGCTAGCTACCTCATGGACAGAACCCAAAAGTTAAAGTAGTCGTGAATAACAAAGATGTGGTATCATCGCCATTAGTTGTAAGTTGTGGGGTTCCCCAAAGGCTCAATTCTTGGTCCATTGTTTTTTAATGTTTTTGTACAAAGTCTGCCGGCATTTGTAAAGGAAATTAATATTTATCAATATGCAGACGACATACAAGGCATTATAGAGCTTTCAAAGAACAATATTGGCACAGCCTGTGCCCATTTTAAAGAAGACCTTGACTCAATGGCTGAGTGGGCAAATATAAATGGACTTAACTTTAACTATGTTAAAACTACAATTATCATGGTGAGAAACAAATATAATGCACCTTTAATCAATGAAATACCGCTTATAACAATGAATGATAAACCAATTCGTATCTCTGAGTTTGGAAAAAATCTAGGAATTATCTTTGACAGTGAACTCACATTTGATCAACATATCACAGCACAGTGTGCTAAGGCGTATGGAATTTTACGATCATTGTATATGTTCAAATCAGTGTTAACAGAAAATATGAAGGTAAAGTTAGTCAGTGCTCTCATTTTCCCATTATTTGACTATGGAGATGTGGTGTATGTAGGTATTAAAACTTGTATTTCAGACAAAATTCAAAGAGCACAAAATGCAACTATGCGTTTTGCTTGTAACATTAGGAAATATGATCACATCAGCCCGGTATTCAAGAAACATAACGTGCTAAAAATGAAACAACGTCAATTTCTTCATTATCTCTGCACTGTTGCCAGAGTTTTGCATACGCAACGTCCTACATACCTGTATAATAAACTCAAACATACAAATTCACATCATAACTATGACACCCGTCACAAAAACCTTGAAATCCCACTGCATCGATTGTCAAGTGCTGCCTCTTCTTTTTCAGTCCTTGCACCAAAATTATGGAATGAGTTACCGAAGTCCGTCAAGCAGTATGTCAACAGTCCTCATTTGTTTAAGAAATATTGTAAACAACACATCCTTCAAAATAATTTGTTTGTTAAGTAGATTAAGGATTGTATACTATATTATTATATAGTCCGATTTATATTTTAGTTCCTACATGTAGCAATACGTTGAGCACTGCTTTTAATTATATTGTATTTCTAATGTGTACTTTATTGAACCTGTCGATATTTATGTATGATACATGTATAAGTTGTGCTATGTAGGCCTATAATCAAATCTAAGAACTGAGTGAATTATTGGATGAGCGTAGCGAGCGGAGCGAAAACTTCAATTTCACTGACCCCCCAAAAAAATTTAGCTCCAATGTTTTTTTTTCCGTCTGTTTGTTCGCTCGATTCCGGGCAAACGGCATATGCGATCTTGATGAAAATTTGAGGGGACCTTCGTTTTCTCTGAACTTAGAGGTGTATTGTTTTTGGGTACAATCGAAGAAATATTTCTCATGAATATCGTACTTTTACGATTTTTTTCGAATTTTAGTGCGATATTTTCGTCACATTTGGGCCGATTCTGACCAAACGGGTGGGGCTACAACGTTCAGATTTCACATGGACATTAAGGTTATGGTGATGTAGTATACCTTTTGAAAGAAAAAGTTGAAAAAGTTAGTCAGAATCCACAGAAACAAAGGTTTTAACTTTTAATATGATTTTTTTTAGGTTTATAATACCAATTAACAAGTATAACAATAGAAACTTGACAACAATCACCTACAATGCATTCAAAAAGCACTTGCAAAGGAAAAGTGCAACAAACGCAAAAAACGCAAACAAAAAACTTACAAAAAACCGCTCATCCATCAACGCGGCGGGACTTTAGCGTTTTCCTAGTGTAAAGTGACATGCATTTTTTACTTATATCAGTGTATTTTTGTGTTTGTTACTGAATCTGTTTACTTATCAATTTATTTTTAGTTAAAGTTTTAGGATCTTTTGTTTAAAATGTATGTATTGTATTGTTCGTGCATAATACTTATTGTGTTAAATGTATAACATGTGCTAATTACGTAGCTATAAACACGGAAGCCGTAAAGTAGGGTTAGGTGGAAGAGCGAGCTATGTGCTCGAACCTCGCCGTTTTTGTAAAATATCTGTGTGTTTTACAAAAAAAGTCAATTTTATTATTATTATTATTATTATTATTATTATTATTATTATTATTATTATTATTAATTGGTTACATTTAAAACTTATTATCATGAATTTTTAATTATACATTGTATTTTTAATTTTATTTATTTAGTTAATTGGTTAATTATTTTGTTAAGGTTTTAAGGATGTATAGTTCATAAATATTTACCGTGGCGGCTGGCACAATTAAAATGTTATTATGTGAAGCAGTCCTTCACACGAGCAGTCTGCTCATGAAGGCAACTTGCTTGTTTGATATTGTTAAATGTATTGTGTGTGTTTAATAAAAAAATAAAAATAAAAAAATAATTATTATTATTATTATTATTATTATTATTATTATTATTATTATTATTATTATTATTATTATTATATTAGTCGTTTTGAGCAAAATTTTGTGTTCAAAGGTCATTTCCAAAAATCGCCGCCATCTTGGATTCGAAGGGAATTTTAAATGCCTCCACATCTTAAAAAAATCTTTTGGGTACCAGCTTCAACTGAGCCAAGTGCCAAACCGCGTTAAAAAAGAGCAGCATATTAATCAGCACAATAATCATTAACCACCTGTTGAGCACCTCTGGTTGCCGCAGCAATGACTGGCCAAAAAGTAAAAAAATGAATGTCGGTTTTAAATTAAACATTTAAATCATAATAATTTTATGCTAGAAGCATTTACAGGGGTAGGGTAGAGGAGTTTCTACGTCGGACCCAATCTAAGAAGTTTTTCTTAAAAATACTACTAATAAGATGTTAAACTTATAGAATATCACCCGGATTTTTATTTTGACATTATTTTCGAGTTATTCGGGTCGGAAATAATCGAAAACGATACCAAACATGATTTATTAGGCACATCAAAAGAATTTTTGTATCTGAGAACATCGTTTTGAAAAATGGCCGCCATTTTGAATTCTAAGGGAAATTTCGAGTGCCTCCACATCCTTAAATATTACTTTTGGTCCCACCTACAACTGTGCAAAGTGGCAAACCGTGTTCAAAAAGTGCAGTATTATTTTGCGTACCGCTACCACTACTAGGAAGAGTCGGAAGGGTAAAAATTAATTTACTAATAGAAATAACGAAATTACATTTATTCAGGGTTTTTTAATTTATTACATTCTCCAATAGAATATTTGTAATTAAATCAGTAATTAACAATAATAAATTAAATACTTTTACAATATGATTAAAATAAGTACAAATCAGTCCAGCAGAGACAATGCTTTGAAACCTTGGAAGTATTACAAAAGCTTAGAATGGTTATTATGAGGCGTTTTGGATTATGTGTAAAATATGTTTTCCTTGCACTCACAAATGGGGGAGGGACAAGGCCAGTTGAAGAGGGAGAAACAGGACAAATATATGCGAAGAAATGAAGTTTTCAAAGATATTCTAGGGGGGTGAAAGGAGAAGGGCTGCCGTGGTTCGGACACATGATGAAGAAGGAGAACAGGATTGTGAAGATAAAATTTGAACAACGCATTAGATGGATACGCACAGAGAAAAAGAGAAAGGCCGAAAATGAGGTGGGATGAGCATAGAGAAGGACGTGGAAAGACGAACCAAGGCTTGGGAAGGGTCAAACCCAGAGAGATGAGAAGAAAGAAGAATGTAGACAAGACAACATTGGGTGTAGTGTCAGACATTAATCGATAGACTCCTCCCATACTTCAGCCGGATATTGATTTAATTCTACTTTCTTGATTCTACACATCGGCCCACGCCATCTCTTGCCCTCCTACAATCTTCCTACTGAAAGTACAGTAGAAATCTTTAATTTATCGCCATTGCCTGTTTCGCCGCTCTTCATTCAGCGGAATAAGTCTTGTCAACCTGCCAACCCTTATTCCCTGTTGACTCGCGCCACAGACTTCGGACAGCGTTGCCGATAAGGAGGCTCCACTCCGTTCAACATAATAGAAAAGCAATTTAAATGTGTCGTGTTTGAAGCGAGTTATATTTGGCAACATCGAGACACGCGCGGCTTAGCGGATGGTCCAGTGTTATGACGAAGGTTGCTACATGAGTCGGCCTCTTTTAAATTTAGTTTCTTTGAGGGAAAAGCAGTGGCGATAAATTCAAGATTTGAGCTTTACCCCTTCTCATTCTTACCAACGCATCACCTTTCTTCTACATGAAATACATGTCTTTGTAACTATCAATTTTAAAATGATGTTATCAATGACACTAGCATTTTACTGAAAAATCTCTAAATTTACATATTTTGTACTTAAAAAAAAATTGATATATTTTGTACAATGTTTTTTCTTCTAAATCATAATGAGTAAGTAATGTAGGCCAAATGACACATTTAAAATCAATGTAATTTGTAACACAAATTTCTCAGGGTCAACAATTTTTTGCGTTTAATCACAAGTTATTATTTAACATAACAGGCAGTTTTTGTTTACGACAATTTTCGATTTATATTGCAAAACTCTCTATCAAACAATGTATGTTAAAAAATTTATTATTTAATAATACAATAATTTGTCTTGTACTTTCTATCTTTGACATTTTTAATTATTAAAAAATATTCATTCACAGAATGAGCATCCGTAACTGAAAATGCTAATTAACGTACCACTGAACGTAAGTAGCTAGTTAGTGATATTAATGAGTGAGCATTGTCTCTGCGTGGAATACCCTAACTTAACACATCAACTGGTGGACGCACGCCTCTAGTACCTGCCCCACTGGGGCCGACGCAGAGAGCTCTTCTTGCCCATGTTGCAGATCTTAAAGTGGCACAGCGACATGTCTAGAACATAACAAACATTTTACACAACGAAATATTTAGGTAAATATTTATACATAAAATTGAAAATAACTTTAAAAGGTTTGATTAGAAGTTTGAGAGCTCTACATGTAAAAGCATACAGAACAGCTATTTTGTTTTGCTTTATTATTGCGGTGATATTTATTTGAAAAGTAAATCAAAATTTACAATAATTGTAAATATATTTTTTATCTATTTCATATTTTCTTGTAACATTAAAAATATACAAAAGCATAAAACATAACGAATAAAATACACTATCAATGCTTTGCCAAAGTGTAGAGTGCAATCAGGTAAATTTATTGAACATGTCGAAAGAAGAGGACTCTTGTATGTATAGAGTATTGTTTAAGACATTCCTATTATTGTTTCCCCTTTTCTACCTGAAATACCTTTACACCATACAATAAACAAGAGGACACACAACAAGCTGGATATATCCATAAAGAAAAAGATCAGTATTCAATCTTAGACAGCATGTTTAACAACGGCTTTACTTCAAAATATATACAAAACAAACAAAAATTAAAAAGGCACAATAAAAAGCAATTCCTGAGCAAGTATTAATATAAAATATCATAAAACAATGCCTACCGAATAATAAAATAAAAATAAAAAATATCAGGAATTTGAAAACCCTGGATGAGTACGAAATACAAAGAAATTAAAATAAAAAATAAAATAAAAAACTTAAAAGTTATAAAATACAAAACTTGGTGAAAAGGTGATACAAGAATTATTATTATCAAGCAAGTCACAATGGTAATACTTGGCATACGGGTGTTGTAAATTAGCAAAGTTGCATTTACCAATGTCTGCATCAATTGCTAATAATTTGTATTAGGTGACTTGAATTCGGCATTTAAAATTAAAATTTGAAATGAAACATGGATTTTGAAAGAAGCTAAAATGAACTTACAGCTTCCACGTTTGTCCGTTTGTCCGCCAGCTTCGTCCATCATCGCTATATCTTCGTGTGGGTTCGGAAAGGATTCTTGTTCCGCCTCTTCGCGATATTCTAGCTGGTGCTGGTCTTGCGCGGCTTGCTGAAACATCTGGTACAACAAGCTTGCCACCTCTTGACTTCCATGTTCATCACCCACCTGCAAGAAGACCAGGCACGAGATCTTATTTATTGTTCTTTTGTAAATTTAAAAATGTCTACATCGGGGATTGGTTTTATAGGAGGCGACTATGACGTTGTTGTATTATTACTTAAGACAGAAATTAAAAAAGTGTAAAATATTGTAGTCACTTTAAGTCACGGTGGAGTCACTTTTTATTTCTATCTAAAGTACTAATAATATATTATATATATTTGTGAATGATATGATAACAATTGTCATGAAAGTATGCCCCTGTCATTACTGAAAGAACACATGGATTAAGCATAATCCTTCTTTGAGGCCATTATTATAGTGAATTATTATTATTGTTTATTCTTGTTTAAATTTACGACAAAAAACGGCGTCGACGCTAGCAAATATCTTGCTAAAACACTCAAAATCTGTGGAAATCTCGTGCCGCGAAGAGCCTTGATGAAGCACGTGAAACTAACTAATTTAGCACATGCAGTTGGTTCTCCCATAAGTGCTCCCTGCACATTGAAGGGAAATGTCTCACTGAGCAGTCTTTGAGGGTGGGCGGCAGGTCGTTCCATTGATTAACAACCCGGAAAGAAAAAGCACGTCGGCCGAGCACTCCTTTGGCCGGAGGGGGTTGGAGGCGGGGGTGCCTACTATCGTCGCCTCTCAACACGCGGCCCTGGATAATGCGCGCGCACACGTCAAAATCAGTGGCACCGCTGAGGCATCTTTTAAAAAAACACCAGGTCTGTGTACCATGCAGGTGCATGGTCATTGGCATAACCTGCTTCTAGTCACAGGGTGGGGGGAGGTTACGGCCATGTATAAAATGCAGCGCCCTTCTCTGCACCCTCTCAAGCTTGGTAGTGTTCTCGATGGTGGTTGGGTGCCAGGCGGGGAGGCCGAAAGTCATGGAGGGCTTGACTAGTGACAGGTAGGCCATCCTCTTGACGCGAGGCGTGCAGCCGTGCAGGTTGCGGGCCGCGAAACCCAGCACCTGCAACGCCTTGGTCCGCACGATGTCGGTGTGCACGTTCCATCGGAGGTCGCTTGTGATGTGAACGCCGAGGAGGCGCTGCTTGTCGACGTACTTGAGTGGGACACCATCGATGGTGTACATGAAGTAAAGTGGGGTGCGAGCGCGCGTGATGTCCATCATCTTGCACTTGAGGGCGTTGAGCGACATGCCATTTTTGTCGCACCAGATCTGAATGTCGTCCAGGTCTGCTTGGAGGGCGTCTGCATCCTCTTGGGTGACCACGATACAGTACAGGGTGACGTCATCAGCGTACTGGAGCATTTGGATCCTTGCCGAGGTAGGGAGGTCGGCTACGAAGACGTTAAATAGCAGGGGGCCGAGCACACTAAATGATAGCAATAATTGCTAATATGCAAAATGCAAATAGCAATATTGTCATAAACGTTTTATTTATTCAACACATAGCAATTTAATGAAGGTTTGTCTTGTCTCCTCGATGGCAGAGCTATGGCGCGTTAAGCCAGAGGGTCTGGGTTCGATCCCCATTTGGGGCATACTTTTTTGACAATTGGTATCATTCACTAATAATGTGCTCAAAGCAGGATATGCTAAAACTTTATAATTATATGTATTAGTACTTTAGATAGAAATTAAAAAAGTGAAGGTCCCAGGTTCGATCCCCGATGTAGTCACCTTTTTAATTTCTATATAAAGTACTAACATAACAGCGTCATAGTCGCCTACTATAAAGCCAAGGTTAAACATCATTAAACGAGGGAGAGGAGCGACTGTCTCCATTCAACTCAAACGGCTCTTATTCTGTGAATTTGTCTGTTACGTCGAAAATCAGCCGAACCGCTGAACAGATTGCGCTGAAATTTTAATCAGACATCCGGTACGAGTTTACTGAGAACTGTTTACAAAATCAGCTAGATCCATTGCGATTTAATCCTACAATAAATAAAAATGTGATTTTTTAAAATATCGATAGCATTTGTTTAGTAGCAGCTAGCGGGACGGTATCTACGTGGCTTGCATGGCCTAACTAGAGATAAGCATTTTGCCTACCGCACGTAGGTTTGGGGTTCGATACCCGTTAGTTCGAACTTTCTATATTTTTACACCCACATATTATTTTTTAGGGGTGTTAAATGGGAAATAAAAACTAGGTGATTTTGTTTTACTTGGAAATTTGTTAATGTTTCACGTTAATACGTTTTGAACATGCACGATTCGCATTTTGAATGTTCAATTAAACTAGGGAAACGCCAAAGTCGTTGTTAAACGAGTGAGTAAGCCAAGTGTTGAGTACCCGGGAACATCCCCTTTCCTCCCATATATACCTAAGGCTGGATCTAGCCAAGTATGGGGAATGCTACCGAGTACTATACACATCGCTCACTCACTCGTTTAACAACGACTTTGGTGTTTCCCTAGTATATATATATACTTGAATGAAGGTTTTCACGGGTGTTAAAATGTTCATAATACGCTTTCGGTTACAACGCTAATTTAGGGGCAGTTTGTACTGGTTCTACTACTAGAATTCATACATTCCTAAATTGCTTTAATTGTTTTGACTGTTAAACCCATGTTTTAGTTACACCTTGGAAAGTTGTTTTGGTTTTGTCAAGGATACTATTATACACTTAGTTTTGTTTTGGTATTGGTTTTTAATTGTAATGTACCCATATGTTGTAGAAACTATGTCTAAGTAGGCGGTACCTATATTAACATGCCACGCCTTTTCTTCCTAAGTTTGCCTATTGTACAAACGGCACTCCAGGTGATGTATAAGAACTATATATAAGTGCAAAAAGACACTTGGTGACATTCCCTTGCGTTTTCTAAGGCCTGTACCAGTTCATCCACTATTTTATTAATGCATAATAAATCGTTATTATGAAGTCATGCATTTAACTTAATACATGCTATAGCCTACTACAATATAGCGGTGTGTAAGGATTCCACAGTTTTGTTTTTAAAATGTATTTGACCTGAAAGTTGTATGCAATTAGCACGAAACGTTGTCTCAAATAAATAACACACATATAACCGAAAGCTATATTATGAACATGAGCTATGAAGACACCAGATTTAATTGTCTATTTCTTGGCTTGTTTGACACAATAATTGTTAATGACGTGTGTAGAGCAGATTGCACTGACTAGTAGACTACATACTATAAATGAACTCTAGAAATACAACCAATCTCTATAACCCTAGAGTTGGGATATATGAAGTGTAACCTTGATTTTATAGAAGACGACTATAACGCTGGTATGTTAATGTTGGTACTATAGAAAGAAAGAAAAAATGTGCCACCAGCGGGGATTTAACCAGGGATCTTGGCTGTCCGGGCTTCGAGGAAGTGGGTTTGAATTCCAAAAATTAATGTTTTTTAAAATCATACTTCACCGTCATCTATCACCATTCATCGTCTAGACTCTAGAATAGCCGTAGTGCATTATGAGACGTCAAACAAAAAAATCCTTCGTTACACCTGCTTAACCCCCCCCCCCCCCACACATAACATGTAAAAATATTTGCGCAGTCTTTGTCAAGCAATACCACGTCCAAGACAAGAGTAATATCTTTGAGTATAACCATGGTTATATACTCAATGGTAATATTATTATTGTCAAAATTATAGACAAATTTTATGACAATAGGGAAGGCTCACCAGTTTGAGATATCAGCGCTGGTGTACAGAATCAGTAGATATTCACTTAAAAACACCATCGCCGTAGTTTATAACAATCCAAAGTAAATACTTTATTAGACGAGTGAGCGCAGCGAACGTAAGTCTTCCCTAACGCTATACTCGATCGGGCCTTGGCCGTGAGCATTGTCCAATGTATGTATGTTAAATGTCTGTCTGTCTGTCTGTCTGTCTGTCTGTCTGTCCAGGCTCATACGGCCGAACGGCCAAATAGACTGGGCTGAAATTTTAAACACACATCCGTGACCAGGTAACTGAGAACTGCTAACAAAATGAGCAATATCCATTTCGATTTAAAACTACAATAAATAAAATGGGATTTTTAAAAATATCGGTAGCATTTGTTTAGATTTTCCATATGAAAAATAGGCCACAGCCTACGATATAAAAACAATTCAGATATAGTCGCTATCAGTCGGTGATTTTTCGTATGTTTTTGTTGTCAATACGGTATGTCATTCTCTAAAGGTAATGTCATTATTCTTGTTTAAATTCATCAACTAATTAATAATGATGACCAATTGACCATCCACAAGAAACAGTGCAATACCGCAGTAGACCCTATACAGTATACACGCAGTACTACGCCATATAAAGGTATAATTAAAATCGGAGACTAGACCACCTACTTTATTCTAACCTACGTCATGAATGTTAGATATGTGTACGCTTTACGTAGGCCTAAACCATAGATACTACTATACGGTCGTGTATTTGGCACAGAGCATTGCTCTGCATATGGTAAAAGACGATCGAATTAGACTAAGTCCATCTCGCAAACATCAGCTGGTAAGTATAAAAGTGAAGTATATATACTCCACGAAAAGATGCGACCTCTGGCAGTCGTCGTCGGGGACCTCTACCCCTTCCCTGACAACCCCCTTGACGACGATGACCATAACTAGGGAAACGCCAAAGTCGTTGTTAGATGAGTGAGCAAGAGTGCAAATAAGAGGGGTTTGAGATTAGTTGTTATAAGGGCGCGTCAACACTGTAAGGCCTAATGCGCCACTCTAGCCTAATATACTGTGGAGAAAATGCCCATGCTAGCTAGATTCAGCCTTAAGTTTTGGGGAGGAAAGGGGATGTTCCCGGGTACTCAACACATGGCTTGCTCACTCGTCTAACAACGACTTTGGCGTTTCCCTAGTATTCCACTTCGGTACAAAGTTTTACGTTTACTCGTTCCCGCGCTTTTATTGTGAAAACGTGAGACGTCATAACCCTAAAGACATTGTTGGTTATGAATGAAATTGATCACGGTCTTCTAGATCACGAAGCAAAATTCGCCGCTCGGCCGTTCACCAGCTCGTGTTAAAACAATAGTCCATTGTTGACATTTTCTTTATATATCATGAAACCATTAATCATTAAAAATGTATACACACAAATGCAAATGTTATATCTTGTTATACATTGTTTATTAGTATTTCTTAATCATACTACAAACAAATTTAATTCCAAAAGTGCGTCTAGAAGTAAGATAATCATCAAAAATGCTGTTTTTTCACTGAGCACAAGGTGATTGGTTGTAGGATCATAAAGTTATAAATAGTACTGGCGGTAGGGTCATGGTAGGGTTGTGACAGATCATGCAACATGTCACTGGATGGAATGTGTCCTGAGAGGCCGGATGTGTGTGACGATCCTTGGGTGGCCCAGAGGGTGCAAGCTCGAGGGGGAGAGTTGGCGCCAACACATGTGTGTGTAGGGCAGGCAGTCTTTTGCGAGCAGCCTCCAGGTTACGACCTGTAGTGCTTCCATAGTCCTATTATTATTTGTATTGTGTAGTGAGACTTTGTAGTCTAATAAATTCATATTATCTCCGGATAATTGAGTCTAGTAATTATATTAACCCTTCTTATCCCCCGCCAGGCGTGTGAGAGGGTATATTTGGCGCCCAACAATAAGAACCGCTTCGGTGTTTGCTACGGCTCCCGTGAACAATTGGTTAAAGACATTTTTTTACATCCGTGTTACGTACATTTTTTTTGTGAACTTTTTCGACTGCTGCGGTGTTCGCTACGGCTCCCGTGAACATTTCGTTGTACATGTTACATCCGTGTGAAATATTTTCTGATCAGTGAAATTTCAGTGTTCTGTGTTATTGTGACTATGCCGCGAACGCGTACGCACACTTCGGACAGCCAGGAGTCTTCCGTGTTGCCGAGTGCGGAAAGTGGAGATAGTGATGGAAATATGGCTAATCTCATACGTGAGATGATGACTCAGTTATCGGGTGTGGTGCAGAGGTTAGATTCGTTGGAGGTGCGGAATACACCTCCGACGACAACGCCGCCGCCGCCGGCGCCGGTTCGCTTGATGGAGGCGTCGGGTTCTTCCGCGGTACCCGGTTCGCCTGCACCGTGGATGGTACCCGTGTACCCCAAGTTTTCGGATGATGGGGAAATTCATCCCATGGATTTCCTAGCGGACATGGAGTCGACATTCCGGCACTACGGTGTACCGGACAATCTCTGGTTGGGTGTGGTTTTTCGCCAGTTAGTTGGCGCAGCTAAGGACTGGGGCTACTCGTTCCACCAGTCTTGGAAAACGTGGGGTGAGTTTTCGAATGACTTTAAAAAAATGTTTTGGTCCGAGGACACCCAAGACGCGATTTCGGCAAAATTATCTACGGATTTTTTCGAAAAAAAAACACACGGATCTATGGCAGGGTTTTACCTGTCATGGAGGAACAGGCTTCGACATGTTTCCGACAACATGTCTGATGCGTCGTTGATACGACGCATATCGTATCTCTTCCCGGCGAACGTGCAGACAGCCATCCTATCGGCCAATATACGCACTCCCGACGCTATGCTGTCCCTACTGAGGGGGCTGGACGAGGCGGCCGCACGACGCCGAGAACGCGAGGCTTCTCGTCCGACCGGATCCACGGGCAACACGGTCCCAGGTTCGACTCCAAGGCGACCATATTTTGCGGCAGGTGGACCTCGTCCTCAACAGGCTGCAGGGAATTGGCGCGAAGAGAGAGGTGGACGCGCTCAGGGTCATCGCGACGGGGCAGCTCGTGTGAATTGCGTCACGCAGCGAGGACAATCAGAAGACGGAGATCACGACGTGGCAGAGACAACTCCGGATCTCGAGATGCACAACAACAACAACAACAGCGAGGGAAACTACCACTAACTGGACAGGCAACTCCTCTGTTTCCGGTTAATGAAGAACCAAGGAGTTTCGTCGACCAACAGGATAGTGTCACACAGCAAGTAGGCCTCTATCAAGTATCTGCAAGGACCCAGGTGATTACAAGGTTAGTCGATGATGTAGCACAACAAGACTTGCGACATGAAGACGACGCACGCAACAGCATCGTAGGTGGACAGACGCCGGAAATAACTGTAAGTGTTTGCAACCAACAATTGTTTGCTTTAATTGACACTGGAAGTGACATTACTTGTATCTCGGAAACATTTTGGAATACCATATCCAAGACCACTCCGACGTTGCCACTGTTACCGGCACGTAGCGTACTAGTTGCAGGGGCATTTAATGAAAGAGGTCAAATTGTAAACAAACAAACTTATTTGCCTGCATTCATTAACGATGTAAAGTATGAGATAACGGTTTTGATAGTGCCCCTACTACATCGCTCCATGATTATAGGAGCAGATTGGCTCAGTGAAAATAAAGTAGAACTTGACTTTGATGACAGATGCATGACAGTTGGACAGGGACAGCCGAGACACAGAATAAACTTTTGTTTTGCTAGTGATAGTCCAAATGCAAGTTCGGAGGCAGGTTTGACGGTGTCAGCGATTATCGAGAGTCCCGCTATTACTGAACTTGAAGACACACCGATAGAGGTAGACCAGTCACAAGACGACTTTTCCTCCAAAATAAAAAGAATGCTCGAAACACTACCTATCACACCGTCCCAAGAGCGAAGCATGTCACAGCTACTGCAGAAACATGCTGCGGTTTTTTCCGACATTCCTGGTCGAGTTACTAACTACGTTCACGGCTTAGATATACGAGACAAGACGCCATTTTCACAAAAATCGTACCCGATTCCGCTATCAAAGCGACCGGCAGTAGATGCACAAATCGAACTAATGATTGCTTGGGGCATAGTAGAAGCAGCGCCCTCAGCGTACACTAACCCATTAGTAACAGTTGTAAAACCGAACGGAGGGGTTCGTGTTTGTCTAGAGCCAGCTACCTGAACGACAACGCAAGGATGGAGGGTTGTCAGCTGTGATTCGGCAACAACAGCTCGAGGCAGTGGGTAAGGTCGGCGACCGGAAGTATTTGTTATTCCGGGACGTATTGTACCATCGAGGGAAAGAATGCATACCAACTAATGTCCGAAGAAGGGAATGACAAAGGTATCCATAACATAGAGAATCTCAAATTATATAAACAATAAAGATGAGGTTTTAAACTGACTATACCTACAGTGATTGGTAGTGTGTTTTGTGGATAAGTACATTCTAGGTTATATTATTATAAGATTCGTGTGTTTCATAATTATGCAAGGCTCTCTGAGTAGAAGCAAGAATATTTTGCATGTTGAGACTTTAGATAGGGCGTATTGGAACTAAGAGTATGAAGTAAGTGTTTAGATTTAGTTCGGCTATATATAATAGACATGTGCTATGATCTTTGAGTTATCATGTTAAATAGTATAATTTCTATGTGAATGTGTGTATGTATTGAAGTCCTGTATTCATATTGATTTTTATGTGCAATGCGCATTCGTTAGAACTAGAAATGTTAGAAATGTATTTTGTGTGTTTAGATTTTAGTTGAACTAGGTAATAGGATTAAATGTGTTATGATGGTTCTCGTAAAATCTGGTAGGGGGGGATGTGACAGATCATGCAACATGTCACTGGATGGAATGTGTCCTGAGAGGCAGGATGTTTGTGACGATCCTTGGGTGGCCCAGAGGGTGCAAGCTCGAGGGGGAGAGTTGGCGCCAACACATGTGTGTGTAGGGCAGGCAGTCTCTTGCGAGCAGCCTCCAGGTTACGACCTGTAGTGCTTTCATAGTCCTATTATTATTTGTATTGTGTAGTGAGACTTTGTAGTCTAATAAATTCATATTATCTCCGGATAATTGAGTCTAGTAATTATATTAACCCTTCTTATCCCCCGCCAGGCGTGTGAGAGGGTATAGGGTTGACGTATTGCCCTGTTTTTTCCCGCAATTATGGCAATTATAAACTTTAAGCTCACTTTTATGACTTTAAAATATTTTTTAAATAACGAAAAATTTATATTTATGTAATCAGAAACTGACCCTGAATATAATAGAACAATAAAAAAACTTTGTGAATCTTCTCTATTTTGTCCTTTTTTCATAAAAGTCCCCTGCTATTTTGCGAGCCCTGTAAGTCCTAACACAATCTTTCCTTTCGGTAAATGAATGCGATTTTTTTCGATCAAACGGGACCGTATTTCGGAAACCAAGCCATGTAAGATGATGAAAATAATTTTCCTAAATAATTGGATGAGCGTAGCGAGCGAAGCGAAGATTCCATTTCACTACACTGGAGAAAAAAATCCGGAATGTTTTTTTTCTTCTGTTTGTATTATTGTGTGTTTGTTAACACGATTCCGGCTAAACCGATACTCCAATTACGATGAAATTTTATGGAGGCCTTAGAAATCTTTGAACTTAGAACTGCCACGTTTTGAGCGTAATCAAAAAATAATTTCTCATTAAAATCGTCATTTTACGATTGTTTCGATTTTTAAAAAATGTCTTCGACTTGTAACACCTACATGCATTATCCGATTGTAAATATTTTTTCACAGAACCTTCATTTTATGAATTAATATATTGGTGTGAAATTTGAGCGCAATCGAAAAATAATTTCTCATGAAAATCCCAATTTTACGCTTTTTTTAATCGAAAAAAGCGTAAAATAGAGATATTCGTAAGAAATAATTTTACGATTACGCTCAAATTTCACAAGAATATATATATTCATAAAATTAAGGTTCTGTGAAAAAATCATTACAATCGGATAAAGCATGTAGGTGTTATAAGCCGAAGAAATTAAAAAAAAAATCGAAAAAAATCATAAAATTGCTATTTTCATGAGAAATAATTTTCCGATTGTGCTCAAAAACGTGGCAGTTCTAAGGTCAGAGTTTTCGAAGGCCTCCATAAAATTTCATCGCAATCGGAGTATCGGTTTAGCCGGAATCGTGCAAACAAACAGACAAAAATACAAAAAAAAGAAAGAAAAAAAGAAAAAAAAACATTCCAGATTTTTTTCTCCAGTGAAGTGAAATGGAATCTTCGCTTCGCTCGCTACGCTCATCCAATAGGCACTATTGGTGTAACGATGTGGACGTAGTTTGTAAAGTAAGAACACACATTTTCAGCTTTGAAATTGAAATAACGTTTCACAAACTGCAACGTCAAGGGGGCGATAGAGGGCGATACTCACATCATAAGCGTTGTCCGCGGGGTCCTGGTCCAGTCCCATCCCTCCGGAGCCGCCTCGCTGGCTCGATCGAGCCTGGGTCTGGTGCGTGGTTAGGAGAAGGGCCGCTAGGAGCGCGCACACTCGCAGTGACATGCCTGGAACATAAACACACTCAAGTACGTTCCGTTCCGTTCCGTTCCGTTCCGTTCCGTTCCGTTCCGTTCCGGACACAAAAGTGATAGTTACAAAGTGAATGTCTTAATAATGTATGATCTAGGGCGACGGTCGTTCGCCCGCAGCCAAGCGCACACGATGCTAGAAGGCGACGATAACTCGGCCCTGTTTACAGCTACCCGAGTTGGGGGGTTTTCAGCTATCTGCACACGCCGTCCCGAAAGATTTACAATCTTGAAACTCGGTATATGACCTGATATGTGGTCCATGACATACCAAAAAAAAATCAGCCCGATCCGATAACCCGTTCTGTGTTAAAAAAGTGCGTAAAAATCGGCGATAATCTTTCGGCTGGCTGATTGGGTGGGGTGGGGGGATTCTGCCAGAGAGAGGAATAAGAGCCTACAAAGAAAACGGTACATCTTAGTTGGATCACACTTAGATGTACCTCAGACTCACACACTTCCGCCGAGAGGCAAGCGATATTCCACCCCAACCCCCCCTAAATCATCCCCTAAAATTAAAATAATTCATAGCTCTAACCCAAAATTGAATTTTTAGTCAAATTAGTTATTAAAATTATGTTCTTATGTGTTTTAACCCAATCGGCCTATTCTCATTATACAAACCACATTTTGTCAACCCCCATCCCTAATAGTTTATATTTTTTTACCTTGATTTCCAGCATTCACCACGAAGGCACCTAATGAGTTATTATCATGAAATTTGACATGATGGTACATAATAATATGAAAAAATAATCCGCCGAGAGGCAATTAAGCGATATTCCACCCCCAACACCCCCTAAAACTGGAATAATTCATAGCTCTAATCTAAAATTGATGTTTTATTCAAATTAGTTATTAAAATTATGTTTAAATGTGTTTTAACACAATCGGCTTATTCTCATTTCCTAAACCACATTTTTTCAACCCCCATCCCTTATAGTTTATATTATTTTAACCTTGATTTCCTTCATTCATCATGAAGGCACCTAATGAGTTATCAGCATGAAATTTGGCATGATGGTATACATACTAATATGAAAAATCATTCGCCGAGGGGCAAGCGATATTCCACCCCTAACACCCCCTAAATGATCCCCTAAAATTGGAATAATTCATAGCTCAAACCTAAAGTTGAATTTTTATTTAAATTAGTTATTAAAATTATGTTTTAATGTGTTTTAACCCAATCGGAATATTTTCATTATATAAACCACATTTTGTCAACCCTCATCCCTAATAGTTTATATTATTTTTATATTGATTTCCAGCATTCACCACGAAGGCACCTAATGAGTTATTATCATGAAATTTGACATGATGGTACATAATAATATGAAAAATAATCCGCCGAGAGGCAAGCGATATTCCACCCGGGTCAACACCCCCTTAAATTGGAATAATTCATAGCTTTAATCTAAAATTGATGTTTTATTCAAATTAGGTGGTTATTAAAATTATGTTTTAATGTGTTTTAACCCAATCGGCCTATTCTCATTTCCTAAACCACATTTTTTCAACCCCCATCCCTTATAGTTTATATTATTTTTACCTTGATTTCCAGCATTCACCATGAAGGCACCTAATGAGTTATCAGCATGAAATTTGGCATGATGTTACATACTGATATGAAAAATAATTCGTCGCAATGCAAGCGATATTCCACCCCCAACATACCCTAAATCATCCCCTAAAATTGGAATAATTCATAGCTCTAACCCAAAATTATATTTTCATTCAAATAAGTAAATTATGTTTTAATGAGTTTTAACCCAATAAGCCTATTCTCATTTCCTAAACAACACTTTTTCAACCCCTATCCCTAAAAGTTTATATTATTTTTACCTTGATTTCCAGCATTCACCATAAAGATACCGAATGAGTTATCAGCATGAAATTTGGCATGGTGGTACATAATAATATGAAACATAATAATCCGCCAGGAGACAAGCGATATTTCACCCCCACTGATTCCCTTCCACTATTTACTTTTGGAAAAACGTAAGGTCGTATTTATTACAATTTTCAATATTTTAATTGCTGGTTAAAATTATGCGTCAATGTGTTATAGTCCGGTCAACAAATCATTCACACAAAAACCCAAGACGACATTAATCATATTAAATTTAATAAAAACATTGAATAATGCCAACTACAGATTGTAAACAAAAAAAAATGGTAGCTTTTGTTTCTGGACAATCTGTTTTAAAGGCACTGTATCCACCTTTACACGTATTTCACATATTTCAAGCCTTGATATGAAACAAACAACAAAAAGATGTGATATCCCCCCAAAATACAAAAATTTGTAAAAAAAACGGCAGCTATAAGCTCTCCTTCCAAAGTCTTCGGCTGTGAATGCTGTGAGATATAGAAGTTGAGCCAAGCATTTCATTCTTTCTCCCTAGTTTCGCATTGAAAAGAAGTAAGATCATTTCGCCTGTTGACGAGCGCCAAGCCAACCGTTTTCGTGGTAAAAAAAGTAAAAATTTTAAACTCAAAAATCATAAAAAAATTACTTGGCTATTGATTTTGGTACGAGGACTTTAGAAGTCAATGGCCAAGTAATTTTTTTATGATTTTGAGTTTAAAATTTTAACTTTTTTTACCACGAAAATGGTTGGCTTGGCGCTCGTCAACAGGCGAAATGATCTTACTTCTTTTTAATGCGAAACTAGGGAGAAAGAATGAAATGCTTGGCTCAACTTCTATATCTCACAGCATTCACAGCCGAAGACTTTGGAAGGAGAGCTTGGCTGCCGTTTTTTTTTTTTTACAAATTTTTGTATTTTGGGGGGATATTATTTACAGAGTTCACCTTGCTGTACTCGAGGTCTGTAGGATGTGAATCTTAAGCTGTAATAAAATACGAGGCCTCATTACAACATGACACGTGACTCTCCTGTTCGCTCTGAAGGGGACTGTTTGTTCAATCGCTAGATTAGTGAAACTTGATTTGCTTAGACTAGATTTAAATTAACTAAAACATTAGAATAATAACACAAACGAAAATTTACCATAGTCGTATGGAATGTCGTCCCTAGTTACAAAGAGATATCAACTACTTAAAAATAGTGCCTTCTAAAAGGTATACGCGTTTAAAGTGAAATCCAGGGGCAGCACTGTCGGTGGGTGTAACGTGCATCATGGCCGGCCGGAGTAGCATTAAGAGTAGTCCTTCCCTAAGCAGCTGTGAATAAACTGACGATTTGAATGCTCAATAATCAATCGTTGGCGAATGTTGTGATATGTAATTAGGATGTAAATTAATGTTATTGCGTTATGATGAAGTTCAGGGTTATTAATGAGAGATCATTCCATGAGGCAACATCAGCTTTATTAGGCCGACGTAGGCGTCGCTAAAAACCTGGCGCAGTACATACATGGGTTGGCTTACATTGAATCTACAAGGCGCTGGGGCGCTAGGTTCAAACACTTAAAACTACTTAATACTAACCATCGTATTACATCTCCCTTTCCTTTAAAAGTATTATACTAATACTACATGTAGGATAAAAGTATTAAAATGTTTAATGTAGAAAGAAACAGGAATTAAAAAAAATTTTCATGATAGCTACTAGATGAAAGAAACAGGAAAGAACATTATAGCTGAAGGCTTACTACTAAACTAAGTAACGTTTCAACCGATTATGTGATGTTATAACTAAGTCAACTAAATCCCTAGAACTGAGCTACAGGTCTAATTTCTTGGGAGGTCTGACGGCTCTGCCACTCCGTGTGGCTGACGTCTGCTTCTGTGACACAGTAGATGGAGAAGTCTCCCGGACCTGTTTAGGCGATGACGTCCTTCGGGATGGACCTGGGGAGGTCATCTTTCCAGGTAGGACTGATGGGGTCGTCCTTCCAGGTGGGACTGGTGACAGCGTCGTTTGGTATGGAACATGGGATAGGATTATAGGTTCCCTTTCTGCAGGAAGTTGTGGTATTACTTCCTGGGGTGGAGCCGGAATCACGTGGGCCCGATTTCTGCGGAGTATACCCGATGGGGTTTCCACTTGCAGAGATCGTGGCTCGGGACCAATACTTCTACATCTCCGTAAGCCTGTTTGTCTCGAACCCAGACCCGATCACCAACCTCTACCTTTGGTAGCTCTCGAGCTTGGTGTCTTGAATCGAAGTGCTGTTTCTGTTTGATTTTCATAGCGTCCTCACTCTTTGCCACTTCTTTCGGATTCGGCCATTGTGGCTTCAAATGAAGGGGTGAAGTTGGTAGAGTTCCTCGAAGATTTCGTCCCATGCATAGCTGAGCTGGGCTATATCCGCATTGGAGAGGAGTGTTTCGATAATTGAGTATCGCCAGATGGATGTCTTCAGACTTCTTTAGCATTCCCTTCACTGCTTTTACCGCCGATTCAGCTAAACCGTTGCTCTGGGCGTGCGTCGGGCTGCTTTTCTCGTGGTTGAAGCCGTAGGATTTAGAAAACTTGATGAATTCGTGGCTATTGAACGGTGGGCCGCCATCTGATCTGACCGTTTTAGGGATCCCGTGTCGTGCGAAGATTGATTTTAGACGAGAGATCACAAGAGAACTCGAGGTTTTGTCCATCTGAACAAACTCGGGAAATCTTGAGAAATAGTCTTCGACTACCAAGTACTTCCTTCCGTTTACTTCGCAGAAGTCGATCCCCACCTTTTCCCAAGGGGATTCAGGAAACGGGGTCGGCATCATTGGCTCTGGCTTGTTCTTTCTGAACTCGATGCAATTCGAACAGAGTTGGATCAAGGCTCGAATCTCTTCATTTATATTGGGCCAGTATACCGTCTCTTTAGCACGGCGTTGTGTCTTACTTATTCCCATGTGACCTTCGTGGAGGCGGGTAAGAATTTGCTTTCGCAGGCTCTTTGGAATAACTACTCGAGGTCCCATGAAGAGGATCTCGTCGTGGACTGCAAGGTCCCCTTGCACCCTCCAGTATGGTAAGCATGTTGGGTCGACGTTTCTCTTGTCGGGCCAGCCTCTTAGTACGTATTCTTTCAGCCTTTGGATTTCTTCATCCTTCATTTGTGCCTGCTTGATCTCCTCGAGTCTTTGGTCGGTTGTCGGGATTTCTTGGCGTACTTCTTGTACGAACAGTTCCGTGTCTTGCTGGAACAAGACGTCTTCTTCTGAGCTTCCCTTCTGGTGTTGAGCACGTGACAGGGCATCCGCTGTGTAGAAATGCTTTCCTGGCACATGTTCAATTGTGAACGTGTACCGCATAAGTCTCATCCGGAAACGCTGCAGTCTCGCCGAAAGCTCACTGATGGGTTTGGTGCCTAGAATTGGTACCAGTGGTTTGTGGTCCGTGTGGATAAACAAAGTCCAGTCCATTAACGAACTGAGTAAACTTTTCACACGCCCACGTTATCGATAAAGCCTCTTTTTCTATTTGGGCATAACGGCGCTCCGTTTCACTCATCGACCGTGAAGCATATGCCACTGGCTTCCACATACCGTTTTGCTGTTGCTGTAGCACAGCCCCCAACCCATATGATGATGCGTCCGCACAAACTCTAGTTGGCATGTTAGGATCATACAGTGCCAACACGGGAGTTTTCGTAAGCATGTCTTTTATGCTCTCGAATGCCTTTGTGTGAACGGGCGTCCATAAGAATTCATTATCTTTTTTCAATAACTCTCTTAGAGGTTGACTCTCGTCTGCAAGATTGGGCATAAACTTAGCCAGCTGGTTGACCATTCCGAAGAATCTTCGCAGCTCCGACACATCTGCAGGGTTATTCAATTCTTTTATGGCCTGCACCTTGTCTTCGTCTACTTTTATACCGTCCTTTGATATCTCGTTTCCTAGAAACTTGACCTGATCTACCCCAAACATGCATTTTTCTCTGTTTAGAGTGATGTTAGCCTCCTTCAACCTCCCTACGACCTTAGCTAACCTGGTATCGTGCTCGCTTTTCGTCGCGCCGAATACCAAAAAATCGTCCATTTGACAGATGACTCCTTCGCAGCCCTCCAGGATTTGTGACATCCGTCGCGAGAAATGCTCTGGGGCACTGCTAATGCCAAATGGTAGCCTGTTGAAGAAGAACCGGACAAACGGGGTTATGAACGTTGTCAGGGGAGCAGAATCCTTTGATAAAGGCACCTGCCAGAACCCTGAGCTGGCGTCAAGTTTAGAAAATATCTTGGCCCCTTCTAGTTGCCCTAACGACTCGTCCACCGATGGCAGTTGGTATCGTTCCCTAAGAACACACCGGTTCAGTTGGGTCAAGTCTACACATATACGTAGCTTGCCCGATTTCTTGGGAATTACTACCATACCGGCACACCACGGTGTTGGGTCTTCAATAGGGGATATGACTCCCTTTTGAACCATTTTCTCCAACTCCATTTTTACCTGACTACGAAGAGGTAAAGGAATTCGTCGCGGCACCGATATAGCGTAAGGCTCTGCATTAGGTTTCAGTTTGATGTGGTATTCTCCTTCGAGCTTTCCGAGCCCTTCGAACAGCTGATTGTCTACCACGTTTCCGTTTCCCATAGGTTCTATGTCCCTCAGGCCTATGCCATTTACCCATGCAAGCATACCTAGGTCCTGAATTGCAGGACGACCTAGAAGTGGTTCCTGGGATGCCCCCTCCATGACATAGAGATTTTGCACCGATACCTGATTTCCCAAACTATAGAAGCCTTCACTCGTCCTAAAATAGCTAGAGGACTTTTTCCTGGGCCAAAAAGCAATTTGTCTGCCTTTCGTAGCTTGGTACTGGTATCTGAGGAGAGTTTGTTCAAAACCGATTCAGGTATAATGCTCACATCGGCCCCAGTGTCGATTTTGAACTTAACTGTCACATCGTTTACTTTTAAGCTTGCGAACCATGCATTGCTTGACACTGCGTTCACCTGCTCATGCATGTTGGTGCTACTCACCGATAGCAGAAAGTCTGGCCCCTCATCCTCTGAATGAACTGAACCCTCCCCCACCTCTGCAATTTTCTTGGACCGGCATGCCGCTGCCCAATGGCCTACCTTTTTACATTTATTGCAAGTGGCCTTCCTTGCAGGACATTTTTCTGCAGGGTGGGGCTCTTTTCCACACTTGGGGCAAAATTTTTCCGATGTTTTAGGCCTAGGCCTAGGCTTCCCTACATAGGAACTTTTCTTCCCCCCATTTGTATTCTTCCTTACCGCATCCACCTTGGCTGGGTCTTCCTGCCTAACAACACCCTGTTGTTTACGGATAGTCTCACTGGCCCTGACCTTCGCTACAGCCTTCTCTAATGTAAGACCGGAATCCATTTGTAGAATTTCCGATAATTTACTGTCGAGAATACCTATGACCACCCGGTCACGTATCAGGTCTTCTTTAAGTTGACCATATTCACAATGTTTGGCCAGGGCATGCAAATCTGTCACAAAACTTTCAATGGACTCTCCTACCTGTTGATTTCGTTGATTGAAGCGTGCCCTCTCATAGATCACGTTCCGCTTTGCAACAAAGTGGTTCTCAAACCCCTCTACAACTTTGGAGTAGTCATTCATGTCTTCCTCAGACAGACCTACACGTACCAGGACGTCTTCAGCCTCGTCCCCCATAGTGTACACCAGTGCATTCACCTGGTCCTGGGGACTCTGGTTGTTGAGACCTGAGGTCTTCCTGAACCTTTCAAAACGCCTAATCCACCTGGGCCATTCCTCAGGGGACTGAAAATCAAACGCCTTAGGCGTTTCCACATGGAAAGAGGCACTAGGCCGAACCTGGCCTAGTAGGCCTTGACCTACCACGTTTTCAGTATCAGGCATTTCGAGGTTAGGTTCGACTCCCGTCAACCTTGCCTAAGCCGACCCAGGCTTAACCTACAAGTCCCTGGTTTATTTCTCTACTTCTAATAACATTAGAAACTTAACTAGACATGTTAAATACCTGGCACCATGCGTTATGATGAAGTTCAGGGTTATTGAAATATATTTATTTTTCCTTTCCGAAGAGTCAATTTAGGCCTACTTTTCCCGATCGGTCCCGATTTGATTTCCTACAATACCAGATAGTTCCGGGCCATGTGTGACAAAATTATAGGAAATTATTTTACTTGCATCCGTGTAATTTCTAATAGACTAGACCTACAGCCATTTCGTTAACCCATTTATTCGGAAAAAGCTGTTTCCCGTAACCTAACGTACGTCGTTGGTGGTGCTAAACTCGGAAACTCGCAGCTAGGGCCTAGGCCCTCCTACGGAACGCCTAGATCTGTCTGAGAAACAATTTCGTGCTCAAAATTGTTATCAGAATCTTTTCTCCATGGGCGTAATATTATTGGTATTGACCAGCGATAGTTTATATTAAATAAGTTGCCGAGCAGGCTCGAAAATATCAAACAAATGATTGATGTGGTGTGTGTACACACGCCCACTTATAGGCCTAGAAGTGAACGACCTTATGACTAGCTGATGCTCGATCATCGCATGTTTTTAACAATCTTGCAATTTTATTTCATTCATAGATAGTTTTAAAAAAATGTTACACTATTTAAACGTCACCTACAGTATTTTTTCACGATTTAACTGACAAAAACATCCTACATTGAGAGCTGTGTGTACACACGCCCACTTATAGGCCTAGAAATGAACGACCTTATGACTAGCTGATGCTCGATCATCGCATGTTTTTAACAATCTTGCAATTTTATTTCATTCATAGATAGTTTTAATATCATCTTATACCACAGATAATAGAGTCCACTACGTGGTACTCTGTTATCTGTGCTTATACTATTCAAACGTCTCCTACAATATATTTTTTCCCGATTAAACCGACGAAAACATCCTACCCTACACCGGGTTACTTCAAATGTTATCGTCCCCGAAGTTCAACTTTCACGCTTATTTTCATTAACATTTTCCTATCTAGGATGTATACAATGTGGCTACAGATATTCCACTAGACTTACAAACTCAATTTCATGATTTTGTGGTGTAGTTTCGTCTTTATTGAGTGCAGTGGCGTATCCAGGAATTCATAAAGGGGGGGCTCAACCAATTTTTTCATCGATGTGCCGAAGGGGTCCGGGGGGCTTGCCCCCCGGAAAAAATTTCTTCTTCAAGGTCGTTTTGGTGAAAATCTGTGCGTTTTAAAGCATCACAATGACCAACTTTTTATCTACTAAAATCCAGTTTTTAATCCAAAAGTTTTCTCTTTTAAGGTCATTTTGGTGAAAATCTGTGCGTTTTTTAAAGCATCGCACCAACTTTTTATCTCAAATCATGTTTTAATCTAAAAGTTTTCTCTATCAAGGTTATTTTGGTGAAAATCTGTGCGTTTTAAAGCATCAAAAAAACCAACTTTGTATCTACTAAAATCCTCCTTTAGTTATAGATGGTAATTTGTAGTTATTTTATTTTCTCCTGTACACTTTTTTTTTCAAAAGGGGGCTTCTCCCCCCTCTCCCCCCCCCCCCCCTTGGATACGCCACTGATTGAGTGTTTTATTTCAGTCGTGATCCATTGCAAGTGCCATAGGAAAACATACTTCTAAGCGGCCATATCGCAACTTAATGCTACTCCGGCGGGTTCGCGCTTCGCTCACCAGATGTCAGCCACTTTGCTTTTAAATCCGAATAGTCAAGGTCAGTTAAAACGTTATGTTGAATCGCATTTTGAAAGGATACTTTACAGAACAGGCATTTATATTTAATACTTTAAATGAACTTATTTACATTAAATTAAATTTTGTAAACCGAAGAACTAAGAAATAAGTTCATATCATTCATCATAAGTGCAAGTCTCGTCCTTGCATCTAAGACGTCCTCCCTCTCTGCCGCGTCGTGTGACCTGCAGAGTTACGTCCGTTACTCCGGGTTACACGTCTAATATAATTAGTATCTCTCACGGCCCAAGGGAGAACCCGGTACCCGGTATTCTTCTAACCTACCAGATCTGCGTGGGTCACGAGTTGCAACGCTTCCACCAACGGCCACTAGGGTCGCTCTCATCGAATTACAACCATCATTTGCGCATTGCAAATGAAGACATCTAGACGCTCAGGGTTACAGTATTTTCTCTTGAATTTAGGATTTGAGTTGAATATTCCCTTGGCGTTTTAACCGTCATTGGTAGACAGAATCTTAAATGAGGACTTTCCACGAATTAGACGTTTAACTAAGTATTCACCCGCTAAAACCCAAAAATATAATTTATTTAAGGAGTAAAAGAAAAAATGTTGAGTTTAGCACGACCAATGAAAAATTATAAAACATTTTCTTTTCAGCTCTTCCCCCCCCCTCCCCCCCCCCCCCCCCCCCCCCCCCCCCTAGTCCCTTCTCGAAAGTTCGCGTTCACCTGTGTGGTGTAAGACGTGTTTCAGTTTACCTGTGTGGTTTTTGCTTTTTGGTGTTCTAAATTGATATTCTTTTATGAATCAATAATTTAGGATTGATGGCATTCCGCATTTGTTTAACCGCTCAGAGGCACTTTCAGAATAAAACACATTTTTAAATAAAACTTTAGTTGCACGTTTGTGAATATGTCATTTGACATTGTTGACATTGTCATTGACATTGACACATTTGTATGCATGTTTAGCTGAGAAGTTAGATGCCAAGCTGGTAGACCAGCGGATAAAAGATAGATATGCAGTTTAAAAAATATAATATATAATTGTTTAAATTACGACTGACGAAACTTGATAACTTTGTAGCTCTGTCACAAACGTTGTCTGAATAAATAATTATATAAATTACAGTTAAGATTTCACTACTTATCAATATTGTCAATATGGTTTATCAAGTGTGTTTTGGAGTGGTACTGAGAACAGTGTTATAATACAAGATTTGTGACTGTTAATTATAAAGTTATTATAGTATAGTATTCCTACACCCACTGACTCTACCACACTACCAGATATATTGTTAGATCATGCCACACTACGCTTCAGCTCGGGGTTCAGTTTGGCTACATGAACGAAAGCCATGATGATGTGTAGTAGATAGGAATATATACCTGGAGGCTGTTTGTAAGCTGCGGAACTAGTATCAAATTATGCACTTACCACCGTAAGCAGTGTGAAATACACACACACACACACACACACGGCTCAGTACGGGGGGGGGGTGTAGGTCGACCCAAGGTCCTCTATATCTCCGCCTAGCGGAGGATCGTCTAACTCGCTCGTGTGGCCACGAACCTAGAGAGTTAGACGATCCTCCGCTAGGCGGAGATCGAGAGGACCTTGGGTCGACCCAAGGTCTGCTGGATCTCCGCCTAGCGGAGGATGTCTCTCTAGGTTAACCTAATGGCCACACGAGCGAGTTAGACGAGCCTCCGCCAGGTGGCGGAGATGTAGTAGACCTTGGGTCGACCTAGCAGCTGATAACGTCACTCTGCGAGGTTACTCGAACACGGATCATTAGCGTAAGTCTTAGGTGCGTGAAGTAGGCACCCCCACTTTGAGCACTAATTCTGAGATATGTCAGTAAACGGAAGTGTACTAATTATATGAGACGGCGGGATCTGACGCATTAAATATGCACTAATTCGTTGCACTTGTTTAGATATTAGTGCTTAAAATGGGGGTGCAGCGTGAAGTTGGCACCCCCCACAATAATTAGTAATTTTCTCCGAAACTAGCCGTGCACTAATTCTGGGGTTTGGTGTTTTAGAAAGCACTAATTGCGCACTAAATATCCTGACATGTTTCAGAATTAGTGCTCAAAGTGGGGGTGGGGGGGGGCAGCGTGAAGTTGGGCCCCCCCCACACAAATTGTAATTACTCAAAATAGCCGTTCACAAATCTGGTTTTTGGGTGTTTTAGAAATCACAAATGCGCACAAAATTCCTGACTTTTTTGGATTGTGCTCAAAGGGGGTGCCCCCTTCCGCCCGAAAGTAATACCTGCGTGGATAAAGAAAAAACTCGTTTTAAAGAGTCTCCCCCAATCCTTTCCAGCACATGACTGATTTTCAGTGGGGTTTTTAATCTTAACGACCACCCCGATCTTCTCGATGATGGCTGCAAAGTTCCCGCGTTTATACATTCCCAGCCAAAAAATGATTGGCACGCACACGCACACGCACACGCACACGCAACCAACGCACAGCATTGCACACGCAGTGCACACTCCCCTCATTTTTTTAAACTGTATGTGTTTTTTTACTTATTATTTGTAATATTTTGTGTTTAGTGTTGTTATATTGGGAATTTTTGTTTTAATTTTTAATAATTTTTTGTGTATTCCTTTTTTGTGTACATTTTTTTCCTGGGGTGGTAAATATTTTGTGTTATGGTTCCGGGGCGTATCCAAGGGGGGGGAGGGCGAGGGGGACAACCCCCCTTTTCCAAAAGTGTGAAGTCACTTTAACGTTTAAATTTGAGAACTGTTTTTATCGCCATACTAAAGGGTTTTAATTAGTTTAAATTGAAAAAAGAGGTTTTTATTTTAGAATAAGTACAAACTTTGTTTGTGTGTTTTAAAAAACGACAGTTTTTCTCCAAAAGGGCCTTGCAAGAGAAATTTTTTAGTTAAAAATACATTTTAGTATTATTCATTCATATGCTTTTTTAAACATATCTGCTACATTTCCTCGCAGTAAAAAGGGGGTTGATTTATTTTTAATGCTTATTAAAAAGGGTGACCTCCTTTTTACCGCCAAGTAGTTTTAAATTAAACGGGGAGGTAGCGACTGAGATACAATTCAACTAAAACCGGGTTTTTTTTTCTTCGTATGTGTGTGATGTGTGTGTACGCCCGAAAATCAGCAAAATCGCTAACAATTGCCTGAAATTTAAAAGACATCCAACCACTGCTAATAAAATCAGTACACCCATGTTTTTAAACCCAAACAAAAATGATAAATTGAAAAAAAACTGTGAATTGTAGGAATTATCAACGATAGTTTTGTTTTTTAAAAAAAATATTTTTTTTTTCTATTAATTGTCTGGCTGTGAAATGCAGTCCCCAAAGGTGTTCGAATCTTGCCGCTCAAGGTATTTCCCAAAATTTCCCGCTCTGAATTGAGAAAAACAGGGCGTGAATTTGGCACCCCCCCCAAGAGCACAAATTCTAAGAATTACCATTTTTAGTGTCAATAGTGCTTTCGAACGCCACTATCCCCAAAATTTAGTGCTTCAATTTTTAGGTTTTTTAGGCAAATTACTGCGGGGGGTGCTAATTAGCAGCACCCCCACAAGAGCACTATTCAAAATGAACAAAATTTAGTGTCAATTAGGTTTTCAAACGCCACTACCCCAATTATCTTCAATATTTTGGGGTTTTATAGGCAAATTACTGCGGGGGGTGCAAACTTCACGCGCCCCCCCCACAGAGCACAAATTCTAAGAAGACACATTATTGTGCTCAATTATGCTTTCAAACCCCACTAGTCCCAAAATTAGGCTTCAAATTTTTGGGTTTTTGCAATATACTGGGGGGGGGTGTAACTTCACGCAACCCCCCCAAAAGAGCACAAATTTTTAGATTACACATTATTTAGTGCTAAATTATGTTTTCGAACGCACTAGCCCACAATTATGCTTAAATACTTTAGGTTTGATAGGCAAATTTACGCGGGGGGGTGCTAATTCACGCAGCCCCCCCCACAAAGCACTAATTCTAAAAAATGACCATTATTTAGTGCCAATTAGTGTTTCGAACGCCACAGTCCCACAATTAGTGCTAAATACTACGGGTTTTTTTTTAGCAAAAAATTCGGGGGTGCTAATTTCACGCGCACCCCCCACAAGAGCACGTTTTTCTAAAAAATGACACATTATTTTATGCTCAATTGTGTTTTTCGAACGCCACTAGTCCCAAAATTTATTGCTTCAATATTTTAGGTTTTATGGGCAAATTACTGGGGGGGGGTCTAACTTCCGCGCCCCCCCCACAAGAGCACTAATTCTGGAAATTGCACTTATTTATGCTAAATTAGTGCTTTCGAACCACACAAGTCACACAATTGGGCCTCAGTACTTTCGCAACGCAAAATTACTGGGGGGGGTTTTAACTTCACGCAGCCCCCCCCCACGAGAACAAATTCAAAAATTTAAAATTTATTTAGGCCAATTAGTGCTTTCAAACGCCACTATCCCACAATTAGTGCTTCAATACTTCAGGTTTTTATAGAAAAAATACTTCGGGGGGTGCAAACTTCACCAGCCCCCCCAAAAGAGCACTAATTCTAAGAATAACATTATTTGTGCTCAATTAGTGCTTTCAAACGCCACTAGTCCCAAAATTAGGCTTCAATATTTCGCTTATACAGCAAAATTACTGGGGGGGGTGTAATTCACGCAGCACCCCCCACGAGAGCACAAATTCTAAAAACACATTATTAGGCTCAATTATGCTCTTAAAGGGGCCAGTCCCAACTAGTGCCCAAACTGTAAACTAATATAGAAAAATTACGCGGGGGGTGTTCTTCACGCAGCACCCCCAACAAGACACTAATTCTAAGAATAACAATTATTTAGGCCAAATTTAGTGCTTTCAAAGCAACTATCCACAGAAAGTGCTTCATCTTTGGGTTTTAAGCTAAATTACGCGGGGTGCAACTTCTCGCAGCACCCCCCCAAAAGGGCACAAATTCAAAAGAGTTACACATTATTAGGCTCATTAGTGCTCTTGAATGGCACTAATCCCACAATAAGTGCTAAATACTTTAGCAAATTGGATAAGCAAGCGAAGATTCCTTTTCACTACAGGGGAAAAAACCCCCGGAATGATTTTTTTTTTTTTTTTTTCTTTTTTTTTTTTTTTTGTCTGTTTGTTTACACGATTCCTCCAAAATCGATACCCCAAAATTGCAGGGAATTTTCTAGAGGTTTTTAAAAATTCTGAACTTAAAATCCCCACGTTTTTGAGCGCAAAAAAAAATTATTTCTCATTAAAATCGAAATTAAACGATTTTTTTTCGTTTTAAAACAAAATGTTTTCCCGACTTAAAACCACTTTCATCTTTTTCCTTTTTGTTTTTTTTTTACAAAACCCTTAAATTTTTTGAAAAATATCGTGTAAAATTTTGAGCGCAATCGAAAATTATTCTTATGAAAATCGCATTTTACTTTAAATAAAAAAAAACATTTTCCGACTTGTAACCTTTACATCTTTATCTGATTGTAAGTTTTTTTTCAAGAACCTTCATTTTATGAATTAAAAAATTTGATGTAAAATTTTGAGTCATCTAAAAAAAATTTCTTATAAAATCGCAATTTTACGTTTTTTTTTCTTTTTAAAAAACATACGCCATCCAACAACGCGCCTGAGAAAGCGTTTGCGAAGTTCCTATACAGCGAAATTACGGGGGGGTGCTAACTTCCGCCAAAAAAAGAAAAAAAAAAGAATAAAAATTTAAGAAATATTTCGTTTCTTAATAGTGCTTTCGAATCCCACTTGTTATAAAAAAGGGGGCTTTCCCTGTCATTTTTAACTCGCGTTTTTTTTAAAAATTTTACTTCGTCACTAAAAAATTTAAAAAAAAAACATTAGTTGCCCTTATATCACATTAATTAACCTAAACCCATAAAAGGGAAATTTCAATAATCCTTGAGAATTAAATCGCCTTTTAACTTTCCCGTTGAGAACTTAAATGTATCAAAACGTTTTACTACCGTGCATCGCACTATGGAATTAAATTCCCATTTCTCGATTTGGTTAGTCGGGAAACACTCCTGAGGTGTTATTGTTATTGAAGGGCGTAGCGAGTAAAGCGATGTTTTAAATTTTAAACTACACTGGAAAAAAAAACCCGGGAATGTTTTTTTTTTCTTTTTTTTCCCTTTTTTTTTTATTTGTCTGTTTTTTAAACCGACCCCGCAAACCCGATCCCCAAATTTGGGGATGAAATTTTAGGGAACCTTCGAAATTTCTGAATTTAGGACTCCCAAATTTTTTCACGAAATGGGAAAATTTTTTTTCTCAAAAAAATCGCAATTTTAGTTTTTTTTTCGATTTTTAAAAAAATTTTTCGAACCCCTACATGTTTTAATCCTTTTTTATGATTTTTTCACGGGGAACCAAAGTGAATTAAAGATTTTCGTGTAAATTTTTTAACGAATCAAAAAAAAATTTTTTCTCGAAAAAAAAAATTTTACTTTTTTTTTTTTTTTTAAAAACAATTTTTTTACTTAAAACCTACATGTTTTTACCCATTGTAATTTTTTTTTACATTTTCCCTTAATTTTTTATGTTTTAAAAATTTTCTTGTAAATTTGTGCGCAATCGAATAATTATTTCTTTGAAAATTTCAATTTTTTTTTTTCCTTTTTTAAATAGCGATTTTAAAAAAATTTTAAAAATAATAATTTTTGTTTTTTAATTTTTTTATTTAAAAAAAAAATTTTAAACTTATAATGTTTTTTTCACAACCAGAAATCCGCATTACACATGGCGCTCAACACCAATTACGCTAAAACCAACAACCGCGGCAATTTAAGCTTTTTTCCTAGTTATTTGGATGAGCGTAACGACAAGCGAAAATTCCATTTCACTACACCAAAAAAAAACCCGGGAATTTTTTTTTTTTGGTTTTTTTGACTTTTTGTTAACACGTTTTGTTAACACGGCAAAACCCCGAACTCCAAATTGCGATGCAATTTTTTTTGGGGGCCCTTTTCGAAATTCTGAACATAAAACTGCCACGTTTTTTAGCGAAATTAAAAAATTTTTTTTATTAAAATCGCAATTTTAAACTTTTTTTTAAAATTCCTTGACTTTTACCCTTACACTTACCGATTGAATGTTTTTTTACAGCACCTTAATGTTATGAATTTTATATTGTAGAATTTTGAGCGAATCGAAAATTATTTCTTATGAAAAACGAAATTTAACAAAAATTTTTCGATTTTTATAACATTTTTTTTGATTATAACACCTACATGTTAACCCCTTTAAATATTTTTTCAAAGAATTTAAATTTAAAAATTTTCTATTTTGGGTGTGTAATTGGGGCAATCGAAAAATAATTTCTCATGAAAATCGCAATTTTTTTTTTTTTAAAAAAAAATTACCTCATCCAACACGCGCCTGAAAAAGCTTTTTGCGAAGTTCCTAGTTTACACAACCCAGAAAGCTTTCCCACCCCTTTTCGATGTATAATGCAACTACAATTCAGAGTACAATGAAAACCGTTTCTAGTGGTTAAAGGGTTTTTAAACCCGCTAAAAACAAAAAATATATTTTTTTCAGGTAATAGTAATAATTTTGCAATTAACAAAAAATTATTGGATCCACCATGCCCTCCCAAAAAAATTTTCAAACATGACATTTTTCGAGCTAGGTCCCATCCAAAAAACCCCATAAAAAAATAACATGGGGACGATCTTTATGCCCCGTGACCTTGGAGGATTTTGATCCAAAAAATATTGGCCATTATTTACGTACTCGAAGCCTTTTCTTTTAAATTTTCTATTTTTTGTTTTTTTAATTTGGGCAAGTAGTTCATCAAAAAATGGATTACCAAAATGGGGTGGTTTTTTGGGAAAGCAATTTTTTTCGTGTAGGAGGGTATATTTGGGCACAGTTTTAGACACGTGTTTAAAGGGGCATTTTAGATTTATACTATGCTCTAGTATCTATGTGGCCCAAAAAGAAGCAGGTTAAAGCCCTTTAAGAAATTTTTCCAAAACACCCTTTTCGCCAATTTTTTGGATCAAATAAAAAAAATTCGGTTTTAAAACAAGTTACAAGATATAATTTTTTAAAAAATTATTTTTATGTATAATTGTGCTATAGATCCGTGATAAAAAATATTTTTTTTGGGTTTTTAGCCCCTTTAAAACCTCACCTGGAAGTGGGGGTCCCCCGGGGTTTGCTCCCGGTTGGGGCGGACTTTTTTAATTTCTGGATGTAGTAAATAATCATTCGTATAGAATTGAAAAAAGATCTTAATTTAAGAATAGGATTAAACTTTTTTTCGTGATTTAACTGTAAAATCCTAAAAAACTATTGTCTTTTTTTTTATTTGATTAGGGCGCGTCAACCGTTGGTCAAAATGCCCACTCTAACCTAGGGGGGGGTGGAGGGGGGCCCATGCTGGTCGGAACCAGCCACGAGTAGGGGAGGAAAGGGGGTTTCACGTCGGGGTCGTCATTTTTCTTCGCCATTGTTGGGGGTGTCATTGTCTCCATCGTCGTCGAGGGTCGTCCAGGGGAAAAGGGGAAATTCCCCGACGACGATTGTCTGAGGGCCCTCTATTTTTTGGGGAGAATAATAGTACCCGTCAACTAGGTGTTTTTGCGACGTGGACCTTTTCTCTTTAAACGCCTTTTACGATTAGCAGAGGGGCCCTGCTCTGGGCCCAAATTTTACCCCGGCCCCGACGGGGAAAAACGGTTTAATCTTTTGTACTTTTTTTATATCTTACAACCTGTCCCTGGCCTAAATCACCAGTAATTTGTATTCGGTGATATTAAGTATAAGTTTTTGTTTTTTGCTTATCCATGTAGATGCAATAATGTCATGTTTTTTATTTTTGTCATACCATTTAAAGTGTAGCTAATTTGTGCTCTTTTATTGTAACGTAAATGAAAGTCTGATTAGTTTTATTTCAAGGGGGATTAATTTCTATGATTAGTAATATTTATTAGTAACTGAGACTGAAGATTTAAAACACAACCCAAAAAAATAAATTTGCCTCTATTTCGTTTTTTTGAGTAAAGTTGATAAAAAATAAATTAAATTTTTTAATTTTCCCAAATTTCCAAAACGAATTTAATGTCAAAACTTATGCCCTTTTAACACAACTTTTTACGCTTTTGCACAAGCAAGAGGAAAAAATAATGGCAACTTCATTTTGGACAATAAAATGTAGGGTATGCAAATAAAAATTTGGGTTAAAAAATTCTAGGCCGCTTCGCGAAGCTTTTTTTCCCGTCGCGTTTAGGATGGCTTTTTTCATATTCTGTCCAAACAGTTTTTTTAAATGGGGCTCATTTCTTTTTCAATAGTTTTCTAAATATTACTTGTTAATTATACACCTTCAAAGGGGCCCCTTTTATAAAAACCTTTATTTCTATTAATTTTTACCAACTTTTTCAACTTTTTCTTTGAAAATGACTACATCACCAAACTTTGTCAATGTACAATATGAACGTAGTAGCTTCCCCCTTTTGGGCAGAAACGGCCCAAGTACACGAAAAAAACGATTAAAAAACCCAGGAAAAAAAGTAAAAAAAAGTTTTTTAAAGAAAACAAAATTCAAAATCTCTTTAAAAACATAAATATAACTTTCAGTGAATTTGAACGCCTATAAAGTTTCTCAAGTCGGGGTGGGCCCGTTTGCCAAATTTTACGAAAGTATTCATTAAAATTGGGAAAAAATCGGTAAAAATACGATAATCATAAAAATATTGATCGATTTTACCCAAAAACGTGGCAATTCTAAGTTTTCCCCGGGTTTCGAAGGTCCCCTCCAAATTTTTATCAGATCGCATATGCCTTTTGCCCCATAGAGGGCGCGAACAAACAGACAAAAACAAACAAAAAAAAAAAAAAACAAAACACCCCCATTTTTTTTTCTTGGGGTAAAAAGAAGTGAAATTGAAATTTTTACTTCGCTCATCAAAAAAAAACCAAATTTTAATTTTTTGTCAAAACTTATGCATATTTTATTCCTACTTTTTTTTACAATTATTTTGGGATTTTAATTTTTAAAATTTGCGGGAAACATCAAAAAAAAACTAGTATGGTTGTTGATTTTAAAAAAAAAGTTTGATTGAAAAAAATCAAGACTTTGTATCATAAACTGATGTTCGCTATTTAGTTTTCTTGTGTTTACTAATAAGTTAATATCTTTTAGTTTATTATCATGTTGATATAATAATAGTAATTTCACAATGTGATTTTCGTAAAAAGACATTTTGAAGAGTGCAACAAGAAGAATAAAGCAGTGGCGAAACTCCGATCTTTAAGTTTGGAAAAAGTAATCATGAAAGGTTAGCCTCTCCTGACTTTTTTAACGAAAAGTTTTTAAATTTAACCCACTTGTTTATTTTTTTTTCAACTCCAAATTTCTTGCGAGTACATGATGCTTTTTTTCTTTTTGTTTAAAACAAATTTGGCAAAGTCTTACGCATTAAATCATAAAAAGCAAAACGTATACTGCTTACACAATAACATTTTCAGTAATTGCGTTATCATTAAATGTTGTAAAACTGACCTTCTGCCCTTTCATTTTTTTAAATAGCCCATAGTTCTTTTTTTTAGCTTTTTTAGCCTTGGTTTATAAAGTGGCCCAAACCCTTTTGGATAAAACGGGTAGTGTACTCCCCCTCTGGGCCCGGGGTAGAAATTTGGGCCCCAAAACAAAGGCTTCAAGAGAAAAAAAAACCCCCCTCGCAAACATCAGCTAGAAAGAGCGGAGTATCTTACTCCCCGAAAGTAGAAGCGAGCTCTGGCAATCGTCGTCGGGGACCCTTTCCCCTTCCTTGACGACCCCCCGGCGACGATGACAATGACCAAACGAAAAATGACAAAGACGATGACGACCGCGCGTGAGAAACCCCCTTCCTCCCCCTTACCCGTGGGGTAGTTCTGACCAGCATGGGAACCCTCCTCCCCCCCCCCACCCTTAGGCTAAGTGGTGCATTATGACCTAACAGTTGACGTGTCCTTAATCCAAAAAAACAAACAAAAGGGTAGTGACGGCTTGGGTGGGTTGAAAAAAGTTTTTGTATGCGTGCGTCACAATTTATTATTTTTAAAACGATTATAGCAACGATGAATGGAACCAAACTAAAAACTCCAACTTGTTTTTTTCATTTTGTATAAATATAGTTGTTCATGTTTAAAAAGAAAGAAGTGTATGTAACCCCCCAATAACAAAAACTTTAAAAAAAAACAGCCAAACCTTACACACTCAAAAAAAGGATCTTTAAAAAAGGGCCAAGCTCATCTCCCTTCCCTTTTCTTTTTCTTAATCATAAACGTACAGTGTCCCTAAAAACACCCTTGAAAAGCTTTGGAAAATAGAATTTCAACTATTTAATTTTTAAACGTAAAATTTTATCCAATTCTTTTTTAAAATTATTTTAACGTAATGGGAATGCAAATTTTTATTTTGCCAACTTTTTTAAAGGGTGTTGTTACGGGACAAATGTACGTTTATGAATTAAGAATGCGCAAATGTGGAAGGGTAATGACTTGGCCCTTTTTAAATCTCATTTCTTTATGAGTGTGTAAGGGTTTGGGTGTATTTTTACAAGTTTTTTTTTTGTGTGGGATCTCATTACTTTTTTAATTCCACTGGGAAAAATTTTTTGTTTAAAAAAATAATAATTTATCAAAATCGATTTTTTGCTATGGTATTACCAATTACAAAAAAAATGAAAAAATTAGTGGGACAAAGACTTGCTTTTTTGTAAACAAATAGGCGATTTTTGTCCGTAACATGTTACTTGTTGATTGTACCCCGTTAAGGCTTATTTTAAAACCTTTATTTGGGGAAACCCTTCCCGCAATTATTTTTAAAATTTTTTTTTTCAAAAACGAATTAATCATTTATTTAATGTCCTGTGAAATATGAACTTCTAGCCCCACCCTTTGGGGCTGAATCGGCCCCCAAAACTCACGAAAAATTTGCCTAAAAAAAACGAAAAAATCGTAAAAGTACGATATTCATGAAAAATATTTTTCGATTGTACCCAAAAACGTGGCAGGGCTAAGTTTTAAGATTCGAGGGCCCCTCAAAATGTCATCAAGATCGCATATGCCGTTTGACCCCCGGAAACGGCGAACAACAACAGAAAAAAACAAAAAAAAAAAAAAATAACAAAAAACATTGGAGCTAAATTTTTAAGGGGTCATGAAATTGAAGTTTTCGCTTCGCTCGCTACGCTCATCCAACAAAGGAAAATTCTTAACATAAAAACAACTTAAGAATAGTTAAAAAAAAAATTAAAATTGTATGCGCAAAACTTAATATTGTCATCAAATTAATTAATCAATCAAAAAACCAATGTAGAACAATCATTTAACTATCTTCCTCGTCAGTCGTATGATGTCGTATGTTGAAATATACAAAGAAAAATTGTTAACATGAAAACAATTTTAAAATAATTTAAAAAATTAAGATATGTATGCGCAAAAACATAATATTGTCATCAAATTAATTAATCAATCTAAAACCAATGTAAAACAATTATTTAATTATCTTCCTCGTCAGGCACCACTTCCTCAACAAATTTAAAAGGTTATTTAGTAACTAACAGTTTCAAAAATTGTATAATGTTGTTGTTAATTCTTGTAATCTTCATAATTTTGTACAATATTTTAAATTTTGTTGCTGGTTGGTAATAGATAGCGCTTTTTTAACTGGTTCGCCTTACTGTGTTATGTCCACCTGCAAGATGTTGGTATGACTGCTGTTTCCCTCTGATCTTTCTTGAGATGTTCTATGAACTTCCAAATTGATACGTGATGTATAAATATAAGCTTCTGGAATCTACTATGCCAACCCCCCGACAGACAAAAATCAATTTGTTGAAATGTCGGATTAGACAAAGGGGGTTTAGACAAAATCACTTAGACGAAATGACGTTTTAGTCGAAAGGGTCTGATTATACCAAAAAAGGTTTTAGACGAAATATCTGTAGACGAAATGTCTAAAAAATTAGACGAAATGTCTTTAGACAAAAAAATTAGAAAAAGGGTTCTGGTACCTTTAGTCTTACCTATTGTTATAACGATCTTGTAAAAGTCTTTCATAAGATGTATAGCATTTTTCCTTTTCCGTCCCCCGGTTCCAATAGTTTATGAAAATTTAAAATGTGACACTTTGTCAAATGCCTTTCCCTTTTTGCCTATTTTCGTTTTTTTTTGTTGTTCTGTTATGTTTCATCTTGTTTGTGTTTGTTGTACATCGAAGTGTTGATTTCATGTCCCACATTTTTTCGAAATCCGAATTGATTACTTTTGACAGTACTTTATTTTGTTGTAGAAAATAATGTTTTCTGTTCGTGATGCATGTGTCAGTATCTTGCAAAAGAATCAATATAGGTATGAGCTTGTAATTAGTTTTTTGCCTCCGCTTTGAGGTACACATGATAGAGCTTTTAAAATTACTGAGGAATCTCCACTTTTGAGCATAGATTTAAAAAAATGTGCCATATAGTAGTCATGTAGTTTATTTTTGTATCATCATTATTTCTGATGCCATGTTAAGTTTAAGTTCCTGAATGTTTTGTGATAATCTGGTAAGGGTAACAAGCGTTATAGGAAATAAGATGTGTTCATGTTTCATTATTGCCACTATCTAACTTGTGACTATTATTGGAAAAATCAATATTTTCTATGATTTTGTCAGATAGGTGTTTACTTATTTTACGAAAAAAGTCAATAAATAAGTTGTCAACTAATTTTGGATTTTCTGTAGCATTAAGGGCCGGTATTATAATGTCCCGATAGTGTTCCCTCTAAAGTTTATCTTCTAGATTGCTCTATTTGGTGTATTATGAGTGGCCGATAGCACTAACCTCCAGATAAAATTTAGTTAGCGGGAGGATTTTTTATCTCCTGGTTTTAGGGCAGGTAGCTCCTGTCGGGTGGATCATAACCACACTTTTAATTTCAAAATGGATTCCAATCTTTTTGACAGTTAGCAGTAGTAACTCTGATGATTGATTATGTGGTTCTTGACACGGTCAAATTACATGAAGAAATTATTCTAATCCTTAAAGAGTATTTCTAGACAGAAAACAGCAAATTTTTTATTAAATTATGTTTTAGGTAAACTGCAACTTATGTAGTTGGTAAAAACACAACAAAATCTTTGCTCCTTTGGAGTAGGGGTTAGCAAGAAGTCTTTTGGAGTAAAAGGTTGCGAGTTAAAAATCTCGTTCAATTTTTTATAACTTTTTTGCAATTTTTTTTTACCTAATATTTAAACTTTTTGCTGACCATTTACTGTATGTTGTACAGAAATTTTTAGTTAAAATGTTTATTTTCTGGTACAAAACATTCTATTTGAGTTCATTGCTAGCAAGGTTGGAGTCCATATCACACCCATTCCTCTAAAAAAAAAATAAAGGCAAAAATGGGGTTTAAAAATTAATAGGTTTCAACGATCTGAAATATTTGTTTAGGCTCCGACCAGTCCATACATAACCCCTCGCCTACTCATAAGTAGGCTATGACCTGGGATAAGGCTGTCTTGAACTTGGGCTTGGGGAGATGTGAATTGAAAGGCGGAAGAACAATAATTGCAAATTACCGGCGGTGGTGGCTCTAGCGTGTAGCTGTGTCAGGAGGTACGGGTCCGAATCCCACCACTGTCAATCCTGACTGAAAGTTTTTTTGACATTCGTTTTCCAATTTCTCTAAACCCTAATAACCTATCTGAATAGTGTCGCACCGGGTAACAACGATGTGGGGACCTAAAAACGGCCTTTATTAGTCATTACAAACAAAATTTATTTTTGAAATGTAACTTGAGCTGGTGCAGATATAGTTGCTAAATAGCAGCAGCAGCAAGCAATACTTTTGTACCATGCTCATTGTATAATTCCAAAAAAATATTAGGCCAAATTTGGGAATTTTTTTTTTTATTGAATACTATTTGAAATCATGGTGTTGGTTTGTGACAACCCTTCTACAGAGTACTTTGGGAATTGCCCCCAAAAAATTTTCAAATTACCCGCCATTGGTAACAACACGAGATCACTGCTATCTATATGGCATGTGAAACAGTATAAAATTACATCTAGGGGACAGTGAAATCAACAACAATTTGGTGTACCAACTCCCCGCTTACTATCGGGAGGTATTTAGCGGCAAGTTGTTCCTCATAATACGTCTTCATAGTTTATCTGGAGGATAGACTATCCCCAGATAAGCTAACCGTTTCTTTTTAGCGGGACATTATAATACCGGCCCTTAATGTACCTTCAAAATTTTTTATTTCTAATTGGAGGTTTGTTTTACATACAAATTGTGATTAATTTCATTTCTTGCTTTCCAAATGTCTCTTTGATATTATTGACACATTTAGGGTTTGAAGTAAAAAATTTTAGCCGTTTGTATTTGTTGTTTATTTAGTTGCGACACAGGATGTACTAATATTTTTTTACTAGTACTAAAAAGTAAATGTAAGTGTAGAAAATACGACGTGTTCCGGCGATCCTTGATCAATTTCATAATAAATAAACAAATAAATAAACAAAAAATTTTTGATCAAACAATTGAAGGTTTTTCGTCTATTGTACAACAATAACCCTTAGTGTTGTTATGAACAGTTGCACCAGTTTTTTTCTGTGATTTTTAATTCTATGTCATCAATAATAATATTCATTTGCAGGTTAGATTCTAAATGCACTAATTTTACACACATCCAGACTTGATAAATACTCGGTTATTCTTACTACTGCATTGTTGTATAAGATGTCATTTGTGATAAAATTATTTTTTCACTCCATACTCTGCTTGATATAATTTAATAATGTTATTGCTATAAAATCAATCTTGGCAAACTGAATATGTATAGACAGTTTAAAATTCAATTTGCCAATCTTGACAAGGATTTCAGTTGCAGGGCGTGCCTAAAGTTGAAGAGTAACGACAAGCTATGCAATGACTTTGAATTGTGTTATATCTTCATGTGTGCAGTGATTTCTTTGGTTGATTTTTGTTGTTTTTTCCCCTAGTTTTGTTTTGTATTTATTGAAATATAATGTGGTTTTTGTTTTCAATATTTTAATTTGTTTCTCATTTGGATGTCTGAAAAAACACTCCCGTAGGTAAAATTGATAATATGTAATACAATTCAGAAATTACAAAATCCATCGCTTATTGGCCCTGAAGATGATGAGTGAAATCTTATTTGAAAACGTCGGCCCAACGAAAATATACGTGGCATTTTAATCGCTTATAATATTGTTTTTTTTTTTTTTGGGTTTTCGTTGCCGATACGGATTAATGTACTCGGTTTTTTCGGTTATAATGCCACGTTATTTTCGTTAGGCCTACGTTTCGATAAGGGTTTCACTCTTCATCTTCCGGGCCAATACAACTTCAAATATTAAAAACGAAAACTGCCCTTACTATTGTAAAAACAGAACAGAACTGAGGGAAAAAACAACAAAATTCAACCAAAGAAATCACTGCACATAATATACAGATCAATGATGGATTTTTTAGTTTATTTGGTTGGGTGGGTCAACCGTAAGGCCATATGCGCCACTATAGCCTAGGCCCCAGGGAATAAGGAAGGAAAAAGCGTGCTGGACAGATTCAGTCACAGACATTTTTGAGGGAGAAGGGGGGGTTCTCACGATGACGACCACGACGTGTGAACCTACCAAGGAACCTACCCTACACTTATCTCGCCTTGCAGACATTCTATTTGAAAACAATAGCAAATCTTTTTATAATATTGAGCTTTTGAGTGTAAGACATAGTATAATAAAATACAAATACATTTATAAATCGATTTTATTCGACGGAAAGGACACTATCGTCTAAAATATAGTCTTTTTAAATTTAAAAAATATTCATTAAAAAAGGCAAATAACCATATGATTTCATTACGCACTTGAGTCTCGCGCTGCATGCCGTAATTCCCCAATTAATGTTGGAGGGTTTCTATTTTTTATTTTCCTGTTATTTTTTATAGTTAAATAAGCAAAAACAAAAACAAAAGGATATCTTTAATGATAAATGTCTTACCGACACCATAAAAAAAATTATTTAAAAAAACAAAAAAATGACCTTCTAAAGATACCGTTACGAACAGAATAGGAAACTAAGGAAAAAACTGAAGCATCATAATGATATATAGGAAAACGCAAAAGTCCCGCCGCTTTGAGGATGATTTTTTTTTAAAAATTTTTAGTTGCGTGGGAATCTTTACTTTTGCAAGTCCCTTTTTTGTTCCCTACGCATTGGGGTTTGTTGTCAATTTCTTTGTTTCTTGAAATTGGTATTATTTATCGTAAAAAATTATATTAAAGTTTTATTTCTAGGTTCTGGAAACTTTTTCAATTTTTTTCTTTCAAAAGGTACTACTCCCCATAACCTTTAAATGCCAGGGTTAATAGAACGTTGTAGCCCCACCCGTTTGGTCAAAATTTCCCCAAAGGACAAAAATATCACACAAAAAAAATCAAAAAAAAATATTTAAAAGCTTTATTTCTATAATTCGGGCTAACTTTTTAAACTTTTTTTTTTCAAAAAGAAATACATTATCTTTACTTAATGTCCAGGAAAATTGAACTTTGTAGCCCCCCCGTTTTGGTCAAAATCGGCCCAAAGTCCGAAAAATTATCGCACTAAAATCAAAAAAAAATCGAAAAATACGATTTCATGAAAATATTTTTCGATTGTACCCAAAAAGTAGAAAGTCAAAGTTCAAAAAAAAACGAGGTTTGTGTAAAATTTTCATAAAATTCGCTAGCCGTTTCCCCGGAAAAAGGGCGAACAACAGACGGAAAAAAAAAAAAAAAAAAAACAAAAAAAAAAAAAAAAAAAAAAACCCCGACAAAATTTTTTGGGGGGTGGGGGAAATGAAAGTTTCGTTCGCTTTCCAATAATAAATCTTTAGTGCCCTATGAGGATAACAGTGATTCTTAAAAGTGACCTCTTAAAGATAACATTAAACTTCACTTTGTTTGCGGGGGCAGTCACTCACTTCACACCCCCACCCATTTTCCACCCCTTTTATTAACCCCCAAGCACTTCTAACTCATTCACCCACTCCGGGGGGTTGAGTGTTAATGCGGGGTGAGGGGTTAGTGAATAAGTAGGGGTGGTGAATAAGGGAGTGAGTGAGTAAATAAGGGAGGGGGTGGTGAAAAAGTGAGTGAGTGGTGATAAGGGAGTGGGGAGTAATGAGGGGGGAGTGAGTGAGGGGGGTGAGTGAGTGAGTGGTGAGTGAGTGGTGAGCGAGTGTGGTGAGTGAGTGTGGTGAGTGAGTGGTGAGTGAATAATTTGGTTGGATATTGCTTAACGACTCTTTTTATCCCTTTTGATAATCGGACGAAGGGGGGACAAAGGGGGGTCCCCGGGGGGGGACAAGGGGGGGACGGGCCTGGTGGTCAGAACCGCCAAAAGCGTATGTAAGGGCAGGGTTCCCCCACGTGTGGTCGTCTTCCTTGTGTCATCATTTGCCCGTGTTGTCTTTGGGGGGGGTCGTCCCGTCGGAGAGTAGTAAAAGGGATGGGGAAAGTTCCCCGACGACGCCCCAGAGCTCGCCTTTAGTTTAAGAGAATAAAACCCCCCTAACCGGGCCAAACCACGAGTAGGTTGCGAGTTGGAATTTGATGGCCCAGGATGAAGGGAGGGGGTGAGAGAGTGGTGAGTAGTGAGTGAGTGGGATGAGTGGTGGTGAGTGAGTGAAAAGTGGGTGGTTGAGTAATCATGAGTGTTTGGTGAGTAAGTGGGTGGTTAGTAAAATGAGGGGGAGGGGGGTGAATAAGCTGGGGAGGGGTGAGGAGTGTGTGGGGGGGTGAGTGTGTGGTGGCGTTTATGGGGTTATGAGGGGGGAAAGTGAGTGGGTGAGCATGGTTGATTGAGTAATGGTCGTTACCCCAACCATTTGCTCATATAATCTTAAATAATTAAACAGATAATTAAAAAGTACATTTTTTATCTTTAATTTATAATTATTACAGAGTTATTCTTTTATTTTTTTCAAAATATGACGTATTTTTAGAATTAGCAAGCACGCACTAAAATCACACTCAATATTTTTAAAAAATTAGTTTTGTGCCGTTTAAAGGGATCGAACTGGCCCCCCCCCCCCCTTTTCCCCTCCTACGGGGAAAAATGTCATTGCGCCTTTAAATAAAGGGGACAGTAAATGTATGTCATGGCATTTTTGAGGCACTAATGCGCACTAATATTGTGTGATGCTATTCTGGGGGCCTTTTGGGGGGCTTTTGGGGGGGGGGGGGGGGGGGGGGGCAAAGAAATTTAGCCACCTCCCCCCGACTAATATGCCCTTAGCGCCCAAAGTAAAGGCTACTAAATTTTAGTCTTGGCATTTCTGAAAGCACTAAAGCGACTAAAAATTGGGGAAAAAGCAGATTTTGTGCGCGTTAGATTTATAGACTATTATTTGAAGCACTGTAGTAGGAAATTTGGGGTTCGAAAACATTAATTTAGCACCAAAAAATGTGAACTCTTAGAATTAGTGCTCTTGTGGGGGGGGGTGCGAGAAGTTAGCCCCAGCAGTAATTTCGCATAAAACCTAAGTATTGAAGCACTAATTTGGGACTAGTGGCGTTCGAAAGCACTAATTGACACAATAATGTGTCATTCTTTGAATTTGTGCTCTTTGGGGGTGCTTTTCGTGAAGTTAGCCCCCCGCAGTAATTTGCCCATAAAACCGAAGCATTTAAGCACTAAATTTTGGGGCTATGGGTTCGAAACACTAATTAAACACTAAAAAAAAATGTATTCTTAAAATTAGTGCCTTGTGGGGGGGGCTCGTGAAATTAAACCCCCCCGCCCGTAATTTCCCCTTTAAAACCCAAAGTATTGAAGCCTAATGTGGGGCTAGTGGGGTTTTCGAAAGCACTAATTGAGCCTATAATGGTCTTTTAGAATTAGTGCTCTTGTGGGGGGGGCTGCGTGAAATTAGCACCCCCCTTTTCAGTAATTTTTCCTATAAAACCTAAAATATTTAAGCATAAAAGGGGACTAGTGGGGGTTCGAAAGCATAAATTTAGCACTAAAAAATGTGTCATTCTAAAAAAGCCTCTGGGGGGTCTGCGTGAAATTGCACCCCCCCCCGTAATTTGCCTATAAAACCAAATATTTAAGCACTAATTGTGGATAGTAGCGTTCGAAAGCACTAATTTGGGACTAAAAAATTTCTTCTTAAATTGTGCTCTTTGGGGGTGCTGCGTGAAGTTAGACCCCCCGCGAATTTGCCCCAAAAACCTAAAGTATTGAAGAAATTTTGGGACTAGTGGCGTTCGAAAGACTAATTTAGCACTAAATAAATGTGTTATTTAAGAATTATGCCTTGTGGGGGGGGCCCAATCACGCACCTTGATAACTTTTTAAACTTGACACGTACTGCACTTTACACGGCTATGTTTTTTAAACTACACTGCGTTTTATGCTTTAAAACATGTTTTAATAATTTTAAAAATAACCAAAATTACAAACCTTTCCGATCAGGGGGTTAAAACCCCCGTCCTCATTTTGGGGATAAGGGGGGCTTAGCCAAATAGACTAGAAAACGTCAAAGTCGTTTTTAACGAGTGAGGGCTTGTTGATACCCGGGAACATTTTCATTTAAGTTTGATAAAAATTTTATTTGGGATGATTTAAAAGGTTTTTAAGTTTTGTTGGTATAAGGGCGCGTCAACTGTAAGGCCATTATGCGCCACTCTAGTCTATGAATGGCTAGGGAGGCCTTAGGTAGGGGGAAGAAAGGGAATGTTCCCGGGTACTCAACACATTTCTCACTCACTCGTCTAATAACGACTTTGGCGTTTTCTTAGTAAAATCCCATGCGGCTTTAGATTTGTTACAAGCATTAGCCAGATAGTTCTCAAAGTATATACGCTTGGCCACCATAAAACTATTTCTATACAATTTTTTAATTTCTAAGTAAAACGAAATATCTAAATTACATTTTTTGGCCCATTGGATATAAGATTATAGAATTTTTAACCTGTAGTGACAGTAAATACATGAACATTGAAAGACATCAATATGATCACATGGAATTTGAATTAATTCAACCACTAATAAATAAGACACATTGGCCTTGTGACTCGTGAATTGTTACGTTTAAACCATCAAGCCAAAATAGAAAAACACATGGTTCGCGTAGTTTGCTATCTGTATTGGAAAATGGTATTTTATATTGCATCACTGCATATTAACAATCGCCCACTCAGTTAAACGGTTATCGGTTTGATCTCCAAAAACGCCAGTTTTATTCATTTCGGTTGAAACCATGCAGTATTTCCATCATTTCCTTTGCGTCCATTTAGCCGCAAAGAATCAATTGATAAAATAGTCGATCTGTTTTGCCGGTATGTTCCATTTCTGGCTGGACTCGAACTCGAATACATCGCAATGCGTCACGTTTTATAATGGCATGTCGCGAAGTTATGGGGTAGAAGGTCGGCGTGTGGGGGTGGCGAGGGGGTTCAATGAGTGGGACGATTCAGTCTCGGCGAGGGGTGAGCGTTTTTGATATAATATTAAATCAAAACCATTCATATAAAAACTGATTTACTATGCGGACAATAACATATTCTAGGTACACTTGAAAAACTTTTCTTCCTTTCTTATTTTCTTCTTTCTTTATTTCTCTTCTTACTTTCTCTTCTATCTCTGTATCTCTGTATTAGGTTGGATGGAAGATAAGGCTTCACTAGCCTTAATCTATCTATCTTTCTCAACATTTAAATCAACTTGAAAGAGCAAGTTATTTTTTCATACTATAAATGAACGGTTTAATGAGATTTTCACTAATTGGAATTAATTTTATGGATTTTCCATTTTTTCGACTTACCGGGCCCACTCGCAATGATTTCTTTACTTCGGATTCTTCATTAACGTCCTTGTAAAATTGATACTGTGATACTGATATAAGCAACCTTGTATACATGTTATCATCTGAAACCTGAGCGCGTGCACTTTTCTCGCGCTAGCCTCAGCTGTAATCACATAGAAAAAATGCTAATTTTCGGTCGATATTCACAAATTTCTTGCGACTAACAGGCATCCAAATTTGACAAACAAATCATGTACGCAGATAGAAATCATTTTTCTTAGTATGCACACAAAGATTTACTTGATCGATGGATAAATTATGAAGTAGTTTGAAAAGTATTCCTACTAATTCAAATATTTGAAGTATAATCGTGCGTCGCGTACTTGTGCTAATCTGATTGTGGTTTCATCTTTGTCCAGTCGTACGCAATGAATTCTGTATTTATCACAAATGGCATCTTTAACGAAACAACGAGGTAGCGTAGACATGTGGGAGTGGAGTAGAGCATTCAACAGGTGCTTGTTTTCAGCCCTCGCAAAACCGTTCGACTCGACGGTTCTGGGGGGGGTAAATGGAGCGAGACGGTCTTCTCATGTTTTAGCAAGGGAAACGATCAATCGGAGAGATAAGCGCTCATACTGTGCCGAAGCCACCCGTCGCGCCAACACACCCGGACACAGCAAGCCAAGTTGGGGCGATTTCGAGGCGTCACCCACCCAGCCGCCTTGAAACTCAGAATGATCTTGAAAACTGTCATAATCGGGGTGATTTAGGTTCATTTGGGTACTTTGTGGATTCTATCTATTCCTCCTCATCCTTCTACTCCTACTGCCTAATTCGCCAATTTCATACACACACACATTGCTTGTCGATTCTGACAACCATTAACATGTTGCATAAAAGTGATATGCGTTATTTTAAAAGAAAAAGTTAGAAAGTAAGCCGGAAGACATCAAAAAGGTTCTATTGCTGAGATTTTTTTAAAAATTGATTTACATCAATTACACATACGGGAGTGTTTCCCGAGTACGGAGTAATGAACTCGATAAATTTATCCCTCGTTCATACTTGAGTTTGGAAATGACATCAAAAATAATGTTCAGTTGGTCAATTGGAAGGTTGCAGTTGCAGAATCGTTGCAGTATAATGTTCCAATCTATTCAGATCTATAATTTAGCGCAACAACAATGCGGATACTATGAAGTTGTCCGTCTCGGTAGCTTAGGGGTAAAGCACCCGACCGGCAATCTGTTTACCGGGGTACGATACACCGCTGAGATGTATTTTGTAATTTAAATTTCCTAATTGATTTCCATTTTTAAAGGTTATAATATTAACTATATAAACTTGACAATAATCACCCACAATGAGTACAAAAGCAAGTGTTTAAGCCACTAGATTTTTACATTCTGTTGTTAGTTAATAATCAACCGCATCCACGCTGACATAAATTCTCCCCCACCAAACCCTGCCAAGAAAAGGCTGGTCTAATGGTCCGGTCAACCGAATGGTTCGCACTGGGAACGACCGGCTCCCCACGGAAGGTAAACGCGTCCTAACATTGCCCTCCACCCCAATCTCCTCTTGTTTCTCGCTCTCCTATGCTATACATTTTTAAGCTCACTCGCGAGTGAATGATTTCTCTGCAATAATAACAGCCACCACCCCCTTCCATTTCCCCCTTGTTCCCCTCCCCATCCACCGCAACTCAATCTCTAAGTGAAAAAGAGTTTCCTCCCCAAAGATAAAATGCAATTCTTTCAAAAGGAGCCCGTAGGCTCGGCGTGAAACTCCAAGCATGCACACAGGTAATCAAGTGTAAGTAATGCATTCGACAGAAGATCAGAATACCTTAATAATGTATTTTTTAAACCCTTTTTAATTATGTGGCATATATTGCACAAGTTAGAAGGTAATGGTTTTAATTTTAATTTAAAGTTTAAAAAATGCAAAAGTTAGGTTGTTTCTAAAATTATTTATATATTTTTTAAATGAGGGTAATTTGTCAGGTAGTTAATGAATAACAAAATGGTTATTATCCATAAACTGTTTTTTTTAAATCATATGGCATATGGCACAAGTTAGTAATGTTAGTTAGTTAGTTAGTTATTGGTGTTTTAGGGCACTCAACAGTAGAGTTATCAGTGCCCATGTCAAATGTATTGGAATCTTCCAAATTTTCTTTTTCTATAATTGTGGATTACCACCATGTTTTCTTCTTTCCAAGGGGTGGAACGTAAGGGGCGACGGGGGGGGACAAGGGGTGGACAGGCCTGTGCTGGTCAGAACCAGCCACAAGCGTATGGGGAGGGCAGGGGTTCCCCCACGTCATGGTCGTCTCCGTCTTATTATTTATTTATTTATTATTTATTTAACGTCTTCCTATTCAGTTATAAAAACTGATTTACAAAGGAGGACAAATAAATAAATCTAATTACATAGATGCAAAAACAACAATAAACTACATTTTTGTAAATATTTGAAATAGTAGCATTACAACAACAATGCATTTAAAACACAACAATTTTGGTAACAAATAAAAAAATATATTATATGCATTTAATGAATGAATCAAATATAAAAAAGGGTGTAGAATGAAAAGAAAAGAAAAGAAGAAAAAAACAAACAAAAGGAAAAAAGAAAGAAAAAGACAAAGAAAAAGAAGGAAAAAATTAAAAAAGAAAAACGAAAAGAAAAAACTGATTTATTAGACGATTCCACTCATACGAATATGAGGTTTGCCAAAAATCAGGAACAGAAAATCAGGGAGTATAATCAAAAAACTTTCTCGGAAGAAACCACCGAACGCGAAATCTTTATTCTTGTATTCAATCTTCATTTTTGTGTTCAAATCTTGATAACATTTTAGTCCAAAAAATCTTGACTCATATATATAATTATATCAGATATATAATTTTTTTAAATTGTTCATGTCAAACTGATCTCAGCAATGATACAGGACACCTAACTCAAGTTGCAAGCTCCATCAGTGGGCGGCAACCAGACAATCTAGGCATCCGTCCGTGTTGTCATTGTCGTCGCCGTCGGGGAAGTAGTCAAAGGGAAGGGGTTCCCCGACGACGACCCAGAGCTCGCCATTAGTTTCAGGGAGCGAAACTCCCCTATTCACGGGCCAAACCGCGGGAAGGTAGCGAGTTGTACTTTGAAGGCCCAAGTTAGTAATGGTTTAAATTTAATTTTTAAGTAGTAATTTGCTTAGAGATTCAATCAAGATCATTGTTTTTCACTTCAACAACATCCTCTGTTACACCCTCCATTCTTGTTATTAAACAACGCCAGTTACTAATCTAATCTAAACACAGCTGATGACACAATTCAACACTGCCTTCGAAACTGATAACTCAAAGCATACATCGCCTTTAAAAATGACACATGAAAATAAAATATGAAAAGTAATTTTTGAAACTACATAGTCCATTGACTTAGGTTGTTTCTAAAATTATGTTTGTATGAAATATTTGTGACCCTATCGAAAAATGATGGTGAATGAAAATTATGTTGTTTCTATTCAGAACTGTCCGTAAGCTCGATCTAAATATGAAAAACAAGGAAATCAGTTCAGTCGTTTCCAAAATTATTACACATTCAATTGTTGTTTGACACTCACGTAGCACCTACAAAATGTCAACAGAAGTATCAAATATCAACAATGCGATTATTTTTAAATATAACTAGTCCCACAATTAGTTCATTACATTTTCACGTTAATTAAATTAATTAAACGAATTGATTTAATCACAATTTGTTGTGTAAAATTAACACACTAAAAACCAAAACAACCTTATTTTACCTGAAAATAAATTCGTGGAAAAAATAATAACAAATAAAACATTAAATTAGGCTATTAACTCAAAAAAATATTTTTTACCACATGAACATGATCAATATGCACAATTCTACACTAAAATGACAGTTAAAAAAATTATATCTTGTAAATGTGATTTAACACGAATTTTTCAATTTTTTTGATCCAGAAATTTGCGAAAATTGGTGTTTTGGGAAATTTCTTAAATCGTCTTTTTTTTCGGGGTAAACCTGCTTCTTTTTTGGTCCACATAGATACTAGAGCATAGTACCAATCTAAAATGCCATTTTTTTACATCGTGTCTTGAAACTGTGCCCAAGCCCCAAATATACCCTCAAACACGCAAAAATATGCATTCCAAAATCACACCCCATCTTGGTAATCAGCATATTTTTGACCAAGCTCCTTGCCCAAATTACAAAACAAAATATAGAGAATTTACAGAAAAGGCTGTAGAGTACGTCAATAATAGCCAATTTTTTAAGATCAAAATCCTCCAAGGTCACGGGGCATAAAGATCGTCCCCATGTTATTTCTTATGGGAGATTTTTGCCAATGGGACCTAGCTCGAAAAATGTCATGTTTGACAATTTTTTCGGAGGTCATGGTGGCCCCAATAATTTTTCTTGTTATTGCTAAATTCATTACTAGTTAGTTTGAATGAAATATATTTTTTGAGTTTAGCGGTTAAATACCCCTTTAAGTGTATTTAATTAATTATTACTAGGAAAATGGAACACTTTTTCCAGTCGCGTTGATGGATGAGCTTTTTTTGGAATATTTCTGTCCAATGATCACGTTTTTAAGTGGAATCTCATTACTTTTTCTATAGTTACTTGATATTACTTGCTAATTATACACCTGTAAAAGGCTTATAATGAAACATATTTTATTTCTATGAAATTTGGCAAACTTATTCAACTTTTTCTTTCAAAAGGCAGTACATCATTACAATCTTTATGCCAATATAAAATATGAACGTTGTAGCCCCACCCGTTTGGTCAGAATCAACCCAAATATTATTACGAAAATATCGTATTAATAAAAATCAAGGAAAAATCGTAAAAGTACGATTTCTATAAGAAATATTTGTTACTAGGAAAACGCTAAAGTCCCGCCGCGTTGATGGATGAGCGTTTTTGAAGGTTTTTTGTTTGCGTTTTTTGCGTTTGTTTGCACTTTTCCTTTGCAAGTGCTTTTTGAATGCATTGTAGGTGATTGTTGTCAAGTTTCAAATGTTACTTGTTATTTGTTAATTGGTATTATAAACCTAAAAAAAACTCATATTAAAACCTTTATTTCTGTGGATTCTGACTAACTTTTTCAACTTTTTCTTTCGAAAGGTACTACATCACCGTAACCTTAATGTCCATGTGAAATCTGAACGTTATAGCCCCACCCGTTTGGTCAGAATCGGCCCAAATGTGACGAAAATATCGCACTAAAAATTGCAAAACTAATATTAAAACCTATTTCTATGGATTCTAGCTACCTTTTTCAACTTTTTCTTTCAAAAGGTACTACATCACCATACTTAATGTCCATGTGAAATATGAACGTTGTAGCCCCACCCGTTTGGTCAGAATCGGCCCAAATGTGACGAAAATATCGCATTAAAAATCGAAAAAAATCATAAAAGTACGATATTCATGAGAAATATTACTTCGATTGTACCCAAAAACAATACACCTCTAAGTTCAGAAAAAACGAAGGTACCCTCAAATTTTCATCAAGATCGCATATGCCGTTTGCCCGGTAGAAAGCGAACAAACAGACAGAAAAAAGAAAGAAAAAAAAACACCCGAACTAAATTTTTTGGGGGGTCAGTGAAATTGAAGTCTTCGCTTCGCTCGCTACGCTCATCCAAAAATATCTTAAAATCATAAAATATTTAATTGCAGTGATATTAAACGTTCCCATAATGTTTCATCAATATCGTAACCGTAAACGTAACCGTTTGCCAAAAATCACGAAAATGTCTCATTAAAATTGGAAAAAATCGTAAAAGTACAAAATAAAAATATTTGATCGATTATGCCCAAAAACGTGGCAGGTCCAAGTTCAAAGATTTTGAAGGTCCCCTCCAATTTTTATCAAGATCGCATATGCCGTTTGCCCGGTAGAGCGCAAACAAACAGAAAAAAAACATTGGAGCTAAATTTTTTGAGGGGTCAGTGAAATTGAAGTCTTCGCTTCGCTCATCCAAATATGTGAATAACTAGGCCGCTTCGCGAACGCTTTTTTTATTCGCGTTGATGTATGGTCTTTTTTGTACGTTTTTAGTTTGAGTGGGATCTCTTTACATTTTCAAGTTAAATTGCAAAATTATTTGTTAAAATATAATACTTTTATCAAAGTCGATTTAATTGCTATGGTATTACCAATTAACAATAGAATGAAAAAAATTATAGTGATCCAAAGACTTACTTTTTCTAAACAATGTAGGCGATTATTGTCAAGTAACTATAGTTACTTGTTGATTGTATGCCTGTATAAGGCTTATTTTAATACCTTTATTTGGACTCCTTCCAGCAATTGTTTTTTACTTTTTCTTTCAAAAGGAATTACATCACTATTACCTTAATGTCCATGTAAAATATGAACGTTGTAGCGCCACTCGTTTGGTCAGAATCGCTGGGCAATTGAAACTGACGAATTAGATAGTAGTAACCAATAGTTACTATATTTATAACATCCTTAAAGTGATTTTGAGCATGTTTCAATTCATATTTTCACCAAGAAGAAATGCTCGAACCCCAACCAAATTTCACCCCAACTCTGCTTGCTGTATAAGGTGCCAGAGTGTGTAGCGCACCGCGGCTTGGCTGCGGCCCCCTAACGGGCACCTAGATTAAAAAATACTCGCATTATTGATATTCGATACTTCTGTTGACATTTTGTAGGTGTTACGTGAGTGTCAAACATCATATAAGTAATACTTCACTTGATAATTACTTAAATTTTCAATAAGCTAATTATTATAATTTTAATTCGGCGATTTACATTATGAATTCATTGGCATTCTGTGAGTTCAGAAGGAAAATATTTATGACGATCGATTGAGTTTTAGGTATTCATAATAATACATTGTTATGTCAAAAGTGGTATAATTTAACTATAATGTAATTAATTAGGCGATTAATTAAATAATTAAATTTTTGCATACTTTTATGCTTCATAGAAATAGCTTTTTAAAATATGTACCAAGGTGTTCCACATTGTGTTAATTATACACAATAGGGAATATTCCACTTCCGCCAAATACTGTACGAATAGATTTTTTAGAAGAAGTATTTCGTCCCGATTACAAATATGTACTTTGTTTTTCCGTGAAATAATAATCCAGTGATTTATAGCCGTTTTAAAAGCAGCACTTTTTTAAAGCGGCAAAAACGACTGTGACGTCAGAACTGTGTTGATCCAACGCCGTCTGGATAAACATACATCCAGACCAAAGATGTTGGAATAGTATTATAGTAGGATCGAGATATACATCAAGACGGCGGTGTTTTAAACAAAGCAGCGCCTAGCGTAGCCTACAGTAATGTAAACAGATGGCGGACATTTTACATTTAACGCCTAGCCAGAAAAAAGAGAAAAGTTGACATTGCAATCAAAAACAAAACTGAAACAGTCCTAGGTCTAGGCCTAGACGTAAAAATTATTTATAATACAACAGTCTAGGCCAATCGTTCCTGTAGGATATAGGCATTGGTATGTGAATACTAAAATTACTCACTTGACAAGCCCTAGGCTTAACTTGCCAACCCTAGGCCTGCACGTTCATGTTCTGACACACATCCCGCACAAAAACCTTACTTTGATGACTAATTAAAGCCTATTGTAGATAAAGAATACCATGATAGTCCTAGGCTATGCAAAAACTCAAGACAAAATGCTCGTTATTCTTTATCACAATGATCTCGCGAAACTCCTGTCACATACGAAAAAAGAAAAACAAAAGACGGTGAAAATGTACATCCCTGTGGAGTTGTTTGTGTTGAGCGGATGGGCGAGCACCGCCGTCTGTATGTAAATATGTAAAAATATACGTACATTTAGTTTCCAATTGGCCTTGACTCAACACAGTTATGACGTAGTACCGTCCAAAGATGGCGCACGCTCGTTTTTGGCGCGCAAACTGGGGGACCCATTTAATTCTTGTTTAAATTACACAAAAAAACATTTTTTTTTAATAAAAAAAAGTGCAGTGACCATTAAGACATGAATAAGAATTAAAATAAAATATAAAATATTAAGTGGAATATTCCCTATTAATTGAGATAATTGTTATTATTTTGAATTAATTTAATTAATACAATTAATCCAAAAGTTATTCTAATTAATTTTTGAAACCAATAATTGTTTGGTTCATTGTGGTCATATTGTTCTTATTTGATACATAAAGAGACAGTGGTACGTTAATAAGAAACTTTTGATTGAGATTTGATTAATGCAAAATTTAATTAAATAATCAGTAAGTTAAACGAATTTTGTTTCAAAACATAACATTTTGGATTTGTTGACGTTATTTTAGTAAAGTGTGAAAATTACATGACAATCGATTGAGTTCTTCGTACTAGGAAGCTTCGCAAACGCTTTTTCAGGCGCGTTGTTTGATGAGAGTATTTTTTTTAAACGAAAAAAAGCATAAAATTGCGATTTTAATAAGGAATTATTTTTCGATTTCGGTCAAATTTCACACCAATATATTTATTCATAAAATTAAGAGCTGTGAAAAAAGCGTCAAATTGTGAGTTTCATGAGAAATTATTTTTCGATTGCGCTCAAATTTCACACGAATATATTTATTCATAAAATTAACGTTCTGTAAAAAAAACATTACAATCGGATAAACCATCTAGGTGTTATAAGTCGAAGAAAGGTTTTAAAAATCGAAGAAAATCGTAAAACTGCGAATTTTATGAGAAATAATTTTTCGATTGCGCTCAAAAAAGTGGCAAGTCTAGGTTTAGAGATTTCGAAGGCCTCCAGAAAATTTCATCGCAATAAGATTATCGGTTTAGCCGGAATCGTGTTAACAAACAGCCAAAAATACAGAAAAAAGAAAAAAAAACATTCCGGATTTTTTTTCTCCAGTGTAGTGAAATGGAATCTTCGCTTCGCTTGATACGCTCATCCAATAAATAATTGTATACACTAGGAAGCTTCGCAAACGCTTTTTCAGGCGCGTTGTTGGATGAGCGTAATTGGTGCATTGATCTGCCATGTGTTATGCGGATTTTCTGTTGTTCTGTGAAAAAATCATTACTAAGTTGAATATTTTTCTTAAAAATTAATTTAAATTAAATAAAAAATAAACTTAAATTTTAAATTTTTTAATTAATCGTAATTTAAAAAAAAGAAAAAAATCGTAAAATTTCGATTTTCATAAAGGGGCTAAAAACCCCAAAAATTATTTTTTACCACGTGATCTATAGCACAATACTACACTTAAATGACCGTTTAAAAAATTATATCTTGTAACTGTGATTTAACACGAATTTTTTGATTTTTTTGATCCAGAAATTGGCGAAAATTGGTGTTTTGGAAAATTTTCTTAATCGGCTTTAACCTGCTTCTTTTTGGTCCACATAGATACTAGAGCATAGTACCAATCTAAAATGCCCCTTTATAACATCGTGTCTTGAAACTGTGCCCAAATATACCCTCAAACACGCAAAAATATGCATTCCAAAATCACACCCCGTCTTGGTAATCAGCATATTTTGACCGAACTACTTGCCCAAATTACAAAACAAAATATAGAGAATTTACAGAAAAGGCTGTAGAGTACGTCAACAATGGGGAATATTTTTTTGGATCAAAATCCTCCAAGGTCACGGGGCATAAAGATCGTCCCCATGTTATTTCTTATGGGAGATTTTTGCCGATGGGACCTAGCTCGAAAAATGTCATGTTTGACAATTTTTTTGGGAGGTCATGGTGGCCCCAATAATTTTTCTGTTAATTGCTAAATTCATTACTAGTTAGCCTGAATGAAATATATATTTTTTGAGCTTAGCGGTTAAATACCCTTTAAGAAATAATTATTCGATTGTGCTCAAATTTCACACGTATAAATTAATTCATAAAACAACAACACAACACAAGTAAGTGTTAAAAATATAAACCTCGGTTAGTAGTTTAATACACTCGCCAAATAAAATTAAGGTTCTGTGAAAAACCATTAAAATTGGATAAAGCATGTAGGTGTTATAAGTCAAAGAATTGTTTTAAAAAAGAAAATACCCGTAAAATTTCGATTTTCATATGAAATAATTTTTCGATTGCGTTCAAATTTCACACGAATATCTTAATTCATGGACTTAAGGTTCTGTGAAAAAATCATAAAATTCGGATAAAGCATGTAGGTGTTTTAAGACGAAGAATTTTTTTAAAAATCGAAAAAAAATCTTAAAATTGCGATTTTCATAAGAAATAATTTTCCGATTGCGCTCAAAAACGTGGCAGTTCTAAGTTCAGAGATTTCAAAGGCCTCCATAAAATTTCAATGCAATTGGAGTATCGGTTTAGCCGGAGTCGTGTTAACAAACAGACAAAAAAAAACATTCCGGATTTTTTTTCTAGTGTAGTGAAATGGAATCTTCGCTTCGCTCGCTACGCTCATCCAAAAACATGTCTTTTACTAGCTCCTAAAGTTTGGTGCTGGTTTCGGGCTTTGAAATATTTTTACGCTTGTTCCACGGACTATTAGGGCAAAACAAGCTGATGATAATTGGGCACAAAGCAGGGACGTCACAATGATCTTTCCAGCTAAGGGAATTGTCAATTATATCTCCCAGCACCTTTGTAGGGTCAACCTACCTTATCGACCTGGGTTTTGTTCTTGAACTACCTGTTTGGTTGGTATTTTCCTCATTTACTCCCAGTTTATTTGCTGACAACTAAACATTGATTTTGAACGTTACCGCAAGTCCGGCGTAAGTCGTCAAAGACGGAAATTCAAAGATGAATTATTATTCAAAATTGAATTATCACTTCTCAATCTTTGACTGCCTTGGAAGCTAAGGCACAAGAGAGATGGCATTTAGAGACAAACTGAGGCTGGGAAAGGGGGAAAATACTTTCGAAAGCGTGGATCAAAGGAACTTCCGAGGAGCCGCTGTATATCTCGAAGATCAACCGTATAGGGAGTTGTCACTAGCAACCCCCTATTGGCATTCTCTAACTTGCTGTGGAGTTGTATATTTGTACCTTTTCCAGTCTTGTCTGTGTGCTAAATAATACACGAATAAAACAGGTTCCGTCGTACAACTACCAAGTGTCGCCATCTTCTTGTTAGTGAGGTGATAAAATATAATTACACATTAATTTTATTCTACATTATGGGTAAATAAAACATTTAGAATTCAGCGTTTTCCATTTTTTAATATAGTTCCTGCGAGAAGAGGCAAATAATACCAAGTACGTCATACAGCCGCTATATTATATGGAGTCTGCAGAAATCGATTCTGCTTTGCTAACTGGTACCGTACCGTAAATCTCCTCTTTCTGACGAAGAATATTTACATTTTATGTTCCTTACAAACTTTGGGGCAATGCTAAGTGCAGCTCAGGATTACTTTTTATTAAGGGGGCACTTCACGGCCGGCGTGGTCAGGGGTAGAGTGGGTGAACGCTCTACCCTGAAATACACATATACCGCCACGAGGGTTCGAAAGCTAGTGTGACGGCTTTGTTCTCCTTGACGTCTGCTCGGCAGTCCGAGTTAGTGGAGGAACCACTGTCAAGGTTACACCGTCCTTTCGGATGGGTCTTAAAGCCGTTGGTCTCCTTGGTACTTTTGGACATGAATGGCTACGTGCCGGTACCGGGTTGGGGTTGGGGAGGGGGGGGGGGAAGTTTATTGAGTTAGTTAAAAAGCAATACCGGGCTGCACTTATCATTGCTCTAAGTTTATAAGGAAACAAACTCGTAAATATCCTTGGAATTCAGGAGGAGATGTTACGATTCCAGTAAAGGGGAATCCCTAGACCCAAATATGATTTGCAGTAAAGACGTCTGAAAAGTAAGTAGAATGTAAGAGGGGTTTAATAAAAGAGCGGATTATTTTTTTGAAACTTTTTTGACGGGACATAACCCCAGATTCAACAATTGTATTCAAATTACTGGAATCAGTTGCTCAAGTTCAAAATTGAATTTTTAGTAGCGGTTTTTTGTATATTATTTCTACACTCCTTTATCTACAACCTACAATATAAAAGGATTTTTGGATTTATTTGGTTTGTTGCGTTGCACAATTTTTTTCGCCTGCCGGTACAATTTCAAATTTTGTACCGTTTAACGGAAAAAATCGTGCAACGCCTGAAACCATATAAAACCAATAACACTTATATTTAGGTTGTAGATAAAGGAGTGTAGAAATAATATACAAAAAACCGCTGCTAAAAATTCAATTTTGAACTTGAGCAACTGATTCCAGTAATTTGAATACAATTGTTGATTCTGAGGTTATGTCCAGTCAAAAAAATTTCAAAAAAATAATCCGCTCTTTTATTAAGCCCCTCTTACATTCTATTTACTTTTCAGACGTCTTTACTGCATTCTTTAGAAATCATATTTGGGTCTAGGGATTCCCCTTAACATTGTGAGTTAAGAATGTGGCTCATTGGTCTTCTGGTAAGCGTCACTGCTTCTAATGCAGAAGGACTGGGGTTCCGGTCCCGCTGTGGTCAGAAGTGTTTTAACTTCTAATTTGGACTTCAGTCCATCAGTTCTTGTCTAAGGAGTTTGTAAACGGTGACATTGGAGCTGTCCTAGCAACAGGCACATAATACATGTTTCGAATCAGCCTTGTTGATTTTGGTACTGTCCGCGGATGGAATCCGGATTTAAATGTAGTGTCCCCCACTGAAAATCAGTACTGTGACTGAGTGGGTAGACTCTAAATACGAATTTATTTATTTTAATTTATATTTTATAACATGTAGGCCTAAACTAGGAAAACGCCGAAAGTCGTTGTTGGATGAGCGTAATATGGTGCATTGAGCCGCCTTGTCTTATGTTAATTAAACGAATTAAAAAAAAAAAACGAAAAATTGTAATTTTTTGTCAGAAATAATTCTTCGATTAACCTCAATTTCGGCATGAATCTATTGATTAATAAAATGAAGGTTCTATTAAAATTTAATTACGATCGGATTAACGATGTAGGTGGTAGAAAGTGAAGAACGTCTAAAATTAATAAAAAACATCGAAAAATTGCAATTTTTATGAGAAATAATCTTGGATTGTGCTTAAATTTGACACATGTTTAGAGTTTCATATAAGAAAGGTCCCATACAAATTTCATTACGATCGGATTATGCATGTAGGTGTTTAAGAGCGAAGAATTTCCCAAAAAATCGAAAAAAATCGTAAAATTGCGATTTTCATGAGAAATAATTTTTCGATTGCGCTCAAAAACGTGGCAGTTCTAAGTTCAGAGATTTCGAAGGCTCCAGAAAATTTCATCGCAATTGGAGTATCGGTTTAGCCGGAATCGTGTTAACAAACACACAAAAATACAAACAGAAAAAAAATAAAAAAAAAAAACATTCCGGATTTTTTTTTCCAGTGTAGTAAAATGGAATCTTCGCTTCGCTCGCTACGCTCATCAATAAAGGCAGAATAATCATCTCCCGCGTACAAAATACTGGAACCACTTTTTTGTTTTTTTTATTTTTTGTTTTTTATTTTTATATTTAAAGCAAAAAAAAATTGTTGTTTGCCACCAATTATTGTTGACATCAATGTAAAAGTTATTTATTATTATATTATTAACTGCATGATTGTAAACTTAGGTATTTGATTCTATCCATGTATTCATAACATGTAAACTCGTATCGTAATAAACTCTCCTCTTGTACACAAGGATATTTAGAAGTTTTTTTCCTAACAAACTTTGGGGAAATGCTAAGGGCGGTCCGGTATAACATTTTTATAACTATCACCCACCACCCCCAACCCAAATATTTAATTTGCCAAAAAATTAACTTGTTACTTGTGGGTTAGGATTTTTTAACCGGTTCGCACTTCGGGTTTTCATACGATTTTTAAATACACCTTTTGATTTGAAATCGGTTTAGTGACTTGTCCGAAAAATCGAATTCACAATTTGTTGCGTTACGCAAAGTATATAATTTTTATAATTTTTCAATTTAAACAATAAATCCTCCATTTTTTTAGGGAAAAATTACTGATTTTGGGTTTCAATTGGTTCGAAATGATTCTACTACAGACTCAAAATATATTCGGGACATCCCGGAATTGAGTGTATTTTTCTGTTTTATACACAATATGATTTTTGATCCATTCCCTAAATCCTCTTATCATTATAATCTAGTAGGAAAAAATTTTTTCCAGTTCCGTGTGAAAAAAAAGCTGTGTTGTTGGCTCGAACGTTAATCTGATTCGGGGTGTCGTGGGTTCAAATCCCGTCGAGACGTCTGAAGGTTTCATCCGAGGTTTTCCTCAGTCGTCAATGCGAATGCAAGGGATAGCCTCTTCAACAGCTCTCGAAAATCCTTTCATCCCTTCACACTTGTCCTATCCGCAACATATCTAATCTAGTTAGACACCTGGCGAGAGGCATGAATTGCACCCTGGGCAGGCTTCCCACTAAAAATAATAAACTATAGCAGCTTTTTATCCGTGCAAAATTAATGAAAAACTTGGGTTCAATCGTAAAGCTTTTGAAAAGTACTGTAAAGTGTGTTTTCAACAGCTGTCGTGTACGGTCAATAAGACAATTTAAGGAAAAGTTAAAGTTACAAATAAACTTATTTGTGAAAAAAATTTAAAATGAATGTTATAACAATTGGAAAACATTTGTACTATACACGGTACTTAAATATATTAAACTTATTATTTCAATTCTTTTCAATAATGGGTCTGAAAGTGAAGGTTGAACAAAATAATTTTAAACGATTTAACACCAATAATTTTCAAGTTGTTTCAATATCAAATAATCTGTTTTACTGATTTATTATTTTTAGACATTATAATATGTGTTTCTCGATTTTGTGAGTCGGGAAACACTCCCGTAGGTGAAATTTTTACATTTATTATAACTCAGATATTAAAAAACAAATCCAAATTCATTTAGATCTATAATGCATCCATTGACGACTCGAAATGGGCGGAGCTTAAAACGATCGATAGGTCACGTGACTAGTGTTGGGTATAAATCCTTATTTCACAAGTTGGCGCCTGCTGAACGGCGCATCACTTATCACGCTCTAACTTTTATTCTATTCATTATTTGGACAACACTTAAATGAATAATATTTAGCAAACATATAATTCCTTGTAATAGCGATTATTTCGATTTTTTTGACAAAGTCGTTAGCTTGTTATAACAATGTACGCATCACACAAGTGAAAATTATCAATGACTTAAGTTTTCTCATTAATTAATTTGACAAAAACTACTGATCGGATTTCGACAAGGATTCTTTTGTAAAATGCATCAGACTGTTTAGACAAGAATATACTAGCTTTCTAGATAGAAAGTTCACAGAACGAAAATTTACAGGCATAGAGTAATATGCAGCGGGGCACTTTTTCACGGCTCATCCGCACGTCAAGAGTGCGTATTTTAGATAAAAACACATACCCTGCATATTACTCTATGCTGCAAAGTTTCGTTCAGTGCACTTTCTATCTAGAAAGTTAGTTTATTTCTTGTCTAAAAAGTCTGATGCATATTTTTAAAGAGGTCTTGTCGAAATCCGATCAGTAGTTTTTTGTCAAATAAATTATTGAGAAAACTTTAGTCATTGATAATTTTCACATGTATGATGCGTACATTGTTATAACAAGCTAACGACTGTGTCAAAAAAATCAAAATAATCGCTATTACAAAAAATGATATATTTGCTAAATATTATTCATTTAACTATTGTCCAAATAATGAATAGAATAAAAGTTAGAGCGTGATAAGTGTTGCGCCGTGAAGCAGGCGTCAACTTGCGAAATGAGGATTTATACCAACTAATTCTGCCATGTTGCCTCGTGACGTCAGGAGGCGGGTACATTTCAAGTCGTCAATTCAGAAGGTTCAAAGGATCCGTCTCGGTGGTCTAAGGTGGCTAAGGCGCCAATCTGATGTGTGGAAAACCCGAGATAGAATCCTCGTTGGGATGAATTTTTTAATTTAGTAATTGGATTAAATATTATATGTTATTTAAGATTATTTTTACATGGTAAAATATGAAGCCTTTCGATGGTTCTGTATGAATTTATATCACGATATCATTTATCTTTTGGATCTAAACTTGTTGATTTGATACATCAAAATGAGTCTTCTCAAATTGAGTAAGTTCATCCTCGACTAATTCCGCAAGTTACTGGTTTTATCTCGATGTCGATCACGATAACAATTCTGACTATGGATTAACCCTCAGTCAGCAGCGAACTGGACTGGTAATATATTATGTCTTGTTAGTTACCTGCAGAGGTGTGGTCCATTAACCCTCAGTAAGCAGGCGAACTGGACTGGTAATATATTATGTCTTGTTAGTTACCTGCAGAGGTGTGGTCCATTAACCCTCAGTCAGCAGCGAACTGGACTGGTAATATATTATGTCTTGTTAGTTACCTGCAGAGGTGTGGTCCATTAACCCTCAGTCAGCAGGCGAACTGGACTGGTAATATATTATGTCTTGTTAGTTACCTGCAGAGGTGTGGTCCAGACAGTTTTCTCGCAAAATTAAAACATAATTTCCTTTTAGAGTTGTTACGTGCACAGGAGTTAAGGGTGAATATACTCAGAATCCCCACAACAAATTCTAAATAAATAATATGATTTTTACGATTCAAGAGTTTTGTAAAATCATAATAACTGGTAAATTTTGTAATTAATTCGTGGCTAATCAGCAATAATGTTTTGTCATCTTTGACTAAAAAAGAATGACAACTGGATGCAGGAAAAGTTTCTCAAAAATACAAATAGCTTACTCGCTGACGTAAAGCCAACTAAAATGCACTCGTTTGTAGGTAATATTCACAATTGTATGCAAAGAATAAGCCTCGTGAATGCGATACATGAATCCAGAAAGTAACAAAGTGGAAAATCGGAAACGTAGATTTAAATTAAAAAATACCATTATAATATGTTTATAAGTTTATCACACGATTAACAAAATTGACCTGCGCATTCACATTTATGTAAACATTGAGATCCACTATGAAGATTTGTCACAAAATCTGTACACTTGGAATAAATTTCCGAAGTTCACAAAAATGTTATAAATTAACGAGATTTCACGTTAATTTAAATTAAAAACTGGTGAACTAATTGAGGAATACGCGAACTGAATCTCTTGGATTGATTCTTTATCAGAGTTTGCGTTATAATATAAAAACGATGTTTTGATCACCCGAAAAAAGGAAACAAAACTGGGAGCCTTAGTGACTAATAAAAAACATTATTATACGCCAATAAACTAATTATTGTTATATGGCGATACACATTATTTTGTGTTAGTGTATTTTACTAGGGTATGTCATGATAATACCCATCACACTTCGTATACATTTTTGTTAAGTAACGGGTTTATGATGAGCTTGTCTCCTTGAATGAGACCCTCAACAAATTTAATTAACACTTTCCTCTTCTCTTAATATTATCAAGTTTAGAAAATTAGGAATACTTTGTTCTTGCAGTAACCTCTTAATGTGCGTCTCATATTTGTTCGCCTTGTTGTCCCAGTTGTTAATAAAACACGTAGTCAAACACTGAAGGGTGTTCAACATACATTCAACTGTTTGCCAAGCTCGGGAAAACTTTTTTCACAATGTTAAATGCCCATTTAAAAAACGCTCGATCGTCAAATCCAGCTAATTTCACATACAGAACGCTTTTTGAACCATTAATATTCATTAAAAAAATCTGCATTTTTGGGAGGTTGTTCGCAAAGGATGAGCGCGTGTCTATATTAAAGCCGATTTTGAAATTTCAAATAATTGTCTCTTACACAAAATGGGGAATTACTACAAATTTTTAGTTTGGTGTCATATTTACGATCAGTTAATAAGAAAAGTGAGCAGTATTTGGAAAACATGCCTTGAAACCAACTGTGACACATTCTTTCCTAACATTTTGGTGCAAACCACAACCCGATAGGACAAATGGTAGAGCTTCCAAGTGATCCTGACTTTACCTCTGCGGTCTGCGTCAAAGCCTGGTTTTCTCGAGCTTAGCCAACAGTCTTAAAGGGGTATTCACCCGTTACACTAAAAAATTATATTTCATTAACTAACTTAATATAAATGTATACAAACTAACAGAAAAAATATTGTGTGGGGAATTTGACAAACTTCTCTTAAAAAAATAAAAAAATATTAAAGCCCCTTTTAATTATTTGAAATGTTGAATTGTATCGTGCCTTTGTGCGCATCATTTGTAAATATTCTCACTAAAATTAAACATTTTGGGATAAACATTGGAAGACGAAAAGTTGTCCATTAGAATTTCTGTGAAATTTGCTGGATTTTGAAATAAAACAAATTTTTAAATGGACATATAACATTGTTCGACATGTTGTCTCGAAATCATCCGACTTTCTTATTAACGGCCCTCCAGTCCAGTCTATATTTACTAAACGATTATAGGTCTACGTGATCGTCTCCAAGAATCAAATGACAGAATCGTGACTGGCGCACACACACAATCAGTTCAAATAGTGTTTACCTTCAATACAAACCGACGCCATTGATTAGACCAAATGGGAGAGTACGTTTTCTGACTGGAGAGCTTGGACGGATTTTATGATTTTCAGAAAAGTTTGTCTATAGTTATAAGTTCAGTGTTTAAAGAAAAGAAGCAGCAAGGGTCCCACCTACACATACACTTAAACATACACTTAAACATACACATATACACATACACAAACATATATACACTTTTTTATTTGATTCATTAATTAATTGCATATTATAATATCCTTTTTGAATTTGTTACCAAAATTGTTGTGCTTTAATGCATTGTTGTTGTAACATTATTACTATTTCAAATGTAGTTCATTGTTGTGTCAGCATTTATGTAATGAGAGTTATTTAGTTGTCCTTCATTGTAAGTCAGTTTTTTAACTGAATAGGATAGACGTTAAATAACTAAATAAAATAAATAAGTATCAATTTTCTGTCCGTCCGCCTGAGCTTGTAAAGTCAATAAAAACCATACATGATGCCAGATTGATATGCGTATTTTTTTTTTTGTCATTGCCCTGCAACTATGATGATACGGTCGAGTGCTTTACCTCTAAGCTACCGGGACGGTTTACTTCATAACATCTTGCATTGTAGATCTGAATAGATTGGAACAGTAGCCCTACTCCTACTGCAACGATTCTACTGCCTTTGAACTGACCATCAAAACACGATTTATAATGTCATACCTAACGCAAGGTATGAGCGAGGGTTTATTTCTCAACTTCATTGATCAGGAAACACTCCCGTAGGTGTATTTGATTTTAAGTTAATCAATCCAGAAATTAATAATTCCATCTCAGCGGGGTATCGAACTCCGGTCTCCCGATTGCCGGTCGAGTGCTTTACCCCTAAGCTACCGAGACGGTTAACTTCAGAACATATGGATTGTTGGTGCATTGTAGATCTTAGAAAATTTTTATAAAAAAATTACAAATTAAAATATTATTAGATTGGTAAATAGAGATAAATAAATTATTATGTCTATTACTATCATTAGGCCTATACTATTATTATTTATTACTATTGTTACACACATGGTAATATTCAAGAAATTCCTGCAGTGAGAAGTGGTTTATGCAAACCCATGATCAAACTGTGTTTTAAGATGTTTCTAATCAATCATCATAACTGGGAAACATCGTTTTGAATCACTCTTATTTATAGGCTCGCTGGAAATTCTAGTAATAGTGTTAAAATATTTCCTGATAAACAATATTATCATCAACGCGACGCAAAATACCCAAGATCATTCGGAACTCATCAAAGCACACCAGCCTAATACAATAATTGCTATCTTGGGCATTTCAATAATTTATATGTTTATCATATTCTATTATTGATCTCTCTGTTCTGTCACGTTGGCATCTTTTTTCAAGACAACACGGTATTTCAAAAGTAGACAGTAAAAATGTCATCTAGGTGTCACTTGAAACACAAATGTTTTATACCACGTTCTAGCAAATATTATTTTATTAATATGCTTGTATATTTAGGCTTACATTTTTGGAATTAAATTTTTACTTATTTTATTTATTGCATTTTTTAAAGAAATATAATGTTATACTTGTTTGGCTATTTAATTATTTTTATAAAGTTTTTGTATTGTTTTAACTGCGACAAATGTTTACTTTTAATTGTTGAAAAACTAGAACTATAAAAAGAAATTGTACAAAGACATAGCTAAATCTACTTTTAGACTTTTAAATAATTCGTATAATAATAATTGTTATTTTATGCAAAGTTATCATGTACTTGTAGATAGTTTGTTTTGTAATAAAGATACTTTGGAAGCTAACAAAGATTAAACAAACAATTCTACTGGTCGTGAGAGTCTATACACTATACAGTAAAATTCATCGCATTTATCAGTATTGTAGATGCAAACATACGTATTCTATTCTCGCACCATTATTGTGATATCTCACAATAACATCGCCTTTCTCGATCGTGAGAAGATACATGTGTAAAATGTGGGACACTGGGGGTCAATTGCAAGAAAACAGCAGAAGAATGATTCATCTTCTGTCTCTTGCCGTCAATGTGGACGGAACACCTAGTTTCGAATTATCTGTGGTAACACATTTATACCCACTAAACCCAAATGTCTCGGGACCGTGTAAGATTTTAGTCAGAGAAAATATAATACTATTTACTCACTTGCCTATCTTACACTAAGACTATGTGGTAAAATCTAATTTTTTGTTAATATCCCCTTTAACGCGGAAAGTGGGATGTTTGGATATAGTTGCTGCTTAAAGGGGTATTCACCCGCTAAACTCAAAAAATATGTATCATTGAGGCTAACTTGTTATGAATTTAGAAATTATTAGAAAAATTATTGGGTCCTCCATGACCAGAAAAAATTTAAAACTTAGTATTTTTCGAGCTATTCCATCGGCAAAAACCTCCCATAAGAAATAACATAGGGACGATCTTAATACCACGTGACCTTGGTGGATTTTTATCCAAAAAAATATTGGCCATTATTTACGTACTCGTCAGCCTTTTCTGTAAATCCTCTGTATTTTGTTTTGTAATTTGGGCAAGTAGTTCGGTCAAAATATGCTGATTACCAAGAAGGGGTGGGATTTTGGAATGCATATTTTTTTGCATGTATGAGAGTATATTTGGGCATAGTTTCAAGACACGATTTTATAAAGGGCCAATTTATATGGTACGATACTCTAGTATCAATGTGGAAAAAAAAGAAGCAGGTTAAAGCCGATTTAAGAATTTTCCCAAAACGACAATTTTCGCAAATTTCTGATCAAAAAAATTGAAAAATTCGTGTAGAATCACATTTACAAGATATTCTTTTTTAAACTGTCATTTTAGTGAAGTATTGTGCTATAGATTTTGTGGTAAAATTTTTTTGGAGGTATTAGCCGCTGACAATTGCATATCCAGGTGTCTATATAGGTATTTTGTAATTCCAGTAGTCATGAAAGGAATGTCCAAAAGACTCAGTCTCTGGCATTCGCCCTAACGATAGAATACACTTTTGATTAAACATTCAGTCAGGGTCCCCGGTGCGAGTGTTGAATCTGCAACCTTCCGGTAAAGAACGTGTCGCGCGTTTCGCTGGAGCTATATACATAACGGTAAAATAACTAGATAGAACAATTACGTTTCGAATATAACGGTGATGAATTCTGGCTAATGTTTCGTCCTCGGATCATAATGACTGAAGAGTTGACTGGGTGATCAGACATATAATCTTTATGGTCATTTCTGTACACAACGAGCCAAGTGCAATAGAGATAGAGAAAGATTTGTTTACATTGTCCAAACACACTTTTGTTCCACTCTAGTACAAGGGAAAAGTGGTTTTTGTCAGGCTGTACAAGATGAGTTTTAATATTTTCAAAGTAATGAAATAAGGTTAATTGATTATATGCCAATACAATAATAATAAAATAATAAAAAATACTAGCCTCTGATTTGCTGTTCCTGATTTTTGGCAAAACTCATAGGCCTATTCGTTTGAGTGGGATCGTCTAATAAATCATTTCTTTTCTTTTCGGTTTTCCTTTTTGATAATTTTTTCTTCTTTTCGACTTTCTTTTTTTTTCCTACCACTCCTTTTTATTCTTTTATTCAATATTTTTTATTTATTTTCTCCCCCCCCCCACCCCTTTTATATTCGGTTCATTAATAATTTATTAATTGCATTTAATATCCTTTTAGAATTTTTTACAAAAACTATTGTGTTTTAATACATTGTTGTTGTGATATTAGTATTTCATATACTATTTACTTAACTGTAGTTCATTGTGTCTGCATCTATGTAATTAAATTTAAATCAGTTTTTAAACTGTATATGATAAACGTTAAATAAATAAATAAAATAAAATAAATACACAAATTCAATGTTGTACTGTCCACTATACCTATTCTATGTAAACAATACCAAAACAGGCATATTTTTAAAGCACTATGCATAATATATAAACATGTTTCTAATTAACTAGATAAATTTAATTATCTATGTGTATAGACTTTAACACCAAATCTAATATCAGAATAAATTGTTTACCGTATCAAAATACAGCGAAAATGAAATTGCTATATTAAGTAAAACTTGTAAAATTTTAGTGTTGCAGATCCATACATACTATAAAAATATCACAACGATTTTAAAACGTTTTGCTTTATGTAAGTATATATACGTACTTAAATATCAGTTTTACTCTTGTGTTTGATTTGTTGTCTGAAATATTATGACCAAACTCCCGGACCCTTTATTGAATTTAACGAAACCTAATTATATACAATAATGAAAATGCCTATAAATTTGATTGGTCCTTTTTTGTGTATTTTGCCTCCTTTTCTGATTCTATCTGCCAGCATATTTGTCACTTTGAAAGGTTCTAAATATCCTAGGTGTATATAGATAATCTTTACGTAAGAGTAACACTTAACAATAAAATAACTGTGTGTACTTACTGTGTGAATCTGTCGGTTGTACTAGAAGTCTTGATGTATGTTGAGGGGAGCAAGACGTGTGATGAGCACTGAGACGACAGCAACTTAATGCGTGACGAGTGATGTTTGAATTTATATGTTACCTAGTTCATCGGTTACCCCCCTCCAAACCCTCCCGCAACCAAGCCAGCGCCAAACACAGACTCAACCCTTCCGCGCACCCATACGTCCCACGCACAATCCCCTACCTTCTTATCTGGCCTAAGTCGCAAAGGGTTTACATTTATTTATAAGCAAAATTTATTTTATAAGCAAAACTGTAAAAGATGGATGTCACACAACAAACACTGGTACGGCACAATACAAAACAAACAAATAATTCACTGTTCGTCGATCATTTTGGTGGCGGTGCCGGTTCGTACGATCAGGGCTCCAGTCCCATGCGAGGACGTGGGTTCGAATAAGCATGGGTCTATTCACATTTGTAATTGTTTTCCACAGTAATCTATCGCCACTTATCGTCTCGTATACTGACATTGTTTTCGCTTGTTTTAAGATGTTATCGAGGATTTTTGTTTGTTGGATGAGCGAAGCGAAGATTCCATTTCACTACACTGGAGAAAAAAAACGGATTTTTTTTTCTTTCTTTTTTTTTGTATTTTTGTCTGTTTGTTAACACGATTCCGGCTAAACCGATAATCCGATTGCGATGAAATTTTATGGAGGTCTTCGAAATCTCTGAACTTAGAACTGCCACGTTTTTGAGCACAATCGGAAAATTATTTCTCATGAAAATCGCAATTTTACGATTTGTTTCGATTTTTTAAAAATTTCTTCGACTTACAACACCTAGGCCTACATGCTTTATCCGATTGTGATGACTTTTTCACAGAACCTTAATTTTATGAATTAATATATTCGTGTAAAATTTGTGCGCGAATCGAATAATTATTTCTTATGAAAATTTCAATATTATGATTTTTTCCTTTTTATTTTAAATTGCGATAAGTTAAACAAAATAAACACAATTTTTAATTTAATTTAATTTAATTTAAAAAAAATCTTCATCTTAGTAATGATTTTTTCACAGAACAACAGAAAATCCGCATAACACATGGCAGCTCAATGCACCAATTACGCTCATCCAACGACGCGGCGGGACTTAAAGCGTATTCCTAGTTAAAATAACTTGCATGACGGAAATGTAATTTCTTGCGGTCTGGTTGAAAGGCGTTCATCATTGGATGAGCGTAGTGAGCGTAGCGAGCGAAGCGAAGATTCCATTTCACTACACTGAAAAAAAAAATCCGGAATGTTTTTTCTTTCTTTTCTTTCTGTGTGTTTGTTAACACGATTCCGGCTAAACCGATACTCCAATTGCGATGAAATTTTCTGGAGACCTTTGAAATCTCTGAACTTAGAACTGCCACGTGTGAAAAATCGATCGAAAAATTATTTCTTATAACTAGGAAAACGCTTAAGTCCCGCCGCGTTGTTGGATGAGCGTAATTGGTGCATTGAGCTGCCATGTATTATGAGGATTTTCTGTTGTTCTGTGAAAAAATTATTACTAAGTCAAAGAATTTTTTTAAATTAAATTAAATAAAATAAAAATTAACTTTATTTTTTTATTTTTTTATTAATCGTAATTTTAAAAAAAGTAAAAAATCGTAAAATTGCGATTTTCATAAGAAATAATTATTCGATTGCGCTCAAATTTTACATGAATATATTAATTCTAAAATTAAGGTTCTGTGAAAAATTCATTACAATAGGATAAAGCAATTGTAGGAGTTATTAGTCAAAGAATTGTTTTAAATAAAAGAAAAAACATGTAAAATTTCGATTTTCATGAGAAATAATTTTTCGATTGCGCTCACATTTCACATGAATATTTTAATTCATAAAATTAAGGTTCTGTGAAAAAATCATTAAAATCGAATTTAGCATTTAGGTGTTATAAGTCGAATTGGATGAGCGTAGCGAGCGAAGCGAGCTAAGCGAAGATTCCATTTCACTACACTGGAGAAAAAAATCCGGAATGTTTTGTTTTTTTCTGTTTGTATTATTGTGTGTTTGTTAACACGATTCCGGCTAAACCGATTCTCCCATTGCGATGAAATTTTATGGAGACCTTCGAAATCTCTAAACTTAGAACTGCCACGTTTTTCAACGCAATCGGAAAATTATTTCTTATGAAAATCGCAATTTTACGATTTTTTTCGATTTTCTTTTTGGTTGAGCGAAGCGAAGACTTCAATTTCACTGACCACTCAAAAAAATTTAGCTCGGTTGTTTTTTTGTTTGTTTTTTTGTCTGTTTGTTCGCACGATTCCGGGCAAACGGCATATGCGATCTTGATGAAAATTGAAGAGGACCTTTGAAATCTCTGAACTTAGACGTGCCACGTTTTTGGGTACAATCGAAGAAATATTTCTCATAAATATCTCACTTTTACGATTTTTTTCGATTTTTAGTGCGATATTTTCGAGACATTTGGGCCGATTCTGACCAAACGGGTAGGGCTACAACGTTCATATTTCACATGGACTATAAGGTAATGATGATGTATTGCTTTCTGAAAGAAAAAGTTGAAAAAGTTAGCCAGAATCTATAGAAATAAAGCTTTTAATATAAGTTTTTTACTTTTTGTGCGATATTTTCGTGCCATTTGGGTCAATTCTGACCAAACGGGTGAGGCTACAACGTTCATATTTCACATGGACATTAAGGTAATGGTGATGTATTGCTTTCTTAAAGAAAAAATTGGAAAAGTTAGTCAGAATCTATAGAAATAAAGCTTTTAATATAAGTTTTTTGACTTTTAGTGCGATATTTTCGTGCCATTTGGGCCAATTCTGACCAAACGGGTGGGCCTTTAACGTTCATATTATACATGGACATTAAGGTTATGGTGATGTAGTACCTTTTAAAAGAAAAAGTTGAAAAAGTTAGCCAGAATCCATAGAAATAAGGCTTTTAATATAAGTTTTTACGGTAAATAATACCTTAATTGACAGGTAACAAAAGAAATTTGACAACCATCAGTATCACCTACAATGCGTAGGCAGCAAAGCAAAGCACTTGCAAAAGTAAAGATATCCCACGCAAACTAAAAACTTTAAAAAGCTCATCCATCAACGCGGCGGGACTTTAGCGTTAATTCCTAGTTATTTTCTGTTTGTATTTTTGTGTGTTTGTTAACACGATTCCAGCTAAACCGATAATCCAATTTCGATGAAATTTTCTGGAGGCCTTCAAAATCTCTGGACTTACAACTGCCACATTTTTGAGCGCAATCGAAAGATTATTGCTCATGAAAATCGCAATTTTTACGATTTTTTTTCGTTTTTCTTTTTTTTCTGTTTGTATTTTTGTGTGTTTATTAACACGATTCCGGCTAAACCGATACTTCAATTGTGATGAAATTTTCTGGAGGCCTTTATAATCTCTGAACTTAGAACTGCCACGTTTTTTAGCGCAATCGAAAAATTATTTCTCCTTAAAATTGCAATTTTACGATATTTTTGGATTAAAAAAAAACTTTGACTTATAACACCTACATTCTTTATCCGATTGTAATGATTTTTTCACATAACCTTAATTTTATTAATTAATATGTTCGTGTGAAATTTGAACGTAATAGAAAAATTATTTCTTATTAAAATCGCAATTTTACCATTTATTTTTATTTTTGAAACATTCTTTGACTTTTCACACCCACATGCTTTATCCGATTGTAATGATTTTTTCACAGAACCCTAATTTTATGGATTTATATATTTGTGTGAAATTTGAGCGCAATCGAAAAATAATTTCTCATGAAAATCGCAATTTTACCCTTTTTTCGCTTAAAAAAACATACGCTCATCCAACAACGCGCCTGAAAAAGCGTTTGCGAAGCTTACTAGTACTTATAATTAGGATCAGAGGTTGCCGGACTCAGCGACCCCCTTCACCTGACTCCCCACAGCTTTACCCACATCGCTCTTCAACGTCTCCTTCAATCCTTTATTTGATCTTCATACTTTGCTCCCTTACGTGTTTAAAATATTTGCTATGACTTTATCGTTGACTCGTTGTATCATTTTCTCATTGGTACTTTGCATATTATTTAGATTTGTTTGATCTTTTTTGTTTTTTTCGATCATTTTGTTTTTTTAATATTTTTTCAATTTAATATTATTGTGAAGTCTTACAAATAAAATAAATAAATAAAATTTGCTTTGAGAGTCTTCTCACTCTGTCACATAACTAATTTTTAGTGGGAGACATTAAATTTAAAGCATACCAAGCCAATCCTGTAGGCGCCGACTCCATCGACAGTGAACAATGACCAACTAGAGACCGGCGTACCATTAAGCTGGACACTCTGGAAGCAGAGACCCACAAGCCACACAAACATACAATATTACTTCCCTCCTTTCTCAATCCGACGAAATAAGAAATTATTATCGATATGAAATATCAACTAGTCAACTTTAGATTCCTGGCAGCTGGGAACGATCCAGCAATAGTGAGTAGGAGTAAGTAACGGTTTGTCTCTATTAGAACTAGTGTTTGGTAAAAAAAATGTTACTTAGATATAACATACATTTTAACACGTGAAAGTTGATTTGTTCAAGTCAGAAATGAACTCCAATCATTCACTTTAAACTATATGGTGAATTAATTCAACATCCACATGTGCAATTTCCGTGTGTTGTGTATTGTGGATGGATCGATGATGAGTAGCCTATATTCTATATGCAAATGAAACTGGAAAGCTGCTTAGGTTTTTATGAGTATTAGTTTCTGAAAAACAAACAGGTTTGGGAGTATAAACTATTTCTGGGAGATCTTCGTAAGCATCAATGCTGATTGAAAACCGACTGCTTTCGCCCGCTGTGCACGTATTTCATATCGAGTTTTACGACAAAACGGAAATACGTATAAGTTATTATTAGGGATTCTCATTGAACAATATTTACGTGCGTGTATTGAAAATGATACAATCCAATTATTTTCTATTTCATTGTTCACTAAAAATTTTACATTCCTTTTGGCAGAGTTGGGTGAGAAGTGGTTCGCTGGCGTGGTGTCGCCGTCGGCTGGTGTGACGGGGAGGGGTGGGGGAGGGGTGGTAGGGGGGAGAAATATTAATTCCTCGTGATAGAATCAAGCACATATTGGTGAACATTGAAAGAGGGGAAAAAAGTCTATTTTGAACCAACATTTGAGAAATCATAGTGCGGATCATTTCGCTGTTGAACCGGAGACCTCTCGAATCATAGTCTCGCGCGTATCGCTCGAGCTACATCTGTCGTTGAAAACGAAGTATTTCAGAATTCCCTAAAACAACATTGACACACACTGTAAAAGAAAAAAGTGGGAAGCCCAAAATAACAATCTCGCAATGTCCAATGAAGCAATTATTAATGGTCATTTTTATCGTCAAAAGGTTGATTCGAATATTCTCGACTTGTGAAGCATTCATCTCTTGGTGTTAAATCAATAGCCTGTGAAACATGGAAACTTCTCGACTCGACGTTACTTTATATTTATCTGGCTTCCGAATTCACCAAAAAGCGAGCAAACCTAATTACGAATGTTTTTGTTCCGCCTAATGGGCTTTATATTCGGTTCACAATGGTTGTGGGGAATGATTATGTAATCAGGGAGTTATAAATAGTACTGTCGTACAACTCCATGATATAATTTCTCAGACAATATCGATTTATTGAAAAACAATCCAACAGCTGTCTTATATTATTAATCTATATTCATACACCGACTTGTAAAGCATGGTGAGATTACAAAGTAAATAATAAATAAACTACTCTGAGAAAAGCAATATTAATACCGTTACAATTTTCTACAATAAGTTATGCACGACATCATTTACACACAAAGGCTCACGGAGAATTGCATGCTTACTACGGCAAGTATATCACCAATAACCGGTATTTTGAAAGTCTAAGAAAGGTGGCTGAATGAGAGAGGAATTTCAATGTAACAGTAAAATTGGGTTGGACATTATCTTCACGTTCAGCCATTTATAAGCCAATTTTGGGATAATAGTGTAAGATAACACACTGATAGTGGCGTATCCAGGAATTCATAAAGGAGGGGAGGGGCCACCAATTAATTCATAGATGCACCAAAGGCTAAGTAGGGGGTCCGGGGGACTTGCTTGCTTGATCTCTGTGCGTTTTAATTATAGAATCACAATCACCAACATTTTATCGACTGAAATCCCGTTTTTAATCTAAATGTTTTCTCTTTCAAGGACATTTTGGTGAAAATCTGTACGTTTTAAAGAATCACAGTAACCAACTTCGTATCTACTACTAGGAAGCTTCGCAAACGCTTTTTCAGGCGTGTTGTTGGATGAGCGTAATTTAAAAAAAATGAAAAAGGGTAAAATTACGATTTTCATAAGAAATAATTTTTCGATTGCGCTAAAAAACGTGGCAGTTCTAACTTCAGAGATTTCGAAAGCCTCCAAAAAATTTAATCGCAATTGGAGTATTGGTTTAGCCGGAATCGTGTTAAAAAAAACACACAAAAATACAAACTAAACTGAAAAGAAAGAAAGAAAAACATTCCGGATTTTATTCTCCAGAGTAGTGGAATGGAATCTTCGCTTCGCTCATCCAATTACAATACGAAGTATCTGAAAACATATTTTTAATAATGTACTATGATATTATAATGTTACCGGCCTCAGGATGTTATGAATATTTCAAAGGAGTCGGCACAGCACTCAATCGTCATATGCCATTTTTACACAAATGTACTCATAAAATTGTTGTCTTGTGTTATGATAATGATGTATATTTTCAAAATATTTTATAATAGGTTTTATAGTCAATGACAAATTAGGTATTAAAAACGAAAATTTTCCTTTATTTTTAAATTTAAAAAAATCACAAAATTTAAAATTAGAAAAAAACCTATATGACACGAGTCCTAGAACCAACTTTCAACATATTACATAATAAAAATACAAAACATTCGTTTGTGTAACTAAGGTTTTATCTGAATATGAATGCATATTTTTCTGTTATTTAGGCTTTTACCGCATACAAAAAGTTGATTATAACTAGACAACGAACGCGATCGTGAGGTAAAATACAGTGTACAACAACAGTATCCTATCGCCGGTCCTATCGCCTCTCAACTAAACAAATAAATATAAGAAATTTTGTAGTAACATCAGTTTTGATGTACTTACATGCAATTTTGTTTTGTTCATATTTTTAGGATTTAAAATTTTGCGAAACAAGCACGCACAACGCACTTGTAACCAAATATTATTCTCTGGAGGATGTTCTTGTCTTGAAGGTGTAGGAGATAACACAACGAAGAGTAGCTTTTGACTCTCATCTAAGAGGACAGGTTAAATTGCACTACGTGATTTCCCCAGACTACGTAACACAATATGGCAGGTCTCGCTTTACAAGAAAACAGGTATTGGTTTTTGCATGTGATTAAATCCTGCTGCTAACCGTGCACAAATAATAATATAAATACACTCAAACGCTAAAAAATATGCACTTCAAAGTCACACCCCTTCTTGGTAATCAATCAGCATATTTTGACCAAACCACTTGTCCAAATTACAAAACAAAATATAGCGGATTTACCGAAAGCTGTCGAGTAGGCCTACGTCAATAACGTCCAAAAGGTTTTGCTCCTCCAAGGTCACGCACGGGGCATAAAGATCGTCCCCATGTTATTTCTTATGGGAGATTTTTGCCGATGGGACCTAGCTCGAAAATTACGAAGTTTGACATTTTTTGTGGGGTCATGGTTGACTCAATAATTTTTCAATCACTTTCTAAATTCACTAGGAAGCTTCACAAACGCTTTTTCAGGCGCGTTGTTGGATGAGCGTAATTGGTGCATTGAGCTGCCATGTGTTATGAAGATGGAATTTAAATTGATTTCGTTTTCCCATTGCTATGGCCTGCGAAACAGCAATTGGTGATATTATTTTAATTTTTACGAATACGACATGAGTATCACATTACATTACACATTACATTACAATCGAATAAAGCATGTAGGGATTATAAGTCGATTTTTTTTTTGTAAAAAACGAAAAAAAAACGAAAAATTGCGATTTTCATGAAAAATAATTTTTCCATTGCGCTCAAGTTTCACACGAATATATTAATTCATAAAATTAAGGTTCTATTTAAAAATTATTACAATCGGATAAAGCATGTAGGTGTTATAAGTCGAAGAATTGTTTTAAAAAAACGAAAAAACCCCGTAAAACTGCGATTTTCATGAGAAATAATGTTTCGATTGAGCTCAAATACGTGGGACTTTTAAGTTCAGAGATTTAGAAGGCCCCCAGAAAATTTCATCGCAATTGGAATATCGGTTTAGTCGGAATCGAGTTAACAAACATACAAAAATACGAACAGAAAAAAAAGAAAAACATTCCAGATTTTTTTCTTTGGTGTAGTGAAATGGAATCTTCGCTTTGCTCGCCACGCTCATACAATGTTACTAATAAGCCTAAATGATTTTTTTTAGAGTAGACGGTGAATACCCCTTAATTATAATTTTTGGCACTCCATAGTCAAATATTGTTTCTTCAAATCCACAAGAAAACAACAGAATACGATTAAAAAATAATATTTGTGGCAATACTGATAGCTTTTCGAAAAAAAAATCACCTTCAAGGTCATTTGGGTGAAAATCTGTGCGTTTATAAGCATCACAATGACCAATTTTTAATGTAAAAATCCTCATTTTTAAACCAGTTTTTCCCCTTCAACGTCATTTTGGTGAAAATCAATGCCTTTTAAAGGATGACCAACTGTGGGTTGTTGACTGGGAAAAAACGAAAACGTGGAGATTAGTGTGAGAGGGGGGGGGGGCATGCCCTCCCCAAAAACCCCTTGTGACACCACGGCGCCCTACTCAAGACGTGCATATTATATGTGCATGTGACTAACTTGCATTGCAGGCGAGTCCGGTGACAAATGTATGCGCTTTTTTAAATTATATATAAAAATTGCCTGATCGCCAAATCCAGTGAATTTCTATTTTTATCTCTTATTTTAACACAACAGTCTTTAGGAAGTTTTAGCCAGCGGTTAAGCCGAGGTAGTTTAACCGGTTCCCACTCGAACACCGAGGTTAAGCAAACTCGGGCGTGGTCAGGGGTAGAGTGGGTGACCGCTATGCACTGAAACTCACGTATCACTAGTTAGAGCAGTTGGAGGGTTCGAGAGCTAGTGTAACGGCTTCGTTCTCCTCGACGTCTTCTCGGCAGTCCGGGTTAGTGGAGGAACCTATATGACTGTCAAGGTTACACCGTCCTTTCGGATGGGATTGGTCCCCTTCCCTTGGTACTTTTCGAAAGGAGTTGGCTACGTGCCGGTAACGGGTTTCCTCTCCTCCCTTCTGTTCATATAGTTTGGGCCAAGATCGAAGAGCGCTAGCGGTTTCTTTCAAATCTTCATGAATAGGGTTCCCTATCATGTACTTGTCAAAGGTACAATAAGGCAAATGATTGCTTCGGCTGCCGTCAAGAATTTGTGTTTTGCTACTACACTTTGTCTCACCATATCCTGAGCCCGGCGTTTTTGTGGGTTCAAAGAGCGCAGGCTGTGGTGGTCGCATTGTAAACGTATCACAGTTTGACAGCTAAAGTGGACTTCGCAGAGCAGTAAAGTAAAGTCACGTCCAGTGCTACCTTGGACCTATATCCTGTATGGGGATGATATTGATGGAGCGAGTGTAATTGAAACGTTGATCTTGCGCGGCATTATAGTAATGTAGGCGCAGCAAGAAGAGTAAACCACTAAACTCAGGCCTACATACAAGTGGTTTTCGATACTCGGGAGGTTGCAACCAACTTGCATCGGATGTGATTGTACTTTGTTATTACGGAGAGGCCCATCCTTCCCGTCAAATTCAAGCGGGTTTACAACCTTTCATAATAGAGCAGGCGACATCCTAGTTTCTTTCAACCCTAAAACGCCGGGCTCAGGATATGGTGGGACAAACAGTAAAGACTCTGTAAACATACTTTCAACCCTTCGGTAGGCCGGGTCAGGTAATACTTTGTTTGTGTGATGCGTTGATGGACTGGTCGACGTTTTTATCCAGTTTAGTGACAGTAGTAGGACCTGTGTCCATGCGCCCGCTGAGAAGCTCTTTTGAAGAAGTTAAGTGGGCGTGTGATCCTTCGTAAATAGAGCCACAGATAATAGAGTTGTATATCTGTGATAGAGCTCTAGAATGTGCTCTTCCAAGTCTCGAATAGCCCAATATCCAATCCTTTAGAAAGTTGTTTAGCAAAAACAAGCTCTTGTGTCGATTATAATATGCAACACTTTCATGTTTAGAACATAAACATGCTCGTTCATGTTGATTTTAACTCAAGTCAAGTCAAGTCAAGATTGTTTTTAACAATTGTCTTTCCTGCGAATTTTTTCGTTTAGCGGTACAAATCGGTACAAAATACCGCCAAACGAAAAAAAATCGCTGGAAAGACAATTGTTAAATAAATCTGTTTTCTCTCAGTCGGCCTCTAGAAAACCAGTTGAAAATTAATGTCACAAAAGCACAACACCCTATGTTGAATGGTGTGTCTTGGCGGATTGAAGTTTGAAATTATTTTGAGGTGGTGATATTTTTTGATTTTGAATTTTTCTGATCCGGTACACAGCGTACCGGATCAGAAAAATTTGAAAAAATAGTTTTGATTTTCTAAAATAGCCAGATTTCAAAGCCATTCACTATATTTTGACTTGGTACTTGGTAGAATATTTTGGAAAATAGAAAAAAAACATACATTAAATATGTGTAAAATAAAATAATATGTAAGAGTAAACATGCAATATTAATAGTATATTAATATTTTTATTTTATGTAAATCAATCCAGAAATTACAAAATCCATCTCAGCGGTGTATCAAACCCCGGTCCTCCGATCTTCTGGATTGATTTACATAAAATCTATTACACCTACGGGAGTGTTTCCAGATTAATGAAATTGAGAAATAATATTTTTCTTGTTACAATGTTTCAAGTTTGTTAGTAAGCTAAACCACTAGACTCACTGGTGTTGTGTGTGGAATGGCCTCTCTCTGACCGTACAAAATGTTGTTGTCTGATGGTAAAGTGGCAAGACATGTAGGACATCATCGCCATTACCTAGAACAAGAGTAAAATAGGATATCAAACAAGATAGGGTGGTCATCTTTCTCTGGGCGACAATCAAACGGAAGTTACAGAGTCTTCAACATCAAAACCACATTAATAATTTCATCAGTGTAGGATATGGCTTCATGCCCACCCACACTCCACCCTATTCTAAAGATTGTTATATAAGGGATAATAGGAGGTAAGGGATCGCAGCACGGAACCTAAGTAGCGAGCGCGGGAGAAATTTGGGATCACACTTGATCACAAGGCATATGAAAATAACCCGTCTTCGAGCTTTGCTCTACCGTATCTTCCGACTGAGACCAAAATAAGACATTTCAAACACACGACGAGAACAATTCATGTTTTCACTACACATAACAGTAGACAGATTGTCAACAACTTGTACAAAATTTAAATAAGAGCGAGTTTAAAAGTATGTTGTAATTGTAGTATTGCCCTGTCTGCTGCGAAAAAAATAGAAAGAGAACGCGTCTCCATTCAGCAGAGTAGTCTAGGGGGATGAGGGGGTATGTGTGAGGCAGGTATTCCAACATCGAGTTTTGATGACAAGGCCGCGATGCCACATTCATGCGATCAGCACACTCCCCCCTCACCCCCCTAGACTGACCAGTGGCATTCAACAATGCGCCTATATACCTTCGTGCGCAGGCGCGAGTAACTTCATCTCTCTCTGCTGAATGGAGACGCGTTCTCTTTCTATTTTTTTTTCGCAGCTGACAGGGAAACACTGCAATTACACATACTTTTTAAACTCGCTCTTATTTAAATTTGGTACAAGTTGTTGACAATCGGGTCGACTGTTATACGTAGAAAAAAACATGAATTTGTTCTCGTCGTGTGTTTAAAATTTGTCTTATTTTGGTCTCAGTCGGGAGATACAGTAGAGCAAAGTTCACAGACGGGTTATTTTCATATACCTTGTGATCAAATGTGATCCCAAATTTCTCCCGCGCACGCAACTTAGGTTCTCCACAGACTCGGCAACCAACATAACAACACTAATTTTATTTTTATTTACATCAAATCTTGAATGATACTTTTAAATAATTACATATTTAAGAAGCTTGCGCATAGATTAGGTCGGTAGAAGAAAAGGAAAATTTAAAAATATAATACCAATAAACAAAAAAACTTTTGTAGTTTATATTATTAAAATCATTGTTTAGTTATAACTCTAGCAATTTTATTGTATTAAATATCACAATACTCTATAAAAATAAATAATTTAATATCAAAAAAGGAAAAAGAAATAAGATATTAATATTTTTTAAATGACAAACATGATTTATTAGACGATCCTACTCTAACGAATTTTTAAATATGAGAACTGTCAGGTTAATGGGGTAAAATGTTTATTTAAAATATTTAGGAGAATAAAAACTAGATTATTATCTTCTTTCTCTTTTCCCGTATTTTAAAATAACAAAGCATTAATCGGGATGTGAGAGTGAGACGTTGTTTAAATCAGTTTTGAAATACTTCCTCAATTTCTCTAATTGGGGAAACACTGTCGAAAGGTGTACCGTATCTTTTCATTTGTCGTAATCCAGAAATTACCCCGGTCAGGATTGATTGTATTTAAAACGAACTTCGTGGGTGACACCAGTGTTCCGCCCACAGTGACTGCAGAGTTTTGCCACCTCGGTGACAAATTAAATTCAACCGATATACGGCCGTATTTTTCCAAGTGTATACTTCAAACAAACCTTTTCTCTGCGAGTTGCTGTTAATTAAAGTAATTAACTTCTTTCTGTCTCCCAGTCCTGTGATTAAATAAATGAAGAGCGGAAACTGACGTAATGACTATTCAGAAGTTCCGCGGACTTACCAGGTTTCACTGAAATTATGAAAAGTCTAATTAATGACTGAATTCGTGGCAATGTTTAATGGAAGAAACAATTTTGAAGGAACTAAAACGAGAAATACGTCAGTTTGTAATGAAAATATAACTTGAGCAAGGTGTTGTAAGTGGGAGTGGGAGTGGGAGTGGGAGTGGTAATGGTAGAGGGAATGTTAGTTGTAGTGGTAGTAATAGTGGGTGGTAATGTAGTTGGAGTGGGGGGAGTGTTAATGTAGTGGGGATGTTAGTGGGGTGGGAGAAGGGGGATGGGAGTGTAAAAATGGAGTGGGAGGGAAGGGGAGTGTAATAGTGGGAGTGCTAATGTAGTGGGAGTGGGGAGTGTTAATGTAGTGGGACTGTTAGTGGTAGAGGAAGTGAGAGTGGGAGTTAAGTTTTTAGTGGTTAAAAAGTGGGAGTGCAAAGTAGGGGAGTGGGGGTGTTTATGTGTGGGCCCCGTTAGTGGTAAGGGGTGGAGTGGGAGTGTAAATTGTAGTGTAGTAATAGTGGGGTGCTAATGTTGGGAGGGGGGAGGTTAATGTATGGGCTGTTAGTGGTAGGGAAAATGAGAGTGGGAGTTTAAATTGTATGGGAGTAATTGGGAGTGCTAAAAGTGTGGGAGTGGGAGTGTTTTTGTAGTGGGACTGTTTTGTGGGAGAGGAAGTGAGAGTGGAGTGTAAGTTTTGGTGTAATAGTGGGGTGGCAAATTAGTGGGGGGGGGGAGTGTTAAAAGTATGGGCCTGTTAGGGTAGAGGGAAGTGGTAAATGGGAGTGTAGTTGTAGTGGTAGTAATAGTGGGAGTGCTATGTAGGGGAGTGGGGGTGTTATTATGGGGCGTTGTGGGAGAGGAATGGAGTGGGAGTGTAAATGGAGTTTGGGTAGTAAAGTGGAGGGGGTAATGTATGGGGGTGGGGAGTGTTAATGTATGGAAAATGTTAGTGGTAGAGGGAAATGAGAGGGGGTGTAAATTTTAGTGGGAGTTAAATTGTGGGATGCTAATGTAGTGGGGGTGGGGATGTAATGAGGGCTGTTTGTGGTAGAGGAGGAAGTGGGAGTGTAAGTTGTGTGGTTAAGGGGAGTGCTAATGTAGTGGGAGTGAGGAGTGTTAAAGTAGTGGGACGTGTGGTAAGGAAAATGAGAGTGGGGGTAAATTTTTGGGAGTTAGTGGGGGGGCAAGTAGTGGGGGTGGGGGGGTTTAATTATTTGGGGGGCCCGTTATGGGAGAGGAGTGAGAGTGGGAGTGTAAGTTGTAGGGTAGTAATAGTGGGAGTGCTAAGTGTGGGATGGGGAGTGTTAAAAGTAGTGGGCCCCGGGAGTGGTAAGGAGGAGAGGGGGTGTAAATTGTAGGGTAAATAAAATGGGGGGTCTAAGTAGTGGGGGTGGGGGGGTGTTAAAGGTGGGACTGTTTGTGGTAAGGAAGTGAGAGTGGGAGTTTAAGTTGAGTGGGAGTAATAGTGGGGTGCTAAAAGTGGGGGTGGGGAGTGTTAATTAGTGGGGCCTGTTAGTGGGAGAGGGAAATGAAGTGGGGGAAGTTGAGGGTAGATATGGGAGTGCTAAAGTTGGGATGGGGGGGTGTTAATGTTGGGCCCCGTTTGGTAGAGGAAGTGAGAGTGGGAGTGTAAAGTTGTTGTGGGATTTAAAATGGGGGGGCAATGTGTGGGAGTGGGGGGTGTTAAGTAGTGGGATGTTGTGGTAGAGGAAGTGAGAGTGGGAGTGTAAAATTTAGTGGTAGTAAAAGTGGGAGTGTAATAGTGGGACTGTTTTGTGGTGAGGAAGTGGGATGGGAGTGAAAATTTTAGTGGGTATAATAGGGGAGTGCTAAGTATGGGATGGGGAGGTTAATGTATGGCCGTTTGGTAAGGAAGTGAAAGTGGGAGGGTAAGTTGTAGTGGGGGTTAAATAGTGGATGTAATGTATGGGAGTGGGGGGGTGTTAAAGTAGTGGGACTTTGTGGGGAAAAGGGAAGTGAGAGTGGGAGTGTTAAGTTTTAAATGGTAGTAAAAGTGGGAGTGCTAATTAGGGGAGTGGGGGTTAATGTATGGGACTGTTAGTGTAGAGGAAAATGAGAGTGGGATGTTTTTGTATGGTGTAATATTTTAGTGGGATGCTGATGTTGTGGGAGGGGGGGAGTTAAGGGGTTTTAGTGGGTGTAATAGTGGGAGTTAATGGAGTGGGATGGGGGTGACGAGGGTGAAAGTTTAGTGGTATAAAAGTGGGAGGCTAATGGGGTGGGGTGGCAGAGGGGGTGAAAGTTGTAGTGGTTAAAAAGTGGGTGCTAAGTTTGGAGCGGGAGTGTAAGTTGTAGTGGTAGTAATAGTGGGGTGCTAAGGGGTGGGATGGGGGTGACAGGGGGAGTGAAAATTGTAGTGGAGTGGTAGAAAGTGGGAGTGGGAGTGGGGGTGGGAGTGGGAGTGGGAGTGGGGGGGGGTGGGGAGTGGGGGGGGGGGGGGAGTGGGGTGGGGGGGGGGGTGGGGGGTGGTGGGGGTGGGGGTGGGTGGGAGGGGGGTGGTGTGATGTGAGTGGGTGTGAGGTGATGTGGTGTGAGTGTGGTGTGAGTGTGGGGTGATTATGTGGTGTGAGTGTGGTGTGAGTGTGGTGGAGGTGGTGTGAGTTGAGTGTGGTGTGGGGATGTGGTGTGGTGTGGTGTGGTGTGGTGTGATGTGAGTGTGATGTGAGTGTGGTGTGGTGTGTGTGAGTGGGTGTGAGGTGATGTGAGTGTGGTGGGAGTGGGGGGGAGTGGGAGGGGGAGTGGAGGGGGGGGGAGGGGGGGAGTGGGTGTTTGGGTGGGGGGGTGGGGGGTGGGGGGGAGTGGGAGTGGGAGTGGGTGTGGAGTGGGGGGTTTGGGGTGGGAGTGGGGGGGGGGGGTGATGTGAGTGTGGGTGAGTGTGAGTGTGATTGTGGTGTGGTGTGAGTGTGGTGTGAGTGTGGTGGGGTGGGAGTGTGAGTGGGGGGTGGAGTGGGAGTGGGGTGGTAGGTGAGGGAAATTTTGTTTAGTGGATTGTGGGGTGCTAATGTTGGGGTGGAGTTTGGCAGGGAGAGAGATTTGATTTGATTTGGTTGTCTTTATGATGGCAGGATTAAGGCTAGTGAAGCCTTATGTGAGAGAGAGAGAGAGAGAGAGAGAGAGAGAGAGAGAGAGAGAGTGAGATTGATTGATTGATTGTCGTCTTTATTGATGGCGTGATTAAGGCCTCGTAGGCCTTCTCTTCCATCCAACGATTTCCTCATTACAATATTACATCATTACATAACAGAATTACAGAAAAATATTGAAAAATATTAAAATACTATAATTAAGAAAATGCCAAAGTCGTTGTTAGACGAGTGAGTGAGCCATGTGTTGAGTATCCGGGAATATTTCCTTTCTTTCCCCCACCTAAGGCCTCTATAGCCTTTCATAGGCTAGTGTTGGGGCAAAAGATGAATGGGTGATACATGAAGATGAAAATGAAACTCTGGAGTGAATGGAGGACCATGTTAAAGATAACAAATGAGTGGACTGTAAATGAAGGCCCTGGTTCAGCGATCCACGGACACAATAACACACACTTTGAATGGCAAATCACAAGTAAAAACACTGTATTTATTAATAACTTATCGAAAGTTAACAGAGAATAACACTAGACCATACGAATGGCCGATGCAGTAAGTAATTTCAGTGATGATTAAAACATTGTTGAAAACAAAGAAATATAGCGTCCTTTTCAACACCAAAGAAATTGATACAAAAGTATTAGGATGGCGGTGAGCAATAAACAATGAAGTTAAAGTGCACAAATAGTACCAGGATGGCTGTGAACAACAAGGCAGTGCAAGTGTTGCATAAACAGCTAGAGTGGTCCATATGGCCTTAAAGTTGACTTGCCCTTATACCAACTAAACTCAAAAAATTAGTTTTTGACAGCTGGAAAATAATTGCTGAATACAACGTAAGAAGGTAATCATTTACATCAATAGATAGATAGATAGATAGATATTTTTATTCACTTAGACTAGTACAGTGTACAAGTATAACTCTTTGCAGAGAAAGTGAATAGTCTATAATTAATAATTAATAATAAAAGTGATAGTAATTATAATGATATACACAGTGTTAGAAGAAAGAATAGTTGGATATAAAGCATAATTGATAATTGATATGGATATTGATATTGATATGTATGATGATTGATAATATTGATATATATATATATATATATGATGATTCATTAATTGATTATAATGATAAACACAGTGTTTTATGTTAAAGTAGAGTAGATTGCAAACAATAGCATGCGCTACTATAGATTAAGAACTCATATATAATAAAGAAAAGTTGGATATAAAGCAATTTTTGATGTGATATAGTGATAATAGCTGATGGCACAGAAAACAGCAATGATGTACAGTAGAATGTGTCTAGTATATATTGATATATATATATTATATATATTATATATATATATTATATATATATATTATATATATATAGTTTTTATGGTAAAGTAAGTTAATGCAAAATATGCCCTACTAGATTAAGAATTCTATAGAAAAAGAAAAATTGGATATAAAGCAATAATTGATATGACATTGTGATAAGAATTGCTAATGGCACAGAAAACAGCAATGATGTACAGTAGAATGTGTCTATAGTATATAATTGATATATATATGTATATATATGTGTGTGATGATTGATTGATTAGTGTTTATGTTAAAGTAAAGTAGATGCAAAATAATAGAATGCCCTGCTAGATTAAGAATTCATATAGAATAAAGAAAAGTTGGATATAAAGCAATATTGATGTGATATTGTGATGAGAATTGCTGATGGCACAGAAAACAGCAATTGGAGGATGTACAGCAGAATGTGTCTTATATACCTGCACAATCCAAGGAAGCGTGTAAGCACATATTATATTATATATAGAAGTTTGTTACATCATTTCGGCTAAGGGAACATTTGAAAATTTTAAATTACAGTGCTTGTTTGTGGTTATACTCTAGATAATTTGTAAATATTATAATGAAAAACTGAATTAACTGCAAATATTTACATGGAGAGGTAGTCATTGATGGAGTAAAAGCTGTTTGCTGTAAGATATGATTTCAACTTATGTTTAAAGGAAGACAGGGTGGGAGAGGTTTTGATGTGGTCAGGGAGCTTATTGTAGAGAGTGGAAGATAGATATTCAGGGCCTTGTGCAAAGAGGCGCAGATTGTGGGAGGGCCTGTGTATGTGAAGGTATGAAGAGAGGTGGATTTATGTGGTACGTGGTACGTCTATTATGGCTATACATTCTTATAAATTGTTTTATACACAGATGTAAGACAGACGCTATGAAGGATTTTAATACTAGGCGCCTAATGATGGATCATCCAGTATTGGAGAGCTTATTGTGAGTATTTGCAGGATAAGTTCTATGACTCTTTGTGCTACGGGAAGTGAACACCTAAGCCTTGGTAGGCTTGCTAAGAACATAGTGCCAGCTAGGAGAGGCGTGGCCTCGTCCATCAGATTCGTCGTCACTGGATTGTTACTATTAGCGCTCTGTGGTGACATTGAGCTCAACCCTGGACCTCTGACTCAAACTTCACAGGGACCACACGGTTTAAGATGTACTATGTTTAACAAGGCTGGGCGTCGGAATCAGTTATTTATGGAATGCAATACTTGCGGAAAACAGACACACCGTACTTGTGCAAAAGTACCTTACGTCAAATATTGCAAACACATAGGTACCAAATCGGTGCAGTGGACGTGTTGGGGGTGTTCTATGCCTACGCTGTTCGATCGCTTTTCAACAATAACTTTAAGAAAGGGCTGGAAGAAGATGTGCAAACAAATGCTCAGAATAAAAAAAGGAACATCACATTTTCTCTCGTTCAACGCAAGAAGCATGGTCAATAAAAAGCGGTACGCGGACATACAAGCATGGATTGAGGCAAAAGATCCATCAGTAATTTGCTGCTGTGAAACGTGGTTAGATAGCTCAATTGGGGACATGGAAGCTTTGCCGGATGACTACATTGTATTTAGAGAAGACAGAGGTGGTACAGGAAAAGGTAAGCAGAGAGGAGGAGGTGTCTTAATCGCGACAAAGCCTGAGTTGCAACCAACTCATGTAATTGACCTGGATACGGAATCGGAAGTAACGTGTGGGTAGAGTTTTCAAGTGGGAGTAAGAAATACCTCGTTGGGTCCGCCTACAGACCACCCAATGCTTCCGCGGCTACAAATAGTGAACTTATAAAATTAATAAATAAAGTGCAGGACATTCAACACAAGTATGATGCGATAATGCTGTGTAGGGACTTTAACATTAAAATTGATTGGAGCCATATAATGACTGCAGCATTCCACTGGACCCTCTATCCAATGACTTCCTTACTTCGTTCTACAGTGCGTTGCCACATCAAATGGTTAAAGAAGCCACCCGTGTCACTTCTACTTCACGGTCGATTCTTGATCTTGTTCTTACTAACATCCTGATAACTTTGTGGACTTGAGGTTGTTACTGTGTCAGCGATCATAAGGCTGTATTGTTTGGTCTTCATTGTCTAATGCCCAAAGTTAAAATAGTTCAGAAAATTACTTATAACTATGGCAGGGCCGATTGGAAGGAACTAGAAAAGCAACTGGAGGAAAAACTACCCCTATTTTGTGAAGAAGAGGATGAACGTATCAACAACGCTTGGGGTAGGTGGAAATCGGTGTTTTGGCAATGTGTGTATGCTTCAATTCCCAAATGCAATTTTAAAGGAAAACGCAGGGCTCCATGGATAAACAAATTAATAATAAAGAAAATACACAAAAGAGACCATCTTTACAGACACTGGAAATCACATCAAACTGATGAAAACTGGGAAAGGTATAGAATTCAGAGAAATTGCACAAAATTTGTTGTAAAGGAAGCACATGCACATTATATTTGGAAATTACGAGGAGGTAACGGAAAACAGTTGTGGAAGTATATTCATGGAAAAATAGGTAGTTCAGCCCCTCATCATTACCTCATTAATGGTGTGAAATAAACTGATTCGAGAAAAATAGCTCAAGAGTTTGCAAACAATTTTTCTACCAATTTTTCTGCAGGCACCTCTGATAATTGTGATTTGTGTCCACCCCAACTACGAACATCACAGAAATCTTCAACTCTCAGCACTATGTGTTTTTCCACGCAACAAGTTTTAAATGCGTCAAAGAGAATACGCCCAGATGAAGCGACAGGTCCTGACGGTGTGCCAAGTAGAATTCTTCATAAATGTGCGACCTTCATAGCTCCCTCATTGTGCTCTCTGTATAACAATGTCCATGAGAAATGGTGATATCCAAATGAATGGAAGAAAGCTAATGTTGTGCCGGTTCATAAAGGTGGCGACCGTAATGATGTCAAGAATTATCAACCGATATCACTTACATCGGTATTGGGAAAAGTAATGGAAAAACTTGTCAACGCTAGACCATTACATCACTTGAAAGAAGTAAGGGGAATAAATAACGAGCAACATGGGTTCCTACCGAGAAGATCCTGTGTGACTATGTTGACAGGAGCAATTGATGACTGGCAGCACGCCATTGATTCTGAGGCCGGTAGTCGCGTGGAAGTCATCACATTGGACTGGGCGAAAGCGTTTGACAGGGTTTCCCACAAACGACTTCTCATGAAGCTTCAAGAATTCAACATATCTGTTAGGGTCTCCGACTGGATTGAGAGTTTTCTCTTAGGACGCAGCATGAAGGTTGTCTTTGATGGTGCTGACTCTTCTGATTTTCGTGTTACATCTGGAGTGCCCCAAGGATCGGTACTTGGTCCTTTACTATTCACCATATTTATGATGGACCTACCCAGGTGTGTGGAATCCAAGTAAGACTATATGCGGACGATTGTACTATTTACAGAACCATCAAGTCAGCAACTGATGTGGATATATTAGAAAAGGACCTTGAAAACATTGAGCTATGGTGTGAACTAAACCAAATGTTACTTAACGAAAATAAATGCAGCCACATTACCTTGACAAAATCCAAAAAAGCACCTGCAATAGTTTTCAAAATCAATTGATGTTACATTAAACGGGAAATCAAAATTAAGCTATTAGGTAATACAATAACTCAGGATTTGAAGTGGAACATTCAGACTGAAATCGTGAGGAAAAAATCTGCTAAGCTTCTAGGCTTTTTATCCAGAACTTTGCATGGTGCACGTAGTTAGGTCAAGTGGACTGTGTGCTTATGCCTAGTTAGACCTACACTGTCCTATGGTTGTCCTGCATGGCATCCAACCTCGAAGGCCAATGCTTACAAATTGGAATCTCTACAGAATAGAGCGACAAAATTCATCACCAAAAGAAGAGACTTGAATAGGCAACAACGAACGAAGATGTGTGATATACTTACACTTGAAAATCACCTAAAGGAGTTGGGAATCGTTTTTCTGAAGAAAATGTTTAGCGGGCTAGTCGACCTGGATCCATTGACCAGAATACAACTTGGATATCGCTCATGCAGATACGGTAGAGCTGTTACTCTGATTCCTCCCTTTGCTAGAACAATGCAGTATCAGCAAGGTTTTTTCTGTCAATCTGTTAGAGATTGGAATGCTCTGTCTTATGAGGTCCGCACAGAACAAGATTTTCATAAATTTCGGAGAGACCTTAGAATAACTTTAATGAACAGTCAAGATCATACCAGTTAACACGAATACCACTCACTCACATGTACACATACACTCATATTCACATTCACACTCAAATTCACACTCACACTTGCCATCATTTTAGATTACATTTATGTGTGTTACCCTATGAGTAATTTTTTGTGATATTTTGTGTTTTTCTAATATTGAGATTATTGAGTATATTGTTATTATGTGTTTTATATTGTTGAATGTGTCTTGTATATTCTATTATAGTATTGTGTATATTGTCCTGGTGGTAAGACACTTTGTGTTATGGGGCTATGCTCTAATTTCTTACCTCCAGCAATGTGATTGTATGTCATGTTGGAATAAAAATAATAATAATAAAACCCTGTTAATTATACAAACTTAAAATAACTCGCTTTTGTCTAACAAACATTTTCCTTGTAGTATTTAAAAAAAATTATTAAACATGTTTTGAAATGCATATTATAAATGATTTTCGTTAAAATAAATCCTACAAATTTTAAGATTATTTTTAATTTATTATTTCTTGTGGGAATAAATCGCAAAGGAATTTTTCTCATTTTGTTAGCAGTTCTCAGTTACCTGGTCACGGATGCCTGTTTAAAATTCCAGCTCATTGGCCATTCAGCCGTATGGGACCGGATAGACAGACAGACATTTAACATTTAACATTTATCATTTGACATTAATTGACAGACACATTAGTCACGACGAAGACCCGATCAAGTGGCGTTGTAAATCCTCATTCGCTTCGCTCACTCGTCTAATAAGCTAAGTTAAGTGAGCAACTTAGCTAAATATAATCTAAACATCATACTAAATTAACAGCAAACTAAATTATGTAATAAAAAATTTGGAGTAACATAATTATTGCAGTTATTTCTTTTTTAGGTATATGGTAATGTTATGCAGATTAAGATTTAAATCTTGTTATGTAATAATAATTTTCAAAAAAATTTCATTCGTCTCAGGCATACAAACACGCTATACATAATATGATAATATTATGTCGCTAAAACTAAGTTTAGAATTTATTTGTTTTGTGAGAAAGTATTTTTGTATTTATTTTATTTTATTTGTATTTATTTTTATAATATATATGACAACAGTATAAAGGAAGCTGGTTGGTCGCTGCTTTAAATTATATTTTTTATTAATTCACTCCAATACAGCATTGCTGCCATTTTACATTGAGGTACCAGGATAATAAATTTAAAATCATATTATAAAAACATAAAGCGTAATAAAAACAGTAAAATATAAACATTTCAGTAAACATACAGTTGGTTTAACCTCGTCTAAATAAATCAATAGTTAATTGGATGAGCGTAGCGAGCGAAGCGAAGATTCCATTTCACTACACTGAAGAAAAAAATCCAGATTGTTTTTTTTTCTTTCTTTTTTTCTTTTCTGTATTTTTGTGTGTTTGTTAACACGATTCCAGCTAAACCGACACTCCGATCGCGATGAAATTTTCTGGAGACCTTCGAAATCTCTGAATGTAGAACTGCCATGTTTTTGAGCGCAATCGAAAAATTATTTCTCATGAAAATAGAAATTTTACGTTTTTTTTCTTTTTTAAAACAATTCTTTACCTACATGCTTTATCCGATTGTAATGATTTTTTCACAGAACCTTAATTCTATGAATTATTATATTCGTGTGAAATTTGAGCGCAATCGAATAATTATTTCTAATGGAAATCGCAATTTTACGATTTTTTTCTTTTTTTAAATTACGATTAATTAACAAAATTAACAATTAAAGTTTATTTTTTATTTAATTTTAAATAAATTTAAAAAAAAAACTTCAACTTAGTAATGATTTTTTCACAGGACAACAGAAAATCCGCGTAACACATGGCAGCTCAATGCACCAATTACGCTCATCCAACAACGCGGCGGGACTTGAGCGTTTTCCTAGTAAAATAATAATAAGACGAGTGAGCGAAGCGAATGAGGATATATAACGCCACTTGATCGTCTCTTCGTCGTGACTGTGTCTGTTAAATGTATGTAAAATGTAAAATGTTTGTTTGTCCGGTCCCATACGGCCGAACGGCCAAATAGATTGAGCTAAAATCTTAAACAGACATCCGTGACCAGATAACTGAGAACTGTTAACAAAATGAGCACAATCCATTTCGATTTATACCTTCAAGAAATAATAAACTGAAAAATAGGCTTAACATGTGTAGGTCTTTAACGACAATGGTTTTGCTTTTGAAAAAATCACTGCTTTTTAGATGTTACTCGGTTGCAATATAGGCAGTGGAAAGAATATTTGTAATGCAGTTATGCAGTGACCAAAGGGTATCAAAACTTGCATATTCAAGGTACTCCCAAATTCTGCTGGGAGATTGAGTATACATTGCAATATTTACTCGTATTTCGTACTGGCTATGTTTTACATAGGATTGTCACAATTGATGTAGACTGATCTGCGTTATATGCATTTCAAAACATGTTTAATATTTTTTAAATACAATCCATAAACTACAAAATCTTATCCGACCAGGGCTTGAACCCAGGTCACCCACATCCGGGTATTAGGGCGCCTTAGCCAACTAGACTAGGGAAACGCCAAAGTAGTTGATAGACGAGTGAGTAAGCCATGTGTTGAATACCCGGTATCATTCCCCATACTGGGCTAGATCCAGCCTTAGGTATTGGAGAGGAAAGAAGATTTTCTCAAGTACTCAACATGGCTCACTCACTCGTCTATCAACGACTTTGGCGTTTCCTTAGTGTACAATGAATTATCAATACGATGATGAATTGATGATTTACAAAGTACAGTTAGTAAGTGGGTATGTAGATAATATCCCCACAAATACAAAAATTCGTAAAAAAAAAAAAACGACAGCCAAGCTCTCCTTCAAAAGTCTGCGGCTGTGATAGCTGTAAGATATAGAAGTTGAGCCAAGCTTTTCATTCTTTCTCCCTTGTTTCACTTTGAAAAGAAGTAAGATCATTTCGCCTGTTGACGAGCGCCAAGCCAACGATTTTTGTGGTAAGAAAGTAAAATATTTAAACTCGAAATCATTAAAAAAAATGGCTTGCCAAGCAATTTTTATGATTTCGAGGAAGATGATTAGAGATAGAGTTAGAGAAAGAATTAGAGATATAACGAGAGAGAAAGAGAAAGAGAAACTGAATTTTGATATTGATATTTGTTGGCTAAAATACATACTAAATATTGGTCTAGCCGATTTTCACTTTGCTCGAAAGTATTAAACCATTTACAGTTACTGATCTCTGCAGCAAATGGTGACGCCAAGGCAAGAATAACATGTAATCATTGTATAACATTAGAAAATACATATTATAATGGAAAAAATATTTTAAAAATATTGTGTATAATAATTTGTTGCCTTTGATGTGTCGTTGGATCATATTTTGTTAATGGTGACTATGGAGCCGTCATGCAGCACAGAGTAATACAAAGGCCTTACCAGAGTCGATAAAGAAGTTTCCCTTCTTTATCGACTCTGGCCTTACTAAACGTCATTTGTTTGAGTTGGTGGGTGGATTTAGAGTAAAAACTAAAAAATAGAAAATCCTGATTAAAAAAGAATCACGACAATAATGCTGGCTTATTAAACATCTAAAAAAAAGTAATTCTTAAATTGTTTGCCTTCCTCTTCTTTTAAGAAAGTAAATCCCGTTGTGTTCCTGCTTTTCCAATTAATAATTCATATTCTTTCAATCTGTATGCAAATACGAAGAGAAATGGAAAAAAAAACACCTCGGTTTCTAATCAAAACATGGGGAAATAAGAAATGAAGGGTGGATAATATACAGAGCGGTGGCTTGAATCAATGCTTAGTGGAACGAAGAAAACCTTAATTGCGCTTTGAACCTGAGTCTCCGGAACCCTGAAGTAAAGTCATGGCTGAGTGAAATCTACATTTGACTGGGTTTAGCTCCCACACGTAAATGTTACAAATAAGTCCTAGGCTAGTTGTTTATTAATACACTCGTGTACTATCCTGAGTCTCCGGAACCCTGAAGTAAAGTCATGGCTGAGTGAAATCTACATTTGACTGGGTTTAGCTCCCACACGTAAATGTTACAAACTAGGAAACGCTCAGTTGGACGCGTTGATAAGCGAGCACGTGCTATAGCTAGACCCACAATGCACATTTTTTAAATTTTAAAATTTGCGACGTTCGCTGTCCACAGGGCCATGTTTCCGATATTATTTATTATTGCCAAGGTATTTGGGTAAACCCGTATGTAAATCTTTACTTTGTGAATAAAATCCACCGCCATCTAGAGGACCTTGACTCATTGGGAAAAATATTTAAACTCTTTGGTGACAAATAATAGACTGCTTCCTCGAAAGTATTTTGATTACTTCTAGGTGGCAGTGCATTAGAAACTTCGCGCGTCTTTTCGTTGCCATGGCAACGTTACTTTTGTTATAATGTAATTTCCATCTACACTACTTATCGGATCAAACTAAAATTAACATATTCGTGACCGGACGGACATTCTAAATGATTTGGCTATCTCAGATTTTGTCGCCGGTTAGTTTGAAAAAAAAACTTTCGATTAACTTTAATGTAACTTTTTAACTTTTTGAACGATTTTGCCACAAAACTAATGGCATTCAATCGAGAACAAAGCTTGCGGATGGTCAAAATTTCAACTCGATCCGAGCCTCCGTTCGAACGTTATGGCGAGACATACAAACAAAAAAAAAACAAAAAAAAAAAAAAAAACAAAACGAGTGACAAATTTTTCCGGCAGAGTCAAATGGAAACGCTCGCTTCGCTCGCTTAATAAGTCCTAGGCTAGTTGTTTATTAATACACTCGTGTACTATTATTATTAGGCTAAATTCATTTGTATCACTCATTCACTCACGCCCATCTTGGCGAGGGTGATTGTATGCAAGAGCGAGAACAAGTATGACGTGGATGTTTTGCCGCGGTCGCTTAGCCGGTTCCCACTCGAACACCGAAGTTAAGCAACCTCGGACGTGGTCAGGGGGAGAGTGCCCTGAAACTCACGTATACCGCCGGTTAGTGCTGATTGAGGGTTAGAGAGCTAATGTATGTAACAGCTCGACAGCCCGGGTAAGTGGAGGAACCTATATGACTGTTAAAAGGTTGCTCCGTTCTTTCGGACGGGACGTAAAGCCGTTGGTCCCCTTGGTACTTTTCGAAAGGAGTAGGCTACGTCCCGGTACCGGGTTTTCTCTTCTCCTTTCTGTTCATACTTCATCCTCATCTATCACCACGCATCGTCTCGTATAGACGTTAAGCAATACAATTCAAAAATCGACTAAATTATATCTGCAATGAAAATAATGTCATAACATACATTATTGAAAAATGTTATCGTAGGTACCGGTACAGCATATTATTTAATTATTTTGTAAGACAGCACTAGGTATTTAATAATAGTGTGCAATTTTAGTATGACATTATTTTAATTTATTGTTCTCCTTTTTAAATAAGTCTTTATGACTGAAAATGGCGGACGATAAATAAATAAACTAGGAAACGCTCAGTTGGACGCGTTGATAAGCGAGCACGTGCTATAGCTAGACCCACATTGCACATTTTTTTTTAATTTTAAAATTTGCGACGTTCGCTGTCCACAGGGCCATGTTTCCAATATTTAAGCGAGCGAAGCGAGCGTTTCCATTTGACTCTGCCGGAAAAAATAGTCACTGGTTTTGTTTGTTTTTTTTTGTTTGTTTGTTTGTTTTTTTTGTTTTTTGTTTGTATGTCTCGCGATAACGTTCGAACGGAGGCTCGGATCGAGTTGAAATTTTCACCATCCGCAAGCTTTGTTCTCGATTGAATGCCATTAGTTTTGTGGCAAAATCGTTCAAAAAGTTAAAAAGTTACATTAAAGTTAATCGAAAGTTTTTTTTTCAAACTTCACGGCGACAAAATCTGAGATGGCCAAATCATTTAGAATGTCCGTCCGGTCACGAATATGTTTAATTTTATTTTGATCCGATAAGTAGTGTAGATGGAAATTACATTATAACAAAGTACGGTTACCATGGCAACGGAAAGTCGTGCAGCTTTTTTGGCTCATGATAGCGGTCGAACGGAGGCTCGGATCGAGTTGAAATTTTCACCATCCGCAAGCTTTGTTCTCGATTGAATGCCATTAGTTTTGTGGCAAAATCGTTCAAAAAGTTAAAAAGTTACATTAAAGTTAATCGAAAGTTTTTTTTTCAAACTCAACGGCGACAAAATCTGAGATAGCCAAATCATTTAGAATGTCCGTCCGGTCACGAATATGTTAATTTTAGTTTGATCCGATAAGTAGTGTAGATGGAAATTACATTATAACAAAAGTAACGTTGCCATGGCAACGAAAAGACGCGCGAAGTTTCTAATGCACTGCCACCTAGAAGTAATCAAAATACTTTCGAGGAAGCAGTCTATTATTTGTCAACAAAGAGTTTAAATAGTTTTCCCAAGGAGTCAGGTCCTCTAGATGGCGGTGGATTTTAAAGTAAAGATTTAAACACGGGTTTACCCATATACCTTGGCAATAATAAATAATACTGGAAACGCGAACGTCGTAAATTTTAAAATTTAAAAAAATAAGCAATGTGGGTCTAGCTATAGCACGTGCTCGCTTATCAACGCGTCCAACTGAGCGTTTCCTAGTATTTATTATTACCAAGGTATTTGGGTAAACCCGTGTGTAAACCTTTACTTTGTGAATAAAATCCACCGCCATCTAGAGGACCTTGACTCTTTGGGAAAACTATTTAAACTCTTTGGTGACAAATAATAGACTGCTTCCTCGAAAGTATTTTGATTACTTCTAGATGGCAGTGCATTAGAAACTTCGCGCGTCTTTTCGTTGCCATGGCAACGTTACTTTTGTTATAATGTAATTTCCATCTACACTACTTATCGGATCAAAATAAAATTAATAATTCGTGACCGGAACGGACATTCTAAATGATTTGGCTATCTCAGATTTTGTCGCCGTTTAGTTTGAAAAAAAAACTTTCGATTAACTTTAATGTAACTTTTTAACTTTTTGAACGATTTTGCCACAAAACTAATGGCATTCAATCGAGAACGAAGCTTGCGGATGGTCAAAATTTCAACTCGATCCGAGCCTCTGTTCAAACGTTATGGCGAGACATACAAACAAAAAAAAAACAAACAAACAAACAAACAAACAAAAAACAAAAACAAAACAAAACTAGTGACTAATTTTTCCGGCAGAGTCAAATGGAAACGCTCGCTTCGCTCGCTTAATAATCTTTCAATGTCCGTTTAATGAAATAAAGCCATTTAAAAACGAGTTAATGAGGGGGCTAATAGTCGGTCGTTTTCTGTAGCCTGAGTAATAATATACTAGGAAAACGCTCAGTTGGACGCGTTGATAAGCGAGCACGTGCTATAGCTTTGCACCCACATTGCACATTTTTTTAAATTTAAAAATTTGCGACGTTCGCTGTCCACAGGGCCATGTTTCCAATATTATTTATTAAGCGAGCGAAGCGAGCGTTTCCATTTGACTCTGCCGGAAAAATTAGTCACTGGTTTTGTTTTATTTTTATTTTTTTGTTTGTTTGTTTGTTTGTTTGTTTGTTTGTTTTTTTTTGTTTGTATGTCTCGCCATAACGTTCGAACGGAGGCTCGGATCGAGTTGAAATTTTGACCATCCGCAAGCTTCGTTCTCGATTGAATGCCATTAGTTTTGTGGCAAAATCGTTCAAAAAGTTAAAAAGTTACATTAAAGTTAATCGAAAGTTTTTTTTTTCAAACTAAACGGTGACAAAATCTGAGATAGCCAAATCATTTAGAATGTCCGTCCGGTCACGAATATGTTAATTTTATTTTGATCCGATAAGTAGTGTAGATGGAAATTGCATTATAACAAAAGTAACGTTGCCATGGCAACGAAAATACGCGCGAAGTTTCTAATGCACTGCCACCTAGAAGTAATCAAAATACTTTCGAGAAAGCATTCTATTATTTGTCAACAAAGAGTTTGAATAGTTTTCCCAAGGAGTCAAGGTCCTCTAGATGGCGGTGGATTTTATCCACAAAGTAAAGGGTTACACACGGGTTTACCCAAATACCTTGGCAATAATAAATAATATTGGAAACATGGCCCTGTGGACAGCGAACGTCGCAAATTTAAAAATTTTAAAAAATGTGCAATGTGGGTGCAAAGCTATAGCACGTGCTCGCTTATCAACGCGTCCAACTGAGCGTTTTCCTAGTTATTGCCAAGGTATTTGGGTAAACCCGTGTGTAACCCTTTACTTTGTGGATAAAATCCACCGCCATCTAGAGGACCTTGACTCCTTGGGAAAACTATTCAAACTCTTTGTTGACAAATAATAGAATGCTTTCTCAAAAGTATTTTGATTACTTCTAGGTGGCAGTGCATTAGAAACTTCACGCGTCTTTTCGTTGCCATGGCAACGTTACTTTTGTTATAATGCAATTTCCATCTACACTTCTTATCGGATCAAAATAAAATTAACATATTCGTGACCGGACGGACATTCTAAATGATTTGGCAATCTCAGATTTTGTCACCGTTTAGTTTAAAAAAAAAACCTTTCGATTAACTTTAATGTAACTTTTTAACTTTTTGAACGATTTTGCCACAAAACTAATGGCATTCAATCGAGAACGAAGCTTGCGGATGGTGAAAATTTCAACTCGATCCGAGCCTCCATTCGAACGTTATGGCGAGACATACAAACAAAAAAAAACAAACAAACAAACAAACAAACAAAAAAAAAACAAAACCAGTGACTAATTTTTCCGGCAGAGTCAAATGAAAAGGCTCGCTTCGCTCGCTTAATTAATAGAATTTTACATATTACTAGGAAACGCTCAGTTGGACGCGTTGATAAGCGAGCCCGTGCTATAGCTTTGCACCCACATTGCACATTTTTTAAAATTTTAAAATTTGCGACGTTCGTTGTCCACAGGGCCATGTTTCCAATATTATTTATTATTGACAAGGTATTTGGGTAAACCCGTGTGTAACCCTTTACTTTGTAGATAAAATCCACCGCCATCTTGAGGACCTTGACTCCTTGGGAAAACTATTCAAACTCTTTGTTGACAAATAATAGACTGCTTCCTCGAAAGTATTTTGATTACTTCTAGGTGGCAGTGCATTAGAAACTTCGCGCGTCTTTTCGTTGCCATAGCAACGTTACTTTTGTTATAATGCAATTTCCAACTACACTACTTATCAGATCAAAATAAAATTAACATTTTTCGTGCCCGGGACGGACATTCTAATGATTTGGCTATCTCAGATTTTGTCGCCGTTTAGTTTAAAAAAAAACTTTCGATTAACCTTTAATGTAACTTTTTAACTTTTTGAACGATTTTGCCACAAAACTAATGGCATTTAATCGAGAACGAAGCTTGCGTATGGTGAAAATTTCAACTCAAATCCGAGCCTCCGTTAAAAACGTTATGGCGAGACATACAAACAAACAAAAAAACAAAAAAACAAACAAACAAACAAAAAAAAACAAAACCAGTGACTAATTTTTCCGGCAGAGTCAAATGGAAACGCTCGCTTCGCTCGCTTAAAAATGCGTATATTTACCTGTCTTGTGTGATATGTTTCATTGTTGAAGTAGAGTGTTGCTAGTAGCCTAACCAATAAGATTATTTGTAAGAATTAATTTATTATAGCTTCTATAGGATCATAATGAAAAGCAATTTTAAATTTTAAATTTTAACAAACTATTTTTCCCGTTTTACTGCTGAACCAATATCAACTAGGAAAACGCTCAGTTGGACGCGTTGTTGAGCGAGCACCGGTACGTGCAACACGACCGAGTAAGACATTCCCATAATGTTACATACCAATAAGTCTTTAAGGTCTTGACCGATTTAGCTGAAAATTGAAAAAATAGGAGATAATGGATAAAATCCACCGCCATCTAGAAGACCTTGACATCATTTCCTTGTTAAACTCTTTGGTTACAAAAATACACTGCTTCCTCGATAGTGTTTTGATTACTTCTAGGTGGCAGTGCATAGTGACCTGAAACCACGTGCGCCGTTGCCATGGTAACGGGACTTTGTTATAATGTAATTTCCGACTACACTACTTATCGGATCAAAATAAAAATAACATATTCGTGATCGGACGGACATTCTAAATGATTTGGCCACCTCAGATTTTGTCTCCGTTAAAGTTTGAAAAAAAACCTTTCAATTAACTTTAATGTAACTTTTTAACTTTTTAAACGATTTTGCCACAAAACTATACAGCAACCCGCCTAGGTGGTATGTACATGTGTGCAAAATTTCAGGTCGATCAGAGAAACGTGCGACCTGTATCGAAGCAGTAACAGAAAAAAAAAAAACAGACATTCGAGCCATAAGAGTCAAGTGGAGACGCTCGCTTCGCTCGCTCAATTATTGTCTAAGAAAAATATAACTTTTTAACTTGATTTTTCCAGAAAGTAACTAGAGTTTACTTGAAGAAAAATACAACTACTTATTTTCCATATTGTGTAATTAAATTTGATAATTAAGGTTCCCTACACATGCGTGTTGGGAACCCAGTAAATACAACACACAAACATTAATACAACATTCAATATTAACATTTCTTCCCCTTAAGTGTTAAACACCACTTACGATTTCTGGTGTCATGTTGAGTCACTTTTATTTTACAGTTATTCTTAACAATCAAATTTGGAAATGAAAAGTCATTTAACGTATTTTTGAATGTCTATCTACATTATACAGACTCCAAGTTTTGTCTTTGTTAGGCGTACGAAGTTTATATTCAAAATGTGTTTGCATTCGGGATGTTTAGCTTAGAAATCTGTTTAAAGCAACGTCACCTTTGGTCAGTAAATCCATTTTTTTTATGTGTATGCCAATTTTTTGATTGAACTATAAAAGTTTATAATTACTATAGGTATTGTATTCATATAACAGTATATTATGTGAACGATCGCATACAATGCAAGGAACCATGGCTGCATACGCGTCAAACAAAGAATCAAGTAAGTACATATTTTGTGATTATGTGGAGGTTGGAAGTCATCTATCGCTGATTGGTTAATTGAGTTATTGATTGAATTGATGGTTAATTTATGCTTACAAATGTTAATGTCTTATTTTTAGGAGACAAGTTTACACAGTGCATGAAATACATTTTCAAAAAACTTGTATTTAAACATAATATTGTAGGAAACCGGTCAGGTGTCAAACTACTAGAGTTGAGAAGGGAATGGATATTTTGGACACCAGCATTACGTAACTTATTGCTTGAGTATGCACAATACAAAAATTAAAATCACTATGTAATTTGCATTAAAATCCACCAATCAGTAACTGGCCGATTTTCGCAATATGCATTTCGATCGTGATAACATTATGCTGATATTAAAACAAGTGCATTACGTCATCTTGAACCCGATCACCGCCGGAAATAATCGATCGTTCTCTTATGACGTTATCGTGAACCCGACTACGACCGGATATAAGCAATCGCTATGGGTTATCACTGTTTTAATTGCTCACAGTAGGTCAGATAAAGCTATGTTTATTGATTTAATGCAACCGCAACCTTAGGTTTTCATAAAAACTTGAAACATGACTAATAATATTCAAAACTATTAAAAAGTTTAAGCAAACAAAGAGAAGAATTTAAATGCAATGAATTATCAAAGCTAAATTAATATTTAAAATAAATTCTTCCCCTGCCGAATTTAAAATGGGAAAGAGGTTCAGTTTGTTGCTGCCTACAAACTCGCTCCTTGGTCACTGACAGCGACGCGGGAGGAGGACATTCTAGTCAACAATATCTGCATGTCCTGGGGGATTGAGTAAACATTGCAATCTTTACACGTATCTCGTACTGGCTATGTTTTGCATAGTACTGTATGCATTTCAAAACAAGTTCTATAGTGTTTTAAACAATCCTGAAATTTAAAAAATCTTTCCCAACCGATGTTTGAATCCGGGTCTCCCACATCCCGGGTATAAAGGCGCCTAAGCCAACTAGACTAGAAAAACGGAGTGTGAGAGTCATGTGTTGAGTACTCGAGAACATTTGCATTTAAGTTGATTGATTTATAAGGTATACACGATAGAGTTTTAAGTTTAGTGGGTATAAGGGCGCTTCAACATTAAGGCCATAAAGCGCCGCTTTATTCTATGATAGCGCTAGGGATGAAATACCCATGATGGATCCAGACTTATAGGTAAAGGGGAGGAAAGGGAATGTATAACTGGATTCACAACACATGGCTCGCTCACTCGTCTAACAACGAGTTTGGATGTTCCTACTTATTTTAATTAAAATTGTGATACCTTGTTACAAACTAATTTGAATGTTGTTTCTCAGAAACTTAATATGTTAGTTTCGGTAGTCGTGATTTCCAATGATGCAACGACAACGACAATTTTAATACCAAACAATTCATATACAAATTGTGAATGTTCCGAATGTGCTGTACCGTCATCGTGGTATTGTTATTTTTTCTGTACAATACACTTAGCTATGTACATGTACTAACCAGATATTCAGATCTTACACAAGAACACTCTGCATCTAAACTCTCTTAGCTTAACATTAATTAGTCTTAGCTTGGAATCACGATCCCTTTAACTTTGTGGGTACCTTTCGAAAGTTTATTGAATATTATATTAATAGTGTAATTAACTTCTAGTAACGAAGTATTTTGGTTGATTGTTATTCTGCATGATTAAAATACAGTCAACTTTAGCTATTAAGAATCGAAATCACGTTCAGTGAGAAACAAAAGACCACGGGGACTTACACGTGCTCTGGAGTTTGGAAGGGTTGTCCTGGTCCACGAGACTGCAAGAAGATAGATCAGAGCTTACTGCCACACTGACACTCACTCACTAACTCACTCACTCACTCACTCACTCACTCACTCACTCACTCACTCACTCACTCACTCACTCACTCACTCACACACTCACTCCCCACTCACTCACTAACTCACTCACTCACCACTCACTTACTGACTCAACACCAACCCACCCACCCACCCACCCACCCACCACCCCCCCCCACTCACTCACTCACTCACTCACTCTTCCACCATTCGCCCACCCACTCACTCACTCACTCATTTCACTCATCCACCCACCCACTCATTCACTCATTGACTCACTCACTCACTCACTCACTCACTCACTCACTCACTCCTCACTCACCACTCACTTACTCACTCACTCAATCTCCCACCCCCCCCCACCGACCCACCTACCCACTTACTCACTTCACTCCCCTCACTCATCACTTCACTCACTCACTCACCTACTCACTCCCTCATTTTACCGAATTAAAATAAAACCTTTACTAATCCTTATCTCTTTAGATTGTATGTTTTTCTCCAGTTCTTGCTTACTTCGCAAGTCTATGAATTTATTGAGAGCACCGCTTATTCAAAATACGATAGATTTAATGATTGTTCGGTCCAGATGTTTCTTGTTTACGATCTTGTTAATTACGCCATTTAACACTAAACAGCATTATCTCCACAGTCTTGAAAGTTTTGTGCTAACCATCATGATTCCATATCATAGGATGGAAAAGTACCGGTCACTTGGATCGTAAAATAAAGCTATAAAATGTAATTGGCATTTCGTTTTAAGTTGCCGCCAGTTAGATAAACGACAATAGGTTTGGTTGGTTTGCTACACGAACCTACCTACACTAGTGGAGGCTCACAAAGTCTAAAAAGCTAAGCGTTTGTTTTTACTTCGTGTAGTGTAAAGTCCAAAGGTAAAGTGTAGCATTTCTATACAAACCCTTGGAGGTCGTGTAGAGTGTAGGTGTAGAAATTGAGGCGCAAAATTTGAAGAGGAACAGATTAAAACATGATGAATGACATAATATTTTTGCAATGACAATACATATATATCATAAAATCAGTTAGTAGTACTATATTACGCATTAGAATCCGATTCAGAGTATTTTATATATGTTGGACTAATATTTTGTTATGAGGCCAAATGCGTAGGGACCACTGTCACCTATCAACAACCAACTTTTAACTATTAACTATCAACTATCTACTATTAACTATCAACTATCAACTATCAACTATCAACTATCAACTATCAACTATCAACTATCAACTATCAACTGTCAACTGTCAACTGTCAACTATCAACTATTAACTATCAACTATCAACTGTCAACCATCAACCATCAACCATCAACCATCAACTACTCACAATCAATTATCAACTGTCAACTAAACAAGCAATCAAAGATTTTTTTAATATGGTTGTAGTTCTGTTTTTGATAGTTGTGGTATTGTTTAGTATGTTTTTTGTTGTGATCTTATAATATTTATTGATACTGTATATAACTTGGATATTAATTTTATTGTATATTGTATTGAAGGGTGACAGGTAATCATGTGGGGCAGATGCTCTTTCTGTCATACTCGCATTTATTTTCATTTGTTTATGTTCAAATATTAGGCAAATCAATGCAAATATAATTAAATCAAATTAATTAATTAATACATCAAATAAAAACTAAAAACTTATAATACAACTCATAATTAACATAATATAACATAACTTAAACAAATTAATTAATATAATAAAATTAAACAAAAAAATTTAAACAAATTAACTATTTTATTTTAAATAACAAAATTTTAATTTACTTTTCTAAAGTACAATTTTCCTTTTAAGATTTCTTTTTTTTTAATTTCAATTTTTTTTTTACCGAAAAACTTAAAATATTTAAAATACTTTTGGGGTTTCCTTTTTTGAAAAAAAGTTTTAATTTTTTAAAAGGGGGCCCCAAAAATTTGTTTTTGGGGCCAATATAATCGGTTTTTCAATTAATCGAAACAAAATTAACAAAAACAATTTAAAAAATATCAGAAATTTCTATTATATACCTAACAATAATTAACTTTTTCTACAATTTTATTAATTTTAAAAATTTAAACAAAACCTAAACAAATTTTTAACTATTTATAAGGGGCAAATTAATTTAACCATAAACTAAAACAGTCAATTTTTTTCCCTTCCCCCTTTTTTTTAACAATACTTAATATTTTTAAAATGTACTTTTTCTTTCAATTTTGAAAAAAAAATACCCAAATAACAACGTCTTTCCCAATAATTTCATTTTCCAATTAAAATCAAGTATAAAGTATAAGTATAAAACTTCAACTAACAATAACCCCTATAAATTTAAACTTCAACTGTCAACTACTACAATCAGTATCAACTAAAACTTTCAACTATAAACTATCAACTTAAATTTTTCAACTACAATTTTAAACTATAAACTTCAACTTCAACTGTAAAACTATCTACTATCAAGTATCAAGTATCAAGTATCAAATATCAAGACAATTCAATACAACTATCAACTTCACTATCAACTTCAATATCAACTATCAACTATAAAGTATCAACTATCAACTATCAACAAAACTAAAAACATCACTTTCAACTATAACTTAAACCCTTCAACTTCAACTATCACTATCAATATAAATTCAATTAACTATAAACTATCACTTAACAAAACAATATCAACTTTAAACTTCAACTTCAACAAAATCAAGTATCAACATCAACTATAACTATCAACTATAATATCAACTTCAACTCAACTAAAAACATAAATTTCAACTACAACTGTCCAACCCCTTTATCTACAAAAAATTAAAACAAACAACTATCACTATCATTTCTCAACTTAAACTTCAACATCACTATAAATTCAATATCAATATCAAATCAATATAACTATCAACTATAACTATCAACTATAATATCATATAAACAATCAACTACAACTATAAACTATAACTATCAATATCACTATCAACAAACTATCAATACAACCTCAACTTCAACTAAAATACAATATCAATATCAAAAAAACATCAACTTTTACTCCTTCCTCTCAAAAAAATATCGTATCAAATAAAATTAATTTTTCAACTATCTAAATTCAAAATTATGACATTTTAAAGTTCTAAATTAAATTTTCGAAAACTTAAAAAAACCCTTTAACATCCTTTTTAATAAAAAACTATAAAAACCCCTTCCTACCCCCCTTAAAAAACTATCAAAAATTTAAAACCCCACGCAAAGCTTTTTTTTTGGGAATGGTATCCAAATTTTAAATTGTTGTTTAGGTATAAAATTTCCCATATGAATTTTTTTTTTTTTAAAAAAAAAAAAAATCGCTTTGGTTAAAGGCCCCGGGCCGGGAAAAAGAAGGGTTTGGGGGGTTAAGGGAATAAAATTTTTGGAAACATTTCGGCATTGGAAAGCCTTTTGGAAAAATAGCGTTTAAAGGTTTTTAAACCCCTAAGTTTTCATATATAAAAAAAAAAAATAAATTTTTGGGGGAGCCCTTCGTGCCCCTTTGATGAGTATTTATTAACAAGTTTTTTTTCACATTTTTGCGGGTTGGGTCCCCCAAAAGGGTCTTTTAGCCGTCGCAAACCCCTTAACGTTATCATAAGTATGATTTTTTTTTGAGCCTTCGTTTTTCATTTTGAAGTGGCTTAATAAATAGATTTTAATCCCATTTTTCAGGAAAGGGTGCGCTTCAGAGGTCGTCGGGAGCGTCGCGACACCCTACTACGTTCATCATGAAGTATGATGTTTATCTCTTGAGCCTCTCGTGATTCAGTTTTGAAGTAAGCTTAATAATATACGAGTTTTAATCACCATCGTTGTAGGTAATGGTGGCCCCTTCAGAGGTCTGGGAGCGTGGGGGGGGGCAAACCCTTTACGTTATCATAAGTATGATTTTTTTTATCTCTGAGCCTCTCGTGTTTCATTTTTTTGGAAGAAAGCTTAAAAATAAGGAGTTTTTCACCATGTTGTAGGAAATGGTGCGTTTCAGGTCGTCGGGAGCGTCGCGAAACCCTTTTACGTTATCTGAAGTATATGATTTATTCTTGAGCCTCTCTGTTTCAGTTTTGAAGTAACTTAATAATATAGGAGTTTTAATCCCCACTTGTAGGTAAGGTGCCTTCAGAGGTCGTCGGGAGCTCGCGAAAACCCTTTACTTATCATAAAGTATGATGGTTTATCTTTTGACCCTCTCGTGTTCAGTTTTGAAGTAAGTTTAATAATTTTAGGTTTTTTAATCACCATCTTTGTAGGAAATGGTGCGCTTCAAGGTCGTGGGGAGCGCGCGAACCTTTTACTTTTATCATAATATGATGTTTATCTCTTGAGCCTTCGTGTTTCATTTTGAAGAAAAGCTTAAAAATATAGGGTTTTTAAATTTCACCATCTTTTTTGGGGGAAATGGTGGCCCTTCAGAGGTCGTGGACGCGCAAAAACCCTAAAAAAAAAAAAAACAAAAAAAAAAAAAAAAAAAAGGGGGGGGAAAATTACGTTGATCAAAATTTGATATTTATCTCTTGACCTTCGTGATAAGTTTTGAAGAAACCTTAATAATATACTTTTTTAAATCACCATTGTTGTAGGTAAGGGTCCCTTTCAGAAGTCGCGGGAGCGTCGCGACGCCCTACAACGTTCGTCATGAAGTATGATGTTTTATCTCTTGAGCCTCTCGTGATTCAGTTTTGAAGTGAGCTTAATAATAGCCTAGTTCCACGGGTATGGACTTCAATGTTAACGTTAAAAGTGCGCCCGTTTTTCGTGTTAAAACGGCAACAATTTTTTTTATAGGAAAATTTTTTACGCTAAATTCGAAAACCAATTTTTCCCAAACGTGACTTAAAAATTTAACCCTTTAAAAATCCCATTTCTTTGGGCAAATGTGTCGAATTTGTAGACTTTTAGGGGTATCCTAGTTGGTGAACGTAATTTTTTAAGATAAAAATGATTTTTTAAAAATTGATTTTTGTCACAAAAAAAAATGTCGAGGGATGGCTAGTCCAAAAATTTTAGCTAAACTGGGGGTTTTAAACTGGTTTGAAATTAAATTCAAACACAAAAAATAGCTGAATTAGGGCTTTTTTTTAAAGTTTTCACTGTACAGCATAGGATTGATGAGATAGGCTGTTTTTATTCTGAGAGTTAAAGGCACTCCTGAATAAGATGCAATCGAAAAAAAAAAAAATCCTTAAAAAAAACTTTCGTGGGGAGAATTTTTCAACTGTTTGGGGAAATTACTCTCGGACTCTCGCCGTACTAGTTTCCCGGGGGCTATCCCAAAAATTTAGGCCAACCATAGGAAAAAATTGCAACAGAAGCGAATTTGGTATCATTGGATTTAAAAAAAAAAAAACTTACTAACCCATAAAGAAACCCCTAAAAACCCCATATGGTGGGTGGGGCTAATCATCCCCTTTGAAAAAGTAATAAAATTTAATTTTAAAAAAAAAAATTTCTTTTAAAAATTAGTAAGCATGGATGTAATCAAAAATTATTTAAGGGTCTTTTAAATAAAAAAAATTTCAATTGTTCAAAATTAATTTTGTGGTCAGCAGAGGTCAAAGAAGGTCAAACTTTGTATTTTTTTAGTATTTTTTTAAACGTTTTTTCTTTTTGGGACAATAAAGTTTGAGGTTGTCTTATTGTTGTAAAAGTTTTTGTAAATAGGCCATACTTGATAAGGGATAAGTCAAACATTGCAGAAAAAGAATTATTTCTCTGTAGGGCCCTGAAACCCTTTGAGATGTTTTTCAAAAATCGTTTTTCTTTTCTTTAAGCGCACAACCCTCATGTATGAAAATTTTATTCCCCGATAGAGGTTTTTCACGAGTTTGCATCGCAGCTACAAAATTTGGGATGTACCTTGATCAAAACCCACACATTAAAAACCTTATGAAGGTTTTTTCATGGGTTTCATAATTCGACAGAAGTTTAGATAAATATCAAAAAATAGTCATTGATTTGTTATTTCAACCAATTCCCCCAAATAAATAGTGGTAATGGGTTGTCTTGAAATTTTTTTCACAAAAATATTACCTAAGTACCCGCGGTCGCTGTAACTCAGGGACCTCGAAAAAAAAAACCACATTTTTTTGGGGTTTTTAAGGTTTTCCAAGCCGCCCGAAAGTGAAATGAACTTTAAATACGCCCTAATATCGATCATAACATAATCAGAGCTATTTAGGTACCCGACACTCATACAAATTTTGGTTGGGGTGAGAACTTTTTCCGAGTTAAAAAAGGGATGCAAAATTTTCAAAATCACTTTCTGTAACTCCTCTGCAAGGCGCCTAAATTTTCTGCAAAGGGGATTTTGTGACCTATGGTGTAAATAAAAAAACCCTATCAAATTTGGGTTTCGATTAAAAAGTCGTGTTCCCCTATTTTATTGTGAAACTGTTTTGAAAAGATATTTTTAGCCTCTACGGTGTAATAAAGCCAAAACAGCTTTAAAAAAAGATAAATCGAAGTTTGATGACGCAGCTTGTATTTTTGGGAAATTAAAGCCAAGAAAGTTTAATCAAAGTTTGACGTGAGGTATGGTAGAAGCATATTTAAAAGATTCCAAAAGCAGCCCGTAATGAGCGACGACTCTGTGGGTTTTTATAGACCTAATGGCAGACAAAACAAAAAACCCCCTCAAAATTTTATGGAAATCTTTGGAAATTAACAAATCCACTCAGCGGGTTGTTTCCGTTCAAATAAATTGAGAAACCACGTGGGATAGTTTTTCTTTTCTTTATCGCGAAGTACAGAAGAACAATTAAAAAAAAATATGGCGAAAATGCAATGGCATGGCTGGAAGTAAATTGCACTTACGATGAAAGATTCAACCCCTTAAAATTGTCTCAGGATTTTGCGTGGAAAAAAAACCATTTCTTTTAAAGAATAAGAATATTTTGTAATAGGATCAAAACGGAGATAAAAATATTTTAATTTATTTGTACGTCAACAAAAGGGTACATTGTGGTTGTGAAAAGATATAATGCCAAAGAAAAGAGTGGGGACAAAAATTAAGACACGACGAGATCCCAACAAAAGGGCCATCATGACTAGCAGTTCAGTCAGCCCCATAATGTCAAAGGGGCAAAAAATAGGGTTTTGAATGACTAAAAACTTCTTAACGGGAGGTCACTTGAATAATGAAATACATTTGGGGCTTTTCCAAAAACAGTCAACACATCATTCATTCCCTATTAGTAGGGGGTTCAAAAAAGAGTCAATCGAAAAAAATTAAATCTGTGTCAAAATGTAGTGTTTTTTCGTTAACTTAAGGGGAAGTTTAGACACCTAGGCAGGGGGGCTTAGGTTGTACCCCGGGATTTTTCCCCCCAAAAACGCATTCTAACAACTTGTAATTAAATTTTTTTTGCGACGCAGGAAAAAATCATTTGTTACAAAGACATTATAGGAATTGACTATGAACGGAATGATGCCATTCAAGTTCAAAATGTCGATGAAACCCCAGGGGCTGTGTGTCTACATCTCTAAGGCAAATTCGTGTTTTCTCTGCATACAACATAGACTTCATTTGTAGTGGGTGAGCGTTAACTATTTTAAAGCACAAAATGGCTAAATGGCAAAGGATGGGGTGTGGGGTTCGTGTCACTTTTGAGCCTTGGATTACTTCAAGTAGGAAAACAGGGTTAATTTTTGGGGGCGTTCGAGACTTCCAATGTAAATTTTATATTGAAAAGACTAAAATCAATAAGATCATGTACTAAATTAAAAAGCAAATTTTCACTAAAGGTTTAAGAAAAAAACGTTTAAAAGGGTTTTTTAAAAAATTGCATGCAAAATTTTGACATACAAATTTTTTTCGGGGATTTTTAGGCGGTGGAGGAAAAGAGGAAAAAAACAATTGTTTTTAGGGTTAAAACACCGAAGTTAGTAAATCAACTTTTTGTTGCAAATGTTTTTAACTTAAAATTTTTTTTGTGGTAAGGGGGGCCGGGGTAGGGTAGTGGGGGGATTAAATTCTCGAATGTCCGGGGGAAAATTTTTTTTTTTTTCAGCACACAAAAATTAGTCAAACAGTTCAAGTACAACAAAAATGTATTTAAGTCAAAATTTTTTTTTGGAGGGGGGAGGGGGTAAAGGGGGGGGGTGTTTGAGCCATCGGACATCTGGGCAACACCATTTCAGATTTAGCACCCAATTAGTCAGATCGCGTTTTTAATACAAAAAAAATGTATATCAAAATGTTTTTGTTAAGGGGGGGGGGGGGGGGGGGGTAAAGGGGAGGTTAGAGATATTGGACTCGGGGGGAACTCGATTTTCGGTTTAACAATCAACTTGTTAAGGTCGCGTTCTAAGTACAAGTGGGAAAAAAATGTATTTTTTTATTTTTGGGGGAGTATTTGGGGGGGGGGGGGGGTTAGAGACATCGACGTCGAGAACATGGATTTTTTCGGTTTTACCACTAAAGTTAGTAAAATCGCGTTTTTAAGTGCAAGTAAATGAAAAAATTTTTCAAACTTTTATTTTTTTTTTGGGGGGGGGGGGGAATGGGAGGGTGAGACCACGACTTTGGGGAACATGGTTTTTTTTGGTTTTTGCACACCAAAGTTAGAAGATCACGTTCTAAATTTGCTTTTAAAACCATATCGGCTAAACCCCATGTTTGAACAAGGCTATAATATACGAGTTTTAATCACCATCGTTGTAGGTAATGGTGCGCTTCAGAGGTCGTCGGGAGCGTCGCGACGCCCTTCACATTTTTATCTTCGTTTTTATCTCGTGCGTTATTCGTGTTAGCTGCTAATACAGAGCTGGATACGAATTTTGCACCTTCTTTCCAGGTTGTGGTACTCTTTGGAGGACGTCGGAGGTGTCGCGACGCCTTATTACGTTGATAAAGATGCATGATTTTTTTATCTCGTGCGCCATTCGTGATAAGAGTATTGCGGTCAACTGTATTCTATGAAGTACTAGAATACGAGGATTGGGTAGAATACAACTTATCGCAATACTCTTTCACGAAAGGCCACGGGAAAGAGAATCAAACCTCTTGCTCCCCTATATTATTTTATTGATACGAACTATTTAATGTAGCATAGGAACCGACAGTGCTGGCCCGAGCGCTAAGCGCTTGACTCTGATTATGAAGGATGTCCCGGGTTCGATTCCCGTCGTGACCAGCAACCCTGATTTAAGGTTTTTATTAATGTTTTCTCAATCGGTAATGCGAATGCAAGAGAGTGAGTGAGATTGACATCCCTTCACAATTGTCCTATCCACAACATTCATCGGAAGAGTGGCATACATTGCACGAACGAGAAATATGTTTATTGTTTCTGTTACGTAATGTACTATCGCAATATATGCTTTCTTCGAGAAATTTAAGAAAATGTAATATTGTGTTTCCAAATTTTAGGTAGCGAAGATCCCGCTATGATGAATCACTTTTTCTATCCTTCCTCCCGTGCGTGCGTGCGTGCGTGCGTGCGTGCGTGCGTGCGTGCGTGCGTGCGTGCGTGCGTGCGTCAAGACCCACGATAGAACGCGATTAATATAATGTTTCTTGTCGACATCGCCCTTCTATTCAAGAAGGCTGATAAGATGTTTTGGGTAACCTTTGGTGTAAGGGAACACCAAAAGGTTTTATATCTAATACTAGGCCGCTTCGCGAACGCTTTTCCCAGTCGCGTTGATGGATGAGCTTTTTTAATATTTCTGTCCAATAATTATGTTTTTAAATAAGAAGTGGGATCACATAACTTTTTTATAGGTACATGATATATTACTTGTTTATTATACACCTGTAAAAGGCTTATATTAAAACCTTTATTTCTATGAATTTTGACAAACTTTTCCAACTTTTTCTTTCAAAAGGCACTTCATGACCATAATTCTTATATCAATGTAAAATATGAACGTTGTAATCCCACCCGATTGGTCAGAATCGGCCCAAAATATCACGAAAATATCGTATTAAAAACCGTGGAGAAAATCGTAAAAGTACGATTTCTATAAGAAATATTTCTTCAAATGTCTCTATAACCATAACATATTATATCATTTCTGTGATTTTAAACGTTTCTATAAAGTTTCATCAATATTGGAGTAGCCATTTGCCCAATATCACGAAAATATCTCATTAAAAAGCGAAAAAATCGTAAAATACGATAATAATAAGAAATATTGGATCGGTTGTACCCAAAAACGTGGCAAGTCTAAGTTAAGAGATTTCGAAGGTCCCCGAAAATTTTCATCAAGATCGCTTAATATGCCGTTTTCTCGGTAGAGCGCGAACAAACAGTCAATAATAATAATAATTTTTAAAAAATTCGTTTTTTTTATTTGGGGGGGGGGGGGGGGGGGGGTCAGTGAAATTGAAGTCTTCTCTTCGCTCATCCAAAAACATTTATGGAATAAAATATTTCATAAAGATGGTCCTGACTATACGATATCAAGGAAATTATGTGTGAAATAAGTTATTGTGTGAGTTTAAAACTTTTAATCCCCTAAAATATGCACAGAATAGCAGTTATAGTCATAGTCTTTTGAGAAAACCAAATTATTAAACTTTTATAATTATTGTTTTGATTGATGCATACTCCAACTACGGCTACTTTTATGAATGCGTTCAGGTGTTTAGTTGCGCTTGAAGTATAATATGATTTGGATGGATGATATTTTTATGATTTTACACACATAATTGACTGTAAATTGGGGTATTTTGACATGTTTAACTTTCATATCTATACGTAGATTTTCTAAATGTGAGCCATTCCCATTCCCATTCCCATTCCCAATTATACTTTTTTATCATCTTAGCGCCCAAAATCGTCTATAAAAGTAGCAATAGATTGAGTATTATTATGCACCAACAAAAAAATAATTGAAACATTAATTTGGTGATTTTGTGCACACACAGGACACTAATTATTAAAAAATAAACCAGGCTCATAGGAATTCGTCGCAGAGCATGAGTATGCACAAAATGCACACATGTTTATATTGAGCATGGGTATACAATGCATATAATGTCACACATGTTTTCATTGAGCATGGGCATTGAGCATTGAGCATTAACATGTGACACATGTTTACATTATTCAATTCAAATAAAGTAATAAAATTAAAATATTACCACATTAAAATGTTATTCAAAATTGAAATAACCTTAGCTTTTATCGCATTTGGATTTAAACAAAATACAAATTTAATATAGTCCATACCATACTAAATTAAAAGTAGAAATCAATTTTCCATTGGTATTTTGTTTGTTGTTTATAAAGTAGTGAAGAGATTTTTGCTTTGGGTTTTTGGAGTTAAAATGCAGTACAAGACATTAGACAATTTATTTGTGAAAGGGAAAGTTTTTTAGATATGAGGTACAATTAATTTTAACATTTAAAAGGAAAAGTTCGTTTTTAGATATGTTTTAACCCTTGCAAACTTTTCACAATTTTAGTTTTTAACGAGTTTCTTGATTAATTTGTTAGAATGAAAATTATAAAAATTTCTGCACTTACCAATAATTCTTGATATGACTTAAGTTTTGTTTAGTCGCACTGCTTGCACCCGTTTTGTTGGGGGACTTAAGCTACCTGCGGCTCGTCTGCTAAATATATTAAAAGGAACTTCTGGTGGTTGTTAAAGTGAATTAATAATAAAACTTGTTGCTAATCTAATTACGCTTTCTTGTAAATAAATAATAACCTAGTAGACTAGGAGTAAAGCTGATTAATACTTGTTGATATGAGTGAAGAAATCAAAGTCTTGGTTATATAGAAATCTCGCCAGCCAGCGTGGCTCCCTTCGGGGAGATAAGAGAGAGAGAGATGTGATGTTTTATGATAGACGCGATACTAGTTATGAGATCAAAGGTCTAATGTGAGTGTGAGTGCGAGGAAGAGGTGAATATGTGAAATTAAAATACTAAAGAGAGAAAGAGAAAATATCATCGTGATCGATAGAAAACTAGTATGTTGCAAAATATTTAGAGAGACGAAATAGTTTATTTCTCCGTATTAACATTTGATCTTTTATGATGTAGGGCAAATATTAATACAAGTGTGGGTTTATATTGAGATTACATGTTCCAATAATCAAGATGTTGCCACACGTCAGGAAGTGCCCTCCATGATTATAAACGTCTACTGGACTTCTTACTTTTGTTTACGCCTTTTAAGGAATATAAGTTTTCAGTAGGGTAACCAGTTTCAGTTCCCGCCTGGGCCCTGGGTTGAATTTGACCCAGAACATAAAATAAAAATAATAAATATTAAAATATAAACCCACTAAGCTGCAGAACAGCTTATCAGTGGGGTGCGTAGAACGAACATTGAGAGTACTAGGGAAACGCCAAAGTCGTTGTTAGACGAGTGAGTGAGCCATGTGTTGAGTACCCGGTAAAATTTCTTTTCTTCCCCTTACCTTAGGCCTCCCTAGCCTATCATATAGGCTACATTGGAGCATTTTGGCTAACTATGGCCTAAACTTTAACAACCGGACCAACAATCTAACATTAAGCAAGGACCCGGCAGTCTACACGGAATATTCAGTTAAGATGCCAACAACAGCAACCTCCGGCACAGTGTTATTCCACCAAACTCCTATTATTTTACGAATATTAATTATCAATTCTTAAATGCAAATGTTCCCGAGATACTCACACATTACTCGCTCACATCTCTAATACGAATTTGTTTGCGTTCCTTGACCTGTTTTGGCGTAAAGCAGCCCTTGTCAGCCGAATTATTGGGAAGAACGGAGGTTCATCCTGGTCGGTGAAAGTTTTAGTAATTATAAAGATTGCTATCAATAACTTTATTAAACATGTATTGAAATGCTATAACGCAGTGTGTCAATATTTGGCATAGGGCCTACTAGGTAAACATAGCGTCGAATATACTGAAAATATGCAAGGTTTCTCACTTCGTGCGGAATTTGGGAGGTACCTTTAGAGTCCAACATTCGATCTGACCTTGCAATGGACACGGATTTCAGCAGAGCAGGTGAAAGAAAAAAAAAACAATACTTTTCAAAAACTAAAACATTGTCGTTAGAATAATTTCAAACATTTTGAGAGATCATTTCCAGTTATTATTTCTTGTTAGTTTACTTTGCAATGTAGCTTGCTGATTTGTTAACAGTTCGTTATAATGTTTACCGATTCCGTTAAAATTTCAGCGCAATTTGTTCAGCGTCAGGAATCGGCCGATTTTCAAGTACACACCACACACACCAGACGCACGTACGTCAGAAAAACCGTAAGGGCCGAGTTCGTAGGTAAATTAGTTCACCCTGGCTTGGGATTTGACCCAACAAAAGTATCAATAATTTAAATAACCATAAGCTCAGAACACATATGGGCGAAACACTACTGAGAATCAATGTAGCGAACACACACGAACACTACAAAAGACTTCTGACAAAAAACAACTTTTAGCAAAACAACTTTAAAGAATTACGTTGGAAATATGGAATGTAGGTAGTCTTATACCCCCCCAAATACAAAATTTTGTAAAAAAACGGCAGCCAAGCTCTTCTTCAAAAGTCTTTGGCTGTGAATGTTGTGAGATATAGAATTTGAGCCAATCTTTTCATTCTTCCTCCCTAGTTTAGCATTGAAAAGAAGTAAGATCATTTCGCCTGTTGACGAGCACCAAGCCAACCATTTTCGTGGTACAAAAAGTAAAAATGTTAAACTCAAAATCATAAAAAATTTACTTGGCCATTGAATTTGGTTCATTTTGAGAACTTTAAAAGGTCAATGGCCAAGTAATTTTTTATGATTTTGAGTTTAACATATATACATAACGAGCACTGTCACTGTCACTGTTGAGTGCAGTGACAGTGCTCGGCCTGGTAACAGCTCGACGCTCGCCTGAAGAGGCCAATTGTAACATTGGCGAAACGTTGCTTTTACTCGACAACGTCCAACTAGGACTGCTATTTTAACAAAGTACGTGGTTTTACCGTAAAACATTTTAAAATGGCATTTATATTAATGAACTAGGTTTTTAGGTTAGGCCCTATAATGCCACGTTTAATTATATAAGGCCAACGTTTCGATGAAATTTCATTCATCTTCTTCAGGGCCAATACAACTTAATATATTTAAACGAAAACTACATTACATTGATAAATACAGAACAAAACTGGGAAAATAAAATACAAAAAATATAAATAACTGAAATCACTGCACATATGGCGAATTAAAACAACCCAAAGAAAGTCACAGCAAAGCTTGTCGTTGCAAAGAAAGAAGAAAGTCATTACATGTCCGTCTTATTGTTTTTCGTCATGGATCTTGTCACTCTGACCGTCGATGTATTTACTTGTATTTACTATTTTTTTTATATATATATTCAATCCGTGAAAGTCTGCGATACAACATATATAATAAGATAAAAACAAGGATCTTGGGTGAAACCGCGTCGAAAATAAGATGAACCAGGGCAGAACCTGGGCGTCCACCGACGTTTCGTCTGTACTACGTCAGACATTTTCAAGGTTGACTGTGACTCTACGGAGGTTGGAGTCACAGTGGTTGGCAAGCACGCAGCGCCCGCCTTATAAAGCCTCGGATGAAGGTGCGGGGCGGCGAGGTTATATAGAAAATAGGTGCGGGGCGGCGAGGTCATATCGTGAAAAGGTGCGGGGCGGCGATGTCATATCGATAAAATATATACGGATAGGTGGCAATTGAGAAACAAAATAGCACAGCTTACTGTAGTGAAACCCTTTTTAGTCCGGCTTCTTGTCATAGGGCCTGATTGGTTGTCTTTTGAAAAGTTATTCGTGCTTGGGATTATGGAATCTGAAATTTGCACCACCTCTGAGGGATTTGGCTGAATAGGTCTACGGACTACATTTCGAGGCATGAGTGCAGGTTTCCAAGCAAGAGGGAGGCTCTGGCTATCATCTCTTTTGTTCATGTTATTCGGCCGTTTCTCAATTTCCACAGATTCACGGATAATACGTGGCTTGAGCTGTTGTACAGGACAAATAGTTTTTGTTTTGTCAAAATCTATCACATGCGAGTAAGCTTTAGCATGTTGAGCCAGGGCTGATTTCTTGTCACCTGTTTTCACAGCATTAGAGTGTTCATTTATCTCACTGCTATGCGTCTGCCTGTTTGGCCTATGTACGTTTGATCGCAGTCGCCACAGGGAACCTCATAAACCCCTCTTTCTTCCAGATGAACAGAGTCCTTTGCACTTCTCAAAAAGGAGCTGATTTTTCTGTCAGTGGAGAAAATGGTTTCGATGTTCTTACGATTGAGGATTCTACCTATGACGTCTGTGGTACCCTTGACATACGGAAGAAAAGCTTTTGACCGTGGTTTCTCCTTGTCCTCAGTATCATCCTCAGATTTCTTCAGTTCACGTTTAAACGCTCTGGTTATGTCTCGGTCCGAGTAACCATTGAGTGATAGAGCTTCACGGAGCTTGTATATATATATATGTACAAATACAATACTCTGTGACTTTAACCTTCGTGAAGTCACAGTCATCCTGATAATGTCTGACGTAGATAAGACAAAACGTCGGTGGACACCCAGTCTCTGCACTATTTCGACGTGGTTTAACCCGAGAACCTAGTATAAAAAAAGTAAAGTCACCACATGGCACCCCGCAAACCCCCTGGTAAACCAAACATATAATGCCAAACAGGTAGACGCATAGCCGTTAGGATAAAAGAACATTCCAATGCTGTAAAGGCAGGAGACAAGAATTCGGCCTTGGCACAACATGCAAAAGCTCTCTCTCTCTCTCTCTCTCTCTCCCTCTCTCTCATGTTATAGATTTCGAGAACACAAGAACCATTTGCCCTGTTCAGCGACTCCAGACCCGTATCATCATGGAATCTGTATAGATTGAAAAACGGCCTCACATTCTAAACAAGAGAGACGATAGCTAAAGTCTTCCTCGTGCCTGGAAGCCAATTCTGATGCCTCGTCAAGTAGCAAATAGATATAATCAAGACAAAAGAGGTGCAACATCAGAACCCTACGGTGATAAGCCTAGCAGTAGAGGAACACTCAACAGTTTCTGTTCTAAACGATGTAGATGCTAAATCCAACAATGCGATATTTTAAATTCTTGTATTGTAAGTTGGTTGCAAAATTTGTAAAATTACAGTCAAACCTTTCACACTCAAAACCAATGCGATCTTAAAAAGAGCCAAGCTTAAGATACAAATTCACTACCCCGTAACGGCATCGTTGCAAAGCTTGGCAAAAAATGTACACTATTATATTTTAAAACTAGGAAGCTTCGCAAACGCTTTTTCAGGCGCGTTGTTGGATGAGCGTAATTGTTTAAAAACGAAAAAAGCATAAAATTGCGATTTTCATAAGAAATAATTATTCGATTTCGCTCAAATTTCACACATATATATAATTCATAAAATTAAGGTTCTGTGAAAAAATTATTACAATCGGATATAGCATGTAGGTGTTATAAGTCAAAGAAATTTAAAAAATCGAAAAAAATCGTAAAATTTAAATTTTCATAAGAAATTATTTTTATATTGCACTCAAATTTCAAACGAATAAATTAATTAAGCGAGCGAAGCGAGCGTTTCCATTTGACTCTGCCGGAAAAATTAGTCACTGGTTTTGTTTTTGTTTTGTTTGTTTTTTTTTGTATTTTTTGTTTGTTTGTTTGTTTGTTTTTGTTTGTTTGTATGTCTCGCGATAACGTTCGAACGGAGGCTCGGATTGAGTTGAAATTTTCACCATCCGCAAGCTTTGTTCTCGATTGAATGCCATTAGTTTTGTGGTAAAATCGTTCATAAAGTTAAAAAGTTACATTAAAGTTAATCGAAAGTTTTTTTTTCAAACTTCACGGCGACAAAATCTGAGATGGCCAAATCATTTAGAATGTCCGTCCGGTCACGAATATGTTAATTTTATTTTGATCCGATAAGAAGTGTAGATGGAAATTACATTATAACAAAGTACGGTTACCATGGCAACGGAAACTCGTGCAGCTTTTTTGGCTCATGATAGCGGTCGAACGGAGGCTCGTATCGAGTTGAAATTTTGACCATCCGCAAGCTTCGTTCTCGATTGAATGCCATTAGTTTTGTGGCAAAATCGTTCAAAAAGTTGAAAAGTTACATTAAAGTTAATCGAAAGTTTTTTTTTCAAGCTCAACGGCGACAAAATCTGAGATAGCCAAATCATTTAGAATGTCCGTCCGGTCACGAATATGTTAATTTTATTTTGATCCGATAAGTAGTGTAGATGGAAATTACATTATAACAAAAGTAACGTTGCCATGGCAACGAAAAGACGCGCGAAGTTTCTAATGCACTGCCACCTAGAAGTTATCAAAATACTTTCGAGGAAGCAGTCTATTATTTGTCAACAAAGGGTTTAAATAGTTTTCCCAAGGAGTCAAGGTCCTCTAGATGGCGGTGGATTTTAAAGTAAAGATTTAAACACGGGTTTACCCAAATACCTTGGCAATAATAAATAATACTGGAAACGCGAACGTCGTAAATTTTTAAATTTAAAAAAATGTGCAATGTGGGTCTAGCTATAGCACGTGCTCGCTTATCAACGCGTCCAACTGAGCGTTTCCTAGTTAAAAAAATTAAGGATCTGTGAAAAAATCATTACAATCGAATAAAGCATGTAGGTCGAAGAAATTTTTTAAAACTCGAAAAAAATCGTAAAATATCGATTTTTATAAAAAATAATTTTTCGATGGCAAAAACGTGGCAGTTCTAAGTTAAGAGATTTCGAAGGCCTCTACAAAATTTCATCGCATTTGGAGTATCGGTTTAGCCGGAATCGTGTTAACAAACAGCCAAAAATCCCCCCCCCCCCCAAAAAAAAATATAAATATATATTCTGGATTTTTTTTTCTCCAGTGTAGTGAAGTGGAATCTTCGCTTCGCTCGCTACGCTCATCCAACAATAATTGCAAATAAATTTTTGGCAAACTTTGCAACGATGCAGTGCAGTGCAGTGCGATGCAGGCCGAGTGAATTTGTTTCATAAGCTTGCCAGCAAACATGAGACTCTGGGCCCCGTGCGGGACAACCAAGGAAGTGCGGGTAAATTGCGGTTAGGGGAAAGTCACGGGACAACCGCACGGGTCCCGCGCGGGACATGTTAGGGACATGTTAGGGGCATTTCTATCCGGGAGAACTACGGGACAACCCGCACGGGTCCCGCGAGGGACACTTAAGGGACATCCCTTTAGGGAAAAACTACGGGACAACCGTACGGGTCCCGCGAGGGAAACTTAAGGGACACCCCTTTCGGGAAAGCTATGGGGCGACCCGCACGGTCCCGCGAGGGAACACTAAAGGGATAACCCAAAATGTGGAGTAATTATATTAAAACAATACGTGTGTATAGATTTATGTGAATACTTCCGTTGATTTATTCTTTTAGTTCTATTTCATTGCAAATCGTTTTTTATAACTGAATATAGGATAGGCCTATATAGACGTTAATTAAATAAATAAATATAATCAATTGATTTCAGACGAGTAAATCGTATTAAGTCTTAGTTAAGTTGTGAAGGTATGTTGTCTGGTGGCCGGCCACTGGTGAAGCTCGCAACTTGAGTTAGGTATCATTGCTGTGATCAGTTTTTGAAATTAGCCTATACAATTCCTATAATTATATGTCTAATATATTAGAGTCAAGATCTTTTGTACTATATTATTATCAGATTTGAAAACAAGAATGAAGATTCGCGTTCGGTCGTTTCGCGAAAATTTGATTACTCCTGATTTGCTGTTCCTGATTTTTGAAACCTCATATTCTTTTGAGTTGGATCGTCTAATAAATCTGTTTTTTTCTTTGCGTTTTTCTTTTTTTAATGATTTTTTCCTTTCTTTCTTTCTTTCTTTCTTTTTATTAATTTCTACAAATTAAGTACAAATTAATCTTAAAAATATGTTGAAGAGAATCAGAGAGTGCATACGATAGCCTCATAGCAAATTATGCGTGATATCCCTTCGTTACAACTAAATACACGTAAACCTAATTTTGTATAAACAAAATTAATTAATAAATAAACTAAATGTTGTAGAATCAAAATATGCTATAGACATAACAAAGAACATACATGTTAAATGATAATTTAACTGAAATAATTTTTTATTGTAACTAGTATTAAAATATGTATGATGATTTGTATTGCTTAACGCCTTTATGCACTAAGGCTATTCGAGTTGATTAGTGGTGATAATATGACGAAAAGGACGATCACAAAAAAATATGCCTTATTCGGGATTTCAAACCCACGTACTCGATGAGCGCCCTAATTGTATGTGCCACCGCGGACGTCGAGGGGGGGGATAATTGATCGCATTCGATTGGTTATAAGATATAAGAAACATTATCTGTTCTTGGCCTACCGTCGTCCAATGCAATATATCCAGCCAGCATAAGATTTAATGATCGGGTATTTGTTAAAGCCTAATAATCGAAGAGGATAGCAAGGATTTAAAAAAATATATAATAGTATCATGTTTTAATAAACACCAAAACACATTTTCAATATCACAATAGTTGCACTGCAATGTTGTGTTCCGCAATCCACGCAAGCGTGCTCCCTTTCATAAGCCATCTAACGCGCCATAGACAGTATAGGTGCTGTAGCCGAGTGGATAGAGCGTCTGACTCCGGAAGAAGGCATTGCGGGTTCGAGTTCGGCTGTAGTCAATAAAATTTAAATGTCTGATAATTCTTGTCTATATTCTATGTACTTATTCCCCTTCACATTAAATGTATAAATTGAGAAAGTGGCATCGCGTAATAAATAATTCAATTTTAAAATTTTGGCCGTTTTATCTGTTGACTTCTTTGAGTGTTACTAGATGGCGCTAGAAGCAATGCACGGGAAAACACTGGGACGAGTGCGGGACCCGTGCGGGACCCGTGCGGGACCGTGCGGGGACCCGCACGGGCAGACTATGGGACCCGTCCGGGACCATCAAGGGTAGGTCGCGGGCATGAGCGCGCGGGAAACGTTTGGGACGACTTCGGGACACACTGGGACGAGTGCGGGATGTCCCGTACGGGACCCGGTCGTGGCCATAGGACACTTCCGTACGGGGCCCGTACGGGCTGCCCGTACGGGTCCCGCACTAGCGGCATTACGGGACAGACTTCGGAAACGTGCGGGACACCGCAAAAATGTTGCTGGGTGGCTTTTCTTAGAGATCCCATTCTCAATACTTTTGTGTATGAAAGGTTTGGCTGTAGTTTTAAAAGTTAGTTTGACAGGTTATGCGCAACCAACCGTCAGCGGTTGATTGTGTGAGGTGATTTAATTATATTTAAACTGCGACTTCTTTTTGGTTCGAAAATGAGGTTTTAATATTGTGTAATATAATGTGTTTGAACATTAATTGTTCTTCCAAGAAGGAAGAACATTACTCCGAAGACTGAGAAGGTTGCCGACTCCTGAACTATAGTCAAGCTCTAACTTCTATCAGAATGAGATGTTGGTAATTAATATTAGCCTACTATCTAATCAGTTGACCCCCCACAACTTAAGTGTCGTTCGTGACCCGTATTACTGAGATCATCCATCTGTTGGACGCAAGCGATCTCCGACTAAAATCAAGTGAAATGTGTGACGTCAGCTGTTTCGAGATATGAGGAGGCACGAGGGGACACGAGGAGGCACGAGGAGGCACGAGGGGACACGAGGAGGCACGAGGAGGCACGAGGAGACACGAGGAGACACGAGGAGGCACGAGGGGACACGAGGGGCACGAGGGGACACGAGGAGGCACGAGGAGGCACGAGGAGGCACGAGGGGACACGAGGGGACATGAGGAGGCACGAGAGGCACAAGGAGTTCTGACGGAATTTTTTTGCATAGGTTTTCCTCGGTCGTTAATGCGAATGCAAGGGATTGATTGAGTCCTCTTAAACAGCCTTCGGGCATCGCTTCACAATTGTCCTAACTCCAATATATAAATAAATTAGCTTCACCTTAATTAATTATCTAATTATCTAACAACTTCCTATGGCAACCTTCATAAATCACAAACCATCATATTCGGTTATTAGAAACTTTTTAGCGAAATTGATTATTCAATGTGATTATTCAATGTCAACAAACAAAAAAATGTTAAAAATTTCGGACTTTATGGACCGGGAATCTTTATTGGACTGAAGATATTAAATATTTTTGTCAAAAGCTCAAAACAATGCTTGCACAATCCCTTATATTTCCTCACATTGACTGCTAGATTATTTATTATGACTTGACAGTGCTTGACTGAAGACTTATCTATTCGACTTCAGCAGGCCCAAAATTAATGCGTACCGCGTACGTTTTATTATGGGTATTAAAAAGTCCGATCATGTAACTCCAAGTTACAAAGATCTTCAATGGATTCGTCTAATGATTGCGACGTAACCTCCACTCTTTCAGTCTCATCCATCGCGTATTATCAACTTGTTTACCGTCTTATCTTGCTACAAACTTGCAAGTATCTCCATGCAAATCATCTCTATCACTAGATCAAGAACTGGTACTCAACTCATTTTCCCCGTTCACAGGACAAACCTACTAGACAATTAACATTCGCAATCAACGCAATTAGAACTTGGAACGCTCTACCTACAAACATCAGGGACACCCATACCCATCCTATATAGTTATAATTTTGTTAGGAGTAAAATTCAAGATTTATATTTTACAAACTGCCATGGGAATGATGACAAATAAATTGCACAAGTAATGTGTATGTGTACGTAGTCATTTTTATTTGCAACACGGATTGAATATTTTCTTGTGATTATCCACAATTTTTTTGGTTGGCGGTGAGTTTTATGAAGTAGCCTTTTAATATGAAGATCCGTGTTTTATATTCAATTATTTTACTTTTGAAGTGTTGTAAATAAATAAATAAATAAATAAATAAATAATTAAATAAATAAATAATAAATAATAAATAATATATAAATAAATAAATAAATAATAATAAATAAATAAATAAATAAATAAATAAATAAATAAATAAATAAATAAATAAAAAATAAAAAATAAATTGTATTTAGAGTCTACCCACTCAGTTATATAACTGATTTTCAGTGGGGGACAGTAAATCAAAGCGACCAAGCCAACCCTGTAGGCCCTCACGCAATCGACGAGTGAGCGATAACCAACCAAAGATCGATATTTTATAATGGGAAATATAGCAATCAGTGGTATGGACAGTGCGAACACCCGCGGATCAACGCCAGAATCAACAAGGCCGATTAAGAACAACTTAGGGAACTGTCCTTCATTAGCAAATTTGAATATGTCCCTACTAATAACCTCAAATACCGACCAGTAAAGTTTTTTATGCGTCCGGCTTTTATTAGCGCTACTGTGAGCGAGGAAAAATTTGAACCGGGCTTCGCGCCGGAAAACGGCCATGCGCCATTGCAGGTGGGCGTGACGTCATCGTGAAGTTCGCCGAGGCGGCGAGCTGACAGTCCTGCCAATCAGCTTCCCCTCCTCAACTCACGATGACGTCACAACCAAAAGAGCGCGTACTTAAGTCTTTGTGCGGGAATTCAAAACTCAGGAACTTTGAACATGCATATAATCCACAGATTTTATTTTTTATAGTTTATTTTAATTGCGATGTTTATTAAATTGAATATTACAAATTACTAAATACGTGTAAGATATATTTGAAACCAAGGACAGTTCCCTGTTGCTAGGACGGCTCCAAAGTCACCGTTTACAAATTCCTAAGACAAGAACTGATGGACTTAAGTCCCAATCAGAAGTTAAAAAACTTCTGACTATGGCGGGAATCGAACCCTGGACCTTCTGCATTGGAAGCAGGTAGGCTAACCACAAGACCAACGAGCACATTTTTTCTTGTGTTGATACATAGCGTGAACACTCATTCAGGGTCATCGTTATCTACAGTTTTCTCGGCTTAGTTTGTGAGTAAATACCTTTTAAATATCTTCTTTTACGAATTTCTGACAAAATAACAAGTGACAATTATTTAATGACAGCTAATTTTTGTGGAAAGAACTTAATAAAGATATAAATCCACAGTTTTTCTTCATCCAAGTATCAGCAAAATGGTAGCATGCAGAGGTGATGGGGGCAGAATGCTTTTGAGTATTCTGGTTTTTCTAATGATCATTCAAGCATTGAAATTCCAAAGTGAGTGTTTGACTAGACAGAAGAACATTCATGTGACAATTCATTGCACCAAATTGCATGAAAACTTACTGATTGAGCAAAGATGCAAAGTTTCAGGCTACTTGCTATGTGGTTCTAAATATCATGAATACGAATGTTCTTCTGTTACGTGATTGCTCAAGTGGCCAACCTCGATTAAGGCTGCGTAGAAAACCTACCATGGCGATCAGTGTTGTGGTGTTATTGATACTTGCGCTCAGTGGGGATATTGAACTCAACCCAGGACCCATGATGCCACGTTCTGCCTGTATAATTTGTGAAAAGCCAGGGAGGAAAAATCAACAATATGTATCATGTACTCGTTGTGAAGAAAAAGCTCATCGGACCTGTGCTAAAATTTCTGGGGCTAAATATGGGCAAGTAAGTAAAGGTATATTAAACTGGAACTGCTAAGCAAGTTCACTGCCGACACTGTCCGATTCCTTTTTCAGTCTCGATTCAAGTTTAAATACGAATGCTGACCTGTCTAGGAGAAGTGATGAAACATCTTGTTCGTCAAATGAAAATAGAACTAAATCTGGTTTTAAAATGATACAGTTCAATGCGCGAAGTTTGAAAAACGTTAAGAAAACGCCGGATACTCAGCTTTTCATTCAATCTCATAATGCTGACATAGTATGCGTGTGTGAAACGTGGCTAAATTCAACCATTCATGACAATGAACTATTTCCAGATTCGAACTATGTTATCTTTCGCAAAGACAGGCAAAATCGGACGGGTGGTGGTGTTTTAATTGCCATAAAGCCGGAATTACATCCTGTTCGCGTAGCAAGCCTTGAAAACAAAGATGCAGAATGTTTATGGGTCGAAATATCTAACAACGGAAATAAGTTTCTCTTTGCCTCTGTATACCGCTCTCCTTCTTCTTCTAGTGATGCTAACAACGCACTACTGAACTCTTTAAATAGTTTAACAGAAGTAAGAGAGAAATACACTGATGTTATAGTATGCGGTGATTTCAATCTTGATGCAATATGGCTAAATATTCCTCGTGCACAAAATGCTAAATCTGAAGATTTCTTGTCTTGTTTTTATGACTTATTACTATCACAACTTGTAACTGAGCCTACCAGAGTAACGGCATCAACCAGTTCCACTCTTGATCTGCTGTTGACTAGCAACCCTGATTTGGTACAAAACATCACTGTAGTTGAAGGTGTGAGTGACCACTATGCGGTTACTGCTGATATCATCGTCAAGTCCCATAAACGCAAGATTATGAAAACTGAATTGTTTAATTATAAAAATGCAGACTGGGATTTGTTATCTGAGCTCCTTGCAGAAAGGCTTCCATTGCTTGATACAGAAGATATTAATTTTTGCGTGGAATTCCTGGACTACTGTTTTCTGGGAATGTGTGCATGAGGCTATATCAAAGATCAAACTAAATGCAAAAAGGCGTTCTCCATGGATTAATAAATAGCTTATTAAAGCTATCCGCAAAAGAGACACACTGTTTAGGAAGTGTCAGAAAAATCCTTCAATAGCACGCTGGAAACATTATAGGAAAGTAAGAAGTTCAGTCAAGAAGGTGGTACGCACTGCTCACGCAGAGTATGTGTATGTGTTTAGGTTCTGATTCTAAAATATTCTGGAAATATATTCACAGTAGGCGTGGTAGTTCTGCTCCTGACCATTTTGTTGTAAATGGTAACACTGTTCATGATCCTTTGGAAATATCTAACACGTTTATTAGTCAATTTAAAGATAACTACACATCACAAGAAAAGGTCAAGATAACTCCTGATGACAATTTACATACCATGAACAATCCAGCTAACACATTAGAGGATACCTTCTTCCCAGTCAATGAAGTCTACAGTGAGCTCAAGAAAATTCGACCAAACGCAGCCACAATTTGTCTATGGAATTGGGTTGTTTACCAGATGCATGGAAAGAAGCTAATGTTGTGCCAGTTTTTAAAAAGAAGACAAATTCAACATGGCAAATTAAGACCTATTTCTCTTACTTCAGTAGTGTGCAAATTGATGGAGCGACTTGTGTCAAAAAGTGTGCGTAATCACTTTGAAGTATACATGATCATATAAACTCAAATCAACATGGTTTTATACCTAGACGCTCTTGTGTCACTGCACTGACAACTATGAAAGATGATTGGCTTAATATGATGGAGGATTATACGACAAACAGGTAGATTGTATTGCTATTGACTGGTCCAAGGCATTTGATCAGGTTCCTCACAGTAGACTGTTATCTAAACTTTCAGGTTACGGAGTTCAAGGGAATGTTTTAAAGTGGATAAAGTCTTTTCTCTTAAATCGAAATCAGTCTGTTATATTTCAAGGAGCAAAATCTGACCCTATTAAAGTCACTTCCGGTGTTCCACAAGGTTCTGTGATTGGTCCGTTACTTTTCATCGTATATTTTCTAGACTTACCTATGTATGTTTCTTCTCAAGTTGTTCAATTTGCTGATGATACTACCATTTTTCGTCAAATAGCCTCTATGAAAGATATTCAAGAGCTTCAAAAGGATTTGGTGTCGATAGAACATTGGTGTTCTTTAAATGGGATGAAAATAAACTGTGAGAAGTCTCAATATATACGCTTTTCTCGTTAGAAATCCCTTCAACAGAACTTATAGACTACAAGATTCCCTGATTCCCATTTTTAATTCTATAAAACTATTAGGCATTAACATCACAAATGACTTGAAATGGAATATGCGAACAGATTTTGTTCATAACGGAGCTGCTTCCTTGATTGGGTTTGTAAATAGAAGTATTGGTAGGAGTAGGCAACGTACAATTCAAACCGCTTATTTTACTCTCATTAGACCTGTATTAACATATGGCATTCCAGCGTGGCATCCAACTAGTCAGCAAAATATGTGCAAACTTGAAGGCATACAGAATAGAGCCACTAAAATAATTTTAGGTAAGGTTAATTTCAATCCCAGTGCTACTGCACGCCGCAATCTGTGTAAGATTCCTTCAATTACAAATTTTTGTAAGCAAGCTGATGTTAAGATGTTGAGGGGTATGCTGTGTAGTAAGGTGGATGTAGATCCGTTCTTAAATCCATTAGCGAAAGACAGCTACTTCGTAATGATTATGGCATTCCCTTGAAACCTCCACGGGCTAGAACATCAGCATATCAAAATGGTTTTTATAATCGATCTGTCTCCTTATGGAATGAACTTCCAAATGTATTAAAAACAGACAGTAGTTTCAATAGCGTCATCAAAGATTATTTTAAGTAGGTTGTAGTTCTGTTTTTGTTAGTTAAAATATTGTTTAGTTTAGGTTATGTAGTGATTTTATAATATTTATTGATGTTGTATTAATTGATACTGTATTTAACTTGGAGATTGTATTTTATTACAATTGTATTAGAGGGTGACAGGTACTCACGTAATATGGGGCAGATGCTCTATCTGTCACTCTCGCATTTATTTTTAATAATACATGTCAATTGTTGTACACAAATAAATGCAAATATTAATAATAAAAAAGCCGGATCGAAGCAATTCCGCTTAGGTCTGTGGACAAGTAACCCACAGTTTGACTATAAGCCCTGCGTGCGTTTTAAGGCACCTGCAGCGTAAGAAATGTGTATTTGAGGTTGGATTTATAGGTTGGATGGAAGAAAAGGCTTAACCTACGGCCTAGCCTTAATCCCGCCAAGACAATAAAGACGATTATCTATCTATCTGTATTAGTTAGTGATGAAGAGGGGAATGCAATGCATCCTGGGCAGGGTTTCCAAGTTAAATTAAAAACAATTAAATTAAATTAATTAAACTTGTTTGTACAAAACTACTTAAGATTGCCATGTGTACATATATTTTGTGTTCATGCATACCATTTCCACGTAAACCACGTAATTAAACGAGGGAGCGGAGCGACCGAGTGTCTCCATTCAACTCGAACGGTTCTCATTCTGTGATTTTGTCTGTCTATCTGTCTGTCTGTCTGTACGTCGAAAATCAGCCGAACCGCTGAACAGATTGGTCTGAAATTTTAAACAGACATCCGGTACGAAATTATTGAGAGCTGGTAACAAAATCAACTAGATCCATTGCGATTTAATCCTACAATACATAAAAATGTGATTTTTAAAATATCGATAGCATTTGTTTAGTAGCAGCTATCGGGACCACATCTACGTGGCTTGCATGGCCTATTGGTAAGCATTTAGCCTACCACACGGAGGGTTGTGGTTCGATACCCGTTAGCTCGAACTTTTTTTGTATTTTTACAACCACATATTATTTTTGAGGGGTGTTAAATGGGAAATAAAACTTAGGAGATTTTGTTTTATCTTGGAAATTTGTTAATGTTTCACGCTAATACGTTTTGAACACGATTCGCATTTCAAATGTTCAATTTAAATATCTTGGGAAACGCCAAAGTCGTTGTTAAACGAGTGAGTGAGCCATGTGTTGAGTACCCGGTATCATTCCTCATACTGGGCTAGATCCTTAGGTATAGGGGAGGAAAGGGGATGTTCCCGGGTACTCAACACTTGGCTCACTCACTCACTCGTTTAACAACGACTTTGGCGTTTCCCTAGTTAAGTTATTATACGGTAATACTGCATACATGTAATGAATAGACAAACAAGTCGGGCCTCCGCCTAGGGTGAGTAGAAAGTTTGGAGAACTGGATAAGGGCAGAAAGATAAAGGAAGTAGGCTACAAGTAAAGTTTGACACCTTTATTTTTAGCTTAAAGCCATTAAAAATAGTTTTTATTATTTTCGTAATAATTAAAATTTGTCTGTTGTATATTTTTGATTTCGTGTTTTCGTCACAAAAATAATTTGTAAGAAAAAAACGTATGTGCAATAATAAAACATTGTGCAACATAAAATATTGTTATATTGTGAGTTATTTTCACACAAATGATCTTTGAATCACCCAGCTGAATCTAACGTACAATCTTATTCTAAAAGGAATAAAATTGTTGAGTTATATTATACATATTTTGAATGCTGTGATAACAAAAAATCTTATGTGCGCAATCGTGAAAAAGTTATTACATTGATACTTTGTCTTAAGTTATAGGATGTTATATTGGCATGTCAAACTCTTTTTGCATCATTTAGTCCATACAAAGTGAAACACGAGCACAATCAAGGTGTTTCTGTTAGGAATTCCACTCTTATCGGTCATGTACTGTTCATCGAGGCCTATCTGGTTGTGGAAATATATTTGGTCATATATGTAATAATTTTTTAATAACAATAATATCCAATGTTCTCATTTAACTCTATCAAAGCGCTACATGTAAAACTGCATTTACTTGCTTTTGGATGAGCGAAGCGAAGATTCCATTTCACTACACTGGAGAAAAAAATCCGAAATGTTTTTTTTTCTTCTTTTTGTATTTTTTTTTTTTTTACTTTTAGCACGATTCCGGCTAAACCGATACTCCAATTGAGATGAAATTTTATGGAGACCTTCGAAATCTCTGAACTTAGAACTGCCACGTTTTTGAGCGCAATCGAAAAATTATTTCTCATAAAAATCGCAAATTTACGATTTTTTTCGATTTTTAAAAAAATTCTTCAACTTATAACACCTACATGCTTTATCCGATTTTGATGGTTTTTTCACAGAACCTTAATTTTATGAATTTAGGTATTCGTGTGAAATTTGAGCGCAATCAGAATACTATTTCACATGAAAATCGAAGTTTTACGTTTTTTCTTCTTTTTTAAAACAATTCTTTGACTTATAACACCTACATGCTTTATCCTATTGTAATGATTTTTTCACAGAACCTTAATTTTATGAATTAATATATTTTCGTGTAAAATTTGTGCACAATCAAATAATTATTTGTTATGAAAATTTCAATATTAGATTTTTTCCTTTTTTAAAATTATAACGATTAATTAAAAAAAATTAAAAATTAAAGTTATTTTTTTATATTATTAATAATAATTTAATTTTTAAAAAATTTCAACTTAGTAATGATTTTTTCACAGAACAACAGAAAATCCGCATAACACATGGCAGCTCAATGTACCAATTACGCTCATCCAACAACGCGGCGGGACTTAAGCGTTTTTCTAGTAAGTCTGTCAGAAATTGTTTTTGGATGAGACCTTGGTGTGAATACGCAATGTGAAATAAATCGAATTGTTAATCGCTACGCTAGGGTAATTCAAAGACGTCAAGTAAAAGTTTTAAAAAAATAAAAAAATGCTGTACATTTAATTTTCAAAAGTACGCCTATTTGGTCATATTTGTGTATTATGACATATTTATTATGTTGAAGTCATTAACATCCTATCACTAATGACGTTATACTTTTGGAACATATTAACTCATTTCAATTATTGATCCAAGGGACCCAAATATTGAAACACACATTACCAACTTAAACGTCAGTTTACTACTTCAGTCAATGTTTCGAGGCTATGTATAGTTTTTTAAAGACAGTCCTTATAGACCGGATTAAACTTTTGCAGCAATCACTTTTTGAATGGGCTAAGAATGATCAGTACCAAATTTGCATGAATGATAAGTAATTTCCTCCAGTACAATACATAATTACATATTGGCAAATGGCAATTTGTTCACAAAATAATGATTTGTCACTACATCATAACACAAGCTTATTCCTGAGCATAATGCCCGCGACAAGTCCTTGAATACTTTCTTTGGAAAACATTTCATATCCAATTCAATAGAGATTTTAGTACTTTCTAGTTGCTAAAATGTTGTGAATATTTTAATGAATGGTTGTGTGGGTGCATTTAAATTATTCAAATCTGCGTGACGTTTTAAAATACATTTCTTTTAACACTGAGTCAAACCATTTACGAATTTAAGAATGGGTTCCGATACTTCCGAAACATGATGAGTTCTGAACGATCTTTGGGTTGTTTGTTGCCTTTTAACTGAAGACTTCACTTCAGTCTTGAAGAAGCTTACAACATGGGTGGAGGTCGAGCAGTGCCTCATCGTCGACACGCCGCGACAACCCAAAGATGATTCAAAACTCATCAAATACGACCACTGATAGTGATTAGCCTCGTACAAGGCACCAACTCTATTCATAAGGACAGGGCCAACGTTGGCAAGTCGTTATCTTCGTAGCTTCGTCGCAGGTACATTTCCCCTCGCATTCTGTGGTTGCCATGTAGTTCTTTGCCGCCGCGCATGTGAACTGCGCACAGTCGTCGTGCGCAATCTCCCCGGCGCAGACGCGGAGTTGATGCGCGGGAAACTGTGCGCGCGTCTCGGCTGTCATGGTGGCTTCACACACGCAGCTCATGCAGCCGCGGTAGAAGAAGGCGCCATGGGGACACTGACTGGTCACTTTGTTCAGTTGAGTGGCTGGATGACCTGCAGAGAAGTGCAATGATTTTGTTGTTCGTCTCCTTCCTATTTATACAGCTACACATAATTTCATGTTAATACAACTTTGTGTTTCGATCAGGGGCGGCTCGTGGGCCCAGATTGTGGAGGTGCACAGATGCAAATATTATTCCGCGTAACGAGGTGTCGCGGAATAGCCGGGTCTGCGGTAAAGCCCCAGCCGCCGGAGGCACTTTCGCCGAAGGCGAAATTTTTTTGGGACCTGCATTATGTTTGATGGCCTGAAACGTGATTTCAGGGAGTATCTTGCCCTCAAAATGGTAAACCAGAACGCAATTGTTACAATGAAAAACTCCTTATGAGACGCGAGTTCGATCCCCTGTCCGTGTGTTCTGCCGGCTTTAGACTTCGCCAAATTCCTTTTATGTTTACCGACATGCTGTTTTATAGTAATATACTACAATATTCAGGTGGTCACAGATAAAATTCCCTCTACCGATAAAACAAGTTTTTAAAGTAAAATAATACTATGTAAAATTGTAAAATTTCATACCCAAAGATTTTCTCTCCAATCTCCACTCCGTCGACCCGCGCCCTGCTCAACACTCAATGTTCATTGTTTTAAAACAAAATCCATACACCTACACGGCACTGATGAACACAACACACGACAACACACAACACACGACATTACAAGAAAACACAGGTTACCGTTGTGAATGTAAGCTGACGACTGACAGACCTAACCCCCACCCCCTCCCTTCGATGGCTGGCCGGCCGGCCTGCCGCAGGCGGAGGCCTCTACGCTCGTGAGAACATTTGCTGTAAAAACCACGTTAAAAAAACCAGGTAGTTTTCAAATCTAAAGCATGGCTCTTATGGGACTATGGTAAGAATGTCTCCGCACAAGGAAAGTGTTGAGATTCGAGCCGAGTTCCGAGTATGAATGGATTGCTAGCGACGGTCGGTGAAAAGCGGACTGCAGAATTACTACTGCCGAATATGCATGTTCTGGCCCAGCCATGAAAAAATATTAATTGAAAATTGAAATTGAAAAATTGGAATTGGAATTGGAAATTGAGATTGGATTTGAAATTTATTTATTTTGTCGCAAATATTTGGGGGTGCGCGTGCGTATGTGCGCATATGCACGAGCCGCCCCTGGTTTGGATCAACGTATGCATATACAGGCATCACAGCAGCTGTAGCATAGCGGATTTTAACATTTATCTTATCGTCAATCTGTCAGAAGTGCAAACGAATTTGCGTATTTTTAATCATTCAGACACATTCTTCAGCTTGAATATTGAATGTATCTAGGTGCCCGTTAGGGCGCAGCCAAGCCGTGGCGCGCTACACACTCAAGCACCTTATACAGCAAGCAGAGTTGGGGTGATTTCGAGGTGTTACACAGCCGTCATGAAACGTGATGTGAACTTGAAAACTATCAAAATCGAGAGTATTTAGATACCTGACAGCACATGCCAAATTTGGTTGGGGTACGAGCATTCCTTCTTGGTGAAAAAATGGCTTGAAACATGCTCAAAATCACTTTAAGGATGTTAGCTACTAATGCTACTACTACTACTGCTACTGCTACTGTCTAATTCGTTAGTTTCAATCGGCCCGCGATTCTGACCAAACGGGTGGGGCTACAACGTTCAGATTTTACATGGACATTAAGAGGATGGGATAGTCGCGAAATTAAAACCACGCGAAATTAGAGTTTTTTCGTGATATCTCGAGAACGATGCAAAATATCTAAAAACTGATTGCAGACAGCCCTGTGGTTTTGGGAGAACTATAGCCTGTACGAAAAAATATTGTAATGTGATGGTAATTAAAGATTTTTATTTGATATATTTAATGAATAAAATGCATATCTTATACAAACTGCATCGATTATTGTATTTGAATATTTTTTCTTGCATTATATTGCTCTAACAAAACCACAGGGCTGTCTGCAATCAGTTTTTAGATATTTTGCTTCGTTCTCGAGATATCACGAAAAAGCTGTAATTTCGCGTGATTTTAATTTCGCGACTATCCCATCCTCTTAAGGTAATAGTGATATAGGGTCTTTTGAAAGAAAAAGTTGAAAAAGTTTGCTGGAAGGCTTCCAAATAAAGGTTTCAAGATAAGCCTTATACAAGAATATAATCAACAAGTATAACTATAGTTACTTGACAGTAATCACCTACATTGTTTACAAAAAAACAAGTCTTTTGACCACTAGATATTTTTAATTCTATTGTTAATTGGTAATACCATATCAATTAAATCAACTTTGATAAAATTATTATATTTTAACCTTTTAAGTGCCGAGTATATTTTGCAGTGTTGAGTTATTTTCAACAAAACGCACTTTCTGAGAAAAAAACAGAAAGGGGTGTATAGTTCTCAAAATCATGTAAAACATTTGGAAAACCGATATGTTCTCACCAATGATTGTTAAACAACCCCGAAACAACCCCCTCCCCCAAAACAAAAATACTGATAGGGGTGGGATAGTTCCCAAAATTATGTAACATGTTTGAAAAACCAAAATTCTCTATCATAAGATTAGACCAAACCAAAAACAACCCCCCCCCCCCAAAGAAAAACACAAATAATTAATGGGGCGTAGTTCCCAAAAACATGTATCATATTTGTAAAACCATTATTTTCTCTCCCGTGATTGTGAAACAATCCCCACAAAAAACAACGCACCACCACAAAAAACAACCCCCCCCCCAAAAAAAAAACAAAACAAACACAGATAGCGGTGGGATTGTTCCCAAAATTATTTAACATATTTTAAAAACCATAATTCCCTCTCATACAATAATTTTAAGACCAACCCCAAACAACCCCCCACCAAAAAACAAAATTTTTTATGTTATTTTATTTGTTTATTTTAAATTTTGGTAATTTTATAATTTAAGTAATTGTTGAAGGCTTTTGACATGGTTGGGTGTGTAATGTGCATTGCCCGAGTTATCTCGGGCGTAGCATAGAAAAGGTTTTAACAAATAATTTTGCAATGGAACTTGAAAAAAGTAATGAGATCCCACACAATAACAAAAACTTGTATAAATACAGCCAAACCTTACACACTCAAAAGAAATGAAATCTAAAACAAGGGCCAAGCTCATCTACCCTTCCACATTTGCGCATTCTTAATTCATAAACGTACAGTGTCCCGTAACAATATCCTTGATAGTCGTTCATCTCGGTCGAAATGTTGGGCTCAACTTTGGGGGCAAGGGCTTACCCATACAATTCGGTTCTACACATCACGGAGCATGTATTGTAGTATAACTGAAGAAAAAATTTCACTGCTAACAATACGTCACGACGCTTCAAAGATGGCCGACGCTTCATTTCTAACGCCACACATTGACTTACTACAACCAAAACTAAATGTTAGAAAAATAATTGCAGACACTTAATTTTACTTGTATTCAATTCAGAAGAAAATTTGCAACAATACAAATGCAATTTACATAAAAATACAACAATGGAATAGTCAGTTATAGGTCGAAATAGACCTCGTGAACCCACTTTTTCCTAACTACGCCTTAATTTACGGACATCCCAAGTGTACAATATCAGTCCGATGGTTTTGGAAAAAACCACTATTGTGTGTCAGGATATTGGCAACAAGATGGCTATAACAGAATTTGTATATAATGGGCTTTTCAAACTAAAATAATTACAAAACTAAACATGTGGGTATTATGATTCTCATTAATATCCTGTGATTTGCACATTATAGTGCAGTCCCTGGCCATAAGACCCGTAGGAATTTCGACCTGGATGGATTTTATCTCCTGATCCTGTTAGGGTGTATTTTAAGGATAGAAAAAATCTTGGGTAGACATCTGTCGTTCCGGGTCTAAGTTTTTTACGACGCCATCTTCTTTTGGGCATATGCATATAGTACACGCTCTTGGTTTTCATATATTTTCTATAATTTTTATTACAGCTGTAGTAAAACTGAAGTAATATTTGGATTCTCCGTAAAGTTACCAATTAAATTATATACATTTGGTCATCCTGGGAACATAATGGTATTATTAAGCCTATAGAAAATTACAGTTTATAAGACATGCAGATAAGTGATACGGATTGTTAGTTTATGATACACATATAGCATTTGACACACTAAGGTATGTAACTGGAAAACTGATTTGAATTTTGGGCTTTCTCAGAATTGTCACACGCCACCAATAGAGGCTATTTTACAAGATGGCGGCGGAACATATTGTTTGTTTTTTCAAATTTGATGATAGAATGTTGAAATAAAAAAAAAAAAAAAAAAAAAAAAAAGTACAAACGTAAAACGTTTGCTACACTGGATGGCGGCCATTTTGGATTTATGAGTCAAAATGATATCGTAACGTCAAATTAACGTCATATTCTGAATCCTTGTGGCCTATTTACAAGAAAAAGTGTATTTGTACTTAATTCTAGATGCTCTGGTTCAAAACTTGATTTTCCACAATGGCGCCGGTGGCCATCTTGTATTTCTGGTTCAAAATGGCGTCGTAGCGTCAAACTTATATCATATTCAGAATCCTTGTTGTCAGTTTAAACAAAAAAATGTCTTTGTACTTGATTCTACTTGCTCTGGTTCAAAATTTAATTTTTCAAGAGTGTGCCCGGCAGCCATATTGGATTTTGGCCTCTAGTAAAAATTGCCGGGAAGTTTGGGAGGGACCTGGGGGCTTATTTTTTTCTAAATGGTCCATAGTAGTCATATCAATCGTCAAACCATCCTTGCGAAAAAGTGGCCACGGAACTCATGATTATGACCTAACTATTAGCTCTCTAGGTTGAAGCAGATAAAAGGAGTAGGGATTTGTATACTGATACATACATAAACTGTTTTAGGACGTAAGTGCAAAAAGTGCTCGTAAAGCCGCGCGGAAAGTTGTAATATAACTAATTTGAGATATAACAATAGTACCAACCTTATAATATAAAGGTTGTAATTCTAAACTGATAAAACATGTAATTTGTAAACATGTAAAATAAGGGAAAAAATTGTGGGAAAAAACAGAACTAGGCCAATTTTCACAGAACCCTCCCCTTAAACTGGGGACCACAAAATTATTTAATTTTGTTGATAAAGTTAATATTTTAGTCATGAAAGTAAGAAAATAATTCCAAGAGATGTTTGTCGGGAAAACGGTGAATGGCGATGCCGTACATAGTTAAAACAACCACTGCGTTCACGTTAACATTTTGAACGAGCTCTTACAGTGCTCTCCTTGGGAAACCTACCTTTGACCTTGGAATCTTTTCCTGCTGTCGTATTCCCCAACACAGATACAACCAGTGCGTAGGAAACAATTGCAAAGAGGCAGACCGTCCGGTAGAAAGCCATATTTCTGTAACGAATAATATTCTTGTTTAGTATCGGCCTTCATGCTTTGCAAAACATGGCCTAAATGTGCTCAATCTATGAACGACGCTTATCTGACAAAATATTACGTTTTTTCTTTGAAAACTGGCTCAGTCGAGAACAAGAGTAACACGTTCCTGGAAAGTCATTAGGGTGTGAAAGGTCTGTTTTGGAGGCTCAAGCACCAGTGTCTCACTCTTCTAGACTTACGTCGGGAATTTTCAATATCTAATTCAATAATAGAAGAAGGCATATCCTTAATATATAAGCCATTTATATAAAAACTGTTTGAAATGATTTCTTTATAAATCAATCCAGAAATAAGAAATCATCTCAGCGGAGTATAGAACCCCGGTCTTTCGTCTTTTGTCTTTTGTTTATTACAAAAAGCTGGATTCAAGTGGTCACCGAACAATGGTTGATCATCAGCCAATATATTGGTTTTCTATCTAGATATATTTTAGTGCAATAGGAGATTATTTTTTATTTAAAAAAAATAGTGGCTTTTGTTTGTCCATTTTACGAACTGGATCCTACATTAAGTAATTGGGGATGAAAAAATTCGTTTCATTTTTCTTTACAGCCCAGTGATAGGTCAACATATATTTTCGATACTAGCACGTAAATACAATACATCAAAACTTCAAACTAAACACGAAACCAGAACGATAATACGCCAGATCCAAATATGTAGTGTCATATTAAAACATGACAAATTCTATATCAATAATGACAGTTCATTGTTCATTCAAAATAGTCACTCGTATAAATGTAAAATGCAATGTTTCGTTTGAAGTTTCTGGCACTTAGATTTTCTATTGGAAAATCAAGAGCTTGGGGTTGAAAACACAATAATGTTGACAAGTAAATCACACGAGACGCGAGAAGTATATGCCTTTTAAACATTCCTTTGAGATGGGGGAGGAGGATGCGTGCAGGGACTATCTTTTTTAACAATGCCCCCACTCCTCTCTAGACCGAAGTCTATATACGACGACTATGTATATTAAATCACCTTGCCGAAACTAAAATATTTTCTGACAGTAGTTCAAGCTGGGGCATCTGCGAGTGTGACCTTGCTTGCTCTACCCATAAACTTCCTCTGTCAGTACGTTCTGTTTGAGCCGGCGACCTGAGTCTATCATAGCACACAACCAAAACCTCTACCAGCCTTTACAACATGAACTTCTTCTGCGTCGTGTATCATACATAATATAATATGGTGCGCGTTAATTTATCATTATTTACCACTGCCACTACTGATAACAGTGTTAAACTTATAAGGACTAAGGAGAGCAAACGAAAGTTTATTCTCTTGATTCCGTAGATTTAGTTTGGTTCTGTGGTTGGTCAGTTGCTCTTCAAACCCACAACGATAGAACAATATTCTCCTGACCAGACCAGTCCAGTCGACATATTGTGGTCTGTGCACGAGCTCATGCAGCTGTTACCAGCGAGCTAAAACCGCCTGGCAAACTCCATTAGACCAGGAGCCAGACCCTGTAGATTTTTTTTTCGCTCACCCCACTTAACATCTCAAATCTGACTTGACCACGTGTTAGTATGCACCTTATGAAACATCTCCAGGTAGTATGTCACTTCGAATTGTGGTATACGTTTTTTTTTAGAGGCCATTTTGTTTTTGAATGTGCAATCATTGAAACGCTTACTCACTACTGTCTTTAAATGTACACAACTCGGGACTCGGTTAACCGATTTTAATTTATTAAATACCGATTTGTAGGTGACTGTATGCTTTACCTATTAAATACAATCAATTTTTAATAAACATATGATTTCATTGCTAAAATTGCAGACACGGCAAAAATAGTGTAAATAATTTTACAAAAATGTGATTCAAGCATAAATTCACAAATTATTTTGGTCAGTTAGCGCTATGTTTTTATACATTATTAGGATTTATAAAACTAGCTCATGTACAACATATATAAAAAATATGGATTATTGCACGTTTGAGTATATAAGCGTTGAAGGCTGAGCATTTTCAATGGATTGTACGCTATTTAACTATGATTTTCATTTAACTTCATTTTGTCATTGCTCGTAAAGAATAACATTTAAAAAGTAGTTCCAACAAGCAATACATGCAAATGGTAAAATTGAATGATATTAAAAATGCGATTTAAAGATTTTTGCAGAATAGTCGATTTTATGGAATTTTCAGTTTCAAAAGTGGAAAAAGTGGAAAAGTGCGATTTTTACGTGACAAATTTATTTGCTGGCACTTATATTCTTGGAAGGTATAATTTAGAAGTTTTTGAAGGTTCTCTGAAAACTTAATATAATTCGGAGTAGCCGTTTGTCCTGGATAGCAAAGAAATTAACGACGACATGTTCAAATAATCAAAAACGTCCGAGGAAATGGTGCAACAATAGTTCATTGGAGGTCACAAGCATAAAAATTTGTGAAAAGGTACTTTATGACCTAATTATCAATAATTGATATGGTCACATTGAAGATTTTACTCCATTAACTCACTGGAGGTCAAAAAATTAAAATCTTCATATAAAACAATTTTACTGTAAAATTTATTTTTTGGAATCTGTTTAATCCTCATTGTTGGTTTATCATGTAATTATTCACAAAAAATTCAAATTTGGAAAAAATATTTTTTAAAAATTCACAAAAAGTTTCCAATTTAGTAAAAAATATTTTTTACAAAATTTAAAACTTTTTGTGAATAATTACATGATTAATTAATAATGTGGATCAAACAGATTCCAAAAATATAATTTTTACAGTAAAATTGTTTTATATGAAGATTTTAATTTTTTGACCTCCAGTGAGTTAATGGAGTAAAATCTTCAATGTGACCATATCAATTATTGATCATTAGGTCATAAAGTACCTTTTCACAAATTTTTATGCTTGTGACCTCCAATGAACTATTGTTGCACCATTTCCTCGGACGTTTTTGATTATTTGAACATGTCGTCGTTAATTTCTTTGCTATCCAGGACAAACGGCTACTCCGAATTATATTAAGTTTTCAGAGAACCTTCAAAAACTTCTAAATTATACCTTCCAAGAATATAAGTGCCAGCAAATAAATTTGTCACGTAAAAATCGCACTTTTCCACTTTTTCCACTTTTGAAACTGAAAATTCCATAAAATCGACTATTCTGCAATAATCTTTAAATCGCATTTTTAATATCATTCAATTTTACCATTTGCATGTATTGCTTGTTGGAACTACTTTTAAAATGTTATTTTTTACGAGCAATGACAAAATGAAGTTAAATGAAAATCATAGTTAAATAGCGTACAATCCATTGAAAATGCTCAGCCTTCAACGCTTATATACTCAAACGTGCAATAATCCATATTTTTTATATATGTTTGTACATGAGCTAGTTTTATAAATCCTAATAATGTATAAAAACATAGCGCTAACTGACCAAAATAATTTGTGAATTTATGCTTGAATCACATTTTTGTAAAATTATTTACACTATTTTTGCCGTGTCTGCAATTTTTAGCAATGAAATCATATGTTTATTAAAAATTGATTGTATTTAATAGGTAAAGCATACAGTCACCTACAAATCGGTGTTTAATAAAATAAAATCGGTTAACCGAGTCCCGAGTTATGTACATTTAAAGACAGTAGTGAGAAAGTGTTTCAATGATCGCATATCCAAAAACAAAATGGACTCTTAAAAGGGTTACCACATTTCGAAAAGAAATACTACTTGGGTCTGTTTCACAAGGTGCATTTTAACACGTGGCCAAGTCAGATTTGAGATGTTAAGTGGGGTGAGCCAATTTCGTTAATATCGCTCCTACAGGAATTAGCTCCTGGTCTACATGCGCTACGTGCTTGAGATTTGAGAATAGGTTATAAGTTAACACGACTATAACCACTTTAGGCTGGCCTGTGGCAATTTCATCCCTTGCAATATACAAGTTAAATATTGTATAGTATCGCTCTTTTTTATTTTAATTTTAAAAATCCATTTATATATAATTTATTTTTAAGTTAATCAAGTAAATTTTAGTAAATTTCATTTTACATTTTCAATATTAATATTAATTAAAACAAAACCACTCAACTGAACAATACACGGTTAAAAATTATCCAACACAAACTCACCCGTTGCGTTATATTCCTGCCACATCCGTGGCCTTCCTCAGACGCGAGGTAACTGAAGCCTCCCTTGCTGTTCTTGTTTCTCGAAGCGCGATGGTGGCGCACCTCCACGCCCTCTCTACTTCCCCGCGGTTCGCGGGGAAGTACCTCGCGTCTGAGGAAGGTCACGGATGTGGCAGAAATATAACGCAACGGGTGAGTTTGTGTTGGATAATTTTTAACCGTGTATTGTTCAGTTGAGTGGTTTTGTTTTAATATTTTCCGGTTAACAAGTTCTGGTGTATAATATTAATATTAATGTTGTGGTTTTTATACTAATATTACCGAATATTTTTTTTTACATTGAAGGGATGTTTCGTCATGTCGTAGTGGAGAATTATTTCTATTGTCCTTTTATATATATATCTGAACTTAAACTTGCCACATTTTTGGGTACAATCGATAAAATATTTCTTATGAATATCGTACTTTTACGATTTTTTCGATTATAATGAGATTTTTAAGTAATATTTGCAAACGGCTACTCCAATCTTGATGAAACTTTATGGGAACGTTTAAAATCACTAAACTTATCTATGTTATGATTTTTGCAACATTTGAAGAAATATTTCTCATAGAAATCGTACTTTTACGATTTTTCCCGATTTTTCTCGATCTTGATGAAACTTTATACGAACGTTTACTAGGCCGCTTCGCAAACGCTTTTTCTAGTCGCGTTAATGGATGAGCTTTTTTGTAAGTTTTTAGTATGCCTGGGATCTCTTTATATCTTCCAAGTTCCATTGCAAAATCATTTTTGTTTAAATAGGATATTTGTTGTAAAGTATGAATTGCTATGGTAATACATATTAATAGAATGTAAAATATCTGGAGGCCCGAAGATTTGCTTTTTGAACGCATTGCAGGTGATTGTTGTCATGTTTCTATAGTTACTTGTTATTTATTAAACACCTAAAAAAAACTCATATTAAAACCTTTCTTTCTATGGATTCTGGCTAACTTTTTCAACTTTTTCTTACGAAAGTCAATACATCACCATTACTTCCTTAATGTCTATGTGAAATATGAACGTTGTAACCCCACCCGTTTGGTTAGAATCGGCCCAAATGTCACGAAAATATCGCACTAAAAATAGAAAAAAATCGTAAAAGTACGATATTCATGAGAAATATTTGATCGATTGTACCCAAAAACGTGGAAGGTCTAAGTTTAGATATTTCGAAGTTCCCCTCCAATTTTCAGCAAGATCGCATATGCCGTTTGCCCGGTAAAGAGCGAACAAACAGACAAAAATAAACACCGGAGCTAATTTTTTTTGGGGGTCAGTGAATTTGAAGTAATCGCTTCGCTCATCCAAATATTTCTGTACAACTAGGCCGCATCGCGAACGCTTTTTCCAGTCGCGTTGATGGATGAGCCTTTTTGGAATATTTCTGTCCAATGATTACGTTTTTAAGTGGAATCTCATTACTTTTTCTATTGATATTACTTGTTAATTATACACCTGTAAAAGGCTTATATTAAAAGCTTTATTTCTATGAATTTTGACAAACTTTTTCAACTTTTTCTTTCAAGAGGCACTACATCACCATAATCGTTATGTAGATGTAAAATATGAACGTTGTAGCGCCACCCGTTTGGTCAGAATCGGCCCAAATATCACGAAAATATCGTATTAAAAGCCACGGGGAAAATCGTAAAAGTACGATTTCAATAATAAATATATTTTTTCAGATGTCTCTAAAATCATAAAATATATAATTTCAGTAATTTTAAAACGTTCCCAGAAAGTTTCATCAATATCGGATTAGCCGTTTGCCAAATATCACGAAAATATCTCTTTAAAAAATGAAAAAAATCGTAGAAGTACGATAATCATAAGAAATATTTGATCGATTATACCAAAAAACGTGGTAGGTCTAAGTTCAGAGATTTCGAAGGCCCCTTCCAATTTTCATCAAGATCGCGTATACCGTTTGCCCGGTAGAGAGCGAACAAACAGACAAAAAAACTAACAAAAACAAAACACCCGAGCTATTTTTCTTGGGGTATAACGTAAGTGAAAAAAAAACACAAAGTTAAATTGAAGTCTTCGCTGCGCTCATCCAATGATTACCTCGGAATCAACCAAAATATCACGAAAATATCGTGTTAAAAATCGGGGTAAAAATCGTAAAAGTACGATTTCCATAAGAAATATTTCTTCGAATATCTCTACTAGGAAAACGCTTGTCCCGCCGCCTTGATAAATGAGCTTTTTTGTAAACTTTTAGTTTGCGTAGGACCACATTTCTTTTGCAAGTGCTTTTTGAATGCATTATAGGTGATTGTTGTCAAGTTTCAATTGTTACTTGTTAATTGTTATTATAAACCTAAAAAAACTCATAATATTTAAACCTTTATTCTATGGATTCTGGCTAACTTTTTCAACTTTTTCTTTCAAAAAGCAATACATCACCATAACCTTAATGTTCATGTGCAATACGAACGTTGTAGCCCCACCCGTTTGGTCAGAATCGGCCCAAATATCGCGCTAAAAATCGAAAAAAATCGTAAAAGTACGACATTCATGAGAAATATTTCTTCGATTGTACCTAAAAACGTGGCAAGTCTAAGTTCAGAGATTTCGAAGGTCCCCTCAAATTTTCATCAAGATCGCATATGCCGTTTGCCCAGTATAGAGCGAACAAACAGACAAAAATACAAAAAAAAAAAAAAAAAACACCCGAGCTAAATTTTTTGGGGGGTCAGTGAAATTGAAGTCTTCGCTTCGCTCATCCAGCTAGGCCGCTTCGCGAACGCTTTTTTTTAGTCGCGTTGATGGTGAAGCTTTTTTGCAAGTTTTTAGTTTGCGTGAGATCTCTTTACATTTGGAAGTGCTTTATGAACGCATTGTAGGTGATTGTTGTCAAGTTTCTATTGTTACTTGGTAATTGTTATTATATACCTATAAAAACTCATATTAAATCCATTATTTCTATGGATTCTGGCTAACTTTTTCAACTTTTTCTTTCAAAAGGTACTACATCGCCATAATCTAAATGTCTGTTTGAAATATGAACGTTGAAGCCCCCACCCGTTTGGTCAGAATTGGCCCAAAATATCACGAAAATATCGCACTACCTAGGCCGCTTCGCAAACGCTTTTGTTAGTCGCGATGATGGATGAGCTTTTTTAATTAGTTTTTAGTTTGCGTAGTATCTCTTTTCTTTTCCAAGTTCATTTTGAACTCATTGTAGATGATTGTAGTGAAGTTTATATTGTTAAATTGTTAATTTTTATTATATTTATAAAAAAAAAACTTACATTAAAACCTTTATTTCTATTGATTCTGGCTATCTTTTTCAACTTTTTCTTTCAAAAGGTACTAATGTCCATGTAAAATATGAACCTTGTTGTCCCACCCGTTTGGTCAGCATCCGTCCAAATGTCACGAAAATATCGCACTTAAATCGGAAAAAAAATATTAAAAGTACGAGTTCGATTGTACCAAAAAACGTGGCAAGTCTAGATTTTGAAAGTCCCCTCCAATTTTCATCAAGATCACATTTATGCCGTTTGCCTGGTAGAGCGCGAACAAACAGACAGCAAAAAAAAACAAAAAAACAAAAAAACACCCAAGCAATTATTTTTGGGGGGTCAGTGAAATTGAAGTCTTCGCTTCGCTCATTAACAAGTTTGTTTGTTTGGTGAGCAAAGAAATGACGCAACCAAATGCTATAAATGACACTGAACACGTAGGTCTATCTCACGTTTTAATCCAAGTCACACTCATTCATGACGTATATTATTAGTTAGATGTTTTAGATAGCCTAGAATGACTTCAGCAGTGTGCTTAGCTTTTCATGCTGGCCAGTTTATCATATGGGTTGAAACCTACGATTCAAACTGCGTGTGCTACCGACTTTAGTATGAAGAAGTATTGCCTACCTGTTGTTGTGACCGAATGACGCCAACTGAACGCGCTGCAGAAGCTACAGCGCGTTACATAACAACTGGTACAAGGCAGCCTAGAGTGAAAGTTGATGCCGACCGGCCGTGATACTGATAATGTGGTGTTTACAGACACGCAGCTCATCGAGATGATATGGAACCACATTAGTGAGCGCCAAAAACATGTAGCCCCATAAACACGCAGGGTGACACGAGGTTTCAACTTTTCAACCTCACGCGATACTATTATTCGGGTGATACCCGGTAAGATACCAGATACCTGTTATCAAAACTAAAATAAACACATTTGATTTAGAGTGTACCCACTCAAACACGCACATACTGATATTTCAGCGTGGGAGTTTTATTTTAAAGCGGATATAGCCAAACCGATAAGCGCCGACGCCAAATTGACGAGCGAACAATGACTAATTGAAAAAAAAAATGGAAATACCGACCCAACTCGTAGGGCACGATTTGGCCGCGGGCGACGCAAGAATCATCAAGGCTATTCGGAACAACATTAGAATTTATTATGTGCCTCGATGGCGATGCTAGGGCTGTTCCAACGTCATTGTGGTAGACCCCCTGCCAAATATAAAACCACACGAAATTACATTTTTGGTATTTGTTTCTGTATTCATTTACTTCCGTTGACTGGTACAAAGTACATATATGGATATATCGTCAAACATTTAAAATACAGTAAAAGAAACCCGAACAAAACGGGCGAAAGCATATAGTAATAGTACTTACAGGTACAGATAGTTATTACAATAAAAATAATAATAATAATAAATAAATAAAATAGCACCAGGCATAAGCAGACAATTAAAAATACCATTCACAGGATTGTTCAGTCCTACATTAATAAAATTTAACAAGGATACAACTAGATAACATATACATGTGCAGCCAACTTCTTACTTACATTTATCATCAATTACTGGAGATGGTTAAGAAATCTTCGAGGCAATAGTACTCCCTCTCCAGTAAATACTTTTTAATCTTGCCCTTGAAAGCAACACCACACGAAGAAGCTTTAATATCGGGAGGAAGTTTGTTAAAGATTTTACTGCACAGATAAGTAGGGCTATGCTTAAACAGTGAACTTTTAAAAGAAGGAAAGACAATGTTTGCTCTTGATCTAGTTTGATGGGTATGATTTTCAGAGTGCACAGAAAATAGTTCTGGGTTTGAATAAACGAAAGTTGCGGCAGATAGAATTAGCTCCGAGGCGACTACGTGAGAATCTGTAAATTAGAGAAAAGAGTTCTACAGGACTGTCGTCTGGAGATACCAGCAATGATCCTAACTGCCCGTTTTTGTATTAAGAAGATCCTGGTGGCATGTGAGGAGGATCCCCAGAAGAGAATGCCGTAAGAGATGATAGAGTGGATATAGGCATGATACACCATTAGAAGTGTGGTGGGATTTACTAGCATTTTAAGTTTTCTTAGCATAAAACAACCACTTAGAAGGCGTGAAGCAGTCAACTGAATATGAGACGACCAATCAAGCGTTTTGTTTAAAGATATCTCTAGAATCGGCGCAAAATAATATCTCAAAACTGATTATAGAGAATATTGTGGTTAGAACGATATAATGTACGAACAAATATTCAAATATAACAATTAGTCGGTAAGAATATCAAATAACATTTTTATTAATAAAATAAATATAAAAAACTAAATTATGTAACACTACAATATTTTTTGTGCAGGTTGTACTTCTCACAAAACCGCATAGCTGTCCATAGGCGTGCTGCGCAGGGGGTAGCAGGGGGTCTTGCCCCCCCCATTAAGCTTAGCGTTCTTGAATATTTGCTATTAATAATTGATAAGAAATAAAAAATAAAGAAATAAATTTCCTTAGTTTTCCGAAACCTTTACCTACCTTTTCTCTCATCATCTGACATTCAATTAAGTTTGATCACAAAATGCCTTATTATTACTTAAGTGTATATACTTAAGTGTAAATAATAGCCATTCTTACTCTCAAATACGTTTGAGGCCCTCCCCCAAAAAGTTAACCCCAAAAAGATTTCGACTCCAGTCAGCTCTAGGGCATGCCCCAGACCCAGTCCCTCCTTCGCCAACGCCATTCCTCCATCGGTATGGCAATCCTGTGACAGTGTTGGATACACCCCCCTCTGAAATGTCAAACGTTAATATGTTACCATGTATGCTGTGTATGTAAGCTCAACATGACAAAACAAATTGACGCACACAAACCACATTGTTTCGGTATTGCATTCAGTCAAATCACTTTTTCAGACGCACCAAAAATGCACTCTTAAAACCCCCGTGCTTGGTCCCGTTGCCAAGGATATACATGCAGGCGCGAATCGCCACCCCCATGATTACGTTCTAGATCCGCCACTGTCCTGTGGCCCCCCCCCCCCCCGTGGAAAATCTACAACGGCTTGGCTTTCTGCTGCATGCAGTTTTGCATTCGATACTGGGCCTCGAATCGAACCACTTCACCAGCTAGCCACACGAATTTCTGAGTAAACAACCAATTCAAGGATTGAATATAGTATAATATTATTTTTGATTTCTATCCTCATTCCCCACTTTTCCCTCAATACCTATATAGGAACACAAGCATGTGGCTAGTTGACAGCTTACTGTCGAAGGACAGTCCAAGTCCCGCGAAAACTGTGATTTAACGCATAATGTCTTTTTATAATGTATAATTTTTGATTCTCATTTTTATTGCTGAATAGTTTTGGAAATAGATTACTAAGTTTTTAATAAAATTATAAGATAACAGTGCGTTGTCAATGCCCTATTATATTTGTAATTTTAAATGTATTACCCGTTATAAAGTTTAACTTTACTCATCTCAACATATAACAATCAAAATGTAATTGATGTCACTATATTTATGGTGTAATTTTTAAACACACTTCAGGCAACACAAAAATCAACGATCAAAATTTATACATTTGGCTCAGTGCGTCCACTATTGGAAATATTTTTATGTAATGGCCGTTACTAAAGTTACCCCCACCCCCCACCCCCCACCCCTACCAGCACAAAAAATACAAAACAAAGTTTTTTGCTGTTATTTCAAATTTTCGGTGATAGGACGATAGACTACGATAGTTTTATTGAGAATTAATATCTAATGAAGGTCATCCAATACAAATATTTTTCTGATCGGTTCGGTCTCTGTTAACCCTGTTCTAAAATGTGTTGATACTTACGTGCAACGTCTTCACGCAGGCGGACGAGATGAGCTTCACGGCCTCCTCTCAAGTCCACGCGCATTCAGCATCCGACTCGATACCCTCGCAGGGGCTTACGTTCAACGTCTTCACGCAGGCGGACGAGATGAGCTTCACGACCTCCTCTCAAGTCCACGCGCATTCAGCATCCGACTCGATACCCTCGCAGGGGCTTACGTTCAACGTCTTCACGCAGGCGGACGAGATGAGCTTCACGACCTCCTCTGCGTCCACGCGCCTTCAACATCCGACTCGATACCCCGGCAGGGGCTTTACGTGCAAACGTCTTCACGCAGGCGGACGAGATGAGCTTCACGACCTCCTCTCAAGTCCACGCGTCTTCAGCATCCGACTCGATACCCTCGCAGGGGCTTACGTTCAACGTCTTCACGCAGGCGGACGAGATGAGCTTCACGACCTCCTCTCAAGTCCACGCGTCTTCAGCATCCGACTCGATACCCTCGCAGGGGCTCGTTCAACGTCCGCAGGCGGACGAGATGAGCTTCACGGCCTCCTCTCAAGTCCACGCGCATTCAGCATCCGACTCGATACCCTCGCAGGGGCTTACGTGCAACGTCTTCACGCAGGCGGACGAGATGAGCTTCACGGCCTAGACTCTAAATACAATTTATTTATTTATTTATACAGAGGGCCACACGTGCACGTGCGTGACTAGCATTCCCGCCATATGGTTTGATAAAACTCAATAAATACTCATACTTGTTGTTAATGTTAGCCCTTGACACATTGCTATTATACAGCCTAACTATTTTGAAACAGATCACAGCCTCTGATATGATTGTATTTTTTCAGCAGTGACCGCAACGGGTCCACAACTGTTCGTTCCGGTAGCGGACGAGCAGCCTTTACCTACTTGATGGTTTCACAGAAACGTTTTTCATATTGAAGAGTTTCAGCTAGAACTAATTGCTCAGGAAGTGGTCGTTTTAGAGTTAATGCAAAGAGATTACTTAAATATTAAAAACTAACGTATGCAATTCAAGTCATTGTTTAAGACTGTTGGATGAGCTCGGACAAACCTGTAGTTAACATCGGTCAGTCTGCGATTAATCTTCCTTCAGTCTGCGGTTAACTTTCCGTCAGTCTTCAGATCATCTACTGTTAATCTGCGGTTAATCTTTGTTCAGATGTGGTAAATCTTCGCTCGGTCTGCGGTTAATCATCGATCACTCTGCGGTACACCACTCTTTGTACACACGTCCTGGCGTCTCATATGCCTCTGCAATAACAAACCCAGGATACTCACAGTTCCCTATCATACAACAACAGCAACGGCAGCATCCAACACCTCTTCCGCACCAGCGAGTATCACTTCAACACTAGCCATCGCTACCATCCTACAAACTTCAAAATCATATCGCGTCTCCGAACGCCGCACTAAGCCCAAAGATCTGGAACATTACAATCGGCATCGTTGAAGCAGTCAAGGAATTAAATCCCAGCCCTATCCTAAATACATTGGCTGACATGCTAGTCTAATAGCTAAATGTTCCCAACATGGCCATGGCCCCTAAATCTCGTAAGCTTTATCATTATTATTTTGTTTTGGAACGCCAATGAAGACACAATTGCAAAAACTCCTGAACTGTTAAACCTTTTAAAAATCAATCGAATTTAAATTACTCTGATAAAAGAGACTCACCTTCTACCCTACCAGAAGTGGACAGTTCCAGGATAATCTGTCATTAGAACTGACTGCCTAAGAGCTACAACGGGAACAGCCATTCTAGTAGCAAACGAAATCAACCATCATCAGCTGGCCCTTCCAACACCGGCCAAACTCCTTGAAGCTACTGCTGTAGAAGTGACCTCTCTGGGAGGACCTCTCCGACTAGTATACGTCTATCACCCACCTCGAGGAAGCATTCACCCCCCGGATATAGAGGGACTCTTTCCAGGAACCACACCCACTGTTGTGGAAGACGACCTGAATTCAAAACATAAGCATTGGAACTCGGTTGTAGAAACCATAGGGGTGCCAAACTACTGTCACACTCCGTGGACTTTGGCTACACGGTTGTAAGCCCTGTCGATCCCACATATTTCTACCTTAGAAATACGACGACGCGGACGTTCTGGACATTGCCATATTCAGAAATGTCAGAGTATCCTACGACCTCAATCGCTCAAGGCGTTGACATCGGACCATGATCCAGTACTTCTGATCCTGGGGAACACTACCCTGGTATCCTCCAAACACACAATTCCAGACTACAAGACAGCCAATTGGGACCTTTTCTGTCAGCTTGTGACCCAAAATCTGAGCAATCCAGTGCTTCTTTTGATTAATCTTAAGAAAATTGAAGAGTGCCTTCTTCATCTTGAGACCTGTGTCGTTTCAGCATTTGTTACGGCAGTTCCCAGGACTACCCGACCAACGCCATCGTACATGGACCTCCCTGCAGGGCTAAAGCGATCGGTTCTAATAAAAAATACTGCCCGTCGACGGTGTCCGGCGTTTCGAACGCGTGACCTGCGCATTGAATACAACAAGCTATGCAGAGAGCTGAGCCGCGATTTTGCTGCACACCGCCGACATCATTATCAGTGGGAGGAAAAACTTCAAATTACGTCAGTTGCCGACCACTCCATCTGGCCCATGGTTAAATCACTATCTAAACGTGGTATTCCCAATTCACCACTGGACACACCATCTGGACCGGCACTCAGCAGCACTGAAAAGGCTAACGCCCTAGCAGACGTTATGGAGAACGCTTTTCAGACTGCTGCTCCTGTCGCCTCATCGCCTAACCTAGACGGACCCATCGAACGCTACTATACAACAACAATATAACCACTTTACCTGCTAGTGACTTGTGCACCTCTGCAGAACTTACGTCAATTCTTAGAGAACTCCGACCAAGGACCCCGGGCCCAGACGGGATAAACAAAACCGTTATACATCAACTTCCTGCGGTTGCTCACTGCCGCCTACTTAGCATAATAAACGCCTCGTTGCGAGCATGCTACTTCCCAGATCCATGGAAAACAGCACGAGTTGACGCCATACCAAAACCAGGATAACCGCCAAGTGATCCAGCAAGCTACCGACCTATGAGTCTTCTCAATCTAGGCCATGGTTTACGAAAAGATCATTCGAACTCGCCTCCAGAGCCACGTGGACGAAAATGCTATCATTCCAGACACTCAATATGGCTTTGTGAAGCAAGCATCAACCGTGCACCAACTGCTAAGATTGTCCAACAAAATTACCCATGGGTTAATTTATTTAATTTATTTGTTTATTAATATTTGCATTTAGCTGTATAACATTTGAAATGTGAGAATGATAGAAAGAGCATATGCCCCAGAGTACGTGAGTACCTGTCAACCTCTAATACAATATAATATAAAATACAATGTCCAAGTTAAATACTTTATCAAATACAACATCAATAAATATTATAAAAAAATGACATAACCTAAACTAAACAATACCTCAACTAACAAAAACAGAACTAAAACCTACTTAAAATAATCTTTGACGGCACTATTAGAACTACTGTCTGTTTTTAATTCATTTGGAAGTGCATTCCATAAGGAGATAGATCGATCGTGAAAACCATTTTGATATGATGATGTTCTAGCCCGTAGAGGTATCAAGGGAATGCCATTATCATTTCGATTTCGAAGTAGCTGTCTTTCGCTAATGGATATTCTTAAGAACGGTTCTAAATCCACCTTACTACACAGCATACGGTCCATACCCCGGACTCCGGACATGGCACGACAGCTGTCTTTCTTGATGTGGCTAAAGCCTTTGATACAGTCTGGCACGCCGGCCTCTTGTTCCTACAGCACCTAATAAGATCATTCCTAAAATATCGATCGTTCAAAGTTTCTTGGCTCGGAGCAGTCTACTTACTACTATACGATCAATTAAAGCGGGTGTACCGCAAAGATCTGAGTTTAAGTCCACTCCTATTCAATATATACTAAGCTGACCTCCCCAAACTTCCTTGGATGGGGGGAATATATATATATAGTTTAGATTGGAGAAGGGTTGTCAGATTGGGAAAGCATAGAGAACATAAAGCCCAGCCTGAAGGGCTGGGGGCGACAAAACTTTTCACCTGCTGATGACAACTGTAGCTAATTTAAAGTTGTTACCTTAATCCACGACGCGTTTCGTCCTTCTGGGACTCTTCAGGCGGATGGTGGCCACTAAAAATCAGCTAACTACATGCAACCAAAACTCACAACACATAACCAAACCTGTGGTAGGGCCACGCATATATATATATATATATATATATAATAACACGACGTGGCAGAGACGACGACTCCGGATTACGCGACGCACCATAACACCAGCGCGGGAAATGACAACACACACATAACAAAAACTTGTAGAAATACAGCCAAACCTTACACACTCAAAAGTAATGAGATCTAAAAAGGGCCAAGCTCATCAGCTACCCTTCCACATTTGCGCATTCTTAATTCATAAACGTACACTGTCCCATAACAACATCCTCGAAACAGCTTCGCAAAATAGAATATGCGATTACTAATTTAAACGTAATAGTTTATCCAAGATCTTTTTTTCTAATTAATTTAACCGTAAACATGCAAATTCTATTTTGCCAAGCTTTTCGAGGATGCTGTTATGGGACACTGTACGTTTATGAATTAAGAATGCGCAAATGTGGAAGGGTAGATGAGCTTGGCCCTTTTTTTAGATCTCATTCCTTTTGAGTGTGTAAGGTTTGGCTGTATTTCTACAAGTTTTTGTTATGTGTGTGATCTCATTACTTTTTCAAGTTCCATTACAAAATTATTTGTTAAAATAAATTTTTATCAAAGTTGATTTAATTTTTATGGTATTAGCAATATCAATAGGATGTAAAATATCTAGGACCGGATTCATGTACATCCTGGATAAAGGTGGTATAACCATGGTATAACGACGGTATAAGGACTGGTTAAGTCTAGGCAACTCACATCAAATTAAAACTTTCCCATGTAAAAACAAACGCACAACTAATGTTATTTTACACAGCCATGTAAATCATCAGATAATCAAAAGAATATTGAAAATTTTCACCATCTTTTGTTTTACATTTTCATTAAAAGTGACAGGAGATAGCGTGAGTTTATTAAAAGAAAAGGCTTATTATTGCCGTAAATTTTGGAATAGCCTAGGACTATCATACCATTGTTTATCTGCATTAGGCTTTTAGTAATCAAAACTAGTTATTTGCACGGAATGTGTCTCAGAACAAGGTTGTGCTGGCCTAGGGTTGGCTAAGAAAGGCCTAGGGCTTGTCAAACATGTAATGTAAGTACTTATTTTATCTAGTCCTATAGCCTAATGGAACTTTAGACCTACACTGTTGTATTATAAATAATTTTCTACATCTGGGCCTAGGTCAGGGACGGTTTCTGATTTGTTTCATGAGAGTATAATGACAACTTTTCTCGTTTCACACATAGAAGCAAAATTTAAATGTCCTCCATTTGTTTACGTATCGCACTTTCCCGCCTAACTCTGCTTTTACCGTCAAACAAGTGTCAAGTAACTATGGTTACTTGTTGATTGTATGCCTAGTGTTTAAGACTTATTTAAAACCTTTATTTGGAAGCCTTCCATCAAACTTTTTCAACTTTTTTTTTCAAAAGAGACTATATTACTATAACCTTAATGTCCATGTAAAATATGAACATTGTAGCCACACCCGTCTGGTCAGAATCGCGGGCCGATTGACACTGACGAATTAGATGTTAGCAGTAGCAGTAGCAGTAGCTAACATCCTTAAAGTGATTTTGAGCATGTTTCAAGCCATTTTTTCACCAAGAAGGAATAATCGTACCCCAATAAAATTTGGCATGTGTTGTCAGGTACCTAAATCCCCTCGATTGTGATAGTTTTCAAGTTCACATCACGTTACATGACGGCTGGGTAACACCTCGAAATCACCCCAACTCTGCTTGGTGTATAAGGTGCTTGAGTGTGTAGCGCACCGCGGCTTGGCTGCGGCGCCCTAACGGGCACCTTGATTAACTGGATAGGCCACAGTAGAGTATAGACCAGCTCCCAGGTAGAACCCCCCCTACGGAGAAATAGAGACCCATATATTATGATAGGTTGATTATTTTAGAGTAGAAATCCACTTGTTGGCCAGTTGGCCCGTGATGGATGCGGTGTACAGGGGTGCCCGGAGGGTCAATTTTAAGAGTGTGTTATCAACAGTTTTTATTTTTTAAGGGCCAAAGCGTTGAACTAAATCTATTTTAGACTTAAGATTCCTGTAAGTAATGAAAAAATAGAATGTCATCAACATTTTTATTTTCTTGTATGTCCCGGAAATACCATTTTTTGACTTTTCCAAAAAAAGTCAAAGCAACCCCGAATTGCCCGTTTAGATTAAAACTTATATATTTTGAAAGGGTTGTTATTTTGGTGTAGAAATACACATGTTGGCTAGTTGGCCAGTGGTGGAAACGGGGTACAGGGGTGCCCAAAGGGTCAATTTTAAGGGGGTGTTTTAAACAGTTTTTATTTTTAACGGCCGAAATGTTGAATGAAATCTATTTTTGACTTAAGATTCGTGTAAGTAATAAAAAAATAGAATGTCATTCACATTTTTATTTAAATGTATGTCCCGGAAATACCATTATTTTACTTTTCCAAAAGAAAGTCAAAATGGCCCCAAATTGCCCGTTTAGATTAAAACTTATATATTTGAAAGAGTTGTTATTTTGGAGTAGACATCCACTTGTTTGCCAGTTGTCCATTGGTGGTTGCGGCATATAGAGGTTTGCAATGAGTAAATTTTAAGGGGGTGTTTTCACATTTTAACGGCCGTTTTGTGAATGATTGCTTGATTGGATATTGCTTAACGTCTCATATTTATGCAACTTGGCTAATCGAGACGAAGGGAGGGACGTAAGGGATGACGCGGGGGGACAAGGGGTGGACAGGCCTGTGCTGGTCAGAACCAGCCACAAGCGTATGGGGAGGGCAGGGGTTCTCCCACGTCGTGGTCGTCTCCGTCTGTGTCATCATCCATCCGTGTTGTTATTGTCGTCGCCGTCGGGGATGTAGTCAAAGGGAAAAGTCCCCGACGACGACCCAGAGCTCGCCATTAGTTTCAGGGAGAAAAACTCCCTTAATCACGGGCCAAACCACGAGAAGGTTGCGAGTTGGAATTTGATGGAATTCTGATTCGTGCCAATAATGTAAAATGGCGTGTCATGCACATTTTTATTTTCTGATATTATGTCCCGGAAATAAATTTTTCAACTTAAAAAAAATTAGTCAAAATGGCCCCAAAAAGCCAGTCTTGGTTTAAATTTATTGTTATGAAAGCGTGGTTATTTTGGATATAGAAATCCATATTTTTGCCAGTTGTTCAATGTTGGATGCGACGTACATGGGTATCCAAAGTGTAAATTTTGTTCCGGCCTTTGGAGTTCAAAGGAAATAATTTAAAAACAAACTATTTTGGGACAACGTTTCTATCAAACTGTCACAAGACGACACTAGTCTTTATAAATGAATTAAAACAGAATGAGTAGACTACTGAGGCACTACTATGGCTACTAGCAGTGAGGATTCGTGGTGAGGCCGATATTCAAGATGCGTCACTGATGTTGTGATCTCGATATCTCGATACGACGATACGATGTTGTTCGTTCTCTTTTGACACTGACGCCTTCATCCTATTGTTCAAAAACGCTCAGCGAGTAAACCAACAAGCACTTGCATGTACCGGCTTTGGAGACTAGAGTTTTTAATTTACGTCAAGTAAGGAATTTCTAATGGATGAGCATGTATTGTTCTTGAATCAATTCATGCTTTTCATGCTTTTGACAACATAATTTATTTTGTTCGACGAAGAAAGCGTTAACCTTTTTTTTTTTAACTATTAGGTAATCACTTCGAATTGGAGGACACTTATATGTTGCATGACAACTCAGATGTTAGGGAAACTAAGGTTTTTTTGTGTTTTTGTTGTTGTTTAAGTACACACACATAACAAAAACTCGTAGAAATACAGCCAAACCTTACACACTCAAAAGGAATGAGATCTAAAAAAAGGGCCAAGCTCATCTACCCTTCCACATAAACGTACAGTGTCCCATAACAGCATCCTCGAAAAGCTTGGCAAAATAGAATTTGCGATTATTAATTTAACGTAATAGTTTATCCAAGTTCTTTTTTTCTAATTAATTTAAACGTAATAACATGCAAATTCTATTTTGCCAAGCTTTTCGAGGATGCTGTTATGGGACACTGTACGTTTATGTGGAAGGGTAGATGAGCTTGGCCCTTTTTTTAGATCTCATTCCTTTTGAGTGTGTAAGGTTTGGCTGTATTTCTACAAGTTTTTGTTATGTGTGTGATCTCATTACTTTTTCAAGTTCCATTACAAAATTATTTGCTAAACTATAATATTTTTATCAAAGTTGATTTAAATTCTATGGTATTAGCAGTAACAATATAGGATGTAAAATATCTAGACCCGGATTCATGTACATCCTGGGTATAGGTGGTATAACCATGGTATAACGACGGTATAAGGACTGGACCCCAATTCTTGAGTTCGTGGGAGATGAGTTGAAAACGCAATTTGAAAACGAAGTCGTTTTCGTTTTCGAAGGAATTGGTATTCTTGAACGGTATCGTGGAAAACGTCATGGGTTGTGAGTTGAAAGCATTGATATTAAACCCCTATAGTAGGCTAGATTAGCAGTCTCCTATACCTCCGCACAGGCGCGAGCGTAGCAAATTGAAGACTCAACCGGCCCATTTCAAGATGGCGATTTGGTGTTTTAATTTATGCTTTTTTAATGCAATAAAGTATTTTACTGGATTGTTTGATATGGTTTTAGCTTGTGCAGCATGGTATTAAACAAAAGAAACAATACGAAGTTGATTGTATAAAGGAATTTAGTAATCATTTGAAGTTAAAGGCTAGTATGCTTACCTGTCAACCTGGCGGCAATCTTGAGAACTATTTGGCCACAAATCGCTCCAATTGATTAACATGTAAACTGTCATTTTAAGATGGCTTCTAATTGTACCGGAAGTGGAACCACCGACTGCTGGTCTAGCCAATTATATAGGATGTCTATGGTTGAAAGAGTATCACGAAATCCAAACACTTTAAAAAGATTTGCGTATAGCAAAGAGCTCGAAAAAGTTCTATATTTATTCTAGATGGCATTGCCTTCATAAACGCGGGCCAATCGAAAGACAAGTTGTATGAAATGATTTGATTGTTGCAATTATGTAAACAAACAGATGAGCAAGTTCATATCAGAACAATGTTGTGCTGGCATAGGGTTGGCTAGGCTTGTCAAACATGTAATGTAAGTATGAATTTTACTAGTCCTATAGCCAAATGGAACTTTAGACCTACACTTTTGCATTATAAATAATTTTCCACATCTGGGCCTAGGCCAGGACGGTTTCTGATTTGTTTTATGAGAGTATAATGACACCTTTCTCGTTCCACACAAAGAAGAAAATTTTAAATGTCCGCTATTTGTTTACGTATCGCACTTTCCCGCCTAACTCTGCTTATACCGTCAACAAGTGTCAAGTAACTATGGTTACTTGTTGATTGTATGCCAAGTGTTTAAGGCTTATTTTAAAACCTTTATTTGGAAGCCTTCCAACAAACTTTTTCAACTTTTTTTTTCAAAAGAGACTATATTTCTATAACCTTAATGTCCATGTAAAATATGAACATTGTAGTCCCACCCGTCTGGTCAGAATCGCGGCCGACGTATTAGATGTTAGCAGTAGCAGTAGTAGGCAGTAGCAGTAGCTAACATCCTTAAAATGATTTTGAACATGATTCAAGCCATTTATTCACCAAAAAGGAATAATCGTACCCAATAAAATTTGGCATGTGTTGTCAGGTACCTAAATTCCCTCGATTGTGATAGTTTTCAAGTTCACATCACGTTACATGACGGCTGGGTAACACCTCGAAATCACCCCAACTCTGCTTGGTGTATAAGGTGCTTGAGTGTGTAGCGCACCGCGGCTTGGCTGCGGCGCCTAACGGGCACCTAGATGGATTACTTGCCTTGTACTAGTATAGGGAGACTAGTACTGTTGATGTTCATGAGACTTGCTACCATCTTTTTCAAAAACGACTCTAAAAGTTGTCATCGTCTAAACCACTAACAAACTACAACGGCACTGATCTCGGCTTACTACCACCTTGCAAATCATCTTTACGTTTGCATATTATTCTGCTTGCAACTGATCATGCAATGCTATGATGATGTAAACTGTAAAGCAACAGACGCAGGGGACGATATACATGAACAACACGATCATGGCTAGTCGGTAACACCAGATTGACTTCTCTACACGTGACCCGAAGGCTACGTGCTCCCAAATGAGCTGATGTTGAAAACGCAAAACGATGGATCCGATGTTGAAGATGATCCTAGAGACATCGAAATTAAAACAGGCAGAGACGTTGTTGAGAGTGAAGATATGCGAAGATGGACTTGAATTCACAACAAAACGGAAAATTAATATTATATGCAGAAAAGTCCGTTAAAGGTTCATTTTCAAGGTATAGTTAGGCATATACTTACCGCCCAAAATGGGTTTTGCAAAATTTTGCATTTTTACTCCCCTGTTATTTCCAACCGCCACTGGGTAACTTGCAAACATGTAAATGTATACTCCAAAATAATACCCTATCAGAATATATCAGTTTAAACCACAACAGGCAGCTTGGGATTATTTTGAGTTCTTTATCTGGAAAAAGTCTAAAGTTGTATTTCCGGGACATGCAAGAAAATAAAAATGTTATGACTCTCCATTTTACAATCTTGACACGAATCAAAATTCTTAGATAATTTTACCTCAACGATTCGGTCGCAAAAAAATAAAAACGGTTGAAAAAACTCTTAAAACATTCTCATCGGACACCCCTGTACGCCATATTCACCACTGGACAACTGGCAAACGAGTGTATTTCTACTCCAAAATACTAACCGTATCATAATATATCAGTTTTAACCCAAACGGGCAATTTTTTTTTTTTATAATTATTTGCATTTATTTGTATACAACAATTGTCATGTAATATAAACAATAAATGCGAGAGTGACAGATAGAGCGTCTGCCCCATAGTACGTGAGTACCTGTCACCCTCTAATACAATTATTATAATAAAATACAATGTTTAAGTTAAATACAGTATCAAATACAACATCAATAAATATTATAAAATCACTACATAACCAAAACTAAACAATATTTCAACTAACAAAAACAGAACTACAACCTACTTAAAATAATCTTTGATGACGCTATTGAAACTACTGTCTGTTTTCAATACATTTGGAAGTGCATTCCATAAGGAGACAGATCGATTGTAAAAACCATTTTGATATGCTGATGTTCTAGCCCGTGGAGGTATCAAGGGAATGCCATTATCATTTCGAAGTAGCTGTCTTTCGCTAATGGATATTCTTAAGAACGGATCTACATCCACCTTATTATATACAGCATACCCCTCAACAACTTAACATCAGCTTGCTTACAAAAATTTGAAATTGAAGGAATCTCACATAGATTGCGGCGTGCAGTAGCACTGGGGTTGAAACTAGCCTTACCTAAAATAATTTTAGTGGCTCAATTCTGTGTGCGTTCAAGTTTGCATATATTTTGCTGAGTAGTTGGATGCCATCCGCTTAAATTCCATAATATGTTAAAACAGGTCTAATTAGAGTAAGGTAAGCGGTTTGAATTGTACGTTGCCGACTCCTACCAATACTTCTATTCACAAACACAAGCAAGGAAGCAGCTCTGTTACGAACAAAATCTGTTTGCATATTCCATTTCAAGTCATTTGTGATGTTAATGCCTAATAGTTTTTCAGAATTAAAAATGGAAATCAGGGAATCTTCTAGTCTATGTACTGTTGAAGGGATTTCTAGAACGAGAAAAGCGTACATATTTAGACTTCTCACAGTTTTTTTTCATCCCATTTAAAGAACACCAATGTTCTATCGACACCAAATCCTTTTGAAGCTCTTGAATATCTTTCATAGAGGCTAGTTGACGAAAAATGGTAGTATCATTAGCAAATTGAATAACTTGAGAAGAAACATACATAGGTAAGTCTAGAAAATATACGATGAAAAGTAACGGACCAATCACAGAACCTTGTGGAACACCGGAAGTGACTTTAATTGGGTCAGATTTTGCTCCTTGAAATATAACAGACTGATTTCGATTTAAGAGAAAATAATTTTATCCACGTTAAAACATTCCCTTGAACTCCGTAACCTAAAAGTTTAGATCTAGGGCGAAGGTCGTTCGCCCGCAGCCAAGCGCACGCGACTGCTAAAAGGCGATGACTAACTCGACCCTGTTTACTCCTACCCGAGTTGGGGGGTTTTCATATATCTGCACACGCCGTCCCGAAAGATTTACAATCTTGAAACTCGGTATATGATCTGATATGTGGTCCATGACAAAGCAAAAAAAAATCAGCCCGATCCGATAACCCGTTCTGTGTTAAAAAAGTGCGTAAAAATCGAAGAAAATCTTCCGGCTGGCTGGTTGGTTGGTTGGTTGGGGGTGGGATTCTGACAGAGAGGAATAAGAGCCTACAGAGAAAACGGTTCATCTTAGAACTATGAAACTTGGACCACACTTAGATGTACCTCAGACTCACATACTTCCGCCGAGAGGCAAGCAATATTCCACCCCCAACAACCCCTAAATCATCCCCTAAAGTTAAAATAATTCATAGCTCTAACCCAAAATTGAATTTTATAATCAAATTAGTTATCAAAATTATGTTCTTATGTGTTTTAACCCAATCGGCCTATTCTCATTATATAAACCACATTTTGTCAACCTCCATCCCTAATAGTTTATATTATTTTTACCTTGATTTCCAGCATTCACCACGAAGGCACCTAATGAGTTATCATCATGAAATTTAACATGATGGTACAACATAATGTGAAAAATAATCCGCTGAGAGGCCCCTAAAATTGGAATAATTCATAACTCTAATCTAAAATTGATGTTTTATTCAAATTAGTTATAAAAATTATGTTCTAATGTTTTTTAACCCGATCGGCCTATTCTTATTTCCTTCACCACATTTTTCAACCCCCATCCCTTATAGTTTATATTATTTTTACCTTGATTTCCAGCATTTACCATGAAGGCACCTAATGAGTTATTAGCATGAAATTTGGCATGATGTTACATACTTATATAAAAAATAATTCGCCGAGAGAGGCAAGCGATATTCCACCCCCAACACCCCCTAAAATTGGAATAATTCATAGCTCTAACCCAAAATTGTATTTTTATTCAAATTAGTAAATAATGTTTTAATGTGTTTTAATCCAATCGGCCTATTCTCATTTCCTAAACCACATTTTTTCAACCCCCATCCCTAATAGTTTATGTTATTTTTACCTTGATTTCCAGAATTCACCATGAAGGCACCGAATGAGTTATCAGCATGAAATTTGGCATGGTGGTGCATAATAATATGAAACAATAATCCGCCAGGAGGCAAGCGATATTTCTCCCCCACGGTTCCCTACCACCCTTAACTTTGGGAAAAACTTTAGGTCGTATTTAATACAATTTTAATATTTTAATTGCTGATTAAAATTATGCGGTCAATGTGTTATATTCCGGTCAACAATTATCATTCACACAAACACCCAAGACGACATTAACCATAGGAAATTTAATAAAAACATTGTATATTGCCAACTACAGATTGTAAACAAAAACAAAAGATGGTAGCTTTTGTTTCTACACAATCTGTTTTAAAAGGCACTGTATCCACCTTTACATTTATTTTACGTTTTTTACGCCTTGATATGAAACAAACAACAAAAAGATGTGATATCCCCCAAAAATACAAAAAATTGTAAAAAAAAAAAAAAACGGCAGCCAAGCTCTCCTTCCATAGTCTCCGGCTGTGAATGCTGTGAAATATAGAAGTTGAGCCAAGCATTTCATTCTTTCTCCCTAGTTTCGCATTGTTTAAACTCAAAATCATAAAAAAAAATACTTGGGTGTTGATTTTGGTACGAGGACTCTTAAAATAAAAATATAATACAGTATAATGTAACACATAACAAAAACTTGTAGAAATACAGCCAAACCTTACACACTCAAAAGGAATGAGATCTAAAAAAAGGGCCAAGCTCATCTACCCTTCCACATTTGCGCATTCTTAATTCAGAAACGTACAGTGTCCCATAACAGCATCCTCGAAAAGCTTGGCAAAATAGAATTTGCGATTATTAATTTAAATGTAATAGTTTATCCAAGTTCTTTTTTTCTAATTAATTTAAACGTAAACATGTAAATTCTATTTTGCCAAGCTTTTCGAGGATGCTGTTATGGGACACTGTACGTTTATGAATTAAGAATGCGCAAATGTGGAAGGGTAGATGAGCTTGGCCCTTTTTTTAGATCTCATTCCTTTTGAGTGTGTAAGGTTTGGCTGTATTTCTACAAGTTTTTGTTATGTGTGTGATCTCATTACTTTTTCAAGTTCCATTACAAAATTATTTGTTAAAATATAATATTTTTATCAAAGTTGATTTAATTTTTATGGTATTAGCAATATCAATAGGATGTAAAATATCTAGGCCCGGATTCATGTACATCCTGGGTAAAGGTGGTATAACCATGGTATAACGACGGTATAAGGACTGGTTAAGTCTAGGCAACTCACATCCAATTAAAACTTTCCCATGTAACAACAAACGCACAACTAATGTTATTTTACACAGCCATGTAAATCATCAGATAATCAAAAGAATATTGGAAATTTTCACCATCTTTTGTTTTACATTTTCATTAAAAGTGACAGGAGATAGCGTGAGTTTATTAAAAGAAAAGGCTTATTATTGCCGTAAATTTTGGAATAGCCTAGGACTATCATACCATTGTTTATCTGCATTAGGCTTTTAGTAATCAAAACTAGTTATTTGCACGGAATGTGTCTCAGAACAAGGTTGTGCTGGCCTAGGGTTGGCTAAGAAAGGCCTAGGGCTTGTCAAACATGTAATGTAAGTACTTATTTTATCTAGTCCTATAGCCTAATAGAACTTTAGACCTATACACTGTTGTATTATAAATAATTTTCTACATCTGGGCCTATGTCAGGGACGGTTTCTGATTTGTTTTATGAGAGTATAATGACAACTTTTCTCGTTTCACACATAGAAGCAAAATTTAAAATTCCTCCATTGTTTACGTATCGCACTTTCCCGCCTAACTCTGCTTGTACCGTCAACAAGTGTCAAGTAACTATGGTTACTTGTTGATTGTATGCTTAGTGTTTAAGGCTTATTTAAAACCTTTATTTGGAAGCCTTCCAGCAAACTTTTTCAACTTTTTTTTCAAAAGAGACTATATTACTATAACCTTAATGTCCATGTAAAATATGAACATTGTAGCCCCACCCGTCTGGTCAGAATCGCGGGCCGATTGAAACTGACGAATTAGATGTTAGCAGTAGCAGTAGCAGTAGCTAACATCCTTAAGTGATTTTGAGCATGTTTCAAGCCATTTTTTCACCAAGAAGGAATAATCGTACCCCAATAAAATTTGGCATGTGTTGTCAGGTACCTAAATCCCCTCGATTGTGATAGTTTTCAAGTTCACATCACGTTACATGACGGCTGGGTAACACCTCGAAATCACCCCAACTCTGCTTGGTGTATAAGGTGCTTGAGTGTGTAGCGCACCGCGGCTTGGCTGCGGCGCCCTAACGGGCACCTAGATTTTGTATTGTAGTGCGGTTCCTAAGCCAACAATATTGCAAATAGTGATACTAGCATGAAAATTTGCATACTTACTAATTCGACTATAGGGAATCCAAAAATTGATGGCTCCACGATGGAGTCTTATTATTTAACTATTAATTAATTAGGTAATTAAAATTATTTAGTTAATTTTATGATACGAATTTCAAAGTGTCAATAAGTAAGTCATGTTTGGTATCAATCAAAAGCATTTTTCACATTGAAAAAGAAAAAAAATACATTGAAAAAATATATTGTTATATACTTTGATATAGTTAAATATGTTGATTTTGCTGATTTTTTAGTTTTTGAACCAAAAGATCAACGTTTAAGTAAAATTTCTTCTAACCAATGATATCACAGTGTTCACAAAAAAGCTGGTAACTATAGTTAATATATAATTTTTAAATTTTCAATCATAGTAATAACAATATATTTAATACAAATTACAATATGGCGTAAAGATGTCTAACTATGGTACAAAATATGATCCCAACTTAAAAATTTAGCAATCTTAAAGCTTTTGTTATGAGAAATTCGAAAATAATTGGCTCCACGCCGAGTGTTTAGTATTTAAATATTAATTGATTAATCAACATTAATTAGTTAATTTAGTTCAAAAATTTCAAAGTGAAGATAAATTTGTAGTGTTTGGTATCAATTGAAAGCATTTTTCACCAATAAAAGAAAAAAAATACGTTGAAAGAATATATTGAAATGTATTTATGTTGTAGTTAAATATGTTGATTTTGTGATTTTTTAGTTTTTGAACCAAAAGATCAAATTTTAAGTAAAATTTCTTCTAACCAATGATAACACAGTGTTCACAAAAGAACTGGTAACTATAATTAATAACTCATTTTTCAATTTTCAATAATCGTAATAAAATATATTTTACACAAATAATAAATTTTCTTACATTGAAAAGTAACAGAAACATGTTGTGTGACGTAGCAAAATGCATCATTTGACTTATAACAAAATCTTTATCAATCTTAAAGAGGCTAAAAACCCCAAAAATTATTTTTTACCACGTGATCTATAGCACAATACTACACTAAAATGACCGTTTAAAAAATTATATCTTGTAACTGTGATTTAACACGAATTTTTGAATTTTTTTGATCCAGAAATTAGCGAAAATTGGTGTTTTGGGAAATTTCTTGAATCGGCTTTAACCTGCTTCTTTTTTGGTCCACATAGATACTAGAGCATAGTACCAATCTAAAATGCCCCTTTATAACATCGTGTCTTGAAACTGTGCCCAAATGTAGCCTCAAACACGCAAAAATATGCGTTCCAAAATCACACCCCAACTTGATAATCAGCATATTTTGACCAAACTACTTGCCCAAATTACAAAACAAAATATATAGAATTTACAGAAAAGGCTGTAGAGTACGTCAATAAAGGCCAATATTTTTTTGGATCAAAATCCTCCAAGGTCACGGAGCTTAAAGATCGTCCCCATGTTATTTCTTATGGGAGATTTTTGCCGATGGGACCTAGCTCGAAAAATGTCATGTTTGACAATTTTTTGGGAGGTTATAGTGGCCCCAATAAATTTTCTGTTAATTGCTAAATTCATTACTAGTTAGCCTGAATGAAATATATTTTTTGAGTTTAGCGGTTAAATACCCCTTTAAAGATTTTGTAATAAGAATTTCGAAAATTACTGGCTCCAGGGTGAGTTTTGAGTATAACTATGAATTTTAAATTAATTACTTAATATGTTATTATTTACTACAATTCAGAAATTAAAAAAGTCCGCCCCAACCGGGAATCGAACCACGGATCTCCCGCATTCCAGACAGGCGTCTTAACCACTAGACCATCAGGACGGGTACATTCTAAGCTCTGAATTGTAGTTGCATTATACATCTGAATGGATGGAACAGTACTGTTGTTAGTACAGTGTGTTGTGTTGTGTGAATGTACCCGTCCTGATGGTCTAGTGGTTAAGACGCCTGTCTGGAATGCGGGAGATTCGTGGTTCGATTCCCGGTTGGGGCGGACTTTTTTAATTTCTGAATTGTAGTAAATAATAAAAATTACACCTACGGGAGTGTTTCCCGACTAACCAAATCGAGAAATACTTAATATGTGTCCAAAAATGTCAAAATGAAGATAAATTTGTCATGTTTAGTATCAAATAAAAGCATTTGTCACCAGCAGAAAGGGAAAAAAAGATGAAATAAATTTTACTTTTACGTTGATTTCTTGGTTCCAAAACTTAAAAATCCACAAAATCAAAATATTTAAAAAAACATATTTAGTTTCAATATATTTTTTAATATATTTTTTTTCTTAGTTTTGGTGACAAATGCTTCCATTTGATACCATACATGACAAATTTATCTTTACTTTGAAATTTTTGGACACAATCAAGTTATTAATTTAATTGATCAATCATATTAAATACTCAAAACTCAGCCTGGACCCAGTGATTTTCGAAATTCTTATTACAAAATCTTTGAGCTTGATATAAACAAGTCAAATTATGCATTTTGATACGTCACACAACATGTTTCTGTAACTTTTCAATTTAAGAAAATTTGTTAATTTGTGTAATTTATATTGTAATTACTATTATTGAAAATTAAAAAAGATATATAAATTATAGTTACCAGTTTATTTGTGAACACTGCGTTATCATTGGTTAGAAGAAATTTTACTTTGAATTTGATCTTTTGGTTTAAAAACTAAAAAATCACAAAATCCACATATTTAACTATAACATACATATATTTCAATATATTTTTTCAACGTATTTTTTCTTAATGTTGGTGTAAAATGCTTTCAATTGATACCAAACACTACAAATTTATGTTCACTTTGAAATTTTTGGGCTAAATTAACTAATATATGTTGATTAATCAATTAATATTTAAATACTAAACACTTGGCGTGGAGCCAATTATTTTCGAATTTCTCATAACAAAAGCTTTAAGATTGATAAATTTTTAAGTTGGTATCATATTTCGTACCATAGTTAAACATCGCTACGCCATATTGTAATTTGTATTAAATATATTGTAATTACTATTATTGAAAATTGAAAATGATATATTAATTATAGTTACCAGCTTTTTTGTGAACACTGTGATATCATTGGTTAGAAGAAATTTATCTTTTGGTTCAAAAACTAAAAAATCAGCAAAATCAACATATTTCACTATATCATAAATTATGTTTATTACAATATATTTTTTCAATGTATTTTTTTTCTTTATAAAGGTGAAAAATGCTTTTGATTAATACCAAACATGACTAATTTATTGACACTTTGAAATTCGTATCATAAAATTAACTAATTAATTTTAATTAATTAATTAATAGTTAAATAATAAGACTCTATCTTGGTGCCATCAATTTTTGAATTCCCTACATAACAGTCAAATTAGTAAGTATGCAAATTTTCATGCTAGTATCACTATTTGCAATATTGTTGGCTTAGGAACCGCACTATTGTTAGTTCATTGACAATAACTGTCTCATAAATATCTAATGAGATTGGGTATATAGTTTGAAGAGTGGTGTAGCTGTGTTTATTCATTGAGATTTACTTTCATATCGCGAACTAAGTTCTGATAAATGAAAGAAGTGTTGTGTACAGTCAACAACTGTACACTGTCCCTGAACCCATTACTACAATAATCTCTGCAATCATATTCCACCCCCCACTTCCACTTCCACCTTAAAAAGGGGGAGGGGGAGCAACACAGAAGAAAAGAAGTTAAAGAAGAACAAGAAACTGAACAAATAGAACTATAAAAATCCAAAATGTGTTATTTAATTATTAATTTTATTTAAAAATGTGATCTATATCAACGTTTCACAACAAGAACAAAGAAAGACATGATTATTTAACAGTTTAATTTTAACCTTTTGTTTTTGGTTATTTGTTTATTTGTTTTCCTGTACATGATTGTGTATTTTTGCAACTTGACATAGATGTATTTGTACCATTTGATGTAAAATATGTTATATGTTTCATAAATAAACAGATCTTAAAAAAAAAAAAAAAAAAAAAAAAAAACATTCAGTATTCACCGTGAATAAATCACGTCATATTGCTACTGATGAATGTTTTGACTTCACTCATACTTGAATGGAGAGCTCCGCGTTATGGTGTTCTCTCTCCTACTTCCCAACTGCGTATGACTGGGCTCCCCGGCTGGCGAGTTGCAGGACTCAATGCAATGCCCAAGTTTACTGGTTTTTCCCCATTTTTTTATCACACAAGAGCGGGAAATTCCTTTTAATTATTTGAATGGAGACCTGTATTTTAATATAACAGTGCCAATTTCTAATAAGTATGTGCTGTAAAACTGTGATTATTGGTTAGTTTCAAATTATTATGGTTTAGGGCCTAAATTATTAGATGACCTTTTACCTTCGCCATAAATACAGACATTTATTCTTTATTTTTGTTGTGGGAATAATTTGTGACAAAGCGAGTGGTCACACGTTGCGTATCTTTTTATATTTCACAAATTAGTTATTAAAGGTATTATGTATGAACTTTTTTCAGGAAAACAAATCATTTTCCAAAATTTGAGTTTTATATTACAATATTCGGTGACGTATGAAATTTTTGTTCTCCCTCCCCCCCGCCCCCCTTCCAAGCCCCAAACCACCAAACCAGTGGACTTTTGAGGACTCCTTTTGGCAATTTGATCAGAATATCATAATAAGTTTTGGATCCAAAATTTCACGCTTCTGTCACAAAACCCCTAATTGTTATGAAATCGGCTCTTATCCGCTTGACTATAAACATGTTGGGTGGAATCGACAGTGGCCGCTACCGGAAGAGAATGCGTGGTGGTGGGGAAAGGAAAAGTTAGCCAATTTGGCCTATTGTTGTTGTTGTTGTTGTTGTTGTTGTTGTTGTTGTTGTTGTTGTTTCTTCTAGCGGTGGTGAGAACCCTTCCGCTGCAATTTGGCCTAACGATTGCATCTTATAGTTGGTGGAAGACGGATTAGGCCTTGATGGGTGACTCGACTGCCTTACCGACTGCTGCAGCGGCCATCGTCCATACCACCCAACACGTTTGTAGAAAACCCGCTCTCACGGCACCGTGTGGCAGGATGGTAGCGGGTTAGACTCTTGGTCCAAAGGTCCCCGGTTCAAATCTCCGTGGTGGTAATTTTTTTTAGAATCCATTCTTTATGTAAAACTCCCATTTGGGGTGAAAGTCCTTTATATTTTAAATAGAAACGTTAAAGGTGTTGAAGGTTATTTTTGTTTATTTTTTTATTATAATTAATAAAACTCCTTTCCACGTAAAAGTACTTTATATTTTAAATAGAAACGTTAAAGTTTTTGTAGGTTTTTTTTGTTCATGGGTGAAAACAAATAATTAAACGTCTTCTCGGGTCTTCATATTTTTAATAGAAACGTTAAAGGTTTTGAAGTTTTTTTTTGTTGTTGGATGAATAATCAATCTTCTTTTCAAATGAAAGTCCTTTATATTTCAAATAGAAACGTTAAATGTTTTGTAGGTTTTTGTGTATTTTTTCACGTCCGCTATATTGCATAATATTTTTATTACTTTTATTATTATTATTATTATTATTATTATTATTATTATTATTATTATTATTATTTATTTATTTATATTTTATTTTTAAATAATAGTTAGTAATTATTAATTCCTTATTGAGTGCACAGCAAACATGGGTTACTTGGTTAGACAACGCCCCCAACCACGTGACGCGCCAACTACTTTTATCGACCTTATAGGTCACCCATCAAGGCCTAACGAACGACTAATAGTTGGTTGCCTCTAGAGCCCTCTGTTGAAGAGCAGCGGAATTTCTTGGTACAAGTCTCGGTGTCTCATTCAACGTGAGAAAAGTTCTCAGCACTGTCGCTAGACTGCAACACGAGATTGGTTAGCCCGTGGGTTACTTTTAATGTCGATAAAAGTGAATCGTTTATTGTTGAAGGGATAAGTCACTCAAAGGTAGTTGCTGAGATAACTAAAAAACAAACTGTCCAGATATTCATGAATCCAATTGTCACATATTTAATTGTCATATTTTGAAAGTAATTGATTGGATGAGCGTAGCGAGCGAAGCGAGCGAAGCGAAGATTCCATTTCACTACACTGGAGAAAAAAATCCGGAATGTTTTTTTTTTTTTTCCTTTCTTTCTTTCTGAATTTTTGTCTGTCTGTTAACACGATTCCGGCTAAACCGATACTCCGATTGCGATGAAATTTTATGGAGGCCTTCAAAATCTCTGAACTAAGAACTGCCACGTTTTTGAGCGCAATCGAAAAATTATTTCTCATGAAAATCGCAATTTTACGATTTTTTTCGATTTTTAAAAAATTTCTTCGACTTATAACTCCTACATACTTTATCCGATTGTAATGATGTTTTCACAGAACCTTAATTTTATGAATTGATATATTCTTGTGAAATTTGAGCGTAATCAAATAATTATTTCTCATGAAAATTTCAATATTACGATTTTTTCCTTTTTTAAAATTACGATTAATTAAAAAAAAATAAGTAAATTTTTTATTTAATTTGATTTAATTTAAAACAAATTTCAACAAAGTTCTGATTTTTTCACAGAACAACAGAAAATCCGCAAAACACATGGCAGCTCAATTCACCAATTACGCTTGTTATGTATGTATGTGGGTGTAGGTAAGGCTCGTAATAATGCATAGCCATGATTATCTGGTAAGCTTTAAAGCATCATTTATTATAAAACTTGTACTAAATCTACTACATGATATTGTGCATGAGATTGTCAGAAGGAAGCGACGCCATACTCTTTTATACACCGCCTTGTAAATGTGGCGAGGCAAGTAAGCGGGAGGTTTGAACTTTGAATACACCACAATTCTCCCCCCTCAACAGTATACCTACAATGCATAAAAGTAGATTGCAAAGTCATACGTGAGCTTAGGTACCAATAATGAAATGAAATAATGAAAATGATTTGGTACTTGTAGCACAATATTCCAAAACAGTAACTAACTAAGATTGTAATACAGGAATCAGTTTTTTTAGGAACATACTATGCAACCTTGTAAAACTGGAATGAAATTAACCTAAAACTTAAAGATTTAATAATTGAATCAACAAAAGCATCATGATCCAAAAACTAACAATGATAATCCTTCAAATAGGATGGTGGCTTTGTAGCCCTGTGAAGAGTGACGACTAGTTGAGTTTGAGTTACTCAGTCCAATTAGGGATTTTGAAGGTGTCAACTCAACAGGAGACTGAACCCTAAACGTAGATAGTTCCTGGGAATCTGTACAACGTTCTTGTACAGAATTATCATTTTGTATAACACCACTGGAGTTGCCAGCATCTGGTGGCATCACAGCACTATTCGGGACTTGGGAAGCTTCGGGAAAGAGCCCGCCCCTTGCTACCACTGGTACCACCGAACTTCTGCGTAGAACTTGGTCTAGATGTACGCGTCGTACTGCTCCACTGGCATCTTCGACGGTGAAGTTCCTGGGCCCGTGTACTTCCGATATTTTCCCAGACAGCCACTTTGGTCCAGGACCATAGTTGCGGTACATCACTGAGTCCTCTTCTGCAAATTGTCGGCTAGGAAAGTCTGATTGTTGAGCTTGAACAGCCACACTCTCCCTCTCCACAGAAGTCTTGTTGTTGGGATGTAATTTATCGAGCATTGTGTGGATTTTTCGGCCCATTAGCATTTCTGCCGGAGTCACCCCGTACTGGTACTGGGTGTAGTCCTCAGAGCTAACAAAATGTTTCCCAACTCCAAACGCCACTTATCCGCCGTGAACTTTCGTAAGTGTTGTTTAACCGTCTGAACATAACTTTTCTTGCCAAACCGTTAGATGCAGGCGAGTAAGGTGCGGAGGTTATGTGTGTAATCTGGTTTTTGTAAAGAAAGTTCTTGAACTCCTCTCCTTTGAATGCTGCCGCATTATCTGAAACGATCTCATCGGGAATCCCGTAGTCCGTGAACATGTCTCGGAGAACGTCAATCGCTGTCTTTGCCGTAAGTGACCCCCGGGTGTTCTTCACAACTGGCCACTTAGAGTAAGCGTCCACAGCTATGAAGAATGTATGTCCTTCCGTAGGCCCTGCAAAGTCAATGTGTATACGCGACATCGGTCGACTGGGGACACTCCATGGAATCACGTTCGATGTTGTGGGTGCACGCTTGTTTGCAGCACAAGATGTACACTGGCCAATCATTTCTTCGATTGCTGGTCCATGTTTGGCCACCAAACATAACTCCTGGCCTTTGCCTTTGTCGCAACGATTCCCTGATGGACTGCATGTAACATTTTCAGAACATCGACTCGTAGACTCTCGGGAATCACTACTCTGTTGGCATAGAGAAGACACCCACCTTCCACCGATAACCCCGTTGTATTCCGAAGGTAGGGTTGAAACTCAACCGGTAACTTCGATGGTTCCCAGCCATGTAGCACACCAGCTACAACTTTAGAAAGAATGATGTCCTTCTTCGTCTCCAGACGTATGGTGTCAGCCGAGATTGGAAGTTCTGCAGGCTGTCCTTGTAGTAACCACACATCCGCTGGTTCCGGGTACTCTGGTGTATCAGGTCCTGAGATCGGTAATCGGCTGCACAAGTCTGCATTTGAATTCTCTTTACCTGGACGGTACTTGATATCATACAGATAACATCCTAAAGTCAATTTCCAACGCATCATACGTGGGGATAATACATCAGGTAACACTCGCCCTGGCCGAAGCAGACCTACTAATGGTTTATGGTCAGTATATATGACAAATTTTCGACCATAAATAAAACGGTGGAATTTCTTTAACCCGAACATGATTGATAAAAATTCCTTATCTAGCTGAGAATAATTTTTCTCTGCCGTTTGTAGCGTACGAGATTTGAACGCAATCGGAGGCTCTGAACCATCGGGCTGGGAATGTGACAGTACCGCCCCCAAACCCCGTACGGCGATGCATCACAAGACATTACTAATGGTTTAGTCAAACTGTAATGAACCAGTACCTGATCAGATGTGACTTGCTGTTTGGCATCGTTGAAACACTGCTCATGCTTCTGGCTCCAGCTCCATTGCTGCCCCTTGCGTGTAAGCTCGTAGAGTGGCGTAAGTTTGGTAGCCATATTCGGAATGTAGCGCTCGTAGAATGTAAGGAATCCCAGGAATGACTCCAACTGCTGCAGATTTGTAGGTGCGGGTGCCGATCGAATAGCCTGTACTTTATCCTCCGTAGGGTGGATTCCTGTGCTATCAATCAAAAACCCTAGAAACTCTACTGATGGCAAAATAAATTCGCATTTAGACAGTTTGAGACGTAAACCAGCAGTATCAAACCTTTTCAACACAGCTCTCGTTCTCGCCCAGCATTCCTCCTTTGTCTTTCCTGAAACGAGTAAGTCATCAAGGAAAATTACTACACCTTCTAGTCCTTTAAGAAGATTTTCCATCATCTCTGGAAGTATGCTGGTGCGGACGCCAGCCCAAATGGAAGACGCAGCATTCGTAGTAGGCCTTGCTGTGTATTCAGTGCAAGTACCCGTGATGACTCGTCATCCACTCGTACTTGGGTGTAAGCCCTATCGAGGTCCAACCGTGTGAAAAAGCATCCTCCAGAGAGTGCTGTAAACACTTCTGTATTTGTAGGTAGAGGATAAATATCAACCTTCAACACAGGGTTGACTGTCCCCGAATAATCACCACAAATTCGCACAGTGTTGTCGCGCTTGGCAACAAAAACAGCAGGTGTACCCCATTCCCCTTGTGCTATAGTCTCGACTACCCGTCACGTTCATTTGTTCTAGGGCCTGGTCCCGACTTCTCTTTCAATGCATAGGGTGGGCTCCGATGTTTGCGAAAGACAGGTTTTAGCATTTGGATCTAGTTCCACGTGAACCGGTTCCCCTTTGTAACAACCTAAACCGCCTGCAAAAACATTTTCTAGGCCATGCAATTCTTTAGGAAGATTGCCATCACTTACACCTAACTGGTTCACGCTGGTCACAGCCAGCCCCAAGTGGTGAAACCAGTCTCTGCCGAGTAGGCTAGGCCCATCTGTCTGCATCACGTATAGTGGTAACTGGCATAATTTTTTTCCCATACTGCACGGTTACCGTTGCCACTCTTAGTACTGCTAACTCCTGTTGTGACCAGGTTCGCAGTTTGAACTTTGATGGCGCTAGTGGCGGAGGATCGGTTTTGGGCCCTAGACGTCTAAACGCGTCTATGCCAATGATTGAATGTTTTGATCCTGTGTCCACTTCCATTGTTAAGTCTACTCCATTCAACTCAACAGCCACCTTGAAAGAGCCCTCATGTCTATCTTTCTCCACCTTGAGACAGAACAGATATGAGTCTTCCACCTCTGATGTAAGCAGATTGGTACCCGAGGTCTTAGGCCCTAACTTGGTATTGTTCCCAGACTTGGACATGCATACCTTAGAAATATGGCCTGTCTTCTGGCCCTTTGTGACATGTCAGGTTCTTAGCACTGCATGCATCGGCCTTGTGGTTTTGCATTGCCACAGCGATAGCACATGCCTTTGGCAGAATTTGCCTCTGTAGTAGGCCTAGGCCTAGAATCAAAATTATTCTTAGGCTTACCTCTGCCTGCCTTGTACAATGTACCTTGGGTAGCCACGACCTTGTGTACTTGGCCGCCTGCCCCTGCATTTCCGCGTAATACTTGGACATCTCGCTGCGACGTCTCCGCTGCCGTAGCAATCTCAACTGCTCTCTGGAAGGTAATGGCATCTCCTCCGCCAGCAGCTTGGTTTGCAAAATCTTGTCCCAAACTCCTGCAATGAGTTGGTCTAGCAGATTCTCATCTAGGTCTGTGAACTCGCAATGCTTACTGAGACTTCTGAGCTCCTGTAGGTACTCAAGTATAGTTTCGTTCTCTAGCTGTAGACGTTGCGAAATCTAAACCTTTGTGTACGTTTGCTAGGCTTAGGGCTGTACCTACTTGTAAGCAGGTCCTTTGCCTCTGTGAACGACAGATCAGTGAGTGTCCTTGGTGTAGCCAAGTTGCGTAGCACCACAAATGTTTTCGCTTCCAAGCACAGAGAAAAACACATTCTTCTTCTTAGCTTCAGCCACATCGAAGGCGTCGAATGCAATTTCGATCCTTTCGACGTAAACGTCCCATGGCTCTTCCCCGGTCCTAAACGGTCCGATCGAAGCAAATAGCCCACTTGCATTACCACGTGGTTGAGAAACGCTCGGACTAGTTTTTTAGGCATTGTAAACTGTAATGTAAATCTACCTTACCAAATCGATATCTTCGTCGCCAGTTTTGTTATGTATGTATGTGGGTGTAGGTAAGGCTCGTAATAATGCATAGCCATGATTATCTGGTAAGCTTTAAAGCATCATTTATTATAAAACGTTGTACTAAATCTACTACATGATATTGTGCATGAGATTGTCAGAAGGAAGCGACGCCATACTCTTTTATACACCGCCTTGTAAATGTGGCGAGGCAAGTAAGCGGGAGGTTTGAACTTTGAATACACCACACGCTCATCCAACAACGCGGCGGGACTTACGCGTTTTCCTAGTATAACTGAATTGTAGAATAAGTTTTCTCGACAAAAAATATACGGGTGGCCAAACAATGACGGGGTAAACACTGTCGACGTACACCCTTTCTCAAATAAACGGATATTAATTGCGATTTGTTATGTTTTTTGGTCCTCTACAGGCTAAATTTATAAAATAAGCTTAAATCAACTTAAATCAACTCAAGTCATTTAATTAATAAATTACCCATTTTATTGAAATTTTAAATGCGCCTTTTTGCACAAGGCCCCAAATACCTTGCCTCCACCCTTTACAACAAGCTCCCAGAAAACATAAAAACCTCCCCCACCCTTGCCCTCCTTCAAACACAAGTTAAAAATATATTTCACAACAAACAGCTTTTACTCGGTTAGTGACTACCTCTCCATGTAAATAATAAACAATAATAAATAATGAACAATTAATTATAAATAAATAATAAACAATTATTATTCTAGCAAAATTCAGCAATGATATATCACCTGTTTTAAAGTCCTGTTTAAAAGTCGACTAACATTGTTGGATGAGCGTAGCGAGCGTAGCGAGCGATGCGAAGATTCCATTCTACTACACCAGAGAAAAAATCCGGAATGTTTTTTTTTTCTTTCTTTTTTTTTGTGTTTTTGTGTGTTTGTCCACACGATTCCGGCTAAACCGATACTCCGATTGAGATGAAATTTTATGGAGGCCTTCGAAATCTCTGAACTTAGAATTGCACGATTCGAAAAATTGATCAAAAAATTATTTCTCGTGAAAATCGCAATTTTACGATTTATTTCGATCTTTTAAAAAATTCTTCGACTTATAACACCTACATGCTATATCCGATTGTAATGATTTTTTAACAAACCCTTAATTTTATGAATTAATATAGTGTGAAATTTGAGCGCAATCGAAAAATTATTTCTTATGAAAATTGCAATTTTAGGATTTTTTTAAATTTTTAAAACATTCTTCGACTTAACACCTACATGCTTTATCCGATTGTAATGATTTTTTCACTGAGCCTTAATTTTATGAATTATTATTATTGTGTGAAATTTACACACAACAATTATTTCTCTTAATAATTGCAATTTTACAATTTTGCTATGGTGCTGGGATAATGCTAAGGCTTTTACAATTTTCATATTTTTTTTTTAAAGTGAAAGGTGTTTAAGATTTAAAAATAATACATCTAAACATTTACCAGACGGATTTTATAATTTTTGTTTTGTTTGATAAATATGATTTTTTCCCTTTGCATTGTTTGAGAATGTATGTTTTTTGTGAAAAATCTATATTTCCCATATTTTAAATAAAAAACTATAAATCTCATCAAAAAAGTGTCCAGTGAATTTGTCAGAATAAGAAATTGTGAGCACATTAAAAAAGAAATTATCCTTTCATCTTAAAAACTGTAGAAGAAGTAGAAACAATTGTTAGCAAATGTGCTAGAATAAAAGTTTTGAGATAATAACATTTAAAGTTTATTTATGTTGTTTTTTGGTAAAACAACAGAAAATCCGCATAACACATGGCAACTCAATGCACCAATTACGCTCATCCAACAACGCGGCGGGACTTAAGCGTTTTCCTAGTAACATATGGTTACTTTTTTTTAGTTATATGCCTCCATATCATTATGTTTCTTACTTTCATCTGTACCATTATCTAGCACCAATTGTAAATCACCTCATCGAACAATTCTCTTCTCCAGTTATACTTCCATAAAATAATATATTATATCAATGTCATTATCATTAATAGCAACTCGCTTATTTTCAAATTTCACTTTTACTAATAATTAGTATATTTTCCATCATTATCACGTGAATCATATTTATCAATATAATAGTTATTAAGGATTATTCATTCCCTCTCTTCGAAGAGGGGTTATATCTGTTACCATATATCGATCGAATGAATAAATTGAAATTGAAATTGAAATTGAAATTAAACCGTCACTGCCTGCCAGACATTTTTCTCGGGCGTTTTATATTTTGAGTTATTTCGAATTTGGTGTTGAATGGAACATGTTTATAGCAAAATTCAACACGTCGTCCCTCATATAATAATAATCGATCATACACTCATTTTGGCCAAAAGTTGGGGTCCATTAAGTTGCCCCCCCAAACCGAATATCAAAACAAAACAAACATGTGTTATTATTGCACCCAAAATGCACCATTTTGCAGTTTGCACCCCTATTTTTGATTTTTGCACCCCCTCCCTTATCGTGTTAAAACCAAAAATAGTTAGGGGGGGGGTGGTTGTCGCTATCTTAATGGCAGTCCCGCCATTCTTAGAATACAAGTTCTGTTAGCATGTATTTAATGCACCAATAATGCACCATTTTGCACCCCTATTTTTAATTTTTTTACCCCCTTCCATTTTGTGTTAAAACCAAAGTAATTGGGTACCCTTTCTAATTCGCAAGAACTAGAATTCCAAAGTGGGGGGCCAAGTAATAGTTGGGGCATAAAGGCTGTTCCACCCTGTTTTTCCATTTTCTAAAATATGCAACTATGTAAACATATAGTAAATGCTATTGAAACCTGGTACTATTAAAACAAACAAAAAAATAATTCGCCATAATATAAACCACGATGCTGGTTAAGGTACATCGATGACGTATACACAGTCTGGCAACACGGTAAAACTAAACTAAACGACTTCTTGATTCACATTAGGAGTATTCACCCAAACATTCAATTCACGATGGAAATTGAAGATGATAAAAAGCTGCCATTCCTATGATACTCTGGTTTTAAGACTACCTGATGGGAGTCTCGGCCATACCGTTATTCGGAAGCCAACCCATACTAATAGGTATCTAAATGCCTCTTCACACCACCATCCATCTCAGATTCGATCAGTAGCGTACACCTTAGCATCTCGCTCTTGGAGAATCACTGATGATAAGCATTTGAAATCCGAGGCTTCTTCATTTCGCCAAGCGTTACTCCAAATGGTTATTCCAACAGTTTAATCCATAAAGCCTGGAATCGATTCAATCCTAATCAGCAGAAAACTTTATATGAAACTGAAAAAGTAGAATCTAGAGCCAAAGCTACCTTGTCTTACGTTCATGCAACAACTGACCGAATTGGCAAACTACTATCTGTTGAAAACATTAGAATAATTTTCTCCACTGACAGAACAATTGGCCAGATGATAAGAAGCAAAGACAGAGTCAATTTGGAAGGCTGGGGCGTATACGAGATCCCTTGTGGTGATTGTGGTAAAACGTATATTGGTCAGACAGGAGAAACATGTATGTGCGGAGACAAGAACACAAACTAGCTGTTAACCACGAAGAAAGAACCTCAGCTCTAGCTCAGCATGCCAAAAACATCAAGCATGTAATCAATTTTGACAACATGAGAGCTGTGGCAAAAGTCGAGCACCTGACTATCCGAATGTTTCGAGAAGCTTTGGAGATAAAAAGACGCCCAGAAAATCTCAACTAAAGGGATGATGCTAAACGTTTAGCCGTAGCATGGAAACCAGTATTGAGTACGGTACAAGTTGTCCCAGCTCAACTGGCAAGGGACGCATCTTGCATCCGATAATAAGATGATAAGACGCCTGCCTGGATTGCGGGAGACCCGTGGTTCGAATCCCGGTTGAGGCAGACCTTTTTTAATTTCTGAATTGTAGTAAATAATAACGCATCTTGCAGTTTGGATGAGAATTACGAGACACCCACATTAGCGTCAGAAATAAGGCAACCCATGCAGACACGAAGACGACCACTAGAGACGCCTCTATTGTTGTGCAATAACCCAAATATTATTGAAGACACGAGTGTTATTCCAGGTGTGAGTGACCATTTGGCAGTATGCGCAAATATAAAGTTCACTGTTCCTAGAACCAAATACATTAAGAAATCTGTATTGAACTATAAAAGGGCTGACTGGCTACTACTTAGAACTCTTTTCGTAGAGCGCCTTGCAATATTAAATCAACAGCATGACGTTAATCTTATGTGGAAAGATTGGTGTTCGGTGTTTTGGAATTGTGTTGAAGTTGCAATTCCAAAGGTATAATGAAGGGTCAACGCCGGGCACCATGGATTATTTTACTTCGGATCTTCTAAAAAATTGATTAAAAAGCGTGACAAACTCTTCATCAAATGTAAGAGGATCCAGTCTGAAGATTTATGGAACTCTTACAGAATGTTTCGTAATCAAGTGAAAACAACTATACGAAATGCTCAGCAACAGCATGTTTGGAACTTAGGGAGAAATTCTAAAGGACTCTGGAAATTTATCCGTTCTAAGAGTGGCAGTGCAGCTCCTTCTTACTTCTTAGCAAATGGTAAGGTTTTAACTGATGCAAAAGAAATTGCCAATGCATTTAGCTCAAAGTTCCAAGAAAACTTTACTCCATTAGCGACAAACTGTACGAAATTATTTCTAGGAAATCCATCAGTTCAAAAGCCTCTTAAAAAACTTTCTTTCTCAGTCAACGAGGTGAGGCAAGTACTTCTCAACACTCGTCCTGGTGCGGCTAGTGGTCCTGATGGAATCCCTACTACAATTCTTCACCAGTGTGCTTCTTCGCTTGCTCCATCCCTCACTGCACTGTTTAACTTGTCAAACGAGTCCGGAGTTGTTCCAAACGATTGGAAAGTAGCTAACGTTGTGCCTGTGCACAAATCGAAGAATAGGTCAGACGTATCTAACTACAGGCCAATTTCACTTACCAGTACGGTTTGCAAGGTAATGGAGCGTCTAGTTACTTCAGCCATTTGTACGCACTTAGAAGTGAACAGTCTGATACCGCCTAACCAGCATGGATTTTTACCTCGTCGATCATGCACATCTATGCTGACAAAAGCTATTGATGACTGGCAGCATACGCTTGACCAAGGAAAAACAAGGCAAATTGACTGCATAGCGTTGGACTGGAGTAAGGCGTTTGACAGTGTGCCACACGAGAGACTTCTACATAAGCTACATAATTATGGAATTCAAAGTGAACTTCTTAATTGGATTAAATCATTTTTAAAGGGCAGATCTCAGCGTGTAGTGCATGATGGAGCCTCATCATCATTAATTGACGTTACTTCTGGAGTTCCGCAGGAATCGGTACTTGGTCCTTTGTTTTTTACAATCTTTATGATAGACCTACCTGATGTTGTAACGTCAAGTATTCTCCAATATGCTGACGATACAACTCTGTACAGAAACATATCTACCTCAGAAGACGCAAAGGCTCTACAAAATGACCTAAACAATATCCAAATTTGGTGTCAAAACAACCAAATGTCAATTAATGTTAGCAAGTCACAGTTACTTCGAATCACGCGATCAAGAACCGGACACATAAACATCGTGTATAGCATAAATGGAGATATAATACCGTGTTGCCAAAAAGTCAAACTACTTGGAATAATTGTTACTTGTGATCTGCGGTGGAATCTATATTGTGAGTATGTGCGTAACAGAGCGTCTAAAACTTTAGGATTTGTATCGCGCTCTCTAAAGGGTGGCAAGCCAAGAACCCTTTGCACCGCATACTTAGCGCTGGTTAGGCCAATAATCACTCATGGCCTACCAGCGTGGCATCCAACAACAATGGACAACATGAGCAAGTTGGAAAAAATTCAAAATCGTGCCACCAGACATATTATGGGTTACAAAGAACCAAGTGCCTCTACACGTCGTGGTCAATGTAGCCTTTCCACCATTGAACAACTCATGAAGCAAGTGGACGTTTTGTTCTTCAAAAAGATGTTGACTGGCTGTGTAGACCTTGACCCATTCCATCGGGTGTCTTGGAATCTTCGCGATTCAAGACGTAACCAGGCCCAGTCCATCACGCCACCATTTGCCCGAACCAGCGCGTACATAAGTGGGTTCTACTGCCGAACTGCCAAAATTTGGAACTACTCCCTGTCTGAAGAAACACAAGGTCTTGCCATGTCTGCTTTTAAGAGAGTTGTTAAGTCTTCTACATTATGATTGCTTTTTTGATATTATGAATTCATTGAATTGTTATTGTTTTGTTAATTTGTCCTTTCTATGATTGTCTCTTTTATGTCTCTATGTTCTATGTTTTATAAGTTCTTGTTTATTATCACAGTTTGTTGTGTAGAGGCTGGCAGACACCTTGTGCTTGGGGAATACTGCCCTTTTCTGCCAACCTTCCTACTAAGCCTATTAGTGGAAAATAAATAATAATAATAATAATAATAATAACATGTGTGACGACTTAGTATAATTAATGTAGACACGCCCTAATTAAACCGTCATATTAACAATGCAGAATGTATTTTTAAATATAATTATTTGCACCCTCCCTTTTTTTAAAAAAGCTAGCATCCCCTATAAAATACGCATGCTATTCTCAAAAGGGATCTTCGTATCCATTCATTATATAAGTGTGACTTGTCTCCACAGTACAGTATCATTGCAACTTTGACGATTTTTACTTATGGGGGCTTGCCCCCTATTTTTTACACCAAAATCTGACCTAACGTACTACCTAATCTTTTTTACCATAAAGCTACTCGCCCCAATAATACATCATTTTTTTTTGCAAAGGGCTCGTTTCAATCTTTCATTTGATATATGATGTAAGAACTTGCCCGGAAAAGTGAGCATTGTCAACCTCTTATGCAACGCCTATGTACTTACCTACATCTCCAATCATATTGTTAGGGTTTTTTGAAAATTCAATGGAGTCCCTTACGAGCCTAGGCCAGAAAGCAGATGCTGTATTTTTGGTTCATCGAAAAGAATCTCCTCCCTGGAATCAGCCATATTGTCTGTGGCCGATCGAGAACTCGACGAGACTCTTGTACAATGGTTTTTGTTGCCACTGTTCGAATGGCCTACATAGCTACAGACACAATAATTGTAAGGATTTTATAAACTCCACTCCCGGCTTGATGTACTGGATCCTTTGGTGATCTCAACATGGCAGAAATGTTATTTATAGGCTTAAATAATGTCATCATGTCTAACTTTCCAAAGTAACGTGCTATGGGATGACGTAAATTTCACATATTATGTCAGTGAACCGAGTTTTGGATGATTTTCCGGTTTTTCAATTAATTCTTTGTTTACCGCTGTTCTGTTAAAAGTTCGGCGGAGGAATGAGAGAATTAATGACTGAATGCTTTTTAGATGAATGGTGGTGTGAAGTAGCCTGTAGCTAGAGGTTTATGTGGGTAGGCTTTTGATATACAGCATGGCCCAACTTTCCGCTGTCAAGTCTCGTAAGCATCACATCAAGAAACGGTAAATGTTTATTCACCTCTACTTCTATGGTGAATTAAATGTTAGGATGGATATTCAAATTCTTTTAGTTCATCCGTAGTGCCTAGCCAAATGCAAACCATGTCGTTATAACGTTTCCCGAGTGATTTAATAACGGCTGTGCGCCCGTGCTAGAGCTATAATAATGTATTCTAGCTAACATGTACGAACTTACGTCAAGTACTTCCATGTATCTAGGTGCCTGTTAGGGCGCCGCAGCCAAGCCGCGGTGCGCTACACACTCAGGCACCTTATACAGCAAGCAGAGTTGGGGTGATTTCGAGGTGTCACCCAGCCATCATGAAACGTGATGTGAATTTGAAAACTATCAAAATCGACGAGATTTAGGTACCCGACAAAACATGCCAAATTTGGTTGGGGTACGAGCATTCCTTTTTGGTGAAAATATTACTTGAAACATGCTCAAAATCACTTTAAGGATGTTAGTTACTACTGGCTACTACTACTACTACTACTACTATCTAATTCGTCAGTTTCAATTGCCCAGCGATTCTGACCAAACGGGTGGGGCTACAACGTTCATATTTTACATGGACATTAAGGTAATAGTGATGTAATTCCCTTTGAAAGAAAAAGTTTTTAAAAATTGCTGGAAGGCTTCCAAATAAAGGTTTTAAAATAAGCCTTATACAGGCATACAATCAACAAGTAACTATGGTTACGTGACAATAATCGCCTACATTGTTTACAACAAGCAAGTCTTTGGACCACTACATTTTTTTCATTCTATTGTTAGGTAATACCATAGCAATTAAATCGACTTTGATAAAATTATTATATTTTAACAAATAATTTTACAATGGAACTTGAAAAAGTAATGAGATCCCACACATAACAAAAAACATGTAAAAAATACAGCCAAACCTTACACAATCAAAAGCAATGAGATCTAAAAAAAGTGCCAAGCTCATCTACTTTTCAACATTTGTGCATTCTTAATTCATAAACGTACAGTGTCCCGTAACAACATCCTTGAAAAGCTTGGCAAAATAGAATTTGCATGACCATTACGTTAAAATTAATTAGAAAAATGAATTTGAATGAACTATTACGTTTACATTAATAGTTGCAAATTCTATTTTGACAAGCTTTTCAAGGATGTTGTTACGGGACACTGTACGTTTATGAATTAAGAATGCACAAATGTGGAAAAGTAGATGAGCTTGGCACTTTTTTTAGATCTCATTTCTTTTGAGTGTGTAAGGTTTGGCTGTATTTTTTACAAGTTTTTGTTATGTGTACCTATATTACATACAATATTCCTTTTCTTAACTCTAACAAAAATGTAATTTATAATATTGTTTGTAGATGATGTTTCCTTTCTGCTGAGTACATTGTTTACATTGTGTTTCGTATTAAGTATCCACCTATCATCTATGGCAAGATGTAGTAAATTAAAATGATAGTATTATTCTCGATTTGTTTGAACTATTTGTTTGTATTTAAACGAAACAAATTTTCAGGGAAAGAGAGATGTAGTATTCATGAGACATTGCATTCACAGAGCAGTGAATTACAACAGAGAGAAAAGGCAATGTAGAACTATTACAAATGGGTACTTATTTCATATTTCATATTTCAAGAGATATTATTAAGACAGATGTAGGAAAATTTTCATTTATTAATAGAACAGTATCTGAATGGAATGTTACCTGAGAGCACTGTACAGAAAGATGGGCTAATATATTTTAAAAGTTCTATGAAAAATTAAAAAATTTGTAATATTATGAAACTGTGTATTTTAGTATTTTTAAATATTAATATTGGACCTTGCCACCATACAAAACGTTTTATACCTGTTGTAAGCAAATAAATAAATGTAAATGTAAATGTAAATGTAAATAATAATAAGGAAAATGATGGACGATTGCAAGTGAACAGCCATTCAATTGGGTTAGAAAGTGTTTTGTTATATTTTAAAAAACTAACAAAAAACTAACATTGTCTAAATCAAGGAAATAGAAAAAAAATGATTCACTATCGATTTTATTGAATAATTTTAAACTGGAAAGTTACATTAATTTAAATAAATATCTTAGGCAGAAGAGGATGACATATCATCTGCCTGGACATTCCTTTTTCTGCCTTGTTGTTCACCCGAAGACGGGCAAAGTAGTCCATTGGAAGATTTCCTGCACACAGTAGGAAAACACCCACTGTTTTACTAGCTTTGATTCTTGACTGCAAATCACAAAGAAATTGGTTCACACAATGAAAAATTGAAGCACATTTTAGATTGGATGTATTTTTATTATTGTTAACACCAATAGAGACTTACTGAAACATATATGGACTCCCAACAACAACTGCCATGTTACATAATAAACATGTTCTATACAGAACCTTTAGCCAAAATTTTTATCTGTAAAAAATATGACGACTTATTTACGCATATTTGTCTCATTGAAACTTGTTCATGTGAAAGAATGATTACTTTTGTAAGTTTAAATTGTTTCGTGTACCGAGGCATTTGTTCTATCCTATACATGTATTGCATCAATATATCAGACAATTCATACTATCTAATAAATTTAACAACGAAAAACTCGAAGTAATATTTTTTCACGAATTGCTTTCAAAATAGAATAAAAAACTATTAATAATAGGATAATAAGATTATTTAATTTTGTGTATACCATTTAATCAATTATTTAATTTCAAATATTATCTTCTAGGGATTTACTTTTGAAGCATTTTTTATGTGATTTATTTTAAAAATAATCATTCAGAATTGGAATCCGTTAAAGAATGTATGGTTCCTTTTACAATATTGCGGAAAATACAATTATTGGAACATGGCAGCCAACATTCCTTGATTTTGAAGTAACAGAATGTGTCCGTCTAATATCTAACTCATTAAACAGTTAAATTAATTTACAGAAAAGAGTACAACATGATTACATGAAAGAACCAAGAACACATTAAAGAGAAGATCACATACATTAATTTACAGATACAATTTAATTGTTTGAAATAATAAACGTATTTTTATTTTAACAACTCGAATGTGACGATGAAAATCAATCACGCCATGACTAGTTTAGTAATTGAATAACAAACTTAGATGACATAATGAGATAAATGATTGCGGCCATGTCCAGTCTAGCCGAAGCAGGAGACAGCGTTGAAGGCGCACTGCTTCCAGTAGCTGCGCTTCCGCTGAAGGTCCGTCACGTCGGCCTGCTGGCGTAACCTGTTGACGATCTGCTTGGCGAACAAGTAGTTGATCAGCGCGTTCTCAACCGAGCCGTCATCCTCGACAAGCTGAAACGAAGATGACACAATGACATAAATGATTGCGGCCATGTCCGAGTCTAGTCGAAGCAGGAGACAGCGTTGAAGGCGCACTGCTTCCAGTAGCTGCGCTTCCGCTGAAGGTCCGTCACGTCGGCCTGCTGGCGTAACCTGTTGACGATCTGCTTGGCGAACAAGTAGTTGATCAGCGCGTTCTCAACCGAGCCGTCATCCTCGACAAGCTGAAACGAAGATGACACAATGACATAAATGATTGGGGCCATGTCCTAGTCTAGCCGAAGCAGGAGACAGCGTTGAAGGCGCACTGCTTCCAGTAGCTGCGCTTCCGCTGAAGGTCCGTCACGTCGGCCTGCTGGCGTAACCTGTTGACGATCTGCTTGGCGAACAAGTAGTTGATCAGCGCGTTCTCAACCGAGCCGTCATCCTCGACAAGCTGAAACGAAATATTATGTCAGTTATTTTAAACATTTCTGGGATATGCAACTTTGTAAACATAATAAAATATAGTCGGGCGCGTAATTATTTATCTTATAACTGGCCCCCACTTCAGAATGCTAAACACCCAGTTACGCCGTGCATCACCACAGTTTAACTGACCCCCCCCCCCCCACACACACAATAGAAAAAAGTTCCTACGCGCCTGTATATAGTAAATGGATTGTATGCCCGGACCGGGGTTTAATATCCCACTGAGATGCTTTATTAATTTCTGGAATGATTTCCATATAATCAATTCCTACACCTACAGGAGTGTTTCCCGACTAATTTAATTGAGAAATAATAAATGGGATTGAAAACTGACTATATAAACATATTATTTTAAAAACATTTGATAGGGCACACGGTAAAATATATTGTCTCAATAAATAATTTCAAATTGCAACTACCCCTCATAATATTCAACGTAGATTGTTGTTTTTCTTCTTTTTTTTGAAAAAAATTCCCAATTATCTAAAAAATTCGTAGAAAATCCAAAAATTGTGGAAAATGTCACCCTTTTTCAATGACAGTTTCAAGAAAAACAGTACAACAGAAATACAACCATGGGACATTCAATTAGTATGCTAGAATCGCAGTATGGGATATTAAATACACAAAGGTATGGCCGCGGGAAGCGTGCCAATTTGAAGATTTCTTGAAGAGGGGGTGGGGGGGGGGGGGGATGCCATCTAAATGCATCTTACCAGATATTACCAAGCAGTGGGCTGTTTTAAGAGTATATGTTATTTCATTTAACCGATGCGAATATACTCGAGTTAACAACTGCATTTTATTTTAGTCACTAGGAAGCTTTGCAAATGCTTTTTCAGGCGCGTTGTTGGATGAGCGTAATTGGTGCATTGAACTGCCATGTGTAATGCGGATTTTCTGTTGTTCTGTGAAAAAATCATTACTAAGTCGAATATTTTTTTAAACTAGGTGTTGTTCTGTGAAAAAGTCATTACAAAGTTGAAGATTTAAAAAAAAATTAAATTAAATTAAAATAAAAAATAAAAAAAAATTTAAATCGTAATTTTAAAAAAAGGAAAAAATCGTAATATTGAAATTTCCATACGAAATAATTATTCGATTGCGCACAAATTTTACACGAATTCATAAAATTAAGGTTCTGTGAAAAAATCATTACAATAAGATAAGGTAGGTGTTATAAGCCGAATAAATTTTAAAAATCGAAAAAAGTCGTAAAATTGCGATTTTCGTAAAAAAAAATAGTTTTTTGATAACGCTCAAATTTCACATGAATGTATCAATTCATGAAATTAAGGTTCTGTGAATAAATCATTACAATCGGACAAAGCATGATTTTAAAAAAATCGAAAAAAATCGTAAAATTGCAATTTTCATGCGAAATAATTTTCCGATTGTGCTAAAAAACGTGGCAGTTCTAAGTTCAGAGATTTCGAAGACCTCCATAAAATTTTATCGCAATCGGAGAATCGGTTTAGCCGGAATCGTGTGGACAAATACACAAAAATACAAAAAGAGAAAAAAAGAAAAAAAACATTCCGGATTTTTTTCTCCAGTGTAGTGAAATGGAATCTTCGCTTCGCTCATCCAATTAAATTAAATTAATTGAAAAATAACTTAAATTATAAATTTTTATAATTAATCATAATAAAAACTAAAAAATATCGTAAAATTGCGATTTTCATAAGAAATAATTATTCTATTACGCTCAAATTTCACACAAATATATTAATTCATAAAATTAAGGTTCTGCAAAAAAAATCATTACAATAGGATAAAGCATGTAGGTGTTATAAGTCAAAAAAGTGTTTAAAAAAAGAAAAACCCCGTAAAATTTCGATTTTCATGAGAAATAATTTGTCGCTTGCGCTCAAATTTCACACGAATATCTTAATTTATAAAATTTGGGTTCTGTGAAAAAATCAATACAATCGGATAAAGTATGTAGGTGATATAAGTCGAAGAAATTTTTTAAAAATCGAAAAAAAATCGTAAAATTGCGATTTTAATGAGAAATAATTTTTAGATTGCGCTCAAAAACGTGGCAGTTCTAAGTTCAGAGATTTCGAAGGCCTCCAGAAAATGTCATCGCAATTGAAGTATCAGTTTAGCCGGAATCGTGTTAACAAACACACAAAAATACAAACAGAAAAAAAAGAAAATAAAAAAAAAATCGTAAAATTGCAATTTTCATCAGAAATAATTTTTCGATCAATTTTTTGAACCGTGCAGTTCTAAGTTCAGAGATTTCAAAGGTCTACAGAAAATTTCATTGCAATTGTAGTATCGGTTTAGCCGGAATCGTGTTAACAAACACAAAAATACAGAAAGAAAAGAAAGAAAAAATAAACATTCCGGATTTTTTTCTCCAATGTAGTGAAATGGAATCTTCGCTTCGCTCGCTACGCTCATCCAATTATGTCATTGGGGCACACAGCTTCAAGACCACTCTTTGCCTCAGACAACCACGGGGGAAGTGGAGTTGCGATATCATCGAATCGACACTCGTCGCTTCAGGCGACCGAGGGGGAAGTAGAATTGGATTCCCGGCTCTTGAATGGGGATCTAATTCCAGGCTCGGGTGAGAATATACTCACAATTTTATTAAACTCTTTGAATAGGGAAAGTGTTGAACTGAATTTCAAGTGAAGATGTTTGCGTGGGAAATGTATTGGTTGCTTAATGCTTAGCCTCGTATTTCTCGGTTTGAGACAGACTTTTGTGCACCAACCAAGAGGCCTTGATAGCGCGGACGCTCAGCGGCTAGAGAGCAGTAGTTTGTACATTTCGAATATACATGCAGGAAATTCAACATTCTTGTTTTCACTCTCCGACAAAATATAACTAAATTCTTATTTCTCGTACATAGCCCTTTTTATTAATTCATTCACTCAAATACAGCATTGCTACCATTTTACTTTGAGGTAGTATAATAATAAATTTAAAATCATATTATAAAAATATAAAACGTAATAAAAACAGAAGAACATAAACATTTCCGTAAACATACAGTTGGTTACTTAATAACTTCATCTATAAATCAATAGTTAATATCATAAGATAATGAACAATGAATTATCTATACGATGATGAATTAATGATATATAAAGTACTGATATGCATAAAAAATAACAATGAATTAAATAATAAAGAATCAATTTGTTTTAAAACGATTAATGATTTGTGAGATGCCGAATTGATGTTACAAAAGGCCGAAATTTATTATCAAAAATGTCTATTGATGGAGATTGAGGGAAGGAGATGATAAATGTATGTTAACTGGCAATACAACTGTTTATCTTAATTTTATATTTTATCTTAACGTCTATATTGTTAAATTGTACTCAAGAATGGACTCACAACTTTGATGTACGACAATCATAAAAAGTTCTAAAAGGTAAAAGTAAATAGACTCGTGATGCTAAACTGCAACCAAGTAGTGATGTGATGCAGGTTTGATCTTGTAATACTACACTTGTGGTTGTGGGAATTAAGCCACACAGTTGAAAACCTATAAAAATATAGATTCATATACGGATGAAGCAATTTATTGAAAGATTTACTGATCTTCAGGTTATCTGAAGTTCACAGTAAAAAAATCTCACATTATTAGAGAACAAATCGTCAGCTGTAGGAAAAACTGATGACCAACGGTTTTTCAAAATTTCCAAGTATTTTAAAAAATGATTTTGTCTGAAATAATGTTTCGAATAATGGCATCTCAAAGGATAAGCTGGATCTTTTATAAGCCTCCATCATTAGCCTCCTTCAATCAAAGTGTTATCCTGACTCGTCGTTCCATTCCCTGTAATCTTTACGCTTGTCGCATGAAACACGAGCAAACAGTGACACTAACTTTATAAACTTTTACGTTAACAACACAATTTGTTTAACAATAAATTGGAGACAAGACTTGAACTTGAGAACCTACATCAAATTACTCCTTGATTTCGTTTCATTATTTTGCTTGCTGTTGTAACTCAAGAAGATATTAATTATAAATCCTACTTGTACTCCCTGGAAAAAGATGTTCTTATCTCCAGTTCATTATTTTTACAGAATTCATGTTCTTAGATTTATTTATTACTTTCCTTGAAAATCAGTTTTAATATCAGAATAGTTTAAACTTTAAAATAATTAAATGAATAGTAAATCAAGGGCACAATAGAAAATACATTTTATCCTGTCTTGTCTTGTTTACAGTCTATCCTGTCAGCTGATTGTTATAATATGTCATATTCTGCAAACTTGCGGATTTACGTCTCCGTGAAGTAGGCCTACTAACGATAGTTAAGAGTTCATAAGAAAATAGACAATTTTTGAAAATAACTATGGTAAATAATTTGTTATTACGCCTAACAGAACGCAGATTGTCTGATCAAACTAAAAGTGACATTGATTTAGAATGAGGAATTGTCTGCGTGCTTTTTTGAATTATGTGTTTGGACAGAGAGGGGGGGGGCGGGGGGAGGGAAGCACGATTCTTTTGAGAGCTCTCGCTTACGATGAGTAATTTAAAAAAAGGCAGTTGACCTTCTAACAATTATTACTAGGAAAACGCTTAAGTCTCGCCGCGTTGTTGGATGAGCGTAATTGGTGCATTGAGCTGCCATGTGTTTTTCTGTTCTGTGAAAAAATCATAACTAAGTTGAAGATTTTTCTAAAATTAAATTAAATTAAATAAAAAATTAACTTTTTTTTTTAAATTAATCGTAATTTTAAAAAGGAAAAAATCGTTATATTGAAATTTTCATAAGAAATGATTATTCGATTGCGCACAAATTTTACACGAATATGTTAATTCATAAAATTAAGGTTCTGTGAAAAAATCGTTACAATAGCATAAAGCATGTACCCAGTAAACACCGAGTGCTTTCCGTGAGCTAAATGTGACAACTCTTAACTTGTCCTCGAAAGTATCGTCGAGTAGTTTTAAAAATGAAACTGATAAGTCAAATGGGTCACCAATCGATTACCAAAGAGCTCTCAAGAGTGCTCACAGAGTGCTACCAGAATTGTATCAGGTAAATGACTCAGAGTGCTCAGAAAGTGTTCCCCGAGTTGTATCAGGTGATTGACTAGAGTGCTCACAAAGAGCTATCACGAGTTGTACCAGAATGCTTCTTAGAGTGCACACATCCACGCGTCGTAACGCGCTCAAAGGAGCAAATAAGCAAACAAAACCACTAAAAATTAGATTCAAATAATCATTAAATAAAATTTTAAATTTACTAAATCTTACTATTTATTTCCTATTCCTACATCGATCGATAACCTGTAACTGGATATACAACATATTTTAAATTGACACAATTATAAAGTTTCAAGTTTTCATGGTGATTCGAACTCGATCCGACTGGAACCCTGCATCTGAAAGCCAACACCTAGACCGTAGCGCCACAGAAGACGCGAAGTTGTTCGAGAATAACCACCTATATAGGATACAACAGCAAATCCATGCAACTATCGTAGGCATTGTGCACTTGCGCTGTGGTCTACCTTTATTAATACGTGTATTATTATTGTTTTTTAATAGTATTGTTCAGTACTTGATAATAATTATGAAAAATATTTTATTTTTAGTTACTCAATGTAATATATGGAAGCAGCAATTAATACTTAATTCTTAATAAAAACCAAGACTCGGGAGGATAAAGCTAAAAACACAAACACACGAACATTAACCACAGTCAGAAATAAAAACACCTACCAAAATATATATACTAATACTAATACATATTAATGACACCATTACAATACACATTAATACCTTTGATGTATGAGCAAAACTCTACAGTGTCAGAATGCAAGTGTTCTTTCTCACACGCTATTGTTTCGAGCTAGAAGGACCTGAAGTTTCAGGTTTCATGTTAATTATTAAATGCGCCACAATTAATTCTTCAGACTTCAGACAACGTACATAGGTTCTAAGCCTAGGGGAAGGCATACGGCCGCTAACTCTACATGTCGAATACAAGCTTCTGTTCATGTAAACATTTAGAGCTTTAACAAAAACAAATAATAAAACGTAGACGTTTTAAAGTTTGTGTTATACCTAACTTTTAATCGTCTGTTCTATAAGATCAAGTCGTCATTACATTTTACTCAAAACGGGACGTCGCCATGTTCAAAACGGCCCGCGGCGGGAAAAAAATATACGATGATATATTATTTCGTTTCGAGATAGAACATTGTTGCATTGTTATTCCCTTGCCATCTTCAACATACGCTTTGGAGATAGAACACATGCATTTCGTTCTACAACTAAACAGTGGAAAATAGAACAGTTGCATTCTGATTCCGTTTCAATCTTCAACATACGCTTTGGGACATAGAACACATGCATTTCGTTCTACAACTAAACAGTGGAGATAGAACAGTTGCATTCTGATTCCGTTGCCATCTTCAACAGACGCTTTAAAGATAGAACACATGCATTTTGCACTACAACTAAACAGTGGAGATAGAACACTTGCTTCTGACACTAGGGGAGCATGTTGTCTCTATAAAATAAATAGCTGTCTGTTGCGATGTTTGATGTGAGATTTTTACTCGTTTTTTGAGTAGACGATATTGACGAGAGGCAATCTTTCGTGATTGAAACCTACTTTATTTAAATTTACATTGCAATAAAATTGTCCCTAAAAATTGTGTTCTTGGGGGAGAAAATATAATTAAGTTCATTTGGGCAACATTGGTTTTAGGATTTAAAAGGAGGATTTCGGAATTTTATTGACTTTGCGCACTTGTTTTTATAATATTCGACAAAATTAATAAATTTTTTTGTAAAGATTTTGCTCCTCTATCTCTCTCTCTCTGCTCGCGGAAATTTATCGTAGGATAATATTCATCCATTATGAGTAGTGTCAGTTATCTCTTACTAATTTAGAGTATTTTACTTTCAGAATTATGATTCATTTAGTGCAATTCCAATCAGGGCATCATCAAACCGGTTCGAACCTAAAACCAAAAAATAGTAAACTATTTTTCCTGAACCGATAATGAAGACATTTGCGTTAACATCCTTAATAATTTGTTAACAGTAAATATGAAGTTGGATAGTTGGATATACAATATATGGATGATGCAGTATAAATATCATCACAAAGGTACATATCAAATCCTACTCAAACCCCACACAATGTGAGCGAATAACAAAAAAAAAATGCTGCTCACAAACAGCTTTTAAAGTCATCTCAGATGTGTGGACTTTTGACGCAAATAAAAAGTGTTATCAAAGTGACAGTTCAGGTACTTCTCTGAGTTTATTAAATTCAGCTTAAAGTAAGGTATCCGAGTTGTGTTGGGAAGGTAAACAATGTGACAAATAATTGCTCACAAATAACAACCATTGTGTGGGATAAATATCATAACAAAGGTACTTATTAAATCGACTCAAACCTTAAAACAATGTGAGTGAATTCCATCAAAAAAAACAAAAAACAAATTCTGCTCACAAAACGCTCTTTAAAATCATCACAGACGTGAGGACTTTTATGTAGATAAAATGTAGTAGCTAAGTGACAGTTCTGATAATACTCTGAGAGCAGAAATACATTTGCTCATATTGGGTTAACTCTGTGTGCTAATAGAGAGGTCTCAACGTGTTGCATTTTTAAATGGAATATTTAATTCAGTCACATTCATCTCACATTTTGCTCACAATGTGTGGGGACTGTCTTTGTGAGCTAAGTGACGAAAATAAACACCTCTCTGAGTGGTTTTGTGTTTACTGGGTAGGTGTTATAAGACAAAGAATTGTTTTAAAAAATAAATTGTTTTAAAAAATAAATAATTTTTCGATTGCGCTCAACTTTCACACGAATACCTAAATTCAAAAAATTAAGGTTCTGTGATAAAATCATTAAAATCGGAAAAAGCATGTAGCTGAAGAATTTTTTTAAAAATCGAAAAAATCGTAAAATTGCGATTTTAATGAGAAATAATTTTCCGATTGTGCTCAAAATCGTGGCAGTTCTAAGTTCAGAGATTTCGAAGGTCTCCATAAAATTTCATCGTAATCGGAGTATCGGTTTAGCCGGAATCGTGCTAACAAACAGACAAAAAAAAAAAAAAAAAAAAAAAAAACATTCCGGATTTTTTTTCCAGTGTAGTGAAATGGAATCTTCGCTTCGCTCGCTTCGCTCGCTACGCTCATCCAATAATGAAAAACTTGGAATCAAATTAAGGTTGCTTGTTGGTAATGTTACTATGAGTTCCTATATCTGCAGACTGAAAAGATTTGGAAAATATTCATAAGTTGGATGTCAATGTGTAAATAGACCGTTAGAAATCGTGATGGAATTCTTTATGTCCATCAAAGTAAGTACGTAGTTTTAAAGAAATTCATGTATACATTTCAAGTACTCTCAATATGATTCACAAGTTGGACTAGGAGCGCAAATCCTCTCATCACTTCACCGTCCGTCCGTCTGTGTTACGTCACAAGATAAAAATTGAACATGACATCCGGACATGCGTTTTCCTTTTTACACTTTCGCTTTAAATAGGATGACATCGAATGTTTTTGGTGACCCAGGGGGGTAATGGGGCGTGGCTTGTCCCCTTGAAAGTCGGAATATTCATGACGGCATACTCGGCACGGCACCTCCACCATTAAATGCAGACTGGAACAGACTTGAAACAATAACGATAAGCTTTTCTCCCAACTCGGGTAATCCCGTATACCACTGCTTGTTAGACTTGAGTATATCCAGTAAGTTCAAGTCAAGTAGGTTCCGCCATCTTGGCTTTCTATTTCATGTATTAAACACTTGAGCCACAGGGGCGCTAGAATCGGATAAAGCCCTCTAAGTTCTTTGGCATGGAGTGGAGTCTCTTTCATCCGAGCTCATTCGAACCACTCGTAGTGTGAAAAACGGAATATTTCTACGGATGCATTTTATTAAAATGAAATTAGATTTTCAGGCTTATATTCTTTTCAAATTTAGTCTTATGTGATTCATTGGCCCGAAAGATTTTGGAAGGAAGATGATGCAAGAAGAAGGATTTCATACTGAGCATGCTTCGCTGATAATCTATACGGATCGTCAGCGAAGTAAAGTGAAACGGAAAGAACGTACTTAATGTATATAATCTACAGTTCAAAACTGTGCCATGCTTATAGTTTACTTCAATCTTGATTACAAGGTTTTAACAAACATTTATTTGATCCCAGAAAGGTTTGGCAATGAATAAAAACACAATTAGACAAGGGTGCGATAGCAACTGAGTCTTACAATTCAACTCAAACGGGACAACATCTGTTTTAATGTCGGTGAATGAGTGAGTGAGTGAGTGAGTGAGTGAGTGAGTGAGTGAGTGAGTGAGTAAGTGATCGAGTGAGTGAGTGAGTGAGTGAGTGAGTGAGTGAGTGAGCGGGTGAGTGAGTGAGTGAGTGAGTGAGTGAGCGAGTGAGTGAGTGAGTGAGTGAGTGAGTGAGTGAGTGAGTGAGTGAGTGAGTAAATGCGTTAGTTTTTATTTTTATTATTAATTAATTAAGGGTTAAATTAAAGAATAAAACATATTTAGTCGGTCGGACAAGCATGCTTGTCATTTTTATCGAATCATTTTTGTCAGGCCGTGATTGTATTCAGTGACCAAAATGTATCGAATCTTGCACGCTCAAGGTTCCCCTAAATTCCGCTGAGAGATTGAGTAAACCTTGCAATCTTTGGTCGTATTTCGTACTGCCCATGTTTTCGTAGTATAGTATGCATTTCAAAACATGTTTTATAATTTTTCAAATACGATCCAGAAATTAGAAAATCTTTCCCGACGGAGGGTTTGAACCTAGGTCTTCCACATTTCGGGTATAAAGGGCACCTTCGCCAACTAGACTAGGAAAACGCCAAAGTCGTTGTAAGACGAGTGAGCGAGTCATGTGTTGATGAGTACCCGGGACATTTGCATTAAAGTTTGATAATAATTATAAAGCTATAATTAATAGGGTTTTGAGGGTCAACTGTAAGGCCATAATGCGCCACTCTATAGCCTATGATAGGCATGGAGAGGCCCTAGGTAGGGGAAGAAAGGGGATGTTACCGGGTACTCAACACATGGCTCACTCACTCGTCTAACAACGAGCTAGTCGTTTTCCTAGTAAGTTAATAATATTTAAATAATTATTGTATTAATATGAGCAGATTGTAAGCTTATTCACACAAGGTATAGTTATCTTATATATATACTGATTTAAGTCTATTATGAATGATTTATGACACTTCCATTATATTACATAATATTATGTATTGGCACTACATTATGTACAATTACATTCATATTAAAATTATTTCTTAGCAAATCCTCACGCATTCTCTCCGAAATTGTATATACACATTTTTTTAAAATTTCACATTAAGTTAATTAAGTCTCACCTACTATACAAAATTAATTTTGGTCAGTGCTTGTTTGGTTAATTGTACAATCCAATAAGCCTATTTTTGTTCTTGTTAAATGTTCATGTAGATTTTTAAGTCTATTTTAAAAAACATTTTATCTGCTGAATGTCATGTCTTCACTTATTTTAAATTTAAGAACCAATATAATCAAGGTTATTCTCTACATTACGATTAGTATTTGAGTATGTTTCATTTCAGTATATTTGTTGAAGCATATCAATGAAACAAATAATGAAAGTATCTTAGTTTAAATATTAATTTTTAGTTAAAAAATCATGAATCATAAGTTCAAGAAACAAAATAAAACAAAACACATAACAAATTATACCGAAAACGCAAGTAGCGTCTGCAGTGCTACGTTCCGCAATACACGCACATGGGCTAAAGACGCTCGTAAGCAAGCTAACGCGCCCAGTTACTCACAGGTGCAGTGTCCGAGTGGGTAACGCGTCCGGAAGTGGAGGAAGGTGTCTCGTGTTCGAGTCCGGGTCTTGTCGATAAAATTTATACTTCTGATGTTCTGTCTATATAATTGTACTTGTTCTCTCCTTATCGATCTCTAATATGAAATTAGTTAAACCCCTTAAAAGTGATTCATTTTTTAATTTTGTTTTTCTTATTTTTGGTTCGTGGGTTACTTGCGTGTATACTAGATGGCGTAGCGTACGTGGACTTGCATGTACGGGCAGGATGAGCCACAATGCGGGCTTGCCAGTATGGGCAGGATGAGCTACAATGCGGGCTTGCCAGTATGGGCAGGATGCGGGCGGGGGTGACATATTTTTAAGGGCGCCCTCATGGCATGCCCGTACGGGGCCCGTACGGGTAACTTGCGGGCAGGGATGCGGGCATTATGCGGGCAAGATGATTTCTGTTTGCTGGGAACTTTGTATTGTTAATATATAGATGTAACGAATATATGCAGGAATAAAATGCATTAAAATTGAAATATAAATTAAATTGAATTGATTGATTGATACTTAATAGTGAATACTTGATACTTGATAGTTAATAGATGATAGTTGATAGTTGATAGTTGATAGTTGATATAGTTGATAGTTGATAGTTGATAGTTGATAGTTGATGGTTGATAGTTGATAGTTGATAGTTGATAGATGTATTAATTAATTAATTTAATTTAATTATATTTGCATTGATTTGCCTAATATTTGAACATGAACATGAAAATAAATGCGAGTATGACAGAAAGAGCATCTGCCCCACATGAGTACCTGTCACCCTTCAATACAATATACAATAAAATATAATATCCAAGTTATATACAGTATCAATAAATATTATAAGATCACAACATAAACAATACTAAACAATACCACAACTATCAAAAACAGAACTACAACCATATTAAAAAAATCTTTGATTGCTTGTTTAGTTGACAGTTGATAATTGATTGTGAGTAGTTGAAAGTTGAAAGTTGATAGTTAATAGTTGATAGTTGATAGTTGATAGTCGATAGTTGATAGTTGACAGTTGATAGTTGATAGTTGATAGTTGATAGTTGATAGTTGATAGTGGTCCCTACGCATTTGGCCTCATAACAAAATATTAGTCCAACATATATAAAATACTCTGAATCGGATTCTAATGCGTAATATAGTACTACTAACTGATTTTATGAATATATGGATTGTCATTGCAAAAATATTATGTCATTCATCATGTTTTAATCTGTTCCTCTTCAAATTTTGCGCCTCAATTTTTACACCTACACCCTACACGACCTCCAAGGGCTCGTATAGAAATGCTACACTTTACCTTTGGACTTTACACTACACGAAGTAAAAACAAACGCTTAGATTTTAGACTTTGTGAGCCTACACTAGTGTAGGTAGGTTCGTGTAGCAAACCAAACAAACCTATTGTCGTTTATCTAACTGGCGGCAACTTAAAACGAAATGCCGATTACATTTTATAGCTTTATTTTACGATCCAAGTGACTGGTACTTTTCCATCCTATGATATGGAATCATGATGGTTAGCACAAAACTTTCAAGACTGTGGAGATAATGCTGTTTAGTGTTGAATGGCGTAATTAACAAGATCGTAAACAAGAAACATCTGTACCGAACAATCATTAAATCTATCGTATTTTGAGTAAGCGGTGCTCTCAATAAATTCATAGACTTGCGAAGTAAGCAAGAACTGGAGAAATCATACAAACTGAAGAGATAAGGATTAGTAAAGGTTTTATTTTAAATCGGTAAATGAGGGAGTGAGTGAGTGAGTGAGTGAGTGAGTGAGTGAGTGAGTGAGTGAGTGAGTGAGTGAGTGAGTGAGTGAGTGAGTGAGTGAGTGAGTGAGTGAGTGAGTGGGTAATTGAGAATGAGTGAGTGAGTAAGTGAGTTAGTGAATGAGTCAGTAAGTGAGTAAGTGAGTGAGTAAGTGAGTGGTGAGTGAGTGAGTGAGTGAGTGAGTGAGTGAGTGATTGAGTGAGTGAGTGATTGAGTAAATGCGTTAGTTTTTATTTTTATTATTAATTAATAAAGGTTTAAATTAAAGAATAAAACATATTTAGTCGGTCGGACAAGCATGCTTGATGCCCTTCCGTACTAATAATTATTAATTCAGACGTATACTGTGTACAATTTTAAGACGAATTAATTTTACAAAGAGATAAATGCAAAAACGTAATATGTAACAAAGCATCAAATCAACCGTGGATTGTTTATTTTATAAGAATATAATTAATTCGAATGCGTCATCTGGAACTTATGGATAACGCATCAGAAATAGAAACTATTGCCCTGAGGTATTATTCATGTATTTCATATTCAATTTCCATACACTCATATTATCATGTTATTTATTATTCACATTAATGATCGGATTAATTAAGAGGAAGGAGGGACTTCGTTTCTAAGAACTGGTAAAATATATTTTGTAGTTCTTTCTCAAATATCGTTTTCCTACAGTGTTTTAGCGGAGCAGGAAGGCTAATCCACAAGTTTGCTAAGCTATATTTTAGAGAACGCGCTTGCCACTTTTCTCTCTGTTCACCATAAGAAGAAACATATGTGTGCATGTTCCTGAACGAAGGTCAGCGAGGAATGTTGGGCAGTCAGGAAGGGAACTTAGTGTCACGATTAGTATTAATGAAGTCGAAAGCCTTAAGTATTACAAATTTTAAATGTGATCCGGTTGGAGGAATTTTAAAGGGTGCTCTAGATTTGAGTTTTCTATGTTCTTTGAAAATACTTCGGGCTCGGTTTCTAGGTGCCCGTTAGGGCGCCGCAGCCAAGCCGCGGTGCGCTACACACTCAAGCACCTTATACACCAAGCAGAGTTGGGGTGATTTCGAGGTGTTACCCAGCCGTCATGTAACGTGATGTGAACTTGAAAACTATCACAATCGAGGGGATTTAGGTACCTGACAACACATGCCAAATTTTATTGGGGTACGATTATTCCTTCTTGGTGAAAAAATGGCTTGAAACATGCTCAAAATCACTTTAAGGATGTTAGCTACTGCCTACTACTGCCTACTACTGCCTACTACTGCTCACATCTAATACGTCGGCCCGCGATTCTGACCAGACGGGTGGGACTACAATGTTCATATTTTACATGGACATTAAGGTTATAGAATGATAGTCTCTTTTGAAAAAAAAAGTTGAAAAAGTTTGTTGGAAGGCTTCCAAATAAAGGTTTAAAATAAGCCTTAAACACTTGGCATACAATCAACAAGTAACCATAGTTACTTGACACTTGTTGACGGTATAAGCAGAGTTAGGCGGGAAAGTGCGATACGTAAACAAATAGCGGACATTTAAAATTTTTCTTCTTTGTGTGGAACGAGAAAAGGTGTCATTATACTCTCATAAAACAAATCAGAAACCGTCCCTGGCCTAGGCCCAGATGTGGAAAATTATTTATAATGCAAAAGTGTAGGTCTTAAGTTCCATTTGGCTATAGGACTAGTAAAATTCATACTTACATTACATGTTTGACAAGCCTAGCCAACCCTATGCCAGCACAACATTGTTTTGATATGAACTTGCTCAACTGTTTGTTTACATAATTGCAACAATCAAATCATTTCATACAACTTGTCTTTCGATTGGCCAGCGTTTATGAAGGCACTGCCATCTAGAATAAATATAGAACTTTTTCGAGCTCTTTGCTATACGCAAATCTTTTTAAAGTGTTTGGATTTCGTGATACTCTTTCAACCATAGACATCCTATATAATTGGCTAGACCAGCAGTCGGTGGTCCACTTCCGGTACAATTAGAAGCCATCTTAAAATGACAGTTTACATGTTAATCAAATGGGAGCGATTTGTGGCCAAATAGTTCTCAAGATTGCCGCCAGGTTGACAGGTAAGCATACTAGCCTTTAACACCAAATGATTACTAAATTCCCTTATGCAATCACTTCGTATTGTTTCTTTTGTTTAATACCATGCTGCACAAGCTAAAACCATATCAAACAATCCAGTAAAATACTTTATTGCATTAAAAAAGCATAAATTAAAACACCAAATCGCCATCTTGAAATGGGCCGGTTGAGTCTTCAATTTGCTACGCTCGCGCCTGTGCGGAGGTATAGGAGACTGCTAATCTAGCCTACTATAGGGACCATAATAATATCAATGCTTTCAACTCACAACCCATGACGTTTTCCACGATACCGTTCAAGAATACCAATTCCTTCGAAAACGAAAACGACTTCGTTTTCAAATTGCGTTTTCAACTCATCTCCCACGAACTCAAGAATTGGGGTCCAGTCCTTATACCGTCGTTATACCATGGTTATACCACCTATACCCAGGATGTACATGAATCCGGGTCTAGATATTTTACATCCTATATTGTTACTGCTAATACCATAGAATTTAAATCAACTTTGATAAAAATATTATATTTTAGCAAATAATTTTGTAATGGAACTTGAAAAAGTAATGAGATCACACACATAACAAAAACTTGTAGAAATACAGCCAAACCTTACACACTCAAAAGGAATGAGATCTAAAAAAGGGCCAAGCTCATCTACCCTTCCACATAAACGTACAGTGTCCCATAACAGCATCCTCGAAAAGCTTGGCAAAATAGAATTTGCATGTTATTACGTTTAAATTAATTAGAAAAAAAGAACTTGGATAAACTATTACGTTAAATTAATAATCGCAAATTCTATTTTGCCAAGCTTTTCGAGGATGCTGTTTTGGGACACTGTACGTTTATGTGGAAGGGTAGATGAGCTTGGCCCTTTTTTAGATCTCATTCCTTTTGAGTGTGTAAGGTTTGGCTGTATTTCTACAAGTTTTTGTTATGTGTGTTAGACTTAAGTTCAGCTTGTTTACATTCCCTTTATTCACTGAGCTTGGTATGGCTGGGCAATATACAAGGCATATTTTACATTCCAGGGATTTAGAAATAACCGTAGATTTCGTAAAATATAGGTACTCCTTTTGCACTTGTATATCTTTATGTGTCAATACGTCAATACGTCAATACGTCAATTGTCAATTGTCAATACGCAGTCCTAGACGATCCAGTGTTCGACTCGGCTTGTGGTGACACCTTCAAGATTTACATTCAGTAGAGTACCGTACCTCGTCGTATTATGTCGCAGCTATCCCCTTCAATTTTACGTAAGAAATCATCGGCGTACAGTGTGATTATTGCGAACGTTTAATTATCTGGTAAATCATTCACATACATATTAAATATTGTTGGTCCATGTAACGTACCTTGAGGTATTCCACAAGTAACTGTGACTGCAGTAGACAATATCCCATCCACAAATACTCATTTCGGTTAGAAAGCTTTTAAACCACTCGACTGCTTCATCCGATGAAAAAGTCTCGCGTTTTTCAAAGAGAGAAAATGTTCAATCAATCATTGAGTTGAAATCCTCCGATATGCCTCACTGTTCTCAGAGATTGTGTACGCATGCAAACCCTCGCATTTAAAAAATAAAAAGAGATTGAGTTTGGATTCGTAAAAGTGCAAAAATGATAATTTGTTTAGCTGATCTAACGGATAGCAACTTTCATTCTTGAACACCAACGATTTTCTGACGAGATTTCAAAGGAAATAAGTAACAGAATATTAATTGCTTAGACCTAATTTTTTATTTTGCACTTTGAAAGCTGTGCCAAATAATTCTAATATATATAGTGGCTCATGCTCTCAATTTGAAGATTTTCTTGCACTTTTTAATTTGTCCATCTTTCATTCAGCCACAATTCTAAGAATTAGATAGATGTCTTTTGCCCCGTGCCTGTTAAAGTTTCTAATTTAAAAGTAGAATATTAACGTATTTTAATTTTTATTCATCCAAACCGTCAGTGTTGGCTCAAGACTCGGTTTGGTATATGTCCCGAGTTCAAATACCGTCGTGACCGGCAACCCTGACTGAAGGTCTTTCTAGATTCGTCTCGGTCTTTGAGTCTTTATTGCGAATGCAAGAAATTGAGTCTTCTTAAACAGCCCTCGGACATCCTCTCACAAAATAAACCTATAATGAGACAGGGGAATATTACATCCATGGGCAGGTTCCCCACGATATTTATTAACTTCATCCATACATCAGCCGTGCGTGGTTGTGTTGTTTCACTTTGTCTACTTCTGCAAATAATTTAAATGCCAGTGCTGTTGTAGGATGGCGAAATGTAAATATATTTAAAAAATTGTTAACTTTTAAACGCAATAAATAAAATACAAGAAGTGTTTTTTAACGTCTCGAAACCGACACATGTTGTGATAGGCCTACTCCGCTTCAACTAGACTTCAAGCTGTCTCGTTCTAGACGCTATAATACCCATGAGAGACTAATCCCTTCAACGTTTCGTCCTCTGAAACAGCAAATATTATAATCCCCAAAACAGCCACAACCTGACATTTAAAAACACAGGGTTAATGCCAACAGAATCTGAAAGTAGATTATTACTGCAAACGCTTTACTAATAATTTATAAAATGTTCTATAGTATCTGTGATAATAAATTCAAAACAGAATAGCTCATTCTTGCAGTTCAAAAGGGCGTTAATAATAATATGAATATGCACACGTGGATGTGTGTGCTTGCGTGTGTGTTGAGCCGGGGGCAGGCTGTATGCTAAAGAATTATTGACAAATGTATTGTAATTTGATTTTTTATCACTACTATATTATTTTGTCTTTACATTATAACAGAACACAATTCTCCCAGAACTGCAAAAAAAACATTTACAAAATAATACGTATAAATCAACAATACAATACAATGAAATATAATTAGGGACATAAGATGAGATAACTATAAAAGTACTACGTGATTGTACGTGTGTGGCATTGACATTCAATTAATATTCTAGACTCTCAGTGTGGCAGTGGAACGCATGCCAATTAGAAGCCATCATGAAAGGGGAAAACAGCCGTCTAAATGTACGTAAATTTGTGCATATTTACATACAGACGGCGGTGCTCGCCCATCCGTTCAACAACAAACACAACTGCATAGCAACTTAAATCGGCAGATTAGCCGACTAGCTGAAGTATCTACGTTGCAGTGAAATGATTGTCCCCCTTCATGATGGCTATCGCTCGGGGTGAAGGTTAGGAGACTGAACGTCTACTCAAAGCTTATTTATATCATTGGTGTGTGTGTATGGCGTTGTATCCGCTGGTTTTTTGCCCGTTACAAAGACTTGGCAAGTAACACCTATAAAGGGAGCTGATGGTGGTCGTTCTTAGCCAAATCTTTGCAAATAACGAAAGCTGCAGACTTTATTGTGTAGCTCACAAATCACAATATTTTAACAGTCCTCTATCTTCATATACAGCACTGCTTGATAATAAAAATAAACCATGTTTTACTTCATGTAAAGTGACATGCAATGTCCACATAACTTTAGACAGCAACGAATCACTTTTATCACAGAACATTTTAATTGACGCTTTATTAAAAGGGAATCAACTATTGTGCAATTGGCTAAAAATGTTTTATACCAATTTAAAGAAATTGAGAACTTTGAACGTTTCAAAACTGATGTGAAATAAACACCTAATTTAAAAATTGGCATAATTCAGTGTAAGAGTCTCTTGAATGAATTAGCTATGTTAAATTGTGTATTGTTTCTTTACATGTTCCATACATTTGAGTGAACAAATCAAATCAAATCAAATCAAATCGAATCGAATCGAATCGAATCGAGTCGAATCGAATCGAATCGAATCGAATCGAATCGAATCGAACCGAACCGAACCGAACCGAACCGAACCGAACCAAATCAAATCAAATCAAATCAAATCAAATCAAATCAAATCAAATCAAATCAAATCAAATCAAATCAAATCAAATCAAATCAAATCAAATCAAATCAAATCAAATCAAGTCAATGAATATGAATATGAACACCCCTTGTAACGAATATTGTTGTACGCGGTCGGGTCGGGGGTGGGGGATCCCCCTCAACCCCTGGCGTCAGCTGATACAGCTTTGATCACAGGTAAGCGTGGCAGTTGGCAGCGCTCGCAACAAGCACGGGGACTCACCCGCTAAACTTTAGAAAAATATTTTTAATTCAGGCTAACTTGTTATGAATTTACACAGTAACATAAAAAATGTTGGGTTTATCGTGAGTCGTGACCCGAGAAAAATTGGCAAACGGTAATTTTTAGCTAGGTCAAATATGCAAAAATGTACCGTAACAAATGACGAGGGGTGATCTTTATGCCGCGTGACCTTGGAGGATTTCGGTCCCCAAAAATACTGGCTTTCATTGACGAACTAAATAATAATTTGGCTGTGGCCTAAATCCGGTATGTTTGTTTTTGTAATTTGAGCAAGCGGTTTGGTCAAAATATGCTGATTACCAAGAAAGGGTGTGATCTCGGAATGCATTTTTGTGAGTGAGTATGTTTATGCACAGTTTCAAGACAAGATTTTCTAATAGCCATTTGAGATTGGTATGTTCTAGCTAGTATCAATGTGGAGCACAAAATAAGCACAAATTCCACAAAACGTCTACTTTCGCAAATTCTGAATCAAAAAGCTTAAAATAGCAACAAGATATAATTTTTCAAACGGACATTTTAGTATAGTGTCTTGTTATAGATTAATTATGCGGTAAAAGAAACCTTGGAGTAATTTCCCCTTAAATTAACATTTCGTCGAAGAAGAATATAAAATATGTAGGCCCATTGATATTTTAACATCTATAGTAGGCTAGATTGCCAGTCTCCAATACCGGTACGTCCGCTCAGGCGCGAGCGTACCAAATAGACCTATTCAAGATGGCGATTTGTCGCTTCAATTTATTTTACTTGACACTATGTTTTAAATGCAATTTAGTATTTTTCTGGATTGTTTTGATGTGGTTTTAGCTTGTGCAGCATGGGAATGCACAAACAGAAACAATAAGATGTTGTTGCATAAGGGAATTTAGTATATGCTCACCTGTCAAAAACCAGACATCTTCAAAAATAGTTGGACTATCAATCGCTTCAACCTACTTACCTACTTACCTACTACTCAACCTACACTAAGCATATTCTCCAAAGTAGAAACAGGTCAAGACTTCGAGGTGAGATGGTGGCAATTGATGCTCCTTTTGCAAGAACTGAAGCTTACAGGCTGTCATTTTATCCTCGTGCGACAAGACTGTGGAGGGAACTTCCTCTGGATCTGAAGGCTCTCAACATGAAGGAACTGGATTTCAAGAAGCCGCTTAGGGAATCAATAAAGTAAAGTAAATAAAGTTCACACTTTCACTTAATTGTCACTTTTAAATAATATTATTATTTTCTAAAAGAGATTTGTACAATTCTATCATTATTATTTTCAATTCAAATCCTGTATGTTTTTATAATGGTGAACTTTATATTTTGATGTACGTAATGTTATAAGTTACGCTTATAATATTAGTTGTTAGAATGTTTGTATTGTGGGTCTATCGTGGCCTACTATTGTGTTTATTCGTCGAGTTTTTATATAGTTTTTGATTCTCTATTTTTGTTTAAACTTGCTACATAAATGTTAATTTTAATTACCTACTTTAATATCAATTTTATTATATTTACTATTTAGGGATATCACACACAATTCTGTGTTAAAGGGCTATGCTCGTTGTGATATTCCTAATGTTCGTGTACAGCCAGGGTCATATATAAATCAAGAGGTCTGAAAGATACCTCTTTCACCGACATCTCGTGGTCAACTCTTGGTGCCATTATTTATATCGTCCTGTGAACTGCATTATCGATCGATGGAAATTCCCTAGACTATTTGATGTTATAATATTATTTAGGAGGCTTTGAAAGACTCTTGGTCAACAAAATAGTCAATATCTAGAAGGCAGTCAGAAGTGAAATAAAATTTTATCAAAAGAAAAGCATAAAACAAACTTTGGTTGTTTGCAAATAAGACTTGACAGCCAAGATAGAATTATTCAAAATTAATTAGAAACTAAGGCAAATATAAGAACTAATTGGCATAGTCTTAATGCTATGCCAAGGCCAAGGTATCGAGATATAATGCTCTCTTTATGTTCCATATTATTTTTCTTCTAGGCTTGATAGTTTCTCTGGTGAATAGAGAATTTTCCTTTGACATTTTAGCAGCCATGTTTCTTATTTACGTCGATAATGCAGCTCACAGGGCGATATAAATAATGACACCAAGAGTTGACCACGAGATGTCGGTGAAAGAGGCATCTTTCAGACCTCTTGATTTATATATGACCCTGGCTGTACATAATGTGATGATCATTGAATAATAATAATAATAATAATAATAATAATAATAATAATAATAATAATAATAATAATAATAATAATAATAATAATAATAATAATAATTCAATTCAATTCAATTTATTTGATTAAACACACACAATACATTTAACAATATCAAACAAGCAAGTTTCCTTCATGAGCAGACTGCTCGTGTGAAGGACTGCTTCACATAATAACATTTTAATTGTGCCAGCCGCCACGGTAAATATTAATAAACTAAACATTCTTAAAACCTTAACGAAATAATTAACCAATTAACTAAATAAATAAAATTAAAAATACAATGTATAATTAAAAATTCATGATAATAAGTTTTAAATGTAACCAAATCAATAAAACATATAAAAAAAAACAACGCATAAGTAGGCCTACATACAATATCTTAATATTAAAGGTAAAAGCAATTTTAAAATGGGAAAAAATTCACCTCTCTTTTACTGCATTTTCTGCAAGTTTTTTAAAATGAACATATTTCATACATGGTTTAAACTCTGGAATCTTGCATAAAATAGAATTGAACAGATATGGGCCTTTATATGATAACTGGTTACGTGTATTTGTTAATCTAAAGTCAGGTACGGTTAAACGTAGCACTGATGAATTTCTATTATTGACAGCAGCATTGATCTAGCATTGATAATAATAATAATAATAATAATAATAATAATAATAATAATAATAATAATAATAATAATAATAATAATAATAATAATAATAATAATAATAAAATACAAACTGATCTATTCAAGATGGCTTCTAATTGACACGCCAGTGGAGTGGACCAATAACTGGGAATCTAGCCTACTATAGATGTTAAAAATCATTGATATCCTGTTTCCATCGAAATTCGGGGCTATAGCAACATGTTTTCTTGAAAGAAGAATACAAAAATAAAATGTATTGATTTTTTTTGGTGGTGGAGCCGTGTATAGGCTATCTCCACTTAAAAAAGTTTCGTCTCTAGTTTCCGAATTCAAAATAATGGAGGCGCCGGGTCATAAATGCTCCTACTTTTTGAAGATCTAGCCTAACCCCCCTTACCCCCAGAGTCACCAAAAACTTGCTGTAATCTGTATCATCAATTGTTGAAGGGCAATACCAACAAAACGATGCATGTCAGTCGGACGACGTGTTCGGTTTTTACCGTGAGGCGGGACACACGCACAGACGGACAGATGATAAAATGGATTGACATTACTATCTGCTTATATGGGAGCTCTGCTCTCAGATTGCGCAACCGTCATTCTTCAACCGCAGCGTGGAAGCGGTAGTTATACAATACCTCAATGCACCCTTCTCCCACCACGCATCGACCAGTCGAGCAAAGTCGGCGACATGTCACTTTGCAGACGTAGCTGTAAAGGGCTATACAAGAGTATTTCGGAAATTTTGTTTTAAGTGTGCTGTTTCAATGACTAAGATTGTATAGCGAGTTCGGCTTAGGGTATGTTTGAAAGCCCTACAGCTGTTAGTGCCTCTTATCGCCGAGGGCGAGAAAATTTTCGAATTTACAACTTGAGATATCCTAAAACACGTAAAAATATCGAAAATGGTAAAATAGGTGATGGTAATAATTGGCTGCTCAATCAAAATAGGAATCTCATAGGAGGACGACGACGACGATACATCCCTTGTATTCGCCACTGATTTTGTTGAATCATTTTAACCTCTCTTAATTAAAAATATAAAAATGTAAATTCCCTTTTCTGTTCAGGCATGCACAGGAAAGGTCTACCATTATGGTTGTAGATTTGATGTTCTCAAAACAAGAAAATGCCATACGACAATTTTCCACAATTAAGTCACAATCTGATTTACCAGACTTACCAGATTTACCAAAAATAACTAAAGGATGTTAAATATTATCAACACATCCTGACTGAGCATTGTAGTACAATGTAATGTGAAATTTGAATACTAAAATTGAATGCAAATCTTCAAAGACGACGAAGACTTGGGAAACTAGGGCGCTTCAACGGGTTAGAGGAAATATTGCGCCGCAAAATGAGTTCGAATATGATCCATTATTTATATTTACCAAATATATAATATATAATATATATATATATATATATATAATTTGTACTATTATATATTGTCAATATAATAAAAATAAGATGAAAATAGATTGATAATCAGTGAACGTTTTTGTAAATGTAGATAGCACAAAACTTATTATTTTATAGCCCGACTTTTTTCTATTCAGAATATTTGAGTGGTGTTGGTGAATGGCAATGGTGCTGCGCACCCCTCCAAATAATCCGAGGGGGGCTTAAGCCCCTGAGCACCCACGGAGTCGGCGCTCCTGAATGCAACAAATATGCATGTGAAGGAGATCTTCACCTTTTAGATTAATTTTGAACTATGACTTTGTCACAACTTAAATATTTTTATTCTGGCATTCACAAAAGCATTTCCAAATGTAAGGGCTTCCCAGTTTTCGTTGAAAACGACACCTTAAATCCTAAGTTAATCGTGTTTAATCATTAGGCTCGCGGAATGGCGGCCATATTGAATTTTGACTTTAAGCACGGCCATCTTGATCATCTTATTGGCCTTTATGATACAAAAAATGTATTTTTATGAAGAGTCATCACTTAAATGAGGTAACTTAACAAGAATTGTGCATGTTGTGGAGATCATCACTTTTTCTTCAATGTTGACCTATCTTCTTCATTCTGGCGTTCGGAAAAGTATTACCAAATGAAAGGGCATCCCTTTTTTAGTTGGAAATTGTATTTTAAATGACCCTTTACAATATTTAATTCCCAAGTCAGCATACTTAAAAACATTGGCTCGTAGAGTATCGGTCATCTTTGTTTTGACCTCTCAGCGTCCTCAGAGGTCAAATCTGACTTCCCTCCACAGTCCACATCCACATTTTTCTTATAGGTATGGTATGGTATAATCCAACTATGCTAGAAATTAAATTTTCTTCTCACAAAGTGCACAATTATTATGGTTAACAGCTCTACTACATGCACAATAATTCGACACCGGAGTGTAAAAGCTTTTAGGATTTGATTATTAAATAATTGATTCCATTCTCTAATACTATCAACTACTGTCGTCACATGCACACTTGCTATAACAGAATAACCATTATCCTGGATTAAACTCGACACAGGAGTTAAAAAGCTTTTCAGCTTTGATTTTCAAATAATTGATTCCATGACAAATAATTGCTCTGTCAATCCAGCCCACCCGTCCAACCGAGTGTTCCATGCATGTTTGACTAGCGGTGAGCGATGATTCTCTTGTTTCGCATCTCTCTAGGCTGTCACTTTGTTCGCACGAACCGTGACGTCGTGACGTGGAGGGGGTGCGAATGACAGGAGTATTACCTCCATCAGATGTGTTGTATTCACAAGATATCGTTTTAAATTCAATCATTGTGAAAATAATCTTCGATAAAGAGATTTTATATCATTCTGTGACGTAATTCGTATATCGTATAATATAAAGCATATACGAACACAATCACTACTTGCTACTACTTGTTGCCCCAGAATCAATTATTCACAAAACGAATTACAGTCGTTTACAAATTGATATTATTTTTTCAGCATACATCGTAGCAACGTCCATGGGGTCCATGGGTCTATCGAATGTAAACGGAGATCTCTTGAAAAGTTGGGTTCCTGCTTAGACCTATATTTTTAACAGTCGAGTTTAGCAGAACTTAAATTATTTCACATGGCTGATCGACCTGAGTAGGGCGGCGAGTTGATGCACTGGGGTGGGTTGTGGGGCAGGGGGGGGAAGCTCGAAGGGGAAAACATGAGAAGAGCGAGTTCCGTTGAGTCTGCCAGTGTGGAGTTTCATTAGCTCGTTTTATCGATGATAAAAACGTAAGCTTACGGTGTTATAAAACTATTTGACTCAAACGGTGGCATATGGTCGTAGAAAGCATAGGCCTACCAAGTTGCTAGTAAAATATATTTATTAAAATCAATTTCCTTCGTGTTTCTATAGATAACGTCTTCATATATATATATATTTATATATGATAAAAACAAGGATCTTGGGTAAAACCGCGTCGAAAAATTTTCTTTATAACCTCGCCGCCCGCACCTTCAGCCGAGGCTATATAAGGCGGGCGCTGCGTGCTTGCCAACCACTGTGACTCCAACCTCCGTAGAGTCACAGTCAACCTTGAAAATGTCTGACGTAGTACAGACGAAACGTCGGTGGACGCCCAGGTTCTGCCCTGGTTCATCTATTTTCGACGCGGTTTTACCCAAGATCCTTGTTTTTTATCCTATGACGGGCCGCGAAAACCTACAACAATCCATATATATATATATATATATATATATATATATATATATACAATGACATAACGAATAAATGTAAATATATTTAAATATGTTACATACTTATTTCCATTTATGTCCATGATAAGGGATTTGCAGTTGGTTATACGGTGTCAATATAATTATTATAAAAATATTCAAGAGCATTAAATAAAGACTTAAAAAACTACCTATATAGCAACTATAAATATTTACCACAGTAGCAAATTTAAAGATTTTATTTCAGTTTTAACCTGATTTAGTTTAAACCATACAACCCTGAATCAACCTGAACCATGGGTCTAGGCGTGCTAGTTGATAGCGAATACTATAGTTTAGTAAAATAGAAAAAATAATCGTAGAAATGTAATCTTTAAAACTACCTATATACCAATAGCTAATTACTAAATTGCCTTAAATTAATTAAAGTGTAATATTTCCAGATATATTTTATTTTCTACGCTAACTAAATTTAAAAAAATAAACCTATGAAAAAAGTGCTAAATTTAATGTTGTAATACTGTATTATTTTTGTTGATTTATTCCATTATGGTAAATTTCACTTGTAGACCATGTGTTATATTGCAATGTGGCCACAAAACAAATTAAAACAGTTTATTTGTTCATTTGTGTGACCCCAAACAGCTGCAGTTAAGCCAGTTTTCGTATTACTTGTTAATTTATGTCCCACAAAAACCAATCCGTTCAATTTGTTCCACAATATATACCCTATAAAGAACCAAGTTATGATTTTTAGAACGTGAGCGAAATAGTAACAGAAACAATGCAATAAAATTGTAATAAAAGTAAAATATTTAAACGGTGACTTTAATGCCCCAAAATAAAAGTTGAGAACTGTCTCTCTATTGGTACAAACGCAGATAAAACTTTTGAAATGAGACAATGACAAAATAAAGAAAGTACTCTGTTTTCATAATTGAAAAAATATGAGACTCAACTAGAAGAAACAGCTAAGGTTATAAAGACCATTAGGTGCCCAGGAAGAAACCCTCCCCACCCCCTTCGAACTAATTTTAACTATAGCAGTTTTGTTTAAGAAAAAACACGATTAATAATCCACCTGTTTGCCACTTGGCAGCTGGGGCGTTTGACCTCCAGGGGTGTCCAAAGTGCAAACTTTAAAAATTTTGACCTGTTATAGCGGTCAAAGTTTTTGATAAAATTACAAAATTCTTTTTAATTATCATTGAACAGATTATTTTTTGTTTTTTAAAATAAAAGCGATTTCGCATTTTATAAAGGGCTGTTCAAAATTAATAATAATCGATTTCACTGTTTTATACACTTAAACATTGAAGATTGGACCTATGCATTGAAGCTAAATTTTATACATAACATTAAATAACTACGGTATTGAAAAAATAAATAATGCAAAGACAATTCAAGGGCTGTCCAAAATGTTGTGTTGTTTAAAGTGATCAAAAATGGGTTCATGGTACTAAAATCAGTTAACCTACCAAATAAAACTTATTGTCTGTGGGCCTAACAAAGAATTTTTATTTTTATCTTGATTTTCCAAGATTTCAAATTCAAATTACAGCAATTTGAGAGAAAACAACTTAATATAAAAAAGTAAGTAGGCCTAGTATTCATCGAAATTATATATAATCTAAACAATATAATGATGTGCTGTTTTAATATAGGGTTGTCCAAATAGTGTGTTGTGTTCTAGTAATTTAATAATAGTGTTTGAATCAGGTTAAACTCGATCATAATAATCATACAGTTAAGTGCTAAGGAAGCGCCCCCCCCCCCCCCCACCACGAACTTATTTTCAATAGAACAGTTTAGTTTACAAAATCACGATTAAAAATCCACTTGTTTGCCACTGGCAGCTGAGGCGTTTGACCTCCAGGGGTGTCCAACTCCAAAGACGTTTTTTAAATGAAATTATTGCCTTAGTTATCTTCATTTTTGTAAAAATTTCAAATATCTTTCAAAATACAATCACAAATATTGTTCTGCCCCAAACCTGTATCAACAAAAATTTGTTTTCTCAATTGAGAGAAAACACAGCCAAAAGTATGAAAGTATGGAATGCATTGAATCTTTATGTATGCTATCAATGTGTATGGACTTCTGACAATAATCATACTAATGGTCCTTCAGAGTGCTTACCGACTATGTTGAATAGATAATAATAATCCCTACAGACTTGGCAGGATATCACCCTTCACCTATATCCATGATGATCACAGATCCCGTAAGGAGTTTGTGATGAAGGTGAAGCCATTAAAACTGATTAGAGCTGCACGTAAGCCTAGCTAGATGCTATTTACTTAAATGTTTACTGTTTGTATTTTGTTGTACAAATTTGAAAGAAATAATTTTCGGCGTAGAGAATGTTTTTCCATTGGCCGAGTTGTGATACAAATCAGCTACACACTATGCACGTCGATATGGCTTAAGGGGCAGCATATAAAGCAGTCATAGCCAAGCGGCATGCATTATCTCATTTATCTGGAACACAAATATGACTTGGTAGAACAGTATTCGTATCTACAATTTGACACCGCTAGGGCGTTTTGTATATATCTAAATGATGGCAATGAGGGGACTTCTTCTCGGTGAATAATCAAGATGTTCATCTTGTTCGTTATTACGAGAATTGTATTGGCATTTCCTAATGACAATGATGCATATCAGCGACCATAAGTAAATCAATGTGTCTAGTTGTATACTACACCCATCCCTTGATTTACTTCTGTTCGAGGGTGTACGATCAAGAGGATATAAGGACGAGCTTCTTAATTTTAATATAATCCATTGCAAACTCTCCGAATATGGTTCTTTCTGCCGTATAGTGCAGACTTTCTGCATCCCATCTATTTTGACTAGTTTCCCTGTGCCTACTATATACAGGATTGAATGTGAAATAAATATATATAATTTAAAACAATTTATGCATCCCTATTTAGCTTTAAAAGTATACACAAATGTACAGCAGGAAAAAAAGTCACAAGCTGCATATTCTTACTGGAGATTTGGGACAACCTTGTGAATAATAACAGAAAATACACAATAAAACGATAGAAAAACATTTACATCGTCAACGGCGTGCATGCGGTTAGGAGTTCAACTGTTCAAATTGTATAAGTGTATGAATAATTATTGTTAATCAACTTGCAACACGATATATTCAATTATATAGTATAAATGTAACTTCGTACACGACACCCCTGGAATCTAGACGTCTCAGTTACTAAGTAACAAATATGCATTCGTGGAAAGAGCATAGTTTCAGCTATAAGAGCAAAAATGCCTTTTTTTAGTTCGAAGGGATGATTAAATTATGACTACATATGTAAGAATCCTGCTACAAGTTGCAAAACATCGTGTTTATTTTTGTATAACCCTGTACATACCAATAACAAATCCGTAATTGTTGTTTTATGGTTTTACATCGTGCACAATGTTTGGTTGTGCAAATAAAGTATGAAATGCAGATTAACTTTACCTAGGAAAATATATGATCATATGTTTGCATATGAGACATTGGACACCTGTATCGTTTAAACTCCCTAGGTGTTAACTGACAAACATGCATGGACTGAACATAGCTTCAGCTGTGAGAACATACATAGTGTTATAATTTCGAGGGGGTTGCGTACAAATGAAAGAATGGCTGCCATAAGTTTCATACCATTTTGTATCTTTTTGGACAACCCTGTAACAAAGCAGCAAATCTGTAGGTGTATTAGGGGTTGACATTATGTTCGATGTTAGGCTATGCAAACAAATTATGAAATGAAGATTAATTTGCAATAGAAAAATATATACACATATATTTGCATATGTGACTTTAGACACCTCTACCGTCTAAACGCCCCAGATGCCAAATAGCAAACAGTCAGAAATGGAAAGAACGATTAATTTCCTTTAAGAAAACATATGGTAGCATAAGTTCGATGGGGAAGGGGGGGGGGAAGGGGTTAGGAGCCACCTAACGTATTAACATAACTCGTAAATAAATCGTAATCAATAACATGCACCATATTTTGTTAATTAATTGTCAGTTATTTCCTTCTAGATATTGTTCAATATATAATATATTATATTAATTATTATGAAAAAAGAGCAATATTCGAAATATTCGATTTCGATATTCGAATCGAACATGTTTCCCGACCGGGGATCAAACCCGGGTCTTCTACCGTACACGTAGCGATGCTTTACCATAGCAAGCTATTGATGGGCCACTAGGTACATCTCTTCTCGATTGCTGTTTGTGTGATTGGATGAGCGTAGCGAGCGAAGCGAAGATTCCATTTCACTACAATGGAGAAAAAAATCTGGAATGTTTGTTTTTTGTATTTTCGGCTAAACCAATACTCCAATTGCAATGCAAACTGCCAAGTTTTTGAGCGCAATCGAAAAATTATTTCTCGTAAAAAACGCAATTTTACGTTTTTTTCCGATTTTTACAAAATTTCTTCGACTTATCACACCTACAATTACATGCTTAATCCGATTGTAATGATTTTTTCACAGAACCTTAATTTTATGAATTAATATATTTTTGTGAAATTTGAGCGCAATCGAAAAATTATTTCTTAAAAAAATCGCAATTTTATAATTTTTTTCGATTTTTAAAATTTCTTCGACTTTTCATACCTACAAGCTTTATCCGATTGTAATGATTTTTTCACAGAACTTTAATTTTTTGAATTTATATAATCTTGTGAAATTTGAGCGCAATCGAAAAATTATTTTTCATGATAATTGCAATTTTGCGATTTTTTCTATTTTTAAAATTTCTTCGACTTAAAACAAGAACATGCTTTATTCGATTGTAATAATTGTTGTACAGAATCTTAATTTTATTTATTAATATATTCTTGTAAAATTTGAGCGTAATCGAATAATTATTTCTTATAAAAATCGCAATTTTACTCTTTTTTCGTTTAAAAAAAATCCGCTCATCCAACAACGCGCCTGAAAAAGCGTTTGCGAAGCTTCCAAGTTATTTTCATTGACTATGATTGTTTATATCCTATGTCGGGCCTATTTCAATTAAAACAGTTTTTGTTATTTCCCATTCAGAAATTATAACAGAATATCCTTTAAAACTTTTTTTGGATGAGCGTAGCGAGCGAAGCGAAGATTCCATTTCACTACACTGGAGAAAAAAATCCGGAATGTTTTTTTTTTGTATTTTTGGATGTTTGTTAACACTATTCCGGCTAAACCGATACTCCAATTGCGATGAAATTTCCTGGAGGCCTTCGAAATCTCTGAACTTAGAACTTCCACTTTTTTTAGCGCAATCGAAAAATTATTTCTCATGCAAATCGCAATTTTACGATTTTTTTAGATTTTTAAAACTTTCTTCGACTTATTACACCTACATGCTTTATCCGAATGTGATGAATTTTTCACAGAACCTTAATTTTATAAATTAATATATCCGTGTGAAATTTGAGAGCAATAAAAAATATTTCTTAAAATCGCAATTTTTTATTTTTTCGATTTATAAAACATTATTCGACTTATAACACAACACCTACATGCTTTATCCGATTGAAATTATGTTTTCACAGAACCTTAATTTTATTAATTAATACATTGGTGTGAAATTTGATCGTAATCGAAAAATAATTTCTCATAAAAATCGCAATTTTACGTTTTTTTGTAAATGTTTTTTTTTCGACTTATAGCACCTAGGTCTACATGCTTTGTCCGAGTATGAAGATTTTTTCACAGAATTTAATTTTATGAATTATATATTGGTGTGAAATTTGAGGCAAACGAAAAATAATTTCTCATGAAAATCGTAATTTTATGCTTTTTTGGTTTAAAAAAATTACGCTTATCCAACAACACGACTGAAAAAGCGTTTGCGAAGCTTCCTTGTGTATATGTACGGTAGAAAGACAAAGACAGAGAGCAGTTAAGATAAGGACGTTATGGTACAAAAACGCTTTTTGACAGTATTGTAAAGTGTGACGTGTGCGAATCAGGGATCGATATCCATGTAAAAAGTTGACAAAACGACAATATAAGCATCAAAAATCAAATGTTGTCCTCTCACTTTGATCAATAAAACATATCATGCAACACAAGTTTTAATCTGTAGTTAGATTTGTTTCAAACTAAAGCTATAAAACCTAAACACAAACGAAGCAAGGAATTATGCTGGTCTAGGAACAAACTCTTTCAATTTTTTTTAAACCAGGTAGAAGAGTTTCTATTCTCACGGGTTTGAAGTGTAAACTCACCAATCACTTAGAGTGTATATCACCTGCATATTTTGCTGAATCAAATGAAAGTTTAAGTGGACATTTGCATTTAGAGGGAATATGACGGGTATAAAATTAAAAATACTTGTGCAATAACTAACATAGTTTTTAGGCGATTAGCACCTATTCAAGATGTACATTTAATGTGGTTGCTGAGACTGTTGTTTGGTAAAGTAAGCTTTATTATTATTAATAATAATAAATTATGAAGAAAGGCTGTTGTTTTGTATAGTTGGTATTATTATTATTAATTATTGTAAATTAAAAATTAATATTATAATTCGCACCCATTTAAAGATGTACATTTAATGTGGTTGCTGATGTTAATATATAGTTTTCAAATGTTAGCATTTTTTTTTTTTTTATTGTGAAAACAAGGTTTTAAAGCAAACCTGCTTTTGTCATTTTTATTTTATTTACAATATGTAAGGAACTTTTTAACAACAAAGGCCCAACACATTATTTGAAGCAAGATAAGAGCGGGCCCCATAACACAGTGCCTTGCCACGTGCCTCAAATAAAATACTACCTAAAACAAACAAAGATAGTTTAAAAAGTTTTGGGAGTGTACTCGGCATTTTCAAATTGCTAGAGCAGCTCAAAGGCTCAATCCGACCAATCAACCTCATTGTACGTACGTCTAGTTCGCCCATGATCCTCTCCTTATCCTCGGGCTGCGCCAAGGTCTTGCCGGCAGCGTGGGAGATAGCTGCCAGGGCGACCAGGAGCAGGAACAGTCGGGGCATTGCGACGGTAGAGAACATTCTGCGCTGAAACACATGCAAACACAGGTGTACCCTTCATGTGAAGCAGCTAGCTCATTCTCTTGCACTCTACAACAATGTGATTGTTTAGCTAGGGCGACCAGGAGCAGGAATAGTCGGGGCATTGCGACGGTAGCTGCTCTGAACGCTCTGAAACACTTGCAAAGCACAGGGTGGCGTGTTTATCGAAGTAGCAACCGTAGAGAGAGAAAATAAGGCAATATCTGCAATTAGTTTATGAAGCCCTTCCCCCCGAGATCTGCGGCAGTGATTACTTGAGGGGAGTTTCATCCAGCAGAGTAATCGGATGAAAGCGCGGTAGGGTGAGTCTGAGCGCCTCTTGACGTCGAGTTCGAGGTTGTTAGAAGACTCTCGTGTCAAGTGCCACGTGGTCAGTGTCAAGAGTCGACGAACTTTACATAGATGTTTTATTAATGTATAAGAGCCTTTGGTAGGGCACGGTAACAAACAATTCAATCGAAAAATATTCTAAATAAATCATAAAAATTGGTAAAATTAAGAATTTAATTTGTGATTTATCTGCAATTTTGTTTATTGTATTTGCGTATATAAGATTTGCAATATTATTTCCTGATAACAACTCAAAATTGCATATCCATCAAATGACAAATAAGTGGATGCAGGAAAATCTCCACATAAAATGTCTTATTGCTGACTATAGCAGGAATGGCGTATGTTTCCCAATTTAATTTTTTTAATATCCGGTATCATTTACTCGTACCTGTTAGAATTTAAAGACTTGAAATTTGGATATTTTATTGTAGCTCTATCCAATAAAAGTCAGTGAATTTTTTTGTGTTTTTATTTTCTGGACAATTAGAAGAAGAATAATAAGCTTTAAAACGTCATAGATAAAGATGGAAAATCCAAAGATATGGTGTTCAATTCAGGAAATTTTCATTAGTCACATTATCTAACGATGAACGAAATTAACCAACACGTTCATATTGATTTAAACGTTGAGATATAGTATGGAAATATGCGTTAAAAAATCTCTCTGATTGAAAAAAAAACAAAATGTTGAATTAATTAAAGATATTTCAGCAATTTCGAATGTATTTAATTATTTACTTTTTAATTACTATTCAATGGTCATTGATGCATTGTAATCATTATGAATGTCACAACGAGCATAGCCCATAAACAAAAATTATGATAAAATAGATATGAAAGGAGCAGTGTTGTGACTAGATAATTTAATTTTTATCTAGATAAAGATAAAGATTATCCTCCAAAAATTTATCTAGATAAGATAATAGATTAACTTTAAAATAGTATCTAGATAAAATATAATAGACAAAAATAGTTATCTAGATAATTTTGCTTAGATAAAAGATAATAATTATCGCAGAAAAAGCAAATTTATTTACCAACTTTTGTCGCCATTTTCAAATATGTGGACTATGAAAAACATAATGTTGTAAACTAGTAGAAGTCATTTCATTTTAAAAAGCGATTCATTATTTATTTTTCTAAAGTATTGTTACCTAATTATTTTATCTAAAAAAGTTATCTAAAAGATAAATTGTATTTTATCTAGACTAGGAAAACGCTTAAGTCCCGCCGCGTTGTTGGATGAGCGTAATTGGTGCATTAAGCTGCCATGTGTTATGCGGATTTTCTGTTGTTCTGTAAAAAAAATCATCACAAAGTAAATTTTTTTAAAAATTAATTAAATTAAATAAAAAATAAACTTAAATTTTAATTTTTTAAAAATTTTAAAAAAAAAAAAAAAAATTTTTTTAAGAAATAATTATTCGATTGCGCTCAAATTTCACACGAATATATAAATTCATAAATTTAAGGTTGTGTGAAAAAATTATTACAATCGGTTAAAGCATGTAGGTGTTAAAAGTCAAAGAATTGTTTTAAAAAAGAAAAAACCCGTAAAATTTCGATTTTCATGAGAAATAATTTTTCGATTGCGCTCAAATTTTACACGAATATCTTAATTCATAAAATTATGGTTCTGTGAAAAAATCATTAAAATCGGATACAGCATGTAGGTGTTATAAGTCAAAGAAATTTTAAAAAAATCGAAAAAAATCGTAAAATTGCGATTTTCGTGAGAAATAATTTTTCGATTGCGCTCAAAAACGTGGCAGTTCTAAGTTCAGAGATTTTTAAAGGCCTCCATAAAATTTCATCGCAATTGGAGTATCGGTTTAGCCGGAATCGTGCTGACAAACACACAATAATACAGAAAAAAAAAGAAAAAAGAAAAAAAAAAAAACATTCCGGATTTTTTTTTTCCAGTGTAGTGAAATGGAATCTTCGCTTCGCTCGCTACGCTCGCTACGCTCATCCAATAATTGAAAAAGATATCAACCACAAACTTATCTGGATAATATAATAGATAACAAATTTAATCTAGATAAGTCACAACACTGGAAAGGAGGTAATTAAAATTGTCAATAATGTGCTTCAAAATCGATTCATTAATATTGATAATTGAAGAGTTTAAGTGACACAGGGTAGCCTGTGCCAAATATATTTCCAAATTGATTAAAATAAATCCGAAGTAGCTCCACGTGAAAGAGCGTTATTATTCCTTCGTTTTCCAATATGTTTCACAAGAAAGGAACATAGACCCTTTGTAACTAAAACTTCAATTCTTGATTGTGTCTATATTCAAGTTTCAAGTGAAATATCACAACGATGTTTCCGTTTTCCTGAAATACAAAACAACTGGAAGCTGAGCCAGCCTGGCTAGCCTCAGCCTGAACCCAAAGCCTCAGCCTGAACCCAAAGCCTAGCCTGAACCCAAAGCCTCAGCCTGAACCCAAAGCCTCAGCCTGAACCCAAAGCCTCAGCCTGAACCCAAAGCCTCAGCCTGAACCCAAAGCCTCAGCCTGAACCCAAAGCCTCAGCCTGAACCCAAAGCCTCAGCCTGAGCCCAAAGCCTCAGCCTGAACCGAAAGCCTCAGCGACTCCTCCGGAGGACTAAACCGCCAATATTCCAAATTCACATCCCCAATCATAAACCAACCCTTTTTTCGAAAGGTCCACAATATCTATAGCCCTAACTCTCCACAACAAGTTACCCAGCAATATAAGAAACTCTTCCTCAATTTCAACTTTTATGTCAAACTTGAAATCATATTTTCGTGTATCAAAAAGTTTATACTTGCTCCATGAATTCCTCTCTGCCTAAATTTCATTTAATGCATACACCTATTTTATCATCATTACGTTAAACCTTTTAATAAGTTAGTTCGTCTATGTTATGCAACATTACATTATGTTTATTTTCTATATTAATTTGACACTACTCTTATACTTATTTTTCTTAATACTTAATTATGTTGAGCAATTGATTGATATGAGCAATTGAAAGAGCCACAAAATCCCCAATAAGTGATAAGTTAGTGTAGAGTCATTAGCCCCCCGTAAAAGACTTAGGTAATTTAATATAAAATTTCGATTTGTGGTGTCAACAATGTGAGTTTGCTTCACCTTCTCCTCCGCGAGTTATACTTGTACCATGTGCACGTCAAGCTGAATAAAGTTCCATTCTATTCTGACTACGCGAAACTATATACTAATAAGTAATATTTCACTTACCGCTGCTCAAAATCGAAAATGTGCCGAATAGGCCCATTGCAGTTTCGTTAGAACTATACTCTGCATGAAAAAAAATATATAAGTTTAGTTTCTATAGTATTTTAGCTACAGGATAAACAAATTTAACTTAATCTGTATTAAAAGTCACTACAATGTTTTAATCAAAAAGTGCTGACTGCTGGATATAGTTCTAACAAAACTTGGCCTGCAGGTTTTACATTTTGCGTAATGTTTTGTGAGACATTACTATAATCAGGGCATTTCTCGTGGTTTTTGGCGGTAGTCCTTGTAATATAAATTGAAGATTGTCATGTATCATTATCGAGCTTCCAAATCTTTCAGTGAGCAGCTGTCAGCCTCTTGTTAGTTCCAGCCCCAACCGTCTCGAGTCACAGTCGCGAGCGCTGCCAACTGGCACGTGGGATAATCCCGAAGCTTGTTAACACTTAATTAGTCTGACGTCACGGATGACACGCAGACTTGACAAGACTTGAGGGGAGATTACGAGTTAATTAACTTCTGACAAGTCTAACAACCGACGCATTCGCAGATTTCACTCAAGTTTCGGTAGGTTAATATTCTCTATTTCAACACATAATAATTATTAACTTGGAGTGCTATGGTGTATTTGTTTAAAGCTAATTTAAATCCAAATATTATTTGTCTTTGTTAAACTTTGTCAAACGCAAACAAAAATACCAACTATATATCAAATTAGCAAGTGCTCCTCACCACATTATCAGTTTCCTTTATTAGAATCTTCGAGCTGTTTATAGTAACGCACTGATCCCCTATCCTACATAATTTTCCTTCCTAAGATTCTTCCAGTTTAAAAAAAATCATATTTTGTATTGTTTGGCATATTATTATAGTCTGACACTATTTCGGATAGTTTGGCTATTGTATAGCTTTCTAACAAATATTTTAAAAGTCAAAGGAAGTTGACTAAAACCCTAGGTAAATGAAAGAGGATCTTGAATGTAACGTGATTTTTTTTGCGGGACATAATGTCCCCAATGTCCCTGTCAGTCATTATATGCAAATTTTTGGACAAAAGTTTCAACACTAACCTAGGTGCTACACTTAACTTAGAGCGACGATTTTTTAAGTATTGTTTCTACACTTCATTGCCTTCCACTTTCTTAAAAGGAAACACGGTTTTCTGAATTATCGTTCGATGTACGATTTTTTCGTCCGCAGGTAGGAGCTCTTATTTGTAACGTCTGACAAAAAATCGTACGTCGTACGATTATTTGTAACGTCTGACAAAAAATCGTACGTCGTACGATATTTCAGAAAATCGTTTTCCCTTAAGGAAGGGGATGGCAATGAAGTGTAGATTTTTTTTTAAATTGCGCTCTAAATTAAGTGGATCACCTATAATAGCTCACTTTCGTATAATTTTTTTGTAAAATATACTTTCCTGTTATAGTTGTTCCGAAGCTAGTAAGAAGATGCTGACGTCACCGGCCACCGGCGGGTGGATGGCCACCACAATCAGCGGTATCTAAATTTAAATATATGGACGCTCATTGGCCCGCCGGAACCGGGCGCATTGGCATACTTGCTGCAGAACAAGTGTAATTCAAGAGTTAAGACCCTCACTCATTTAGCTAAGATTGCAGTCATCTTCCTTTGATTTTAAAATATCGTTAAGAGGGCGATACAATAGCCTTAAACTGTACACAAGACCGACCACCATCACCACCACCACAACGACAACAACAACAAGGCGAGAAGTCCACCGCTATCCTACCAGTTCCAAGAACAAGTGAAAGACTGAACGAAAGAACGTCAGACTCTTGAAAATGTCATCCACATTGATGACGCTACGTCGGGAATTAAGGCATAATGTAAATTATTCACCACTACGACGCAACGAAACATCCCGTCAATGTTATGATTTCTCTTCAAAAAAGAGAAAAAGAGGGTGGCCCAGACTGATGTGGAAAGAGTTTAAAGCAATGGATGTGAAGAGAAGAAATACAACTGGGAAGAAGGTGGAATCGTGGAAGTGTGGTGAAATAGGAAATGGTGGAAATAAATAAAAATGTGTCAAACACCGATGGAGGTCCATGAGGAAGAAGACAGTGAGAAAGATAATACAGGGGAAGCGTCAAGCATGGCAAACTTGCTTTGATAAACCCAGGGGACCCTATAGAGTTAGGTGAGATCGTCCCACCCCTATTCGACTTCATTGTTGGATTTAGAGTAATACCATATTATATTATTATTTATTTTCATATTCGTTCTTTAGCTATACCCTGAAATATAATGTTTATTGCGTGAGCGTTTCTTTAAGATCACTTAAGGGGACACTAGGGTGAAAATAGAAAAAAATATACCAATATCAAGCAAAGCAAGCAATCGGAAATTTTGATACAATGTACTGCTAGATCATATTTAAATATGGTGCAATTTTTTAAATGTAGGACAATTTTTTGTACCTTATTTAGCGAAATTGTCTTATTTTTGTCACTAATGGTCTCGGGAGTTTAAGAAGTTCCCTTCGCTGTGAGTGTGGTACAGTGTACATCGGACAGACGGGCTGAACGATTAGAACAAGAATAATCGAACACATTGCCCACTGCAGGAAAGGCGACTCAAACAACTCTGCGCTGGCTAAACACGCTCAGGAAAATATTTCAAACCCAGGACACCAGATTCAGTTTGAAAACACACGAGTCCTCACCTCCAATACCGATTTTTTGCCAAGATATATTATCAGGGAGGCGGTGAAATCCACAAAAAAGCTAAAATAATTCCAATGGAGGAGATGTATTCTAATTAAGTGCATCTTGGGGTCCGACACAGAAACGTATGAAGATTGGCAAAGAAAAACAGGAATCAGAGTCGTACAGACAGACCATCGTTGCGCCATCCCCCACCCCCTCCGCCCCACACACACAACAGGCAATGTGGCCAATAACATATTCCACCGCCGGCACACATGGGATGAAAACGAGGGCTCAAACCAGGAGCAAAGCAGGCGACTCTTCAGTCTTTGGACAGTGCGGCTCACAGTAGGCTGCGAAACGTCCAGCGCGCAATAACAATATTAGTCTAGCTAGCTACTTTCATGCCGGCTAGCTACGTCTGCTATAATGTTGTTGTCTTGACTGCTGTTCTGCACAATTTTTTTTAATTACTTGGCCATTGAATTGGGTTCATTACGAAAACACTAAAAAGTCAATGGCCAAACACTTTTTTGTGATATTGAGTTTTAAAATTTTACTTTTTTACCACGAAAATGGTTGGCTTGGCGCTCGTCAACAGGCGAAATGATCTTAAGTCTTTTCATTGCGAAACTAGGGAGAAAGAATGAAAAGCTTATCTCAACTTTTATATCTCACATCATTCACAGCCGAAGACTTTTGAAGGAGAGCTTGGCTGCCGTTTTTTTTTTTTTTTTACATTTGTGAGTGATGTTACATCTTTTGCTGTTTGTTTCCTATGAATGATGGGCTTTGAATGATTAATTTTTTTTCAAGGAGTCGATTCCTTCAAAAGTGGGTTGCTGTGTTAGATATTGGTGGTATGTTGGAAGTGGAGTAAGTAAGTTTTATTTCCAGACTCATAGCATATTACATTATAATTTATAATTAACACTTTGTGATGACCTCTAAGATTATATTGTCTGGGATAAGTATTTATTTACTTACTCTTAAACAAATAAACGTTGCTATTGAGGTGTTTGGAAAGGTGCAATTGCTGTATCAAGCAGGATACAAATTGAGAGATACTCCGTCACAATTTCTAACCTAAAAATAAGTTACTTGATAATTAATGCCTTAGTCTTAGTTTGTACATAACCATTTTACAGTAGGCCTTATGTTGGCTATTAAAAGAATTTGAGTGCCTCGTATATAAGAGAATACGAATGAAACGAGAGAAAAAGTATTTGTCTAGTTTTTCTTATGGGCCGAGATTGGTTTCAATAGGGAACTGTCCTTCATTACCAAATTTGAATATGTCCCTACTAATAACGTCAAATGCCGACCAGTAACATTTTTGTGCGTCCGGCTTTTATTAGCGCTAACTGTGAGCGAGGAAAAACTTGAACCGGGCTTCGCGCCGGAAAACGGCCATGCGCCATGGCAGGTGGGCGCGACGTCATCGTGAGGTTCGCCGAGGCGGCGAGCTGACCGTTCTGCCACTGAAAGCTTCACCTCACCTCACGATGACGTCACAACCAAAAGAGCGCGTACTTAAGTCTTTGTGCGGGAATTCAAAACCCAGGAACTTTGAACATGCATAGAATCCACAGATTTTATTTTTTATAGTTTATTTTAATTGCTATGTTTATAAATTTAATATTACAAATTACTAAATACGTGTAAGATATATTTGAAACCAAGGACAGTTCCCAAAGGCAGTACATAAAGCGGTATAGGGCCTATGACAAAGATAAGACATAAGAGACAAAAAAGACAAACAAATATTAATATAATAATCAGACTAGATAAATAAGACAAACAATAAGACGAAATTTGAAACACAAGACAAAGAAATGGGCCTACCATAAAATATATCTTAGCCTTGTGGAATACAAACATACAAACATACTTGTGTGGCTCGTTGGTCTTGTGGTTAGCGTATCTGCTTCCAATGCAGAAGGTCCAGGGTTCGATTCCCGCGAAAGTCAGAAGTTTTTTAACTTCTGATTTGGACTTAAGTCCATCAGTTCTTGTCTTAGGAGTTTGTAAACGGTGACTTTGGAGCCGTCCTAGCAACGAAGCACATAATAAATTTCAGAGTTGTTCTGAATCGGCCTTGTTGATTCTGGCGTTGATCCGCGGGTGTTCGCACTGTCCATACCACTGATTGCTATATTTCCTATTAAAAATATCGATCTTTGGTTGGTTATCGCTCACTCGTCGATTGCGTCGGGGTCGCTTTGATTTAAAGTCCCCCACTGAAAATCAGTTATATAACTGAGTGGGTAGACTCTAAATAAAATTTATTTTATTTATTTATTTATTTATTACCTATTATTGAGAATTGTAGTTGGATGAGCGTAGCGAGCGTAGCGAGCGAAGCGAAAACTTCAATTTCACTGACCCCCAAAAAATTTAGCTCCAATGTTTTTTTTTTTTTTTTGTTTGTTTGTTTGTATTTTTGTCTGTTTGTTAGCAGGATTCCGGGCAAACGGCATAAGCGATCGTAATGAAATTTTGAGGGGACCTTCGTTTTCTCTGAACTTAGAGGTGTATTGCTTTTGGGTACAATCGAAGAAATATTTCTCATGAATATCGTACTTTTACGATTTTTTTTATTTTTAATGCGATATTTTCGTCACATTTTGGCCGATTCTGACCAAACGGGTGGGGCTACAACGTTCATATTTCACATGGACATTAAGATTATGGTGATGTACCTTTTGAAAGAAAAAGTTGAAAAAAATTAGCTAGAATCTATAGAAATAAAGGTTTTAATATTAGTTTTTCAATTTTTAGTGCGATATTTTCGTCACATTTGGGCCGATTCTGACCAAACAGGTGGGGCTACAACGTTCAGATTTCACATGGACATTAAGGTTATGGTGATGTAGTACCTTTTGAAAGAAAAAGTTGAAAAAGTTAGTCAGAATCCACAGAAATAAAGGTTTTAATATGAGTTTTTTTGGTTTATAATACCAATTAACAAGTAACAATAGAAACTTGACAACAATCACCTACAATGCATTCAAAAAGCACTTGCAAAGGAAAAGTGCAAACAAACGCAAAAAACGCAAACAAAAAACTAACAAAAAACGCTCATCCATCAACGCGGCGGGACTTTAGCGTTTTCCTAGTACAAAGATAACAGTGTAATAGTAGTTTGTTCTTCAAAAATCCCTCAACAGAGAAATATGCTTTGTTACATAGAGTTGTTTTAGTTTGTTTTAAAAAATGCTAATACAAGAAATGGCTTTTAGACTTCCAGTTGTCGGTAGCTTGTTAAATAATATAGAACTAATATAGTTGGAGTTAAGCTGTGAATGTGTTCGCTTGAGATAATTAGTGTGTATGTTGTTTCACTTGTTTGCTTGTCTTGTGTTATGGCTGTGAATGGTATTGTTCTTGTCAATTTCATAGATTTTGTTAAATTTAGTATGGATTAAAATATGTATAGACTATAGAAAGTGAGTATTTTTTGTTTGACGAAGTGTGGCTTACAGTGAGGTTTAATGTAAGAATTTCTCTTTTGTTTAAGCCCAAGAATATTTCTTATTGAACTCTTTTTTGTAATTTAAATATTATGTCGCTTTTACAGAGCTGCCCCATATATTGATGCCGACCACATATGTGATTCAAAGTTAGTAAGCTATTTTTGCTGTTTTTGTTTGTGATTAAATTAATTGTTTTTAGTGAAAATCATGCAGAGCTTCCAAGCTGGACTTGGACGCCGATCATAGTGCTGGTGTTGGATTCCTTACTTCTGTTGAGTTGTACGCAGTGGTTAACATTCCTCGCTTTGTCCCTCTGTCTCGCTGCTTTGATGTATACAGACACAAAGTGTATTCCACGTTTGAAACTTCTCAGTTGTAGCGTTTTCTTTGAATGATTACATTTTTTTAAGTTCAGAGTTGTTTTTTTTACATTTGAGCGGCCACGGTTTCTTCAAATTTAGCCCCTTTTATTTGGACGCTAGATATTTATAATGGTTAAGAGCATGTTTAATTTCAAGTTTGTACAAAATACCAAGCCTTGGTAATTACGTGTTTCAATTATTGTCCAAAATTTGAATTTTCTCCGGTCCCTATTCCGATTTTGGTTTTGAAAGCAAAAGGCACTGCGTGTGAGGTACATCTAAGTGTGGTCCAAGTTTCATAGTTCTAAGATGTTCCGTTTTCTCTGTAGGCTCTTATAGCTTTCCGCGGAATTATCCCTCCAGCTAGCCAAACAGCCGTAAGATTTTAACGATGTTGAGGCACTCTTTTAACAAAGAACGGGCTATCGGATCGGGGTGTTTTTTTTTATTTTGGTAGGTCACGGACCACATACCAGGTCATATACCGAGTTTCAAGATTGTAACTCTTTCGGGGCGGCGTGTGCAGATAGATGAAAACCCCCCATCTCAGGTAGCATGTATACAGGGCCGTGTTCGTCGTCGCCTCAGCACAATCGCTTGGCGCTTGGCTGCGGGCGAACGAACGTCGTCCTAGATAAATACGATTTGGATATTAAATTACATTAATACTTTGAAATATTGACCATCGCGTTATTTTTTAGCAATTGTTAAATCGTGAGGGGGTTCTGGTAAAGGCTTTTAGTGTTCACCGTTACACCTCTGGACTATTCACGGACTTTGCTCGTTCAAATCAAGTGAAACTTATACTCCCCTCTCCTTCTCCCTCCTGAACATGATGCTCTATACCCCTTGACAACGCACCCAATTACTCTGCCATCCGGCCTGGTCGGTGTAGCTAATAATGATTTCGAACATTCAGGTCAAGACTCAGACCTCAATTTAGTCAGAATTCTAGTTAACCTTTACACTGTAACTTGACACCGGTAGCTTTATTTGTATAATTTTATTTATTTATTTATGTAAGCCATTTTACATTAAATCTTATAATTTTAACATTTTTATTTATTTTCATTGTTTTTCATGTTATATGTATTAGAATTTACACACATAACACAGTACTTTATATTTCTCAATTTCATTAATCGAGTATCACTCCCGTAGGTGTAATCGATTATATGTAAATCAATCCATAAATTAACAAATTCATCTCAGCGGGGTATCGAACCCCGGTCTCCCGATTTCCGGTCGAGTGCTTTACCCCTAAGCTACCGAGACGGTTAACTCCATAACATCTGGATTGTTGGTGCATTTTAGATCTGAATATAATAAAACTTTAGACGGAAATTAAAAAAGTGACTACACCGGGGATCGAACCCGGGACCTTAGCTGTCCGGGCGCTGCGCTTACCAAGACCTATGCAGAAACCAATTTAACTGGGCTACATACGAATTTAACTGGAGAAATACAAACCATCCCTATAAACCCCAGTTGGGAGGATATAATATGATGTTTAACTTTGGTTTTATGGTATGCGACTATGACGTAGATATGTAAGTACTTTAGACAGAATTAAGAGTAAAGTGAACCCTATAACTACTATAAAACCAAAGTTAAACATCATATATCCTCCCAACTCGGGTTAAAAGAGATGTTTTGTATTTCTCCAGTTTATTTCGTATGTAGTCCAAAAGGCAGTCTAATCTGCCCTACACACGCTGTTAACAATGTACAAAACAGACCAAACATTATACAGTTTTAAATTGGTGTCTGCATTTATCAGTTGCTAAGAGCATATTTCGGACAGCTAAGGTCCCGGGTTCAATCCCCGGTGTAGTCACTTTTTTTATTTTATGTATAAAGTACCTATGTATCAACGTCATAGTCGCCTACTATAAAACCAAAGCTAAACGTATATATATATATATATGACATAATGAAATTCTTTCGAGTTTCCGAGTTAAATAAGTTTTATTACCAACGTTTCGAACAGTTCTCCCTGCCCATTCTCAAGGTAACGACATACAAATTAAAAAACATTGAGTAAACAAACAAGACAATAACAAATAATATAAAGACAAAACAAGTCACTGCAACTGCTCAGCATTACATTTAAGATCTTTGCGATGACCTTAACAGGCGTTTGGTAGGTGGAGCTTCAGGTGGCTTCTTTCTTCTCCTATCCACTCTAGCTGGAGGAACTACATTTTCCGTGGCAACTGGGGGTATTATCGGCACCACATGGCTATCACGTAGCGCCAGTTTCCAGGTGGGTGCTAGTCTTTTCGCATCATCTCGTATGTTTAAGTTATGCGGTCGTTTCTCCATTTCGACGGCTTCTCTAACAATACGAGATACTTCATGGTCCACTCTGGCAACAGTCTTTGCGTTCGCGAAATCTATCCAGTGCTCCTTCTCAAAATAGTGCTGGAAAAGAGCAGATGTAGTTTGCCTGTTTTTAATTGTAGTTCTATGCTCGTCCAGACGTGCTGAGATTTTACGGTTCGTCCTTCCGATATATGTTTTCTCACAACACCCGCAAGGAATTTCGTATATTCCATGAGCTTCATGAGGAATCACATCTTTCACATTTCTAAGCATTGATGAGATCTTAAGTTCAGCTTTAAAGATGGTTCCAATGTTGTTTTTCTTTAGGAGTCTGCTTATTTTATCTGTGGTGCCTTGTACATACGGTAAATATGCCATGCTTCGGTATTTCTCTACTTCTGGAGGATTTAAGTCCTTCTTCTTAGAAATTCTGTTAAACGCTTTGGAAATAGATTTGTCAGAATAACCGTAAAATCTCAGCACGTCTGGACGAGCATAGAACTACAATAAAAATCAGGCAAACTACATCTGCTCTTTTCCAGCACTATTTTGAGAAGGAGCACTGGATAGATTTCGCGAACGCAAAGACTGTTGCCAGAGTGGACCATGAAGTATCTCGTATTGTTAGAGAAGCCGTCGAAATGGAGAAACGACCGCATAACTTAAACATACGAGATGATGCGAAAAGACTAGCACCCACCTGGAAACTGGCGCTACGTGATAGCCATGTGGTGCCGATAATACCCCAGTTGCCACGGAAAATGTAGTTCCTCCAGCTAGAGTGGATAGGAGAAGAAAGAAGCCACCTGAAGCTCCACCTACCAAACGCCTGTTAAGGTCATCGCAAAGATCTTAAATGTAATGCTGAGCAGTTGCAGTGACTTGTTTTGTCTTTTATATTATTTGTTATTGTCTTGTTTGTTTACTCAATGTTTTTTAATTTGTATGTCGTTACCTTGAGAATGGGCAGGGAGAACTGTTCGAAACGTTGGTAATAAAACTTATTTAACTCGGAAACTCGAAAGAATTTCATTATGTCACATTATATCCGAGAAAATCTACGTAAAAACATATATATATATTTATTTATTTATTTATTATTTTTTTTACATTTTTTTTTCATATCACATATACATATATATACATATATAATATAATATGTGTGTGTATTGATACGGTTCATTTTTTAATAATCACACGCTTAAACACTGCTAAAATTGTATATTTTTAGTTGTTAAAATTTTAGTCACTTGATGTAAAATATAGACACAATTCTAGGAAAACAAATAAAATAATGTTGAACCTTGGATTTATAGTAGGCGACTATGACGCTGTTATGTTAGTACTTTAGACTGAAATTAAAAATGTGACAACATCGGGGATTGAATCCGGGACCTTTGCTGTCCGGGCTATGGTCTTACCAAATACCAACTGAACTATGCAGCCACCAATTTAAAAACTGTATAATTTTTGGTCGACCGTCGCCCTAGATATTGGCCTGTGACAGTCCACTAAGCACTATTTCCCGGACTTGAACAGGAAAAATAACATTTGCTTGTTTCCAAGCCAGAGGAAAACGCCCCGTGTTGAAGCAGAGATTACATATTGTTGCTAGTGGAGTGGCTATAGGGAGGCTGAGCAATTAAAAATTATACAGCTCCGATGTTACCTAGTCCAAATTTTTTTTGACGGGACACAACCTCAGAAACAAGAATTATATGGATTCAAGTTTCCAGAATTAATACAGCTAGCTAGAAATTGATTTTTGAGCAGCGTTTTTTGTATATTGTTTCTACACTCATTTATCTGCAATCTAAATTAAAGGCAAACTGGTTGTGTGTAGTTTCTGGTGTTTCACGACTTTTTTTCTTAAACAGTACAAGATTCGAAATTGTACCGGCAGGCGAAAAAAATGTGCTGGTGGATTGATTCGCGAAATTTGAATATAATTGTTGATTCTGAGGTTATGTTCTGTGAAAAAATTTCAAAAAAATCTTTTTTTTTTTAAGTCCTATCATTCTACTAACTTTTCAGACGTCTTTACTGCATTCTATAAAAATCATATTTAGGTCTAGGGATTCTCCTTGAACCCCGCAACAAGTGTTTTCTAGTTTGAGTGACAGCCGAATGTTATATTTGAATGAGCATAGCGAGCGAAACCCAGAAAAATCCAATTTTTTTTCTTTATTTTTTCCTGTTTGTATTTTTGTGTTTTTGTTAACACGATTCCTTTCCAGCTAAACAGATACTCCATTTGTGATGAAATTTTCTGGAGGCCTTCGCAATCTCTGTACTTAGAACTGCTACGTTTTTTTTTAGCGCAATCGAATAATTGTTTCTCATAAAAATCGCAATTTTACGATTGTTTTCGATTTTTAAAACATTTCTTCGACTTATAACACCTACATACTTTATCCGATTGTAATGATATTTTCACAGAACCTTAATTTTGAGAATTAATATATTCGTGTGAAATTTGAGCGAAATCAAAAAATTATCCCTACTCATAATTAGTTACTCATCGATTATTAGTACTCATCAATTATAAGAATATAATACTTGAGAAGATACTAGAGTTCGTTTAATTTAAGAATGAATGACCTTGAGACTGTTCACTTCGCATTTTGCTTTGTAGCCTATAGGGACTTTGTTCATTTAAATCTCATGAATACTTGAAGATGTTCAGTTGAATCTCTTGACATTCTTAAATTGTTAAAATCTGTTGTGCCTGCCTGTTTTGGTCCCACAGGCCAAAATCAGTCTGAATGACGTTAATTCTTAAATTAAACGAACTCTAGTAGAAGTAGTTAGTACTTCCACTTTTACTGAATTTTCCACGCCCTCAACTCACAAGTGGTGTCCTCTTTGAGCACCAGAAGCCTTTTTGGGAAAACCCCATTAGTAATAAAATAATATCTGTGAATTAAAACTCCCAAAATAACTATAATTATAAAAAATAAAAAAATCGCCTTCGTCGAAACGGCTTCCGGCGGCTGGGGCTTCGCCCAACACCTTATCAAGGCTCGCGTTTCGCGCCCGGAACTGGCAAATGCAAATGCAAATGGCAAATTCAATTCAATTCAATTCAATTTTTATTCAGACAAGTTTAACAATTATACAAGCACAGGTAATACAAGTAAATGTTAAACAAAGACAGTCAGTGAGGATTGTGTCGCCTGATTTACACAATAACACTATAATAATAATAATAATAATAAAAACAATAACATAGTGAAATTCAGAATCTTAGCTAGACCTAGATAACAAGACCAGCTAGACCTAGATAACAAAACAATATTTTCACATCTTTGAATGACTAGAAGTTATGCACCGACAATGAAACATTTAATGCATTACATTGATCATCTAAATTTAAACTACGACAGTACTTGAAATAGCCTCAATCGCTCTCTTATCGTCAAATCCAAGATCTTTGTCTTGAAGGAACTCCTCCATGGTGTAGTAGGCTATAAGGGTCAATAATGTTGTAAGTTTCTTCGAAACGTTATAAGATCTTTTGCATTAGCTATCAGGTCTGGCAATTTATTAAAAAGTTTAAAATTAATATACATAGAGTTATTTTGAGTTAGCTTCGTACTATACTGTGTAGAATGAATGTCTTTATTATGACGAGTGTTGTGCTGGAGTACTTCATGATTTAAGGAAGGTTTATTTGAATGTGTAAGGCATTTAAACAAGAGAGGTTTGCCTCCAAAATATACAGGGAATAGAGGGTTAATTTTGTGTTTAATGAATAGCGGCTTGCAGTGAGCCTTAACATAACTAGATGATTTAAGGCCACACATGTTTCTCACTGCCTTTTTTTGTAATTTAAATAAGGTATATACATTTACTGAGTGTCCCCAAAATTCTATCCATAACGTAGGTGAGATTCAAAGTTAGAATGATAAACTATCTTAGCCACATTAACCCTGCTATTTCCTTATGGATCTAATTGCGAAGCAAGCCGAACTAAGTTTACTACAGAGGCTCAAACAATGTTGTGACCAACTAAGATTTTAAATCTAAAATTATGCCTAGAGACTTTAAATGCGATACAGGCAAAATAATTAATCCATCCACTACATTTGTAATAGAATCGATTTTATCTAGATGTTTACGTTTTTGTGATGAATGAAACTGAATAAAGTTAGTTTTGCTAGAATTAAATACTAATTTATTGTTTTGATACCAGTCACTAGCTTTAGCTATTTTATTTTCTGCATTAGTTTTAAGTACAACACTTGATGAGCCTTTAACAAGTAAGCTGCCATCATCAGCAAAGAGTTCCGAATCATCAACGACAAAACAAAAATTATTGGAGTAAATAATGAAGAACAGAGGGCCAAGAATGGAGCCTTGGGGCACTCCACATACAATTTTACTAGGGTTAGAAATGTATACTTCTTCATTTAGTCCAATATAAACTGGTAGTTTCTGTGATTTGAAAGCGGTTGTCAAAATACGATTCTATTAGTTTCAGTGCTGTACCACGGAAGCCATAATAAGACAATTTATTCAGCAAAATTTTATGGTCAACACAGTCAAAAGCTTTTGAATGATCACAAAATATTCCAAGTGGATTTTGATTTTGCTCAAATGCTTCAGTAATCATTTGGACAAAGTTATGTATGCTAAGTTTTGTTGAGCGATTTTTACGAAAACCATTTTGGTGATCAGATATTATATTATACTTGTCTAGATACGAGGTCATATTGCATATGTGTTCCACCTTTCCCATTTTCAATAGTTGGCAACCCTACAGTCAATGCACCAATTACGCTCATCCAACAACGCGCCTGAAAAAGCGTTTGCGAAGCTTCTTAGTTTAGATAATATGACTGACTGAGTAAGCTTATACAGTCGGGCATCAGGTTGAGTGCTCAACGATGAACCGTTAAAACATGCACTAGGATTATATTGATATGTGTCTCAAAACTTAAAACAATTCTCCATTTGCAAATAAATTATAACATTCAGATTTGGGGGGAGCATTAGCTCCAGTGACTTGGGCTATTTTCACTCGTAGTTGCCCGATAGCAAAAACAAAGCAATAAAGTAATAATTATTATTAACTTAACTGAAAATGTCAAGCACTACATTTATAAGAATACATTTAAATTTTATTATAAATGTTAAGAAAATCAAAAATGATTTTTATTTATTTATTTTTGTAGCGTTTTACTAGTAGCCATTTTTTAAAAGTGCCACCTCTTAGGGGTAACAAAGTATATCGTCAGCCAATGAGCGCATAGAACACAATAGGTAATAATAAACGGATTCCGTTCGACTAAAAGCTTTGCTCTCTCGCACATTTGAACACATCAACGTATAACACTGTTATGTCTGTTATGTTTGTATTTGATTACGCAACGTTGCATAAATAACACAACAACAGAGAATTCAGGAGCTAGCACCACGCCCATAAAGCAACCCCAAACCTGCGGTAAAGTGCCCATAAACCAAATAGCGTAGAAATCACTTGGCACTTTGCAAGGCGCATTAGTAGGGTAATAGCACTCAACAGGTTGCGATGGCTGGAGGGGTGGGGAGGGGTCGATACAGCGCCGGGGGTCGGGGGTCGGGGGTCGGGGGTCGGGGGTCGGGGGTCGGGGAAGTAGTACGCTCTGCGTCTCATTTGCCGGAAGAGTGATTTTCATGACAAAAACAATTCGTTAACAGGCATGCAAACTAGTGGGACACTCTGCATTAGGAATAGAACATTTTATGATTTGATATTCTGTGCTACGAAACTAAATAGCGGATGAGAAACGACAAAAAGGTATATTTGGAAGTACTTTTAAAGTGGAAGGCATGTAGGGATACAATGTAATGAAATGTATTATTGTCCCATAAGAGTTTACAGCTCATAACACTAGAGCTGGGCTACGAAATATCATTTAAAAATCCATCTATATCACACGAAAATGTCGTTGTCGATATCGATATTGTATAGGAGTTATTATTATACATCATAAATTTAAAAAAATCCTAAAATATACGAATTAAAAAAATCGTACCAAAAGAGTTAGCAATGTGTTTAATGTTGTTGATAAAATATCGCCAAAAGTGCAAAACGTATTTTACGGTCTCAAATGACTGGGCAACTTCACAATTTTTTTTTTTGTAAAATCCGGGACGAATTAAACTATGTTATACGGCTCATCCACCAGCACGCGACCGAAATTTAAAATAAAACTGGGAAAGCTTCGCAAAAGCTTTTCAGGCGCTTGTTGATGGCGAAAATTTTTTAAAACAAAAAAACGTAAAAATACGTTTTTCTGAGAAAAAAATTTTTTTCGATACGCAAAGTCACACAAATTTTAATTCATGAAATTAAGGTTCTATAAAAAAATCACAACAATGGAAAAACCCATGTCGGTGTTAAAATCAAAGAAATTTTAAAAAAACGGAAAAAATCGAAATGATTTTATCATAAGGAAAAATTTTTTCGATTCTGCAAAAATTTACACAAAATTTTCAATTCAAAAAATTTAATTTCTATAAAAAAAATCATAACAATCGGATAAAGCATGTAGGTGCTATAAGTCGAAAAATAAAAAAAACACATTTGACCCACACCGCACCCACACCGTAAAAACAGCACGTTTTTAAATATTATCTTAGTGGTTTCTCGTGTGGGCTACATACGATTGCTCCGCAACGGTTAGTGTGGTGAGGGTCCCTTTCCCCAACACCGCCCACACCGTCAACACAGCACTATTGAATTTGTTTACGTTTTTTTCTAGTGTGGGCACATCTTTTTGGTCCGCAAACGGTTAGGTGGTGAGGACACATTTACCCACCCCGCCCAACCCCCGTCAACACAGCGCGTTTTGAAATTTTGTCTCTGCGTGTGTTTTCGTGTGGGCTACATCTTTTGCTCCCAAGGGTTAGTGTGGTGAGCGACCACTTTCCCCACACCGCCCCACACCGACCACACGCTATTGAATATTTCTCTAGCGTGTTTATTGTGGGGAAAACACGTATTGCCCCGCAACGGTTAGTGTGGTAGGCGTACACACTTTACCCACACCCCCCCACACCGTCACCACAGCGCATTGTAAATTGTCTCTACGCGTTTTTTATTTGCGGGGCAACTACGAATTGTCCGAAAAAGGGTTTAGTGTGGTGAGCGTACCACTTACCCACCCCGCGCCAAAACCGTTAACCAGCGCGTATTGTAATATTTGTTCTACGTGTGCAGTGCGGGCTACTAGTATTGCTCCGCAACAGTTAGTGGGTGGCGTACTCACTTTACCCACACCGCCCCCACACTGTGAACAGCGTGTATTGAAATATTTTCCCCCACAATTTTTATTGTAGGGCCCAACGTAGTTTTTGCTCTGCAACGGTGAGGTGGTCGGTACCCTTTACCCACAACCACCCCCACACTGTCAGAACAACGTGTATTGTAATATTGTCTCTACGCGTGTTTTTTGGGCGGGCAACGTACGTATTGCTCCGAAACGGTTAGGGGGTGAGCGTACACCTTTCCCCCACACCCCCCCCCAACCGTCCCCACAGCGCGTTTTGTAATATTTTCTACGCGTTTTTATTGGGGCGGGCAACGTAGTATTGCCCCCGCAAGGGTTAGTGTGGGAGCGTAACACTTTACCACACCGCGCCCACACCGTTAACCAGGGATTGTAATTTTTGTCTCTGGTGTCACGTGGGGGGCTACGACGTATTGTCCGAAAACGTTTAGTGTGGGGGCCGTACTCACTTCCCCACCCCGCGCCCAACTGTAAAACAGCGTGTTTTTAATATTTCTCCACAAGTTTTTTATTGTCGGAAAACGTACTTTTTTGCTCTGCAACGGTGAGTGTGGGGCGCGTACTCACTGTACCCACACCACACCCCACTGTAGAACAAGTTTATTGTAATTTTGTCTCCACGGTGTTTCACGTGGGGCTAGTTGTATTGCTCTGAAAAGGGTTTTGGTGGGGTGCGGTACCACTTTACCCACACCCCGCGCCCACACTGTCAGAACAAGGTATTGTAATATTGTCTCCACGTGTTTTTATTGTGCGGGCAAGTCGTTTTGCTCAGCAACTTAGTGTGGTAGGTACACACTTTACCCACACCGAGGCCCACCCCTTTAAAACACAGCGCGTTTTGTGTATGTTTCCCGTGCGTGGGCTACGACGTAATGCTCAGCAACGGTGAGTGGGTGCGCGTACCACTTTACCCACACCGCCCCTACACCGTCAGCACAGCGTGTATGTAAAATTTTCCCACGTGTTTTTTATTGTGCGGGAAACGTACTTTTTGCCAGCAACGGTGAGTGTGGCGCGTATCACTTTCCCCAACCCCGCGCCTACACCGCCCCAACACGCGGTATTGAAATATTGTCTCTAAGTGGTTTTCGTGTGGGCAACGTACGTATTGCCCCGAACAGTTAGTGTGGTGCGCGTACTCACTTTAACCCACACCAGCCCACACGTCAGAAAAGCTGATTTGAATTTTGTCTAAAACGTGTGTTTATTAGCGGGCACGTACGTTTTGCTCTGCAACTTAGTGTGGTGCGCGTACACACTATACCCACACCGCGCCTACACCGTAACACGCGTTTTATTGTAATTAGTCTCAAGGTGTTCTGTGGGGGCAACGTACGTATTGCTCCGCAACAGTTAGTTAGGCGCGTAAAACTTTAACCCACCGCGCCTACACCGCAACAAGCCGTATTTAAATTTTCTCTAAGTTTTTCTCGTGGGGGAAAAGTTTATTGCCCCCGCAACCTTAGTGTGGTGAGCGTACACACTTTACCCCAACGGCCCACCCCTTTAAACACAGGGGGTTTTGTAATATGCTCTAGTGTGTTTCTTGTGGGCAACGTATTTTTTTGCCCGCAACGGTTAGTGTGGTGAGCGACCATTTTACCCACACTGCGCCCACACCGTTAAACAGCGCGTTTTGTATTTTTGTCTCTACGTGTGTTTTTCTCATGGGGCTACGTACGTATTGCCCCGCAAGGTTTTTGGGGGAGCGTACACACTTTACCCACCCCGCGCCCCACACCGTTTACACAGCGCGATTGTAATATGTCTTGCGTGTGTTTCTGTGTAGGATACGTACGTATTGCCCCCCAACGGTTAGTGTGGTGCGGTACACATTTTCCCCACACGCGCCTACCCGTCAACACAGGCGTATTGTAATTTTGTCTCTAAGTGGTTTCTGTGTGGGTACGTATTATTGCTCTGTATTTTTGTGTGGTGAGCGTACCCCTTTTACACAACCGCCCACACCTTTAAAACAGCGCGTATTGTATTATTGTCTCTACGGTGTTTCTCATGTGGGCACTAGTTTTGTCCGCAAGGTTAGTGTGGGAGCGACACACTTTACCCACCCGCGCCCACAGTTTACACAGCGCGTATTGAAAATTTTGTCTCTGTGTGTTTCTCGTGTGGGCTACGTATTTTTTGCTCTGTACGGTTGTGGGGTGCGCGTACACACTTTACCACACCGCGCCCACACCGTTACCACAGCGCGTTTTGTATTTTTGTCTCTACGTGTTTTCTCATGTGGGGCTACGTACGTATTGCCCCGAAACGGTTAGTGTGGGAGCGTACACACTTTCCCCACACCGCGCCCACCCCTTTACACGGGCGGTATTGTAATATTTCTCTGCGTGGTTTCTCGTGAGGTCGTACGATTGTCCGCAAGGAAAGTGTGGGCGCGTACACTTTTTACCCACACCGCCCCCCACCCGTAAACAAGCGGTTTGAAATTTTGTTTTGCGTGTTTTTCTCGTGGGGCTACGATGTTTTGCCTGAAACGGTTGTGTGGTGACTACACACTTTACCCACACCGCCACACCGTTAACACAGCGCGATTTAATATTGTTCTGCGTGTGTTTTCGTGGGGGAGTATGTATTGCTCTGCAACGGAGTGGGTGAGCGTACACATTTTCCCCACACTGCGCCCACACCGTTAAAAAAAGGGGGCTATTGTAATTTTGTCTCTGCGTGGTTTCTCGTTGGGCTACGTACGTATTGCTCCGCAAGGGTTTGTGGGGAGCGTAACATTTTTACCCACACCGTGCCCACCCCGTTAAACAGCGCGTATTGATTTTTGTCTCTGCGTGTTTTTCTCGTGTAGGTACTACGTATTGTCAGAACGGTTATTTGGGGTGAGGTACACACTTTACCCGCACCGTGCCCAAACCCCGAACAAAAGGCGTATTGAAATATTGTCTCTGGTGTGTTTCTCGGGGGCACGTATGATTGACCCAAAATTTTGTGTGGGAGCGTACACATTTTCCCCACACCGCACCTACCCCTCAAACAGCGGTATTGTAATATTGTCTCTAGTGTGTTTCCTGCGGGCTAGTTGTATTGTCCGCAACGGTTTTTTGGGTGAGCGTACACATTTTACCCACACCGCGCCCACACCTTTAACCCATCGGTTTTCGCCACGAATCGACGGGCTGTTTAAAATGCGCCCCGCCCCCCTTTTCCCGGCCATCGGAAACGACGGGGGGAAACAGAAGGGAACAGCACGCTACATTCGGTCTTGTATGAGAATGGTTGTCCAATCACCAAGAGATCGCGCTCAGTATTACGCACTTCGCTGCATCCAAAGATGGTTTGGCCGTCACTCGGTAAAATTTTAGCCCGTCTTGCTTGAAGGGAAAAATTGTTTTTCAAATTTGTAGTGGTATGGGGGGCGCGCGCCCTTTTGGGGCTCAGCTTTTTGCAATTTTTGAAGGGTATGTCGAAGATGAGGTGTGAATTTGACCCCCAAAAAAAAATTCGGAGGAAAGTTTTAAAACCCAGCATTTAATTTAGGTACTTTTAGTTTTTTTTTCAAGTAAAGGGTTTTTTTTGTGGAGCATGAATTTTTTGTGAGGTGCGCTCCGCAACCCCATTTTGTAAAAAAAAAATGGATTTTAGGGCCAGCCAGCGATTTTTAATCGTTAGCCGTGGGTTTAAAACCAGCGCTATTTAATTTGTTTACAAGTGTTTCTCCGTAGGCTACGTGTATTGCTCCCCCAAAGGGTTTGGTGGTGAGGGGACCACTTTACCCCAAACCCCGCCCACACCGTTAACACAGCGGTATTTTAATATTGTTTACAAGTGTTTCTCTGTAGGCTTCGTAGTATTGCTCCGCAACGGTTTGTGTGGTGGGGTACACACTTACCCACACCGGCAAACCCGTTTAAAACAGCGCGTTTGTAATATTGTCTCTACTGTGTTTTCCCCTGCGGGCTAATACGTATTGCTCCCAAGGTTAGTGTGAAGAGCGTACAACTTTACCCCACACCGCGCCCCCACCGTTAAAACAGCGCGTATTGTAATATTGTCTCTAAGGTGTTTCTTGTGTGGGGTACGTAGTTTTGCTCCGCAACTGTTTTTGTGGTGCGCGTCCACTTATCCCACCCGCGCCTACCCGTAACACGGCTTTTTGTAAATTGTCTCACGTGTTTTCTTGTGGGGCTACGTATGTGTTCCCCCGCAACGGTTAGTGTGGTGGGTACACACTTTTCCCACATCACCCCACACCATTAACCAGCCCGTATTTTAATATTGTCTCTACGTGTGTTTAAGTGCGGGCTACCTACGTATTGCTCCGAAACGGTTAGGTGGTAAGCGTCACATTTTAAACCCCACCGCGCCCCCACCCTTAAAAACAGCGCGTATTGTAATATTGTCTCTACTTGTTTCCCGTGCGGGCTACGTACTATGCTCTGCAAAGGTTAGGGGTGAGCACACCTTTTCCCACCCCGCGCTTACACCGTTAAACAGGCTATTTTAATTTGTCTCTACGTGTGTTTCTCGTGGGGGGGCTACTATGTATTTTCTCCGCAACGGTTAGTGTTGGGCGCGTCACACTTTACCCACCCGGCCCCCCACCCTTAACACAGCGCGTTTGTAATTTGTTTTTACGTGTGTTTCACGGTAGGCTCGTACGTTTTTCTCGCAAGGGTTTGTTGGGACGTACAACTTTTTCCCCCCCGCGCCCACACCGTTAAAAACGGCGTATTTATGGTTCTACGTGTGTTTTAGTGTGGGGCTCTATGTATTTCCCGCAACGGTTTTGTGTGGTGAGCGAACACTTTACCCACACTGCGCCCACACCGTTAACACAGCGCTTTATTTAATATTTTCCTACGTGTGTTTACGTGCGGGTACGTATGTATTGCTCTGCAACGGTTAGGTGGTGAGCGTACACATTTCCCCCACCCCGCCCCCCCACCGTTAAAACAGCGCGTATTGTAAAATTGTCTCTACGTGGTTTTTCTGTGGGCTAGTATGATTGCTCCGCCGGTTTTTGGTGGGCCGTACCCAAATTTTCCCACCCGCGCCCCCACCCTTAACACAAGCGCGATTGAATATTTTCTTACGGTGTCCGTGCGGGTACGTATGTATTTTCCGCTACGGGTTTTGGTGGTAAACGTACACACTTTTCCCACACCCCGCCCACACCGTTAACACAGCGCGATTTAATATTGTCTCACGTGTGTTTTCATGTGGGAAAAGTATGTATTGCTCCGCTACGGTTAGGTTTGGTGCGCTTAACACTTTACCCAACCGCGCCCAACCGTTAACACAGGCTTTGTAAATTTTCTCTAGGGTTTCTCATGTGGCTCGTATGTATTTTTTCCGCAACGGTTAGTGTGGTGAGCGACACACTTTTCCCACACCGCCAAACACCGTTAAAAACAGCGCGTATTGTAAAATTGTCCCCACGTGTTTTTCTCATGGGGCTAGTATGTATGCTCCGCAAGGTTAGTGTGGTGCCCGTACCACTTACCCCCACCGCGCCCACACCGTTAACACAGCGCGTATTGTAAAATTTTTCTACGTGCGTTTCCATTTGGGCACATGTATTGTCCGCAAAAGGTTAGTGGGTGAGCAACACACTTTACCCAACGCGCAAAAAACCGTAACACAGCGCGTATTTTAATATTTTCTCAGTGTGTTTTTCCCTGCGGGCTACGTTGTATTGCTCTGCAACGGTTAGTGTGGGGCGCGTACCCACTTTACCCCACCACGCCACCAGTTAAACACGCGCGATTTTAAATTGCTTAGTGGTTTCTCATGTGGGCTAGTATGTATTGCTCCCCCAAAAGGTTAGTGTGGTGACGACACACTTTACCCCACCGCCCCACACCGTTAACACAGGCATATGGGAATTTTTTATCTACGTGGTTTCCCGGCAGGCTAAGGTATTATTTTCTCTGCAAGGTAAAGTGTGGCGCTACACATTTTCTAACACCCCCAACGCAGTGGTATTGTTTGGGTGGCGAAGCGAAAAAATTCTTTCACCGACCCCCCCAAAATTTTGCTCGGTGTTTTTTTTTTTTCTTTTTTTTTATGTTCGTCTCTCCGGGGGAAACGGGGATTGCGATCTTTAGACAATTTGAGGGGGGCCTTCGAATCTTTAAAATTAGACTTGTACGTTTTTGGGTACAACGAATAAATATTTCCCCGAATATCGTACTATTACGATTTTTTTCGATCTTCCCCCCTGCGATATTTTCGTGACATTTGGCCCGATTCTACAAAGGGTGGGGCTACAACGTTCTATTTACGGACATTAAGGGAATGGGACGTATGTTTTGTAAGAAAAGTTAAAATTTTTGCCGAAACCATAGAAAAAGGGTTTTTAAAATAGTTTTTTTGGATGAGCGAAGCGAAAACTTCAATTTCACCAACCCCCAAAAAAATTTTGCTCCTTTTTTTTTTTCCCCCTCTGTTTGTTCGCTCTCTACCGGGGGCAAACGGCATATGCGATCTTTAAAAATTTGACACGACCTTCGTTTTCTCGAACTTAGACTTTCCACGTTTTTTGGGACAATCGAAGAAAATTTCATGAATATCGTACTTTTTCGATTTTTTTTATTTTTAGTGGATATTTTCGTGACATTTAGACCGATTTTTACCAAAAGGGTGGGCTACAACGTTTATATTTCCATGGACAATAAGTTATGGTGAGTATTGCTTTTGAAAAAAAAGTTAAAAAGTTAGCTAGAATCTATAGAAAAAAAAGCTTAGGTATAAGTTTTTTTTACTTTTTGGAATTTTCGTGCCATTTTTGGCCAATTCTGACCAAACGGGGGGGCTACAAAAAGTTTATATTAACATAGACATTAATGTTATGTAAGTGGTACCTTTTTAAAAAAAAAGTTGAAAAAGTTTGCCAGAATCCATAGAAAAAAGCTTTTAAGTAAGATTTTAACGTTAAATAATAAAAAAAAATTTTAAAAAGAAACAATAGAAACTTTACAAAAAATCATAAATTTTCGTCCGCAGAAAAAAAAAAGCATTGCAAAAAATAAAGTATCCCCCGAAACTAAAAAACTTAAAAAAAGCTCATCCATCAACGCGGCGGGACTTAAGCGTTTTCCTAGTTTAGGTTTATTGGATGAGCGAAGCGAAGACTTCAATTTCACCGACCCCCCAAAGAATTTAGCTCGGGTGCATTTTTTTTCCTTTTTTTCTGTCTGTTTGTTTGTTCGCTCTCTACCGGGCAAACGGGAAATGCGGTCTTGATGAAAATTGGAGGGGACCTTCGAAATCTCTGAACTTAGACCTGCCACGTTTTTGGGTAAAATCGAAGAAATATTTCTCATGAATATTGTACTATAGGATTTTTTGATTTTTAGTGCGATATTTTCGTGACATTTGGGCCGATTCTGACCAAACGGGTGGGGTTACAACATTCATATTTTACATGGACATTAAGGAAATGGTGATGTATTGCTTTTTGAAAGAAAAAATTGAAAAAGTTAGCCAGAATCCCTAGATTAAAGGTTTTAATATGAGTTTTTTAGGTTTATAATAACAATTAAAAAGTAACAATAGAAACTTGACAACAATCATCTACAATGCATTCAAAAAGCACATGTAAATGAAAAGTACGAACTTACAAAAAAGCTTATACATCAACGCAACTAAAAAAAGCGTTTGCGAAGCTTCCTAGTTATAACAATTTACAAGTAACAATAGAAACTTGACAACAATCACCAACAATGCGTTCAAAAGGCACTTGATAAGTAAATAGATGCCACGCAAACTTAAACTTACAAAAAAGCTCATCCATCAACGCGACGGGACTTGAGCGTTTTCCTAGTAATATTTTATCAACGTGTGTTTCCCGTGCGGGCTACGTACGTATTGCTCTGCAACGGTTAGTGTGGTGAGCGTACACACTTTACCCACACCGCGCCCACACCGTTAACACAGCGCGTATTGTAATATTGTCTCTACGTGTGTTTCACGTGCGGGCTACGTATGTATTGCTCCGCAACGGTTAGTGTGGTGAGCGTACACACTTTACCCACACCGCGCCCACACCGTTAGAACAGCGCGTATTGTAATATTGTCTCTACGTGTGTTTCACGTGCGGGCTACGTATGTATTGCTCCGCAACGGTTAGTGTGGTGAGCGTACACACTTTACCCACACCGCGCCCACACCGTTAACACAGCGCGTATTGTAATATTGTCTCTACGTGTGTTTCCCGTGCAGGCACTAGGTATGTATTGCTCTGCAACGGTAAGTGTGGTGCGCGTACACACTTTACTAACACCGCCAACGCAGTGTGTATTGTTGGATGAGCGAAGCGAAAACTTCAATTTCACCGACCCCCCAAAAAATTTAGCTCGGGTGTTTTATTTTCGTTTTTTTTTCTGTCTGTTCGCTCTCTACGGGGCAAACGGCATATGCGATCTCGATGAAAATTGGAGGGGACCTTCGAAATTTCTAAACTTAAACTTGCTACGTATTTGGGTACAATCGAAGAAATATTTCTCGCGAATATCGTACTTTTACGATTTTTTTCGATTTTCAGTGCGATATTTTCGTGACATTTGGCCGATTCTGACCAAATGGGTGGGGCTACAACGTTCATATTTCACATGGACATTAGGGTTATGGTGACGTATTGCTTTTTGTAAGAAAAAGTTGAAAATTTTTGCCAGAATCCATAGAATAAAGGTTTTAATATGAGTTTTTTAGGTTTAGCGGATGAGCGAAGGGAAGACTTCACTTTCACCAACCCCCCAAAAAAATTAGCTCGGGTGCTTTTTTCTTTTTTTTCTGTCTGTTTGTTCGCTCTCTACCGGGCAAACGGCATATGCGGTCTTGATGAAAATTGGAGGGAACCTTCGAAATCTCTGAACTTAGACCTGCCACGTTTTTGGGTAAAATCGAAGAAATATTTCTCATGAATATCGTACTATTAGGATTTTTTTATTTTAAGTGCAATATTTTCGTCGCATTTGGGCCGATTCTGACCAAACGGGTGGAGTAACATCGCTCATATTTTACATGGACATTAAGGAAATGGTGATGTATTGCTTTTTGAAAGAAAAAGTTGAAAAAGTTAGCCAGAATCCCTAGATCAATGGTTTTAATATGAGTTTTTTAGGTTTATAATAACAATTACCAATTAACAATAGAAACTTGACAACAATCACCTACAATGCATTCAAAAAGCACTTGCAAAGGAAAAGTACGAACTAACATAAAAGCTCATCCATCAACGCGACTAAAAAGAGCGTTTGCGAAGCTTACTTGTTATAACAATTTACAAGTAACAATAGAAACTTGACAACAATCACTAACAATGCGTTCAAAAGGCACTTGATAAGTAAATTGTTGCCACGCATACTAAAACTTACAAAAAAGCTCATCCATCAACGCGACGGGACTTTAGCGTTTTCCTAGTAATATTTTATCAACGTGTGTTTCCCGTGCGGGCTACGTACGTATTGCTCTGCAACGGTTAGTGTGGTGCGCGTACCTACTTTACCCACACCGCACAAAGTGTTTCGTGTTTTACTACTTTTCTATTATTTTGCGTGGGTTTATGCTTGAGTCTCAGTCTACACATTATGCCCAGTCGACTAATTGGCAAGTTTTAGATTTATCAATTAAAACATCTTATTTGTATTATTGACCAAAAGTAGAAGACAGAATCGGACTTCTAAACTTGCATCGTGAAATGTTATTACTCCTCGAGGCTTCCACTCTCCGATAAGACGAGATGAAATGCATTCAATCTCCAAGAGTGCTTACGCGGAGCAATAATCCAAGTTGATAACTACGTCCAAGTTTAGTGTTGCCGCGTTGGCAACCTGTTTTATATCCATGAGTACCAACTTGAGAAAGATATTGAATCGAAGTAGGTCATTCATATCAGGGTAGTATTGAGTACTTCAAGCACTTCTTCGAGTTTCAACTAATTTAATGACGTGAACGTTCAAATAGTTGGGCTTTTACTTAAGAAAAGTTTTAGCTTGTCTTGCAGGGGGAAATTTGTCAACTTTTCATTACAATTCAGACTATAGGATATAGCATCGACATTTTGTACAATGGGAGAAAAGACTATTGATCTTCTTTTAAGAGTGTGTGAATGAATTTTAATGTTATGTTGAACCCTGATAATGTGTTAAACATCTTATGGATCAACATTGTTGGGTCAAGCTTAAGGTTAGGACTCCCACCTTTTTTTAAACCACGTGGCATTACCGTTTTTTAGCCATATCTTAAGAAAGCAGCAAAATATCTATATAGTTATTAAGGACATTAATGTAGTTTTGACTGATATCTATTACCAGCATGATACAAGATTGAAATGTAAAAAAACTTACTTTTTTAAAGTATTAATTTAAAATGTAAATAATTAAATGTATATTTAAATGAAAAAAACTAACTGAATATTTAACTTGAGTACTTATTCAAGCTTAATAATAGTTCGAAAGCTTGCGCGGCGAGAGTTTAAGCGCGCATCTTTCTGTGATTTTTTTATTTTTGCAAATGGCTGACAATATCGGTATCATATGTCACACTAACGTAATGAATAATCGATCTATAAGATCCAGTACGCATTTTTTTAAATTGTAAAAATAAAAATAAAATTATATTATTTTATTGATTTTCAATAAAAAATCGTGAAATCTCCGTAATTTACTCCATTTTGGTCAGCTTCGAAAATTTATTCCAAGTTAACAGATTTTTAACGCAATTTAATTTTAATTTTAATATAATTTATTTATGTGAACGCGCAGATTAATTTGGTAAATCGAACATATATAAGCGGTTTGATGGGAATTTTCTGAATTGAAATTTATATTTTGGATTTCGCATTATTTCACGTTTTGGACTCTTGTGTCTCAATCGATCTTTGAGGTTTATTTTATGCAACCAGATGCGGATATCAATATAAAAGTACTTAATTAACATTCATGCAAAATTTGGTAATGAGATTAGCAAACCGTTCAGCAGAAATCATCAACACCTGAGTGCGCGCTTTTGAGTTAGATCAAACTCAGCGACAAAAAACTGTTTTTCGCGTTTTCGCGTAGTTTTATTTTATTAGTTGTCTCAAGCTTGAGAATCTGATTTAGGAGGTGCCGGATTGTGCAAAGTTAGTATTTGTTAAATTCTTACGCCGTATTTTGCACACTGATAACTCAACTGTTGAGTGCCCTAAAACAACACTTACTAACTCTCTTACACCGTGTGTACCAATAACCATAGTGTTTAAAAATAAACATTTTCAATAATATAACAAAATGATAAGTCAAAACTGAAGTAAAACAGCGGAATTGGGATTTATATTTACACCGGCAGAATTTCATGATCAAGTATTTTCGTCCATTTATAAGTATTCTAAAATAAATTTTAAGAACTTAAAAACAAAACATAATAGCCTACTTGGTTTAAAATGCATTTTTAATGCCCACTAATTTTACAATTATTATGTATTCTACATAAGGAAGTGTCGGTGACATAACTAAATTATGAATACATAAATTAAAATAACACAAGCATTAAGTTTGTTTATTCATTAACGCAAATATATCTATTGAAGGAGCAAAGCCGATCAGACTCGTCGCGGTGACCCTGGATGTTGGGGGATGTCAGGGTGACGTGAGGTAAGTGTGACCCATTAACTCATCACAGAAAAACGTGAATAATTATAACATTACGTATGTCCGCGAAAAAAAGCAACAACATATAAATGTTTAACCTTGGTTTTATAGAAGGCGACTCTGACGCGGCTATATGACGTTGGCTCAGTTGGGAGGAGCATAGCCCGCACAGCTAAGGTCCCGGGTTCGATCCCCGGCGTAGTCACTTTTTTAATTTCTGTCTAAAGTACTCATTTCTATATAACTCCGTTTTAAGGGGCCAAAATTGATCACAAACAATGTAAATGTTATTTAAATACAAGATTATTGTTTCTATGTTGTATTTATTTGCATTGCATATTTGTATTTATCTTCATTGTTTATATATAGATTTATATTACACTTCTATTTTAAATCAGATTTCAAGATTCTGTTAGACTCGTGCAAGGATACAAGGCTAAAAGTGGCGGGGGCATTCAAAATTCCCAATTTTAACAACAAATATGGCCAACGTTCACTTTCTTACTCGGTTCCTTCTACGTTCAACTTGATGCCCTCCTCACTGAAAACCTTGTCTAACATTTCAAAAATTAAAACTGAACTAAAATCTTATTTTCTTTCTGACACCTTTTGACAATGTTTTCCGATTTATTTATTTATTTTTCTAAGCTCTTTGTTCTTTTTCTGTAATTTTTTGGATTTCACAAATTAACTGAATATGTCATGCAACCATAGTATTTATACATACATGTTTTTCATGTTTATTTTGGTTGTATGTTCCGTTCTCTGTATTGTCACCATCTTAAATAATTTATTAATTGTCTTTACCCCACAGTTAAGCCTTTTTCAGGCTTTGTGGGTTTTTTTGATTATATTCTTGTTAGATTTATTTCTGTAGGCCTATGTAACATTAATTATTTATTTGTACAATTTTGCTATGGTGTATGAGTCATGTATGTTCTATGTTCTATGACAATAAAATAAATTTGTAAATTTGTATTAAAAAAAAAAAAATGTACTATAATATACGTAGGTACTACAATGGCTAACATAAACAGGACAAGAATCATAAAGATAAAAATATTTACACGTAGAACATGTATATTATATATGAATGAAGTAGAACTAGATAATGTACAAATTAGAACAAATAATTAGAGCAATTACAAATACGTACATACGTGGACAAAACAAAATCATTAAGTTAAGGTCATACAAAAATTGGCAAGTTACGCATTATTTAAAACCAAACATTTGGAAAATCGATTAATTTCTTACAAATAAATCATATTTTGATAATGATGCTACTTATGTTTTTAGTACTGTGTATTTGTACAAGTTCAGCATTATTAAAATCAAACATTTGGAAAATCGATTAATTTCTTACAAATAAATCATATTTTGATAATGATGCTAGTTATGTTTTTAGTATGGTGGATTTGTACAAGTTTTGTCTCTAACCTGTCGACGACGTTTGTTTGACTGTTTGGTCAAAATCCCTGATCAATTGAAACGGATGAATTTTGCACTAGTAGGAGTAGGAGGTTAAGGAACTAATATCCGGAACGTAATTAAGCATGTTTCACCCATTTTTCTTCCACCAAACAAATCAAATATATGAGTTTAAAATATAAACTGTATAGTAGATTTTACCATCACTTTTGATTTCTATAAATTTGTCCTGCTTATTTTGTTAGTCTTGAATAACCTGTGGCTTATCCATAGTTTCGATTAATTTGTTTCATTGTATTAGTAACGTGCCGGAAGTAGCCTATACATAACATGAGCATTTTATTTGTGTTACGCTCTGTGTAGCAGTATACCATAGAATATGCTTCTACCGTTCAAACAAATCATTTGGTCTATTCAAACCCAACCTTGTATTTATTTAGCCAAGCAAGCGCATTGAATCACAGTCCACCAACTTCTGGTTACCCCGGAGACTAATTTGTGGAAGACATCTTCATTCGTCGGACATGGTCAAACCAACATCTGTGTTTGTATTATGTTTTTTTTTCGTTTTTGAGGCACTCTAATCAAATATACAAGAATAAAACTAGAATATTTTATGACCTTGCTTATTATCTTCTGCATTCCACTAATGTCGATGCGATCGAGATAATCTGTGTATATAGCTGCTTATTTTGTATGTTATTTGAATTGTTTTTTTAAAGCATATTGTTTAGCTTTAAGTTTGAGAAAAGGTCTTGAAAAGAGCTGAAATGATACTTTTAAATATTATTAAGTTCAAATAATGTCCTTGATTGATGGATTTTTCTTAATTTTTAATTGATGATTTAAGAGTGCTAATTGCCTAGGTAAAGATTAATTGGGAAGCAAGCATAATATTGTTATAAAAATAAAAAATAAATTCAAAATGAAGCTTATACAACAAATTAAGGTACAAGTATATTAGTTAAAGTTTATCATTACATTTTTTCTTTCGTCAATCCTTAGGCTTAAAACCTTCTTCGTTGATCTAAAGAGGAGGCTTATTTTACGCGCTTTAAAATTTCTCAGACAATTAAGTCGCATCTATTTGTGATTTTATGATATGATTGTGTAAAAATTTATTTTGAGGGCATCTATGATGGCACTTTTTCATAAGTTAATTATGTCTTATGTATAAAATTTAAAAAAATAGAATCTGTAAAAATGGTCAGAAACACCCAAATAACTACGTATTTTCTGATCTATGATAAATTAAAATCTGATAATGATAGGGGGCTTACTCATGTCCTTCATTATAAAGTATGCCAAGTTGTATAAATTTGTAATGATTTATGGCTGCAAGACAATGGAACGCGCTGAAGCATTCTTAGCATCTTAAGCATTTAAAACAATCATTTGTATCGATGATTGATTGGATTGGATTGATTGGATATTGCTTAACGTCTCATATTAATGCACTTTGGCTATTCGAGACGATGAGTGGTGATAGATGAGGATGAAATATGAACAGAAGGGAGGAGGGGAAACCCGGTACCGGCACGTAGCCTACTCCTTTCGAAAAGTACCAAGGGGATCAACGGCTTAACGTCCCATCCGAAAAGACGGTATAGCTTTGACAGTCATAAAGATACCTCCACAAACCCGGCCGGACTGCCGAGCAGACGTCGAGGAGAACGAAGCCGTTACACTAGCTCTCGAACCCTTTATCTGCTCTACCAGAGGTATACGTGAGTTTCAGGGCAAAGCGGTCACCCACTCTACCCCTGACCACGCCCTATTCTGCTTAACTTCGGTGTTCGAGTGAGAACTGGTTAAACAACCTCGGCTAAACTGCTGGCTACTCTATCGATGATATGTATGTATTTACTGTGTGATCTTACTTCATTATTGAAGAATATTCAAACAAAAATTGCACACATTGTGTAACAATATTATAAAACGACAGGGGTATTGCATCGTCCTCTAGCCGATAATTTGAAAGTCGAAGAATCAAGGCTGAAAAGTTGGCTGAATGGAAGGGAGTTTTTCGTCAATTAATCAGTATCTATCGAACCCCTGTTATAACTTTCATTTCATTTCATTTTTATTTTCCAAGTATTAACCAATACATTTTCATTTATTACCGACAGTGTTGGTTCAAGCGTTAAGGTGGGTGGGTAAAATCAGGTAGTCGGCAGCCGGTGAAAGGATCGGTATCGGCAAGACGTAGGTTTACGTACTAACTGATGACATCCCCCAACCGACCAATAGGAAACGTCGGTTGAAAGTAACATAACCTCAAAAGCAACCGAAACACTCGTGTCACGTGACCGCTCCCTCGCTACCGCATCCCTTGCCGACGCCAACATCATCTCATAAACGATAGGCAGGAAGTCGTCCGACTACCGAAACCGATCTACGTCAACCAAAGCGCGAGACTCTGAATCAGGAGGCCCCAGGTTCGAATCCCGTCGAGACCGGCAACCCTGACCGAAGGTTTTTCCGAGGTTTTCCTCAGTCGTTATAATGCGAATGCAAGGGATTGAATCCTCTTAAACAGCCCTCGGACATCTCTTCACAATTGTCCTATCCGCATCGTACCTGCAGAGGGGCATGAATAGGGAATTTGCATAACGATATTTTATAGTTTTACTGGGTTAAGGCCACCTTCCTTTATACAAAAATATCTTATTTTCTTGATTTTGAGAATATTTTCATTTATAAAATAAGAGTGAAAGTTTCCTACATATTTTGGCGGGAAAAAAACGGGTCATACGTCACCAGCCTTCATGATGCCAATCAACCAATCACATAACGATATATCAAGTTACTCGCTTTCGGAGATTATCTTGGTTGTGGAAGCATATTTTGACATCTAGTTTGTTCTAATATGATTAATATTTTATTTTATACATTTAGTAATATCATAAGTAAAAACGCAATGTTGATTATGAAACTTGGAAAAGGACATCAACTTCTGGTTATTGTTGCCCATTGTTGTAAGAACCAAAGACTTTGGTAAAAGGAGTGAATTTCTTTGTTTATCTAGGCGGCCGTGTTCGTCATGACGACTAGGCCCGTTTCAAAATAAATGTGCGGGAAATTTAAAAGGTCAAACTTTGACCCTCAACAGATATTGAACGATTAACTTTAAAAACCTGAAATTATCGTTTTTATCATTTTTAGACGAAGACTATAAATTGCACATACTTTTATCGATATCTGGAACTTATGCAAATTCCCTATTGCACCCTGGGCAGGCTTCCCACGAAACATATTATTACTAACAGAATATAGATTATTTTTCTGCGTAAAGCTGAGAACGAAATTTCTTGACTTTATGCTCTGTTTTATTTTGCATACAATTATCATCGCAATGAGATGTATAAGTTATCTCTACTTTAACTTGAAGCCAGACTGTTTTGTTATGGAAATTATTCAGTTTTACGTCAAATGAGAAGGAAATGAAACAATGTTGGGCTTGCTTAAATTACCTACCGATCTCTTGCAAAAGCAAAGTTCGCACTTCTTGAAACAATCACCCAAGAAACTAGATAGAAAATGGACCTACATTAAATTGTTCATTGTTACCGACTGACATAGCTCACATACCCGCCTTCATTAAACCCGCGACCACAAATCCTTACTGAAGGTGTTTACAGTTTACTTGATACTTCAGATATGAATGAAATGCACACACATTGGGCTACATGGGCTATTCCTGTGTTGGCTAGTAATGCAAACTGGTCGAACCGTTTCACAACTAATTTTGTTCCAAAAAGTTTCTATAAGTCTAAATCTAGGGCGACGGTCTTTCGCCCGCAGCCAAGCGCACGCGACTGTTACGACATACTCGACCCTGTTTACTCCTACCCGAGTTGAGGGGTTTTCAGCTATCTGCACACGCCGCCCCGAAAGATTTACAATCTTGAAAGTCGGCATATGACCTGATATGTGGTCCATGACCTTAAAAAAAAAAAAAATCAACCCGATCCGATAACCCGTTCTGTGTTAAGAAGTGCCTCAACATAGTTGAAAACCTTCCGGCTGGCCAGTGCTTAATTTGTAATGGAGCGCGGGTACACGCAGTGTACCCACCTATTTTTGTGGGTATACGCAGTATACCCACCTTTTTCATGAATTATTAGGTATGCAGCACTCACATTTTGGCTAATTATATATAAAAAACAAAAATAATTAATATTAATTACTTTACACCCACATGCTCATATTTCAAATTTACTTGAATACATTTATAACTGTAAATAAACTTAGTACACTCAGCCCTCACTTTTGAAGAGTAATGAATGACCAACAACTTCGACAATTTCCCATTATTGTTGGACGTGATCACGAACGTAATGATATGCATGTTCAATGGTTGTGACATGGAATCTCGTCACTAGGGGTACTCCAATTCTTTTTTTTATAGTTTTATAGTTATTACTGTACAAAAAAGCCATTAATTTGGTATTGCATTCAGCCCACTTATTTTTTCTAGAACGCACCAAACACACTCTAAAAACCTGATTTTCAAAATTTTCGCCTGCGGCGCTTTAGTTGGGGGGCAAGCCCCCCAAACCCCCCGTACTGGTCCCCTTAAAATAATTCTCCCGGTTTTTTAGCGTGTACCCACCTTTTCCCTTACAAATTAACCACTGCGGCTGGCTGGCTGGGTGAGTGGTTGGGTGTCTAGAGCTAGCTGGCTGGTGGATTCTAACAGAGAGGAATAAGAGCCTACAGAGAAAACGGTACATCTTAGACCTATGAAACTTGGACCACACTTAGATGTACCTTAGACGCAGATACTTATGCTTTCAAATCCAAAATCGGGTAGCAGGGACCGGAGGAAATCAAAATTTTGGATAACAATCAAAACACGTTATTTACTAAGGCGTGGTAATTTGTAAAACTTGAATTAAACGTGCTTTTAACCATTATAAATTTTTATTACCTAAATATTCACGCAATTTTCGTAACAATACATTAACCATAGCAAATTTAATAAAAAACATTGTATATTGCCAAGTACAGATTGTAAAAAAAAGATGGTAGCTTTTGTTTCTAGACAATCTGTTTTATAAGGCACTGTATCCACCGCTTGCTTCATGTATCATGAGAATTTTTGTCATTTGCTTCACCCGAAATATTGATATCTAGTTACGTATTTAGAAAGTGAATCAAACTCCGTCTAAGCCGTACATCCGAGCAATTTAGATGGAAAATTACATTTTAAATTTCCTGCTTTCTTTGAATTGTCATTTACAAGTATTTCACGTCTTGATATGAAACAAACAACAAAAAAATGCGATATCCCCCCCCCCTCAAAAAAAATATACAAACATTTGTAAAAAAAAAGAAAAAAGAAAAAAGAAAAAAACGGCAGCCAAGCTCTCTTTTAAAAGTCTTCGGCTGTGAATGCTGTGAGATATAGAAGTTGAGCCAAGCATTTCTTTCTTTCTCCCTAGTTTCGCATTGAAAAGAAGTAAGATCATTTCGCCTGTTGACGAGCGCCAAGCCAACCATTTTCGTGGTAAAAAAAGTGAAAATTTTAAACTCAAAATCATTAAAAAAAACTTGGCCATTGACTTTTTCGAGTTCTCGCAATGAACCAAATTCATTAAAAAAAACATAAAAATTACTTGGCCATTGACTTTTTAAGAGTTCTCGTAATGAACCAAATTCAATGGCCAAGTCATTTTTATGTTTTTAAACAATCACAGCCGAAGTCTTTTGATGGAGAGCTTGGCTGATTTTTTTTTTTTTTTTTTTACAAATTTTTGTATTTGCGGGTGATTATTATTACTTCCGTCTGTAACATCAGACTTTGTAGATTTGATAGGTATAATTCAAAACAAAATAATTCTATAGCGTAAAATGAGATTGAGCATCATCATTTTGATACGTGACACCTTGAAACATCGGAATGATGTTTAAAACGTGTTGTAGTGAGATACCATTTCAAATCTCTTCATTGAAAACTTTAGACAAGACGTCGAGCTACTTTTAGTACTTATATTCATTTATTTTCAAATTACAACACGTACAAAAACACAAGTGTTAATTTACTTTAGATAACTAAACACTATAAATTCCCATAATATGGGACGTTTTAAAACAAAACAAAGAAATCATACTATCTTTCAATACTACAACAATGTCATAAATGTTAAATATAATACGCTTAATTGAATAACGAAACGGTAAAAATATTAAAAAAACGCAATTATTTAGAAATTAATAATGAAGTTTACACTGCTCTTAGGTAGAAGAAAAAAATATTATGTAGCAATATTTCGAATATTTGCACTTTCTTCGGATCGACTGGCTGATATTATTTTCAAAAATACAAACATCTGACAAATAACAACCAAATAAAAGCTATGTGGATGGTAATATCAAAGAATTTCAAAGTTGTTTTACTAAATAATTGAATCAAGGTAAAAAAAACAAACATTAAACTAGATGTATCCGTAGATATGACAAGTGACCTTTTTTTTATTAAAAAATAATAGTTATCAATATAAAAAACAATCTTTTTGGAAACAAAGACAAATAAATAAAATTAAAGAAAGTACAAAGTAATATAAAAAAAATTTTAAAATAGAAAGAGTGACTATTTAAAAAAGATAATATAAGAGTGATTGGAATTTGGTTGTGGTAATTGATATAGGCGTACATTCAGTATCAATACGCGGACAGACAATAATATGTAATAGTAGTAGTAGAAGAAGATCGAGATTTCGTTCAAAGAGTAACAGATATGTGATAGTAGTGGTAGAATTCTGAGGATACGAGTGAAGGAAGTTGAGATTACGTTAAGAAATAACAATGTCCACTCAAAAAACTCATAAGCTTGACCGTACCACGTTAGAATACATGTAACCGACCCGACATAGTCTACTTCTAGCCAAGCAATGTGTATACATTTTATGAAGTAATAACATTTGTTCACAAAAATCTTAATTTATTCACCTGTGATTCAGATATTCATAACATTACACTAGGAAATAAGAATAATTTAATATCAAAAAATGAATCTGTCGATGCGACAAAGAGGGTTGCGGCATCGGAAATTAACCTTTACATCTCCATACCATCAGAATATAAAAAACTCAATGATCAATTGATTATACTAAATTTAATAGAAAACAAGTTTCTCATTGAAAGATGTTTTTATTCATTAGGGGAATTCAAATTCTCTTGTCAAAAGAGAGTAAATTTACCATATGTTACCACCGAGAGTTTCGTGATACGCCCAATATTTTTATTATACATGTGTTTTACTTGATTTAAGTTTATCTCATACTTTTAAAATTTAACACTCTGACAACTCAATTGTTCAACTCATTTATGTATGTGAATGTATATGAACTAACGAGGCTAATATACTAAATCTTTATACACCTTAGGCTCACTTGCATATAAATAAATAAATAAATGCTTGTAGGAACCTGTTTTTAGGGTGCACACCAGTATTACCTGATGTGCCTCTAGGTGACTATCAAGGTATATTGGAGTAGGAAATTATGAAGGGAGGTCCGAGTGCTGTGTAATAGGACTCAATCCCTTGACGAAAACCTCGGAAAAAACCTTCAGTCAGGATTGCCGGTCTCGACGGGTCGGGCGAGCGCTTAGCACTCGAGCCAACACTGTCGGTCTTGCACATAGCAACAAGACACGCTTTGTGTACACACGTAAAGTGACGGTAGCTAGAAGAAAGCTCTCGTCTTAAAAGGTAGATTAAAATAATTGTTTGTGTACCGTACATAGAAGCCAGAGAGCTACGCCCTTCCCCTAAACCACCGCCATTACAATGCTCTCGTATGCTTGCTTAGCATGCAATATAGATTTTATGGTTGGTATGGGATTTATGTGATCAAAATCTAATAAGCGGCGTTGGATAAGTTAGCCTATGAAAGTAAATCTTGAAAAGTTCTTCCGACACGAAAAAAATACATTGGAGAGGGAAGTGAAGAATTAAAAGATTTCTTGAAGTAAATTTTAAAGTAAATAGTAAATTCAGGTAAATCTGAAGCAAGTCAACTATATGACAGTTGTTTGGCTCATTAAGAACTCACTTAGACGTAAACGTTAATTACGACGTCTGACAAGACGCAAGAAGTATAATAAGAAAAATGAAACTATAACATGTAATTTATATCTAAAATAATTAATTTTACATTTACAAAATCTTGACTTAATATTTGTATTACGATTTAAATAAATATTATAATTAACATTTGTAAATGTCCATATTAGTAGTATGACATCAAGATTGTTTTCAAGCTAATTAAACGAGTGAGCGCCGCGAACGAATTGGTACCAGTCAACTCAAACGGCGCTCATTCTGTTTTTCTGTACGTGTATGTATATGTGTACGTCGAAAATCAGCCGAATCGCTGAACAGATTGCGCTTAAATTTTAAACAGACATCCGGTACGAGTTTACTGAGAACTGCTAACAAAATCAGCTAGATCCATTGCGATTTAAATCTACAAGAAATAATTAATTGAAAAATAGGCTGCCAATGTGTTGAAATTTATTTATTTATTTTATTATTTATTATTTTTCTACATAATTTGTGCACATAATACAAAAATTACAGAATGAAACAGGAAAGCAGGCCTATTGTGGCCCATCCACCTCAGTGATACTGTCCCATTCTTCACACTAATAAAATAATAAAATAAAATAATTTAACGACAATGGTTTTGATTTGGAAAAAATATTTTTTGTTTGTTATTTACCTGGCTATGAAATGCAGTGCCCAAGGTTTATCGAATGTTGCACGTCAAGGTACCCCCAAATTCCGCTCGTAGATTGCGTAATCCTTGCAATATTTTCAGGTATTTCGTACTGGCTTTGTTTTCCATAGTATTGTCACAGATGATAGACTACATTGCGTTATATGCATTTCAAAACATGCTTAATAATTTTTAAAATACAATCCAGAAATTACAAAATCTTTCCCGAACAGGGGATTGAACCCACGTCTCCCAAAGGGCGCTTTAGCCAACTAGACTAGGGAAACGCCAAAGTCGTTGTTAGATGAGTGAGCGAGTCATGTGTTGAGTACCCAGCAACATTTGCATTGAATTTTGATAATTATATTCGTATAAATAAAAGGGTTTTTAAGTTTAGTTTGTATAAGGGCGGGTTAACTATACGGCCATAATGCGCCACTCTAGCCTATGATAAGCTAGGGAGGCCTAAGGTAGAGGGAAGAAAAGTAATGTTACCGGGTACTCAACACATGGCTCTCTCACTCGTTTAACAACGACTTTGGCGTTTCCCTAGAATTATATTTGTACTTTAACACAAAACAATCTACATGATGCTGCAGAGAAGCAGCCGAAATATTGTGTGGTTTCGTATATACACTAGGCCGCTTCGCAAACGGTTTTTCCAGTCGTGTGGATGGATGAGCTTTTTTTTTTAATATTTCGGTCTAATGATTACGTTTTTAAGTGGGATTTCATTACTTCTTCAAGTTCCATTACAAATTTTTTTATGAAATTAATTTTTATAAAGTACTATTAATTGCTATGGCAATACCAATTAACAATAGAAAGTAAAATATCTCTAGGCTTTTTTTTTACTTGCTTTTTGATTCTAAAGTTACTTTTTGATATTACTAATTAATCAATACACCTGTTTATATTAAAACCTTTATTTCTATGAATATTAACCAACTTTTTCAACTTTTTCTTTCAAAAGGCACTACTTCAACATAATCTTGATGTCAATGTAAAATATGAACGTTGTAGCCCCACCCGTTCGGTCAGAATCGGCTCAAATATGACAAAAATATCGAATAAAAAATCGGGAAAAATCGTAGAAGTACGATTTCTATGAGAAATATTTCTTCAAATGTCTCTAAAATCATAACATATATAACTTCCGTGATTTTTGACGTTCCCAAAATAATTTTTAAGATCGGAGTAGCCGTTTGCCCCAGTCGCGGGCCAAATATCACGAAAATATCTTATTAAAAATCGAAAAAAATCGTCCAAGTACGATAATCATAAGAAATATTTGATCGATTGTACCCAAAAACGTGGCAAGTCTTGTTCAGAGATTTCGTCACTTCAAATTTTCATCAAGATAGCATATCTCGTTTGCCCGATAAAGCGTGAAGAAACAAACAGCAAAGAAAAAGGAAACACCCGAGCGATTTTTTTTTTTTTTTTGGGGGGGGGGGAGCGGGGCAATAAAATTGATTTCTTCGCTTCACTCATCCAAATATTAATGTGGAGTTACATTGATATGTTATTATATATTTTTTTAAATAACTTGGTAAGTCCAAATAAAAGTTAAACAAAAAACATTATATACAACCAGTTAAGAAAATTGTGGCCAAAATAATCCACATTGTTGTACTTGCGGTGACATAAAGTAAAGTAAATAATTATAACGATCTTACTTGGTCGTCGGAATCCAGATGTTATGAAATTAACCGTCTCGGTAGCTTAGGGGTAAAGCACCCGACCGGCAATCGGAAGGCCGGGGTTCGATACGACGCTGAGATGGATTCTGTGATTTCTGCATTTATTTCCATAAAAGTGATATACACGGTTTTACAGAGAGGGGTTACGATACGAAGAAATACAGCTGACGATGAACAAATTGAGTTAAGACGGGTCTGTGGTAGTTAGATATAGGTCAATTATACCCTCGTGCTACAGAGTAATTAAGTGTGGCTTTAGAAGCAATCATGTGAAACCTCACAACTGTTTGGATATTACGTTGGTGGCTTGTTGCACTTCGAAATACTGCGCGATTACGTCTTCCCTTCTCTTTATCGTTGCCTCAACGCACTCTGAAGTTCATTACCGCGTTGGGTTCAATGAATTGCATCTGTACTAGTGCAACAGAACTCAGCATTTCAAATTAAATTTCCCCAGTTCACGACATACTTTATAACTTAGAACCATCTAAGAAACAAAATGTTTACAACATGTATTGGTCTCTAGTTGGTGTAACACCGCTCCTCGATGGGTAAACGAAAAGGGTGTCGAGATGAAAAGGGTTCTTTTAGTTTGGGGGCGCAGCAGGTCATACTCCTGGGGGCAAAGGTTGATAACGGTGGGGATTGTTGTTGGTGGTTTTCTGCTTCAAACACAAATTGTAATATTTTGCAACTATAAACATATTTATTATTTAAATTTAGGAAATATTGATTGTAGAAAACTGGTACGATTGCATTGTGAATTGCTTGTAAGAAAGTCAATTCTAGACTGTCGTCGATGCAAGGCGGTCAGCTCCACGTGTTGCAGCGCTTAGCGAAGCTTGCAGATGTCACGTACTGGGGTGCTGAGCTTGCTAAGTTGCAATACGTGTAAATTGTAGGGAACCCGAATCCACGGGAAAATATGAAGAAAATTGCTTGTTAAATAAGTGAACAATGAACATGTAAACTAAGTCGGGTCTATATTATATTTGCCTAAGTTCGTTCTTCGATGGTGTATGCGCCGACAGGGTTAAAAAAAAAAAAAAAAAAAAAAATCGCTGAAAATCATTTATGTTTGAGTGGATTGTCTCAAAGCGAAAGCATTCATATTTATTTGCCGATACAGATATTTAATCATATTCGTTTCTTCCAAACATAAAAACGTAAAAGTGTTCATGCAATTCGAAACCCTCTCTTATTAAAATTTTTGTAAACCAATCGATAACCAACTGATAACTTCCTATAAACCATGATAACCAATTGATAACCATTTGAAAACCACTAGTAAACAGCTGAAAGTCCTGAAAATGTATTTAAACTAAATGTAAACCTATTGATAACCAATTGATAACCATTTGATAACTTATTGCAAACCAATTGACAACCGTGGTTGTTATAAACCTTCTAATAACCAATTGACAACCAACTGTAAACCTCAAGTAACAACCAACTGAATTCCATGGTTATTAGTTGGTTTACTACTTTTTCTGAGAATCGTATAAGAACCAATACATAACCAATTGACAACCTTGGTTATTATGAACCTTCTCATAACTAATTGACAATTAACTGTAAATCTTAAGTAATAACCAAATATTGGTTTATATTTGGTTATTAAAAACCTTTAAATAGCCATATGACAACCACTCCACTGTAACACCCTGCTTCAAATGGACTTGATTATAGATTTGTAGAAAAACGCTTAAGTCCCGCCGCGTTGATGCATGAGCTTTTTTGTAAGTTTTTTGTTTGCGTAGGACCACTTTTCCTTTTCAAGTGCTTTTTGAATGCAATGTATGTGATTGTTGTCAAGTTTCTATTGCTACTTGTTAATTGTTATTATATACCTCAAAAAACTCATATTAAAACCTTTATTTCTATGGATTCTTGCTAACTTTTTAAATTTTTTTCTTTCAAAAGGTACTACATCACCATTATCTTAATGTCCATGTAAAATATGAATGTTGTAGCCCCACCCGTTTGGTCAGAATCGGCCCAAATGTGACGAAAATATCGCACTAAAAATCGGAAAAAATCGTTTAAGTACGATATTCATGAGAAATATTTATTCGATTGTACCCAAAAACGTGGCACGTCTAAGTTCAGAGATTTCGAAGGTCCCCTTCAATTTTCATCGTGATCGCATATGCCGTTTGCCCGGAATCGTGCGAACAAACAGACAGAAAAACAAACAAAAAAAACAAACTAACAAACAAAAAAACACCCGAGCTATTTTTTGTTTTTGGGGGGTTAGTGAAATTGAAATCTTCGCTTTGCTCATCCAATAAATAATAATTATCAGTCAGGCGCAAAAATATGAACACATGATGTCATGGATAATCGGACGAATCATGTTTTCGAAGATATGATTTGCCAAGATTTGGAACGTTGCAATAACTACTTTTTCATTTAAAGTACGGGCAGCAAACCTGTCTACGTATGCAGACCTTGTCAAAGCCTTCCGCAAGTTAGACCTGCAGTTATACACTTTCCCGACAGCCGACCAGCGGTTGAAGAAGATCGTTCTGCGAGGCCTCTCAGCCACTGTCGACGTCGAAGACATCAAAGAAGACCTCCGTCACCAAGGGTTCGCCATAACGGACGTCCAGCAGCTCCACCACCGCGCTGTTGAGGGAATCAGACACCCAATGCCCCTCTTCGTAGTATCTTCTGCAGTTGTGGATAAAGGTAAACCTCTCCACCTCCTCGAGAAGGTTTGTTACCACCGAGTTTCTATTGAGCGTTACAGGGGACCTCAAGGTCCACGCCAGTGCTATAACTGCCAGCGTTTTGGTTACAGCTCCCTATTTTGCACTCTTCCTCCTACCTGCTTCAAATGCGCCCTTACCCACAAATCAAGCGAGTGCCCCAAGCCACGCACCACCCCAGCCAAGTGCACAAACTGTGGAGAGGATCAACCGGCCTCTTCGCGCAGATGCAGCGCTTTCCTCCAAGCACGGGACCGGCAAGTACAGTTCAGAGGTCAGCAAAACCCTGGTACATACTCCAACAAGAAATCCATATCACCACAGCCCAGACAGGTAGGTCCCCCCTCAGGCCTCAACCTACTCTAGACCGGGAGTTTCTTATGCTAATGTAGCATCACCTTCAAACCACAGTCCCACTCCCAATTACCCGATAAACTCATCATACGTTCCACCACCCCCTCACCAGCACTCCTCGCCCTCCTCCACCTCGGATGAAGAGACTCGGAAATTGATTGCCAATATCGCCGAGGCCATCACACGTCTCAGGCCTACTCCAGAAATAATCGCTCTAGCAGGACTTCTCAAGGCTTTAGCCGAACAGTCATTACATTATGGACCCTAGGCGTACTTTACCTACTCTCTTCTGGAATGCCAATGGAGCGATATACAGGAAGTCAGTCGAACTTATACACCTCATGAAAATCAACGACATACCGGTGGCACTCGTCAACGAGAATCACCTGTTTCCCTCGCAGAAGTGGCTAGTGCCAGGCTACACACACAGTCTTTCGCAATGACCGACAGTTAAATGCTTCGCGCATTGCTCCGACCCCACCCCTTGGCTTTCAATTTCAATCATCAGTGTCAGAATAAAATATAATCTTTGTGTTTTCCCACCCCTAAATACTAAACACTTCCGGCGACAAAGACCAGCTCCCTAACTAAACCCCTATCTAATCAACCAGCCTATAACTATAGGCAATACGAGTGTTCCCCAAAATGTGTGCCTTCAAAAGTCACCCTTTATGAGCTAACGCTTGGTATGGGTATAACCTCGCATGGGAAATGTTACCCAATGCGATGAAGAATACTACTTTTTGGGTATATTTTAGTTATTTAAAAGAATTCCAGATATTGTTAAATTATATGTTTAATAGGAACGAAATTTAAAATAAAATTACAATTTTGAGTAGTAAAGACGTTGCATTCTGCAATACACGATACAAGCGCGCGGCACATGGTTCCGTGGCCAGTTGGAGAGAGCGTCGAGCTATGGAGGAAGGGATCCCGGGATCGAGTCCGACAGTCACCAATAAAATTTAATTGTCTAATTCTTCTTCCATCCAGTGTGTATTTGTTCCTTGGTATGAACATGTGTGAGTTGAAGTCCTAACGTCATTGAAAGTACTTATTTTTAGAAAATTTGATTCCGTAATCTAATTTGTTTTTGGTTATTTGAGTGACTACTAGATCGCGCTGGTGTTCCTTACCTCTGATAACCATGGTTATGTATTGGTTGTTATTTGGTTTACAATTGGTTCATAAATGGTTTTGGTTTACAGTTGGCTATCATATGTCTTCCAAATCAACAAAAGAAGAGGTTATCTATGATAACCATTTGATAACTTTTTGAAACAAATGTTATCAGTTGGTTTACAAATGGTTATTGAAAGGTTATGACTTCTGGGTTGTTATTTGGTTATTAGTTGGTTATTGATTGGTTTACAAAAATTTTAGTAAGGGCTGTTTGATGAATGCATGTGAATACATGTAGTCACATGTGTCATCACTTATGTACGATCGTCTTCAGGAGTAAATCCAGGATAATCTTTTACCGACACCACCGACATCTCGCTCGGCAAATCTCGGATTTGTTATTAAAGGTACCTTCAAAAGTCACACTTAGCTATACTAAATACACAAAGCTATCACTGCAGCGGATGGGCAACGAGTGGATGGCTTGTCTTACTCATGTCACTAAAAAACTGGCATTAGTGGCATTCATTGATTTCTACATTAGAAATAAGTCTGCGATAAGTCATAAGGTTATGCAGTGTTTGGTGAATCCATTTATGTGTATAAACCTTGTTCCAATATTAATTAACTACGTCCTAGGCCCAGTGTTTAAAAGTCCCAATAGGCCAAATGCTACGTAAAATAGGGCATCCTTTTTTTTCCTCATCTCTTTCATGTCACATGTTTCCGGGGGCGGGGGGGGGGGGCTACCAAAGGTCACGCTTATTTAGCCCATCAAGGTCATTGCTCGTAAACGTGAAAATACTTTTTATGTGAATTAAATACATTTTTTAGTAAAATGATTTTGGGGAAACCAGCTACAAATTTTCAATCACATTAAGTGGGAGGAGGGGGGGGCGTTCAAAAAAATGGGTGAAAATTCTATTTACTTTTTTAAAATTAATTATAAAATGCTTTTGTGTAACACTAGAATTATAGTTAACAAAATGAAAGGTGTAAATTGCAATTTGTGAACTTTTCATATAAGACTTGCTAAATATGATTATTTTTAGAAAGTGTGTTAATAAGAGTGCCACAAAATAAGATATACAGTCGCATAAATTTAACTCATTCGGTTTGTGCTATACGCCTAGGGGGAACATCCACATACAGAGTCGCACAAAGCGACTGTAGGATTGTCATTCGTTTGTGTAAGTACCCCTTGGGGGTTTCCCGGGTTGGGCATCCACCAAAAATTAGACATCACTTCATTTACTCCCAATTATATTTTAGTGGAAGGGTTTCATTTGGTTTTCTGGCTTTTTCCCATTTAAAATTTTATGTTTATTACCATTCCACACCCAAGACGCGTAACAACTTACTAATAACATTATGAACTACGTTCCGACGCGCGAACATGTAATTAAGATACTGAAATTACTTTTTTTAATTTTTTTTAAAAATGAAATTTAAATGCTGGGGAAAATGTATTTCCAAGCTAAATGTAAATCCATTTTTTTTGACAAAAAAAGGCCCAAATGGCGAAATCGGGTTGATTTTGTTAAATATTTTGGGATTCCGGGTATTAAATATTTGAGCCTTTTTAAAACACATTAAGGCTCTACGGGACCCTGTATTATTTCGGGTGTTGCAGTGGTTTCGTACTCCCCATCGTATCTAACGACAACCTTTGAGATATCTTTATAATTTTTTTTTTATTCTACTCAGTAAAACGCCCAAATGAACGTGTGTTGAAAAATTTTTTCCCCAAAAATTGTCCTTTTTTTTTAAAAAAATTTTTGTTAATTTTGGGGAATTTTTAAAAAACCTTTTTACCTTTTTTTTCCGCGATTTTTTTTAGGGGGTACCAAAGCACTTTTTGGAAAATGTCCCAAACACACGTGAAAATTTAACCTTAAACCCTACATTCCTAAAATCTGAAAATTTTTTGGGAAAGGGGTGTCCGCTGTAAAAGGGAAAGTACAAAAGCTTTTTCCGCGCTATTTTAGGTTTTTTTTGCCCTCCAGCAATTTGGGGGGCAACCTAGCGATACGAAGTTTTTTCCACCATTTTAAAGGGGACAGGTAAATGTAATTTTGTTGTAAAGTTTTTTCTGATTGGTTTCATGATTTTTGCTCGTAACTACTGCAGGCACCTTTTTGAATCATTATGCATAGTTTTCGCTAAAAGAATCCCTATGTTTGGGTCAATGTTTATTGCACTCTTCCGAAAATTTTTTGGATCCCGGGGGAACATCCCAAATATAAATTTTTAAAATGTGGGGGGGCCCAGGGGGGTTTTGAGTTCGATCCCCAGTCGGAAATTTTGGGGTTTTATTATTTCACAACAAACAAAATTTAAAAAATTATTAAAACACCCCGCCACGGCGCGTTATTAATTTATGCATGACCCCTTTAAATTTTTTTACGCACTTAAATTTGGAAGTAAGAAAATTTTTTTAGTGTATCCCCCTTTTGGGAAAAGCGTGTGATTTCTAATAGAAGTTGTGGGGGAAGTGGTGGTGGGGGGGGGGGAGGGAGGAGGGTTCATGGCAAAAAAGCCCCATTTTTTGGGGTTTCCCGAACATAAACATCTCTAATGGGAAAAAAAATGGGTTAAGCCGGGGAAAAAACCATTTTCCCAAAATGATAATAAACATAATCTAAATACGTATTTTATTCGACTTTATTTTGGCAATTTAAATTTAAATTGTATATATTTAAGGGTTTTTTTAAAACAGTTTTTCCACCGGGGATTAAACCCAAAACGGCTGTCAAATTAAAAATGAAAAAAGTCGTAACAAATGGCTTTATTTTTTGGCCATTGCTTGAATTTTAAAATTTTGGTAGATAAAATTTATATTTTTTATTTAAACCCAAACGGCCCGGGCCCAATTTTTTTTGGGAAGTTAAAAAATTAAAAATAAAAATGGGTGAAAGCATCTGCCCAACATAAAGGGGTTTGGGGGGTTAAATTTCCTCGGTGGAGGCCCCTTTTTTTTTTAAATTTGTGTCTTTTATAAGACTACCACCCATAACACTTTCCTGTCGCCAACTATAAAAAATATCGGGACATCAAGCAAAAGAAAAAGCCTCTAAATGTAAAATTCGCCTTTTTTTCCTTGAAACCCACGAGGGTTTTAAAAAAGTAAATTTTTTAAAACGTTCTCTAACTCTTTCTAGCTCTTACTTTTCGGGAAGGGAAACGGGTTTTTAACGATTTTATCCCCGGAAAAAAATTTAAAAAAATCAATTTGTTTTCCCCAAAAATAAAAAGGAAAATTTAAAAATCTTTTTTCCCCCTTTTTACGGGATAAGTTACCTGCCTATTATACTACTTATATTTGAAGATTTATAAAATATAATTACGCATCAATCGCATACTGCAAATTATTTGTGTGCAACATTGCAAAACTGTAAAACCGATGAAGCCCCCGATTCGTAATTACCAGTGTAAAGGGGACCCCAAACTAGACGTTCATTTCTTTTTCCGTAACATGCAGTGACTTGTAACCGACGCATTTTGTCATATCGAGATATGGAAAAATCTGGTGTGGCCTAGGGTTCCTTCTTTAAATTTTTCGTGACTCGGGGCTATTATCATACTTAAAAAGGTGTGTGATCCCCAAAGAAAAATAAGCTATAAAAATGTGTGGTGTAGGTGTGTAAGGTTAATTTTGAAAAAAAAAATTTGGGTCACATGCGTGTTTATTATAAAAATACGGAAAAATGTAAGACATTTCGTTTGTGTGTGTAAAAATTTTTTGCCCTTGGGGTTTCGAGGGTTTTTATATATATATTTTTAAAAAAAAAAACCTTGGCTTTATTAGGCGACAAATGCGCTTTTAGTTATTTCCTTTAGACAAAAAATTAAAAAGTGACAAACCCCGGGGGTTTTTGAACCCGGGCCGGGCCTTGGGCTGCCCGGGCTTGCCCTTACCAACTGAGCTATGCAGCCCCATTTAAATCTGTCAAATTTCCCTTGGGGTCTGTTTTGTACATTTGAAAGGGGCAGCACAAAAAAAACTAGAGAAACAAACCATCTCTAAAACCCTGGGTTTGGGGATATACGATGTTTAGCCTTGGCTTTAAGTGGCGTTTTTGACTCGGTTATTTAGTATTTTAAAAGAAAAAAATTTAAAAAAAAGTGCCCTACACCGGGGTTTAAAAACCCGGGAACTTGGGCTGTCCGAAACAGTAAGTACAAAATAGCCAAAGAATTAAAACAGTTTTGAATTGGTGGCTGCATAGCCCCGCTGGAAAGGGCATAGCCCGGACAGTTAAAGGGTCCCGGGTTAAAATCCCGGTTAGTCATTTTTTAAAATTATATTATATATATACTCGTAAATATAATGTTTAGAGTCGATAAAAATTAAATTTTCCCTTTGGGAAAACAATGCAAAAAACGTAGTCTAACGGTATTTATCCCCTCTACTATTATTTTTTTTTTGTTTTTTCCCGTTTTTATTTTTTAAATGGAACTTAATTTTTGTGTGGATTTAATAAAATTTAAAAATAACTTAAAAAATTTTTCCCTCGAGAAGGGGGACCATTTCACGCAGTGATTGTATTTTTTTGTAATATGCATATTTAAAAATTTTTTGGGGTCAGTTTTTTGGGAAATTTTTTTGTGTTTTGATTCTACATGAAACCCCCATTATTTTGATGCGCGTGTTTCAGTAGATTCCATTTTTATTGACACACGCACACTCCACACGATTTCATGTTTGTATAATTTTTTTTGCCCCCGAGAAGGTTTCTTGGTGGGTTTTTCATGAAAAAAGAAAATTTAAAAAATTTTCCCAAAAAAAAAAAAAGGGAATTATGATCTCAGGATTTTTTACTCTCCGGGCGCATTCCAACCAACTTTGGGGATTATAGAGACGACTACCTATTTTTTTATGTATTTTGCTAATTCCGGAAATTTTTTAATTGAATATGATGAAAACCTTGTAGCACTGCACTAGAAAAAAAAACTAAAATAGGCTTGGGTCCCCCATTCCCCCTAAGGGTCAAGAATTCCCGGGTTTAAAATTTCAGCTAGGATTGCCCGGGGACCCGGGGTTTTAAACCCTTTCCTTCCAATCAGAGTCTCACGCGTTATGCATGAGCTTTCCTCTAACGGTTTTTTCGTTTAAAGCAACCATGCAGGGTTCGGGCAAAAGCTATTTTCAGGATGCTGGAGACATGTCCCAAATATTTTTGGTCTGGAAAATTTTTTTCCAAAAGGACACAACAAGGGGGCGGGGTTTTTTGTGTAATGCATTTGCCGCCCCGCCGGCTGCCGCCTTAGGATCCAATAACACATTGCCAAAGCCCCCGATGATTTATTTTAAAACTTTTTAAAAGTATAATTTTATTTTAAAAAAAACTTTTTTCGCACTTTACCGACCTTCCGAGGGTGTTTTATGTACGGGCAAAGCAAGGCCGAAGGGGGGTAAAGCCAAGCGTTGATTCCAAGTATTTAAAAATACAGTGTTTTCCCATAATCCAAATTTTTTCTTTTGGTTTTGAGCTCTCATGCACCATTGGCTCATTAAAAGCAAAACGGTTTACACCCGGGAACAAAACGAAAGCTGAAATTTAAGTTTTTACTTCAACATTTTTCACAATGGTTTATACTGATCAAAAAATCATAATTTTTTTTTAACATTGATTTAAAAGGCAATTAAATAATATTGACACAACACATGAAGGCAGCAAAGTTCTTCTGTATCAATGATGACTTTGTTACGTTAAAATTTGGGCTTAGCGAAAATGGTGGTTTTCTTTAAAAATTTTTTTATGCTTCTTGAAAAGAGAAAATAAGGGAAAGGTTTTTTCAAATGTCCCGAGAAAAAATAAAATAATAACGCAAGGGGGGAAACTAAAATATACTTCGAAAGAAAATTTATTACCGTTTTATAATTTCAACCACATTACATTGGTGTTCCTTCTCCTTTCACAATTATTTTTTTTAAATTCATTAATTTTAAAATACTGCCTTGCCGTCGGGTTTTAGCATACGTGCATTTCATTGGATGTTATTGGGGAGGTACAGCTATTTGGGGGATAGGTTTTGAAGAAATATATTTGAATAATTTAATGTAAAAGGTTTTATCATGGGGAAAAAGTTTGTACGAAATTAAATTTAAAAATTTTGTTTCTTTTAGGCCCCCACCCACATAAAAAGGGCCGGGGAATAGTTGACCTTTTTTTTCTTTTTCCCTTTTAAAGGTCAGGAAAAAAAAACGGGAACATAAACTCAATGATAGGTACTATTGTTGCAAAACTATACATACTGTCTTTTATTGGGTTTCGGGGTTATAAAAAGAACATGGACGAGTTTTTAAACGTATTGAAATTTTTCCCAAAAGTCAAAAAGAATAAAAAAAACAGCACTTTCTTCAAAAGCCATTTCAAATTCCCCTTCTTATACCCGTCATCAATGGATCAAATGCAGGTTGGGATCAGGAGGTGGCTTTTCACAGCTTTTCTAAAAAAATCATCCTAAATTTAAAAGTATTCCCCAAACCCTATTACTATTATGGTATACTTTTTAAAGGACTATACGCAATAAACGGCACGTTACACGTACCCCCGCATAAAAAATTGTAATAAAAAAGTAGATTAAAAAATGTAAATTTTGCCTCAAATATGTTCTTGTGGTCTTAAATACCCTTTCCCAAATCATTAATTCTTACGGGCGTGTTTCGATTCCAAAAGTTTTCAGTCGGTAAAATTTATCACTTTTTTTTTTTATTCTCACATACAAATTAAAAAAACCAATTTTGGAAAATTTTCCCGATCAAAAAATTTACTCAATCAAACCCCAGATCTAAAAAACCCCCCTTTGTAAAATCATCCACGGAGCGGACTCGAACGATGTGAAATAATAGGTTGATGACTAATATTAGTCAGTTATTTGTAGTTTTCCCCCTCGCCCGGACCGTTTAAACCCAAATCCCGCCCCACCGTATCGCGGAGCTTCTGCAGTACATCGTGCAGGCCCCCAGACGTACATTGCAACTACGAAACCCTCTATTGGACGGCTATTTTTCGGGAAAATTTTTGAGTGCATTTGCGAAATCCCACCTCCCCTTTCCTCTTTCAAACCCCATTATCAAAAACTTAGGCCCACGGCCAAACTTCCCCGGGTTTACTCTTAAGTACAACAATCTATTAGTCATAGTTGCAGGTTTTTTTACTTCATTACATAATCTATAAGATGGTGAAATGTATTTTCTTCCAAATCGAAATATAACCAGGGTTACAACCTGTTGGAAAATTATGTTTTTTGAAACCCAATAAGTCTGTATTATTTTTAACAGTGATAACTTAGTTTTGCGTGGTTACAGAAAAACTTTGACAGTAGCTAGTAATGATAAAAGATGATGCGAACAAAAAACAAAAAATACCACAAAAGTTTACCCAATAAATAAATAAAAGCTACAAATTGGTATCGAATATTAATTCCACCACTTCTTTTTTTCATAAATTGTTAACTTTTTCATCCCTCGGGGACTTTCAAGTCCCTCTGTCAGTTGTCCCTCCCTTGCCCTCATTCCGCTTCAAGAAGATCCGGTACAACCTTATTTTCCTCCCTAACCGAACAGATAAAGAGAAGGTCTCAAATATGACTAGCTCTTGTCAATTCTTAAATATCATCTTCATGGGTTAATCAAATATCTTGTTACAAAGTAATATAACTAACTAGGAAGCTTCGCAAACGCTTTTTCAGGCGCGTTGTTGGATGAGCGTAATTGGTGCATTGAGCTGCCATGTGTTCAGATTTTTTGTTAAAAAAATCCTTACTAAAGGCAAGTCATTTTTTTTAAAAGAAAAAAAGTAAAATTTTTTAAAAAAAAGAAAAAATTTAACATTGCATTTTTATGAGAAATAATTTTTTGATTACGCTCAAATTTTTGCACAAATTTAAAATAAAGAAATTTATACAATTAAGGGTTTGTGAAAAAATCCCTTTTCAAACAATAAAACCCTGTAATTTTAAATCGAAGATTTTTTTTTTTTTAAACGAAAAGATCGCAAAAATTTCGATTTTAATGAAAATTTCGAAGGCCTAATAGGGAAATTCCACTTGATATTTTATATTTTATTTTTAATTCTTTCATGTCTTTAAAAAGTCCCCTTCACTTTTTTTTTTTTTTAAAAAAAAAAGTTTTTTTTTTGTAATTTAAACAAGAAGTAAATTGGACCCCCATTTCTCGCGCCAAAAACGAGCGTGCGCCATCTTTGGACGGTACTACGTCATAACTGTGTTGAGTCAAGGCCAATTGGAAACTAAATGTACGTATGTTTGTACATATTTACATACAGACGGCGGTGCTCGCCCATCCGCTCAACACAAACAACTCCACAGGGATGTACATTTTCACTGTCTTTTGTTTTTCTTTTTTCGTATGTGACAGGAGATTTCGCGAGATCATTGAGATAAAGAATAACGAGCATTTTGTCTTGAATTTTTGCATAGCCTAGGACTATCATGGTATTCTTTATCTACAATAGGCTCTAATTAGTCATCAAAGTAAGGTTTTTGTGGCGGGATGTGTGTCAGTACATGAACGTGCAGCCTAGGGTTGGTAGTTAAGCCTAGGGCTTGTCAAGTGAGTAATTTTAGTATTCACATACCAATGCCTATATCCTACAGGAACGATTGGCCTAGACTGTTGTATTATAAATAATTTTCTACGCTAGGCCTAGACCTAGGACTGTTTCCGTTTTGTTTTTTGATTGCAATGTCAACTTTTCTCGTTTTTCCGGCTAGGCGTTAAATGTAAAATGTCCGCCATCTGTTTACATTACTGTAGGCTACGCTAGGCGCTGCTTTGTTTAAAACACCGCCGTCTTGATGTATATCTCGATCCTACTATAATACTATTCCAACATCTTTGGTCTGGATGTATGTTTATCCAGACGGCGTTGGATCAACACAGTTCTGACGTCACAGTCGTTTTTGCCGCTTTAAAAAACTGCTGCTTTTAAAACGGCTATAAATCACTGGATTATTATTTCACGGAAAAACAAAGTACATATTTGTAATCGGGACGAAATACTTCTTCTAAAAAATCTATTCGTACAGTATTTAGCGGAAGTGGAATATTCCCTAGACCTTGACAATCATTTAACTGACCTTGACATTACCTTAGAAGGCACTATTTTGTTGTTGTTTATATTTACATATGATGTTTTAGTAACTAGGGCAAGCAGAGTAGTAGTAGCAGAAGGAAGCATTTAATACAGCAAATATTCTTTTATTCATTCATAAGTGTTATTATTTATTGTACGGTTATTAATTCAAATGTTATAAGCGAGCCGTTTCACTAATCTAGCGATTGAACCATCAGTCCACTTCATCAGAGCGAACAGGATAGGATCGGTTTAGCCGAAAACATTCGGGATTTTTTTCTTCAGTGTAGTAGAATGGAATCTTCGCTTCGCTCGCTACGCTCATCCAATAATTTAGAAAAAAAATCTTCCAAAGAGCACAGCTGAGAAAAAGCAGATATTTTCATGAACTAATAGAGTTTCTTGAAAAAAAAATGTATTTAATGGCTTACAACACTATAGATGGTGTTGAGTAGCTGGACATGACGCTTCCTGCTGTACCACAACAAAAATAAATAAATAAACAAGGAAGCTTCGCAAACGCTTTTTTAGGCGCGTTGTTGGATAAGCGTAATTTTTAAAACTAGGAAAACGCTAAAGTCCCGCCGCGTTGATGGATGAGTTTTTAGTTTGCGTGGGATATCTTTACTTTTGCAAGTGCTTTGTTTTGCTGCCTACGAATTGAAGGTGAATGTTGTCAAGTTTCTTTTGTTTCTTGTCAATTGGTATTATTTACCGTAAAAAACTTATATAAAAAGCTTTATTTCTATGGATTCTGGTTAACTTTATCAACTTTTTCTTTCAAAAGGTACTACATCACCATAACCTTAATGTCCATGTATAATATGAACGTTGTAGCCCCACCCGTTTGGTCAGAATTGGCCCAAATGGCACGAAAATATCGCACAAAAAATCGAAAAAAATCGTAAAAAAACGATATTCATGAGAAATATTTCTTCGATTGTACCCAAAAACGTGGCAAGTCTAAGTTCAGAGATTTCGAAGGTCCTGTCAAATTTTCATCCAGATCGCATATGCCGTTTGCCCGGTAGAGAGCGAACAAACAGACGGAAAAAAAACAAAAAAAAAAACACACGAGCTAAATTTTTGGGGGGGTTGGTGAAATTGAAGTCTTCGCTTCGCTCATCCAAAAATAAATAAGCGTAAAATTGTATTTTTATGAGAAATAATTCTTTCGATTAAGCTCAAATTCCACACGAATATATAAATTACTAGGAAAACGCTAAAGTCCCGCCGCGTTGATGGATGAGCTTTTTAAAGGTTTTAGTTTGCGTGGGATATCTTTACTTTTGCAAGTGCTTTGTTTTGCTGCCTACGCATTGTAGGTGAATGTTGTCAAGTTTCTTTTGTTTCTTGTCAATTGGTTTTATTTACCGTAAAAAACTTGTATTAAAAGCTTTATTTCTATGGATTCTGGCTAAATTTTTCCACTTTTTCTTTCAAAAGGTACTACATAACCATAACCTTAATGTCCATGTATAATATTAACGTTGTAGCCCCACCCGTTTGGTCAGAATTGGCCAAAATGGCACGAAAATATCGCACAAAAAGTCAAAAAAACGTATATTAAAAGCTTTATTTCTCTCGATTCTGGCTAACTTTTTCAACTTTTTCTTTCAGAAAGCAATACATCACCAATACCTTAATGTCCATTGTGAAATATGAACGTTGAATCCCCACCCGTTTGGTCAGAATTGGCCCAAATGGCACGAAAATATCGCACTAAAAATCGAAAATTCGTAAAAGTACGATATTCATGAGAAATATTTCTTTGATTGTACCCAAAAATGTAGCAAGTCTAAGTTCAGAGAAAACGAAGGTCGTGTCAAATTTTCATCAAGATCGCATATACCGTTTGCCCGGTAGAGAGCGAACAAACAGACGGAAAAAAAAAAAAAAAAAAAAAAAAAAAAACACCCGAGCTAAATTTTTTGGGGGGGCGGTGAAATTGAAGTCTTCGCTTCGCTCATCCAATAATTGTAAATACTAGGAAAACGCTAAAGTCCCGCCGCGTTGATGGATGAGCTTTTTAAAGGTTTTAGTTGCGTGGGATATCTTTACTTTTGCAAGTGCTTTGTTTTGCTGCCTACGCATTGAAGGTGAATGTTGTCAAGTTTCTTTTGTTTCTTGTCAATTGGTATTATTTACCGTAAAAAACTTGTATTAAAAGCTTTATTTCTATGGATTCTGGCTAAATTTTTCCACTTTTTCTTTCAAAAGGTACTACATAACCATAACCTTAATGTCCATGTATAATATGAACGTTGTAGCCCCACCCGTTTGGTCAGAATTGGCCCAAATGGCACGAAAATATCGCACAAAAAGTCAAAAAACGTATATTAAAAGCTTTATTTCTCTAGATTCTGGCTAACTTTTTCATTTTTTTCTTTTAGAAAGCAATACATATCACCATTACCTTAATGTTCATGTGAAATATGAACGTTGTAGCCCCACCCGTTTGGTCAGAATTAGCCCAAATGGCACGAAAAATATCGCACTAAAAATCAAAAAAAAATCGTAAAAGTACGATATTCATAAGAAATATTTCTTCGATTGTACCCAAAAAACGTGGCAAGTCTAAGTTCAGAGAAAACGAAGGTCGTGTCAAATTTTCATCAAGATCGCATATGCCGTTTGCCCGGTAGAGAGCGAACAAACAGACGGAAAAACAAAAAAACAAAAAAAAAAAAAAACAAAACAAAAAACAACGGAGCTTAATTTTTTGGGGGGTCGGTGAAATTGAAGTCTTCGCTTCGCTCATCCAATAAAATTAATGTTCTGTGAAAAAATCATTTCAATCAAATAAAGAATGTAGATGTGAAAAGTCGAAGAAATTTAAAAAATCGATAAAATCGTAAAATTGCGATTATGACAAGAAATAATTTTTTGATTGCGCTCAAATTTCATACGAATATTTATATTCATAAAATTAAGGTTCTGTGAAGAAATCATTACAATCGGATAAAGCATATATATGTAGGTGTTATAAGTAAAAGAAATTTAAAAATTCTAAAAAGATCGTAAAATTGAGATTTTCGTGAGAAATAATTATTTGATTACGCTCAAAAACGTGGCAGTTCTAAGTTCAGAGATTTCGAAGGCCTCCATAAAATTTCATTACAGTTGGAGTATCGGTTTAGCCGGAATCGTGTTAACAGTCAGACAAAAATACAGGGGAAAAAACATTCCGGATTTTCTTCTTCAATGTAGTGGAATGGAATCTTCGCTTCGCTCGCTACGCTTATCTAAAAAGCCTTTTCATTGTTCTTGAGTGAAAAAAGTTAATTGCTTTATTTCGAAAAATTTCACCTTTAGCCCCGTCTGGGCCCGGGGTAGAATTGGCCCAGAGCATGGCTCTGCTGATCGTAAAAGGCGATTCAAGAGAAAAAGTCCACCTCGCAAACATCAGCTACAAAGAGCGGAATATCTTACTCCCCGAAACTAGAGGCGAGCTCTGGCAATCGTCGTCGGGGACCTTGCCCCTTTCCCTTGACGACCCCCCGGCGACGATGACAATGACACAACGAACGATGACGACCGCGACGTGAGAAACCCCCCTTCCCCCTTTTACCCGTGGCTGGTTCTGACCAGCATGGGCCCCTCCCCCCCCCCCCCCCTTAGGCTAGAGTGGTGCATTATGACCTAACGGTTGACGCGTCCTTAATCCAAATAAACCAAAAAAACCTTGGTCGACTGATAGACAGTTGACAATAAAAGAAAATCTCCGAAATAAATAGCAGTCCACCATAGCATACTATTAGGCCACTGGTTCGAAGATTGTGGCTCCGCGAGGGTTTTGGTTCGAGTCCCGGCATAAGGCATGTTTTTGTTGTAATCATCTCTTATCGTTATTTCACAAATCAACGTTTTTAATAGCCTTATTGCTTAAAGAGACGTTAAGCAACAAACATCATCATCACAAATACAGTACTGAAGTGAAGTGATACTTGTTACAAATAATTCATAGCTTGAAAATGAATAAATTCATTCACATTTACCCGCTCAGTAACACAACTTATTTTTAGTGAGGGACTTTAATTTAAAGCGGACTAAGCAAACTCCATTGGCGCAAACACCATTGACGAGCGAACGATGGCTAGCTAGAGACCGATATATTAGTGGGGATACCGATCAATGAAGCTGGACACGATTCCATTCGCAGGCGATGCTAGAATCAACAAGGCTGATTCTCATTATCCTAGTTGCTAGAACGGCTCCACAGTCAACGTTTGCACATTCCTAAGCAATTTAGTGGTGGGTTGGTATCCATACCAGACGTTAAAAATCTTCTGTCTGAATTCTGATTCGATCCCGAGATATTCTGCATTAAATAAATAAATAAATAAATAAAATAAATTTTATTTAGAGTCTACCCACTCAGTTATATAACTGATTTTCAGTGGGGGACTTTGAATCAAAGCGACCAAGCCAACCCTGCAGGCCCCGACGTAATCGACGAGTGAGCGATAACCAACCAAAGATCGATATTTTTAATAGGAAATATAGCAATCAGTGGTATGGACAGTGCGAACACCCGCGAATCAACGCCAGAATCAACAAGGCTGATTCAGAACAACTCTGAAATTTATTATGTGCTTCGTTGCTAGGACGGCTCCAAAGTCACCGTTTACATACTCCTAAGACAAGAACTGATGGACTTAAGTCCAAATCAGAAGTTAAAAAACTTCTGACTTAAGCGGGAATCGAACCCTGGACCTTCTGCATGGAAGCAGATACGCACAAAAGAGGAAATTCCCTAACCACAAGACCAACGAACCGCACAAATGATGAAATTCCCCGGCCATGTGAATGGCAGAATGTAGTGATCACTTTCGCAGACGACCCACATCCCACATCCCACAAGCCACCAAACACCCACGTCTAGGTCTCATGTAAGTGGTTTTGACCGACTCGACTCGAGGGGTCTGCAATCTGCATGTTACATCAGTCTAACTTGAAACACTCAAGAACCGCGAAACTACGTTAATATGAGATCACTGCTTAACAACATCATTATAACATCTTTACAAATCCTACGAGATTGGTTTCTTTATTTTCAAACCAAATGGGTTTTCATCTTTATAAATCCTACGAGATGGATTTGATATTTTTCAAACCAAAGTTCTCATCTTTAGAAATCCTACGATATTGGTTTGATTGGATAAGCGAAGCAAAGACTTCAATAATTTCACCGACCCCACAAAAAAATTTACTTTGGGTGTTTTTTTTTTTTTTTTTTCTGTCTGTTTGTTCGCTCTCTACCGGGCAAACGTCATATGCGATCTGGATAAAAATTGGAGGGGACCTTCGAAATTTCTGAACTTAGACTTGCTACGTTTTTGGGTACAATCGAAGAAATATTTCTCATGAATATCGTACTTTTACGATTATTTTCTATTTTAGTGCGATATTTTCGTGACATTTGGGCCGATTCTGACCAAACGGGTGGGGCTACAACGATCATATTTCACATGGACATTAGGGTAATGGTGATGTATTGCTTTTTGAAAGAAAAAGTGAAAAAGTTAGCCAGAATCCATAGAATAAAGGTTTTAATATGAGTTTTTTTTAGGTTTATAATGACAATTTACAAGTCACAATATAGAAACTTGACAACAATCACCAACAATGCGTTCAAAAGGCACTTGATAAGTAAATAGATCCCACGCAAACTAAAAACATTTAAAATAAAGCTCATCCATCAACACGACGGAACTTTAGCGTTTTCTTAGTATTTTTTTAAACCAAAGTTCTCATCTTTAGAAATCCTACGAGATTGGTTTTATATTTTTCAAAACAAAGTTCTCATCTTTATAAATCCTACGAATTGGTTTGATATTTTTTCAAATCATAAAGGTTCACATCTTTGGAAATCCTACTAGTTATATTTTCATATTTTTGAACCAAATATGTCGACATCAGTTCAATTGGTTGAGCGAAGCGAAGACTTCAATTTCACTGACCCCTCAAAAAATTTAGCTCCAATGTTTTTTTTCTTTTTTTTCTGTCTGTTTGTTCGCTCTCCACCGGGCAAACGGCATATGCGATCTGAATGAAAATTTGAGGGGACCTTCGAAATCTCTGAACATAGACTTGCCACGTTTTTGAGTACAATCGAAGAAATATTTCACATGAATATCGTACTTTTACGATTTTTTTCGATTTTTATTGCGATATTTTCGTGACATTTGGGCCGATTCTGACCAAATGGGTGGGGCTACAACGTACATTTTTACATGGACATTAAGGTTATGGTGATGTATTGCTTTTTGAAAGAAAAAGTTGGAAAAGTTAGCCAGAATCCATAGAATAAAGGTTTTAATATGAGTTTTTTGAGGTTATAATAACAATATAACAAGTAACAATAGAAAATTGACAACAATCACCTACAATGCATTCAAAAAGCACTTGCAAAGGAAAAGTGGTCCTACGCAAACTAAAAACTTACAAAAAAGCTCATCCATCAACGCGGCGGGACTTAAGCGTTTTCCTAGTAATTTAAAGATATCCCAGTCGAGTCTGCTACTGCCAACAGAATTTAAGTTTATTTTAACTTCCCAGCTCTCTCGGTATACCAATTTCCATGTTAGCCACTATGAAGAACAATTATTAAGATGTCCCTGAGAAAGTTTCTGCATAACTTATGGAACAAATCTTAACCTCTGACCAGACTATACCATGGGACAAGTGCATGCCCCTTCTTCATGATCTACTTATGTAGCCAACATCTAAAGTCAGTTCTGCGTCGCTTGAGATTTTCCACAAAATTAATGTCCAATGATCTACAAGATTCACAACTTTTTTCGAGTTTTGAAGTGTTCAATCGAAATCAAAACAATTTTTGTTTAATCCATTAACAATGCCGTAAATGAAGAGACAGAGAGAGAGAGAGAGAGAGAGAGAGAGAGAGAGAGAGAGAGAGAGAAACTAAAATACGAAAGCTCCCCGTTATTTCGTTCTCTAAGAAATAAATGAAGTTTTTCTTAGTCATCAGCCTGTCTAGTCAGAGGAAAGGCAATTTGTTTTAATTAATTGCCATTTGGGGAAGCAGAAACAAACGAAACTCTCAGCGAGCATTGCGTCATTCTATACTTTGATTAATTGAATTCTTTTCTGATTTACAAAAGGTATGAAAGACGCGATGTTTTGCTTTATTCACTGATTTCTTGTTACAGACGATAGTTAACAGTAAAAATCCACAAAATTATTTTTTACCACGTAATCGAGAACATAATACGACACTTAAATGACAGTTTAAAATATTATAACTCTTACCTGTGATTTTAAATGATTAAACAAAATTGTTCCCGTAATTTGCGAAAGTTTGCGATTTAGTGAAATTTTTAAATAATCTTCGACCTGCTCATTTTTTGTTTCATCTATAGTTCCTGTTGTTGGATGAGCGAAGCGAAGACTTCAATTACACTGACACCTAAAAAAATGTAGCACCAATGTTTTTTTTTGTCTGTTTGTTCGCACGATACCGGGCAAACGGCATATGCGATCTTGATGACAATTTGAGGGGACCTTCGAAATCTCTGAACTTAGACTTGCTACGTTTTTGGGTACAATCAAAGAAATATTTCTCATGAATATCGTACTTTTATGATTTTTTTCGATTTTTAGTGCGATATTTTTGTGACATTTGGGCCGATTCCGACCAAACGGGTGGGGCTACAACGTTCATATTTTACATGGACATTAAGGTTATGGTGATGTATTGCTTTTTGAAAGAAGAAGTTGAAAGTTAGCCAGATTCCATAGAATAAAGGTTTTAATATGAGTTTTTTTAGGTTCATAATAACAATAATTAACAAGTAACAACAGAAACTTGACAACAATCACCTACAATGCATTCAAAAAGCACTTGCAAAGGAAAAGTGGTCCGACGCAAACTAAAAACTTACAAAAAAGCTCATCCATCAACGCGGCGGGACTTAAGCGTTTTCCTAGTTGGTAATAAACATTATTTTGACCGGACTACTTGCCCAAGATACAGATACTTTTTTATAGTAAAATACTCTTAGGTCACGTGACATGAAGATCGTAACAATGTTATTTCTTATGTTTTGTTTGCCGTACTAGCTACTAGCTCGAAAATAACAAAGTTTGACATTTTGTTTTCGGATCAAGGGTAGACCCTGTAATTTTGTTTCTCTAAATTCATAACTAATAAGTCTTTACTAAATATATTGATTTGGTTTAGCGTGTGAATACCGAATCTGATTCGGTTGGTGGTCGACTTGTACCAGCCATCCACCCACCGGCTCTGCTGACTGATGGTGCTAGTAGCGAAATTAAAATCACGCGAAATTACAGTTTTTTCTTGATATCTCGAGAACGATGCACAATATCTAAAAACTGATTGCAGACAGCCCTGTGGTTTTATTAGAGCAATATAATGCAAGAAAAAATATTCAAATATAATAATCGGTGCGGTTTGTATAAGATATGCATTTAATTAATTAAATATATCAAATAAAAAACTTAATTACCATCACATTACAATATGTTTTCGTACAGGCTATAGTTCTCCCAAAACCACAGGGCTGTCTGCAATCAGTTTTTAGATATTTTGCATCGTTCTCGAGATATCACGAAAAAACTGTAATTTCGCGTGGTTTTAATTTCGCGAGTATCCCGTCCTTCCTACAGCCCCCATGCAGGTGGCCACGTGAAGAGGGTCACTGTGTAGTGTTGTCGTTGATTCACTACCACATGACCAATACATCTCTTTCAATAAGACGGTTGATACCCCTAACCTGCCAGGAGCATAGATAAGAAATAGATTGCTCTCCATGAGTCCGCGGTGGCACTTACGAATAGGCGTGTGTTCGAAGCGAATGACTTATGAGGTAGCCGGTTCGAGTCCCGCGTTAAACAATTCTGTATTGTCCTTCACCCTCATCTATTACCACACATCGTCTCGAATATATTCACCCGCTTAACTGAAAAAAATATATTTCATTTATTCTAGCTAGTTACAAATTAAAAAATTACAGAAAAATATTGGGACCACTATTGACCCCCAAAAAATTGTCAAACTTTGGTATTTTTCGAGCTAGGTCCCATCGGCAAAAATCTCCAATAAGAAATATCATGGGGACGATCAATTTATGCCCTGTGACCTTGGAGGATTTTGATCCAAAATATTATAGATGTACTCTACAGTCTTTTATGTAAATTTATCATATTCTGCTTTGTAATTTGAAAACGTGGTTCGGTCAAAATATGCTGTTTACCAAGATGGGGTGTGATTTTGGAATGCAGATTTTTTTTGTGTTTGAGAGTGTATTTTTGCACAGTTTTAATACACGATGTTATACAGGGCCATTTTAGATTGGTATAATGTTCTAGTATCTATGTGGAAATAGAAGGTTAACGCCGATTTAAGAAATTTTCCAAAACGCCAATTTTCGTAAAGTTCTTGGTGAAAACAATTGAAAAATTCGTGTAAAATCACAGTTACAAGATATGATTTTTTAAACAGTCATTTAAGTGTAGTATTATGCTATAGATTATGTGGTATAAAAATAAAAATGTGGTAATAGCCCCTTTAAGCAACACAAATGAATGTTTTGTTGTTTGTAAAGCAGGCTAAACGGCATAATACGTAATATGTGTTTTGGTGTTAAATATATTTTTTACTTAAAAAACAAAACGCGTTGATACATAAGCGTGTTTAGCCTATCTCACTGCATTTCGCCTGCACCCACAAAGGTGGTATATCAAAGGCGAGACACTTTTAACTTTAGCCTAATAATTCCATCAAGATTAGAAATTGTTTGGTAGAGATTTTATTTCAAATGGCTAAAAAATGGATCGATAAATACAAATATTGTAAGTGTATAATTTTTATTAGATATAATTTTTTATTGCAGACAAAACTGTACCGTGTTTAAGTTGAGCAATTTCAAATAACCCTTTAAATTATCACAGCTTTTTGTTCGGTAAAGAGCGCACAATAATTAGACAAAAAATTGTACATGTAATTGTACATCATGTGCAGTTAGCATTTTAAATATATAATATTTATTTAGTTCAGCGGGTATATGCCTTTCTGATTAAATCCTTAAATTAATCTAAAGTCTGAAACTTAGCATATCGATAGAATGTAAAACTCCCAAAACATCCATCGTCTGTTTCAGCCTTTATGGCGGATAAGCGATGCCGGCAATCCGATATACATTGTTTTGTTCACCCATCGATATCTCTAGCAAAAGTCATCCGATTGTAACGATTTGAAAACCTAAATAAAGCCAATGAAATGAAGTAAATGAACGCTTGACAAGTTATAGGAAACGTTTCAAAATTGACAGTGCTACGACATCATTTTAACGCCAAAAAACATTTTCTAAGAAAATCACTCTTTGAATTGTTAATCTTTAAATTGCCATTTTACAGTTTTTATTCTTTGTCTCGTAAAATTGGTAAAAAAATCGAGTTTTGTTGAATTTCTTAAACCGGTGTTAACCGTGTTTATACTGTCTTATCACATAGATGCCGAGCATCAAGCATAGAACCGATCTAAAATGGGTGATTAAAATGGTAAGTTGAAACACCACATTTGTTTGTCAGTTCAATTTATTGAAAAGTGCTATGCTTTATTAATGTTTCCCAATGTTAAGCTAAGAAAATAAATACGCGACTGAAATGTTGGGTGCATTAACATAATAAATGGCTTTGGAATTCTAAACTAAAATAGTGTTATATTTTTGCACTATTTCACTTTTTAAAAGTAGGGTGCATAAAGGTGCATAAATGGAGTAAAAATATGGGCTTAGTTTTGTCGATTTCGAAAGTGTGGGAGCCACCAATAACTTGGCTTCCCCATTTTGAAACGCGAAATGCTCTGAAATGATGGCGGTGCAAAAATCAAGTTTTGTGGTAAAAAAAAGTCCAAGAAGTGCAAAAATATGACACTATTTTTTGTTTTGAATTCCAATGTGGGGGAGTCACATTAATGGACCCTGAAATTGTTAGATAAAAGAAACTAGTAGAACAGGTATTTATTCAATTTTCATAGAATATTCACCTTACAAAAGAGAGCAGTCCGCATCTTAGCTGGTGTTTCCAGGAGACATACTTGTAGAGCTTTTCTAGGAGTTAAGAATACCTACTCAGGCCTGCTCCCTTAATCAAGCTGCCGGGACATTCGTCCGTTACACTAACCTTTCCCCACTGAACACCTCTGTCCACTCCCATTTTACAAGAACAAATCTCCAAATTCACATCCCCAAACATAAATTAATCCTATTCTCGAAAGGTCCACAATATCTAGCCCTAACTCTCCATAACAAGTTACCCAACACGATACAAACTTCTTCCTAAATTATTTCAACTTATGAAATCATTTCTTATATAAAAAAGTTTCTACTAGCTCCATGAATTACCTAAATTTACCTCTCGCTCTACCTAAATTTAATGTAATATACTTATTTTATCATCATCATGTCAAACCTTATAAGTTCTTCTATATTATGCAACATTACATCATGTTTATTTTCTAAATTGTTTTTTTTTTAAATCCACTACTAGTACTAGTATAATAGTTCTTGTATTTCTTGTGTATTCATCTTCTCCTCTGTGACTGGGAGTTATACTTGTGCCATGTGCAGTGTGCACGTCAAGATGAATAAAGTGGATTCTATTCTAATTCTTTAAATAAGTGTTTATTGGACATAACATTGCTTTTTATATATTTTTTTGTTAATGTCTGATAAATTTGTAACCAGATGAAATGAGCTTGAGCATCTTGTTTGTGATACAACTTAAGCGTCTGCTGTGGCGCATACGATTAGGGCGCTGGTCCGCTGCGATGCGATATTGCTGGACACCGGTTCGAATCCCTCGCAAGACATTTTTATTTTGTAAAGGGGTATTTGCATGAATTTCAGATTTAAGTAAAACACATTAATTTTTATAGAATACAACATCCATTTAGTATTCAAATCTTGTTTTAAAACTATTTTTGAATGTAGAGTAACTAGAGCAAGAGCTTCACTCTGAAGTTCAATTGGCTATTTGCATGATATTTTAAAACATTTACATATCATATATATGTATTGAATAACCATATTGAAAAAAATACAGACATTAAGCAACATAATGCCATCCACGGTGGCACATACGATTAGGGCGCATCGTCCGAACATATGGCTCTACGAGGACGTGGGTTCGAATCCCGCTTAAGGCTAATCGATCTATCACCCTCGTCTATCACCACTCATCGTCTCGAATAGCTGTTTTGTGCATTACTCTGAGACGTTAAGAAATAAAATCAACTTAAGCAAAATAAATAAATAAAGACAAAGACACGATAAAGCAGAAATGTTCTTGAATAAATAATGTGAAAGTGCGCTCCATTAGAACCTATACTCATTAGTCTAAAATGAAGTTAATTTGATCTTCTTAACTTGATTTTAGACTAATGGGTATAGATACAAACGGTTGCGCACTTTCGCATTATTTATTCAAGAACATTTCTGATTTGTTATGTTTTTATTTATTTATGTTGCTAACATTTAATGTTACATTTTGTCAAAACCTTTCTTCAAATCTTTATTGTAAGACTCATGTGTGTTCGTTTTATAATATCTCATCCCATCCCATACCAAATAAATAAATAAATAAGTTCGTATTTTTAGTCTACCCATTTGTTTAATCTTTTGAATGTATAAGTTTTTCGTCTGTTGTCCAACTTCTGCTGCTCTCGCCAGTACCCATTATTGCAAACGAACTATATGCGCCGTACCGTAAATCATCTTCTTTCTTATTATTATTCTATTATAAAATAATATTGTTCCAAATAATTCTTCATTACAAAAAACTTAACATTCAATTATTTTTAATCAACGTCGTATCACTAAATTAATTGAATTATTAATTTCACAAACCTAAAATCACACACAAAATCGATCATGTTGATATAATAATATACTATTATCTAACAATAAATTATGACATGAAGACGATTTAAATGTATCAGATTGAGATTAAAAATATTGTTTAAAAAACAAATCATTTTTTCTATTGTGTTAATTTTTTATCAGCTGCTGTGAATAAGTGACATATCTTTGCAAGCGTTACTAATTCTTGATTCAGATAATAATCAGTAGAAATTAAAGAAGTCTTCTTACCTGGAGGGATTAAAGTTGTTCAACTCGCTGTAGCTGCCGTGTGCGTAGTAGACTGGTAGACTGGTCCTCTGGCTTCGACGGTGGGGTGACGAGAGATCGCTCTCCATGGCTCGGCGCGCTTATATCCCCAGAGCGGGGGTAGTTTCCGCCCCTACCCCCCGCTACACCTGCGCGCCACAGATACGTCACGCATCCCCCACACCTGCATCCAGATGGACGCTACAGTTTCTTTTCACCGCTTCCACACAATAAACTTGTACTATAACCAATATTTATTTGAAAACAGCCGAGGGCGGATCTTAATTAAGCGAGATTCAATAACGAAGGGAAACAAAAATATCACAACTTTTCGACGGGGCTAAGTTTTCAAACCTACACTCTCCATACCGCCTTCTCCTGTTATGTATTCAAAAGACTCTATCTTTGGTGTTCAACTAAATGTTAAGTCCCCGGGGTTCTTACTTTTAGTAGGAAAATATATTAAAGTTTGTTCGATGTAGCAAAAAAAACTTGAATGATCAAATTGTAATGAAATTTGATTTGATTACTATAATATAGTACAATATATGTTAACAAATTAAAAATGAAAGAATATTTTTAAAAACGTATCCTACTGGGAATTTCTGAGTAATTTCAAAGTGAATTGTGTAAAGTTTCAATAGAATATAAAATACATGTACAAAAATCCTTAGTAAACACCATCACAACTCCAAAATACAGACTATGGTGTTATATAACCCCACGCGACTACTGGCGTTAAATAAAAACGCGCGGAAAATGCAGGATGAACTATAAAGGTTTTAATTTGTTTAAAACAAATTATATACTTGTTCGTGAGCTTTTTGACCCGATAATGTACACTGGTTATTGAATTTGGGATGTGAGTTTAAAGGTACTACTCGCACTAACATAAAATACAAAAATAATTATATACTAATTCTTAAACGTGCTTTCAATGTCATTTTGAATATATTCGTTGAAAAAATGTTTGTAAATGAAGTTATCATTGAGGCAAATAGTCGTGCATTTCTTTTAATTTTTATATGATCATATATTTATTACTTACTGCTGAACACTTATGAAAATCTTTGCAAAACTATAGAACTTATGGCATGAAATAAGCTTTCGAAGAAACTGTTGAACAAGTAAGACACTATTGTGAATCCTATAGTTCTTTTGAATGAAACCGATTGACATCATTGATTTTATCTTACTCACAAAACTAAATTGTAGATCAGTTTTCATTTATAGGATACGTTTAAATAATATACTATTCAAGGTTTTGAATGAACAAGGTAACGAAAATTTCATCGAGCAAAGTTATATGGTCGTTAGATCGATACGGGGTCTCAGTGGTTCTACCTATAACTTTGGAAAACAATCAATGAAATAAACACAAACTTAGGGAATTTGTGATAAATAACAGAGGAATTTGTTGTTCTATATTATATATATATTAATATATATATATATATATATATATATATATATATATATATAACTTTCTTGTATCTTGACATTACAATAAATTGATTGTAGAAAACACGCAACAAATGACTTGTCCGCGCTATTGCACTGATGTGATTAACTGATGCGTCCGCTCACTCGTCTCAACTCCATTGTCAATTCAAAACGAGAAACCTTCTCCCTCTCTTGTTTAGTATTTCTTCAGTAAACAAACTCAACCAACTGTTAGAGAAAATCATTCTCTTGATGCAAGATAAATATTTGTTCTTTCTCAATCACGTCGACTCGACATAAAAAACAAATAATAAACCATCGGTTAAGGGATCGTTTTCAGTGGTTTTATTTTGAAGTGGATGGGAAGACCGCCTAAAGATAAAAACAAAGGAAACAAGTCACGAAATTCAACAAATTCCTGTCATTTTAATTTGAACATTTAAATTTGCCTTCTGGCGTTGAAAGTAATATCACTTTAAAGCTCAATGACAGAGACAGTATGTATAGCTTCAAGCTTACTTTAAATTATATTAAAATTGTGTAGAGAAACAAGTAAGGGACCAACTGAAAATCGCCAAATTAATTAACTCTTCATTAATTGATGTAATTAACCGAGAGAGGCTCATGCGTAACGTGTGGGGGACTCTGATTTGTGAGGTCGTGGGTTCGAATCCCGTCACCGGCAATCCTGACTAATTGTTTTCCCGAGGTTTCCTTCAGTCGTTAATGCGAATGCAAGGGACTAAGACCTCAGACGTTCGTTCGTTCCCGCCACAATTGTCCAAATTCAAAACACTTGTTTAGGGGGCACCATGGGCAGGTTTCGCAACCGAAATAGAAAAATAGTTTTGTTGTAATTGTAAGAATATAATTTCACGGGAAAAGCGCCCAAATGTATCTGCCTCTTTAAAGTGACAAACTATATCAAATTGGTTGAGTTTTTAAAATATCTTGTAAAAGCTTTGACTTTTGATTGGGGAACCATCAAAAAGAGCTAAATCCCAATGGAGATCCAGCAACCATTAGCTTCGAGTTTTATCGAGCATCTATGGGTTTAAGTGAGATCAGAGAAAAGTGCCTTTTCCGTCAGTTTAACCAAACTTCTCAACTGAAGACATCTGAAATGGAATTAAGTTCTAAGCTACAATTTAGGTGGGATTGTGAGTCAATTGGCGTCTGGCAGCGATGGGTGGACCTAGGGACGGTGGCAGGGGTTGTCCCCCCTCCCTAAGTCAGGGTAAAATCCTCCCTAGTCCCCCACCTACCTTAGACCAAGAAATATGAAATAATAATACTAGTTGGTAATATGTATCACGTATGGAACAACCGCATGTTGATGAAGATCAAACTAAAAAGTGGCTAGGCAAAAGCTATCACAAAGTTGAGACGGATACTCTTTGGGAACAAATTCTCAAACTTGACGTAGACTGTCGTTCAGTAAACTCTTTGAAGAAACCTATTTGACCGAAAGGTTCCACGAACCTGAAAGACGTGTAAAAACAGACACATATATGTGATTGCCGTTCAATCGGACAGAAACATTGTACTGCATGGAGGTGGACTCTGTACTGTGCAGTTATTAAGTAATGCTCAAATGATGAATGGGCATTGTAACTCAATCTATTTTAGAATCCTCCAATACAGGATTCAATAATCAATCAATCACAATCGAGATGGTGGTTATTGAATTAGGTTTTTGATGCCTGGGATCAAGTGATTAGGCACCAGCAGGTGTTTGCCTATTAGTTAATAACGAACACTGTTGAATGTTTAAATTCAGAACCCAGTTATTAAAATATAATATTGTTGAATGAGATTTCAGCTGTAATCACAATAGTAAAGAAATAGAATGAAATAACAACAGAAAGAGCATTTACCCGTACTACTTTCATACCTGTTACCCTTGCTCAATGATATTTAACATGTATAGTAGGCTAGATCCTCAGTCATTAGTCCACTGGAGTATCAATTGGAAGCCATCTTAAATAGGTCAGTTTGATTGTTAATGTATGTTGTAGAGATTTGTAGCCCAAATATTTTTCAAGCGTTGCTGTCAGGTTGACAGTTAAGCATATTTGCCATTAACACCAAATGATTGCTTAATTCCCTTATGCAATAACTTCTTATTGTCTCTGTTTGTGCATTCCCATCCTGCACAAGTAAAACCATATCAAACAATCCAGAAAAGTACTTAATAACATTTAAAACATAATGTAATGCATAAATTGAAACGCCAAATCGCCATCTTCAATAGGTCAGATTGACGCTTCATTTTGATACGCTCGCGCCTGTACGGACGTATTGGAGACTGGGGATCTAGCCTAGACGTTAAATATCATTGCCCTTGTTACACAATATCCTAACATTACAAAACTACGTTGGTTCATATTTAAATTACATATCAGATAAACACAACATAATATTAATAAAATATATAAAAAACAGTTCCTCAAAATCGAAAATATATTTTTAGGTTATTAATTAAAACACCTCTTAAGAAAAATATGTTGGAAAATTTGTCATGTTTAAAATCACTTGGCAGAAGATTTCACAACGAGACAGATCTATTAAAACCCCAATTTTGGTTGTTGTGTTATTGTCCACATTGGACTAGAATAACCGAACTGCATTATTAGATACCTTACAGACAAGGTAATAATGAAACACACGAGAAAGTTTACTTTTCCACCGCGATCATCATTTACCGGCGTTCGATTTTTGATGTTCGTTGTTCATTTAAAAAATTCATATCAAGTGTCAAGTTGCGAACTTTAACGATGAGCTAAATATACAGGGCTGCAAACCCCCATTTCCCGGAATAGTAAATGGATGTCACAAAGTCTTCTTGTTAAGGGGTGGGGGATTCAGGATTGGGTGGGGGTCGGCCATGTGTTGCGTCGAACTCGAGCGCTGGCTGTCACAATAACATGTGGGTCTAATTAAACTCAATTAAATATTTAAATTTAAAATTATTGTGTTTTAATACATTGTTGGAATATTAGTATTTCAAATATTTACTTAACTGTTAGTTCATTGCTGTATCTGCATCTATGTAAGGAGATTTATTTAGTTGTACTCCTTTGTAAATCAGTTTTTTAACTGAATACGAAAGACGATAAAAAAATTAAAGACAACGATATTTTTTGAATTTACTACAATTTATAAATTAAAAAAATCCGCCCCGACCGTGATTTGAACCCGGGTCTCCGTCTTATGCGCAATGATACGAGCGAGGATATTATTTTCAGTACCCAACCCACACTGTAGGAACACAACAAACTGTCTTGTTTTCCATTGATTAATTTTAACGCTTTCAAATTCCGTTTTCTAGGAATGCTTGGCCGTGTTGTAAAAATAAATTATTATTTTTAATTATAACTTTTTAATTCACTTGGCAGAAGATTCCAAGAGACAAACCTATTTAAGCCTCCATTTTGGTATTTTGTGTTATTCTCCACATTGGACTCAAATAACAGCATGTTATTTTATATTTGTGTTTAGCCTTGGTTTTATAGTAGGCGACTATATGACGCTGTTCCGGGGTAGGCACTTTTTAATTTCTGACTTTAAAGTACTAACATATTTAAAGGGGCTATTACCCCAAAAAATTGTTTTTATCACATAATCTCTAGCATAAATCAACACGAAAATGACAGTTTTAAAAAATTATATCTAGTTACTGTGATTTTAAACGAATTTTTCAATTTTTTTGTTTTAGAAAATAGAAAAATTGGCTTTTTAGGAAATTTCTTAAATCGGCGTTAACCTGCTTCTTTTTCGTTCCACATAGATACTAGAGCATCGTACCAATCTAAAATGGCCCTGTATAACATCGAGTCTTATAACTGTGCACAATATACACTCAAACACGCAAAATATGCATTCCGAAATCACACCCCTTCTCGGTAATCAGCATATTTTGACCGAACCACTTGCCCAAATTACAAAACAAAATATAGAGGATTAAAAAAAGGCTGTAGAGTACGTCAATAATGGCCAATATTTTTTTGGATCAAAATCCTCCAAGGTCAAGGGGCACAAAGATCGTCCCCATGTTATTTCTTAAGGGAGATTTTTGCCAATAGGACCTAGCTCGAAAAATACCAAGTTTTACAATTTTTTGGGGGTCAAATGGTGGACCCAAGAATTTTTCAGTTAATTTTTAAATTCATAAATTCATAACTAGCTAGCCTGAATGAAATATGTTTTTGAGTTCAGCGGTCGAATACCCCTTTGAAGTTATTTTTAGGTTTAGACCTCGTACATATAGTAACTAGGAAGCTTCGCAAACGCTTTTTCAGGCGCGTTGTTGGATGAGCGTAATTTTTTAAATTCGAAAAAAGCACAAAATTGCGATTTTCACGAGAAATAATTTTTCGATTACGCTCAAATTTCACATGAATATATTAGTTCATAACATTAAGGTTCTGTGAAAAAATCATTACAATCGAATAAAGCATGTATAGTCCCGGTCAAATCAAGAAGCCCTCTTCTCAAAGAGCAATTTATTTCTATGCTCTCTTTGTGCAACGTTGTAAACGTCAAATTGTGTTGTCGGATTCTCCTATTGGAGAGAATGGTTGATCCATCGCTTCCAAATACAAAGTGACCTCAAAATACGTGTCAGCTGTGCCTGTGCCCATGTCGCGCGTCGCGCCACCTTAGTGAATGGTTATTATGTTTAATTTCCAAGAAAGAAAAAAACAAAGCAATAGAAGGTCCATGCAGTTTCGAGTGACCGGTACAACAAGGGTTGGTAAGTAGAAGACATGATTGACAGTTTATGGTCTCCAACAATACCATCTATTTCCTTTGAGCTAGCATTTCACGGGTGGTTCAGGAGTGCTTCTGGATATAAAATATTTTAAAAATCAAAAAAATCTTAAAATTGCTATTACAACAAAAAATAATTTTTTGATTGTGCTCAAATTTCACAAGAATATATTAATTCATAAAATTAAGGTTCTGTACAAAAATCATTACAATCGGATTAAGCATGTAGGTGTTACAAGTCGCAGAAATTTTAAAAAAAAAATCGTAAAATTGCGATTATCATAAGAAAAAATTTTTCGATTACGCTCAAATTTCACACAAATATATTAATTCATAAAATAAAGGTTCTGTGAAAAAATCATCACAATCAGATAAAGCATGTATGTGTTATAAGTCAAATAAATATTTAAAAAATCGAAAAAATCGTAAAATTGCGATTTTCATGACAAATAATTTTTTGATTGCGCTCAAAAACGTAGCAGTTTTAAGTTCAGAGATTTCGAAGACCTCCACAAAATTTCATTGCAATTAAAGTATTGGTTTAGCCGGAATCGTGCTAACAGTCACACAAAAATACCAAAAAAGAGAAAAAAAAAAGAAAATAAACATTCCGGATTTTTTTCTCCGGTGTAGTGAAATTGAATCATCGCTTCGCTCGCTTCGCTCATCCAATAAAAATAAATAATTTATATTTTGACATTTCGTGGAGATTGCACCCCACTTTTTCAAAAAATGGTTTTACTTTTTAAACAAAACACGTCAATAATATGTCAAAAAGATGTACGTATCATCTTCGCAACCAGACCCAAACTACCATCTGGATGACGTAAATATATTTATCTCAAATAGACCAGTCACTAGAAGTCAGACAAAAACTTCATCTTCACAACCAAGCCCGATCATTCATCTCGATACCGAAAATAATGGACCAGTCACAAGAAGCCGTACAAAGTCATAACAAAAACTTGTAAAAATACAGCCAAACCTTACACACTCAAAAGATATGAGATCTAAAAAGGGCCAAGCTCATCTACCATTGCACATTTGCGCATTCTTAATTCATAAACGTCTCCAAGTTCATTTTTTCTAATTAATTTAAACGTAATATCATGCAAATTCTATTTTGCCAAGCTTTTCAAGGATGCTGTTACAGGACATTGCACGTTTATGAATTAGCAATGCGCAAATGTGGAAGGGTAGATGAGCTTGGCCCTTTTTTAGATCTCATTTCTTTTGAGTATGTAAGGTTTGGCTTTGTTGGCTGTATTTTTACAAGTTTTTGTTATGTGTGTGATCTCATTACTTTTCAAAGTTCCATTGTAAAATTATTTGTTAAAATATAATAATTTTATCAAAGTTGATTCAATTTCTATGGTATTACCAAAGAAAAGGATGTAAAATATCTAGTGGTACAAAGACTTGCTTCTTGAAAACAATGTGTCCATTATTGCCAAGTAACTATAGTTACTTGTTGATTATATTCTTGGATATGGCTTATATTGAAACCTTTATTTGGAAGCCTTCCAGCATACTTTTTCATTTTTTCTTTCAAAAGGAATGTAAAATATGAACGTTGTAGCCCCACCCGTTTGGTCAGAAACGCTGGGCAATTGAAACTGACGAATTAGACAGTAGTCAGTAGTCAGTCTAACATCCTTAAAGTGATTTTGAGCATGTTTCAAGCCATTTTTTCACCAAGAAGGAATGGTCGTACCCCAACCAAATTTGGCATGTGTTGTCAGGTACTTAAATCCCCTTGATTTTGATCGTTTTTAAGTTCACATCACGTTTCATGACGGCTGGGCGACACCTCGAAATCACCCTAACTCTGCTTGCTGTATAATGTGCTTGAGTGTGTAGCGCAACGCGGCTTGGCTGCGGCGCCCTAACGGGCACCTAGATATAATAAAAATCCTCATTATTTACCTCATACCACCTCTGTTACACGGTAAATATCAAAGTCTTTACGAACTAAGCTATAAACTTAAGAGAGTAATTTCAGACGATTGCTAAACCACTCCATTAATGTGCAGGATATTAAAGTCAAGCCATTATCAATACCGCCTACAAGCAGCTTGGCGCCCTCATTTCCTGGACATCAAATCAGTTATACGTTCCAGCTAATTGAAGCGTAAACAGTTCGTTAGCTAGGAAATGCGCACCAGAAGTCACAATAACTAAGACAGCCGACTACATCATCTTGGATTTTGTCTTAGAACACAACTATATGATTTTCAAAATCACCACACAAATCGCTCGCAAAACGTAATGGGACAAAGCGATTTGGTTGGGATGAGTGTGTGTCAGATGCGTGTCCCACAAAGTCACGCAGTCCACAACATTGCAGAGCATAATACCTGGTAATACCCCCGTTTTCCCATATAAATAGGAGCCGTCCCACAGTGCCGCTTCCCGTAAGGCCATCAACCTTTTTTTTCCCCCTATGCCATCATTACTACCTGTCGATAAAGACCATGTTACACTTGTTGGCCTAAGGGGAATTGATTTATTCCCCTTAGGCCAACACCCTGAATTTCATTATCGAAAATACAAAGAAGGTTTGTTGGCGTTAGGGTAATTGATTTATTCCCGTTAGGCCAACAGCGTATATGCATCGTTTACGGTAAGGAGCGGGGTGTTGTTGGCATTGGGGTAATAGATTTATTCCCGTTAGGCCAACAGCAAATATGACAAATTAAATAATAAAATGCAGGGTGTTGGCCTAACGGGAATAAATCAATTACCCCAAGGCCAACAACACCCCGCTCCTTGCCGTAAACGATGCATATACGCTGTTGGCCTAACGGGAATAAATCAATTCCCCTTAGGCCATCAACGCTTCCTGTAACATGGTCTTTATCGACAGGTAGAAATGATGGCATAGGGGGAAAAAAAAAGGTTGATGGCCTTACGGGAAGCGGCACTGTGGGAAGACACCTATAAATACATTGCGATCGATTTGAGGTCAAAAAAATAATTATCAATTTAATTTAAAAAATCATCCTTATACACTAGCGCAAAAATGAATGAACACAACTTAAAAGTGTCATTGTAGCTAACTAAGAAATTACTAGACAGCTTCGCGAACGCTTTTTCCAGTCGCGTTGATGGATGAGCTTTTTTGGTGGACTATTCTATCCGTTTTAATACGGTTTTATGTTTTGTTTCATGTTTCGTTTCCTTCAACGTGAGGCGACCGACGGCAAGCCTGGGAGTCCAACAGAGACCGAGAACCGACACGCGCCTAGTTCGTTGTACCAGCCGCAGAATGATGCGGGGAGCGACGTCATACCGACCTCTCGTTGCCCTAAAAGCACGGATAAATATTTATTCGATCGTACCCAAAATCGTAACATAACTATCTAACTTCAATGATTTTGAATATTTCCATAAAATGTCATCAAGTTCAGAGTAGCCGTTTGCCCGGTAGACGGCCAATTATCACGAATATGTCGTACTAAAAAGCGAATAAAATACTAAAAGTACGAAATTCGTGAGTAATATTTCTTTATTGAACCCAAAAACGTTATAGATTTTAGTGATTTCAAATATTCCCATAATATCATCAAGATCAGAGTAGCCGTTTGCCCGGTCGAGGGCAAATTATCACGAAAATGTCGTACTAAAGCGATGCAAAGTATAATCAAAATTCTATTGTCGAATTTTCAGTTACCCAAAATTCTAAGATCGAACGATTTTCCTAGAAGCACAATAGATCTGACGTCATTTCTCAATGTCAAATTTAGCCTTTTCCAGATCGAATGTTAAAACGTTCAACGAATAACCAAAGGTCTAACTGTCGTGGTAATATCTTTAATGAAACAAAGTAAGTTAAACTATGTTTCATAGTCTAAAGAAAAAAATACAGATATTTCACCAGAAAAAATATCAGGGACTAAAAGAGCAATTATCTTAATACTATACTATAAATACTACTACTAATACTTATACTCTATAATTCAACCTACTATATACAGATACAATCATTTCACTAAACTGACACTTCATATCTTATTTTTACAATTAGTATTATTATTCTATTATTATCTGTTGTTATTAATTTTGTGTATCTCAATCTTTAGGGAATATTTAATTCAATGTTCCGTATAAAAGAAATAATCAATTATTTAATTTGTAAAATATAACTGCAGGAAATATCATCTGTATGACATAGGAACTGATTCCAAGGGATTATTTATATGTATACTATTTACTACATGCTATATACAATTATGATACCTGCAATAAGCTAGTTATGTACTTCGCTAGGACAATTTTCATTAGTATTGATTATTATTATAAATTGTTCAATGAATGTGATCAATTCATTAGGGAAAAAAAAGTGCGTATAAAAAGAAATAACTCTATACTTAATTCTATTATGTAACAACATAACTGTATAAACATACACTCTGTATACACTAGTAATGGATAAGTACTTGATACTACTAGTATTACTATGTACACTACTAAAAAATTAACTACGATAAGCTATTTACTTCCAGACAATATTGACTAGTAATAACAGTAACTACTACTAACTTAAATACTAAATAACTACTACTACTACTACTACTACTACGTACTACGTACTACTACTACTACGTACTACGTACTACTACTACTACGTACTACTACTACTACTTACTACGTACTACTACATACATTCTACTACTTATATATATCTACTACTATTATTATTTAATATACGTACTATTTCTCTCTTATATTTTATGGTATCTACTACTAGCATTTATCATTCATATTTATCGTATGAATAACTCTATGATAGGCGTACTACACTACTGTCTACTACTGAACTAACTGACAATATTTCTATGTGTTCTTGTTAAATTACAGCAAAATTTGCAAAAGTATTTGAATACGCTATTCAATATTTATCAAATATTGTACTATTTCTGCTTAAAAAAATATGGTTTACTATATTTCATTCATATTTGCAAATACACTCTTATCGCTCTAACTACTCTAGTCTCTCTGAAAGTATAAAATACTACCATACACGAGTGAAATGATTGTATTATTTGTCACACAAATGTTGTTACACCAATATAACACTATTAATACAAATTGCTACATATCTGTACCGGTCTTATGCAAATGATTACTGAAATTTCATATTAAACGTCACCTATTTCAAATATTAAGTCTGAAAGTTTAAAAAGTTACATACCTATTAAAAAGTGGAAAATGATAATGTATGTGTTCCACGTTGTGTTTAAAACTACAGTTTGATTGCATACTTATGTTCCAATCGTTAACAAATGAATTGTTAAAAATATAAATAACGTCAAACTTGCAAATGTGTAACAGTGTCGTGGTAGCAGAATGTCATATTTAAATTAAAATTGAAAATAAAAATGTGTTGATGTTTTGAATATGGTCCATGTTCACCTAATTTGCGTCTTAAAAATAATGCGTTAATCAAAAGCCTAATGCAAACTAGTTCAATTTGTTTTAGGGTTGTGTGTACTTATATATTAAATGTAAAGTTATTGTGTATTTTATGATATTCTATTTTTTTGGTGAATTGTTATTAAAAATATGTTAATCAAACTTGCATTCTAGGGAATGTTTAATTCATGTTGCCGATTACAAAGTTAAATTAAATTCTAATTTATTTATATTTTTGTTTGTGAATGTCATTAATAGGAATTATCATCTGTATGACTCAGGATCTTCATTCATAGGGATTGATTTATTTAATGTACACATGTATAAAAAGATTTAACTAATTAATTTATTTTGTTTGTAAGAATCTTCTGTCATGGACAATCATTGTATTGTAAATAAATGTTCCAAAAGGAAATTTTAATGTAATGTATAAAAAGATAACTGCAGATACTCGTTGACTAGCTTCCAGGACTAATCATTGTATCTTAATACAATCTACTATAAAGCATAATTAAAAACTATTACTACTATACTTCACTAATCTACTTACTACTACTAACTATCTACTACTACTACATACTACTACTACTACTATACTAACTATACTAACTACTATACTACTACTACTACTACTACTACTATACTACTACTACTACTACTACTACTACTACTACTACTACTACTACTACTACTACTACTACTACTACTACTAAGAAAATAAATACTGCAAAATTAAGTTACTTGAAAACTAAATTTGATAACTGTAAACAAAATATGAGGAAAGTATGGAGGGAAATAAATACTGTAATTGGTAAGAAAAACAAGAATTCTGTAGATGACGTTATATCCAAACATATGGGCACTGAGTATACCTCGAATGAAATAGCAAATGAGTTCGCCGATGTTTTTAATGAGGGTGTACGTAGTATTAAACATGATTGTTCTATAAAAACATGTGATTCACGGAGTGGTCGAGCTATGCAATCTCTCTATTTGAAAAGAGCAAGTTCAAGAGACGTGGAAAAGATAATAAAGGAGTTTGATAGCAAAAAAAGTCCCGGTGCAGATGGTATTCGAATGAAAGACTTGCAATTATGTGCTGGAAGTATTAGCCCTGTAATTGCCCATCTCTTGAACCTGTCCTTCTCGTGGGGTTGTGTCCCGCTCCCGTTAAAGCGCTCGATTGCTAGACCTGTTTACAAAAATGGTGATCACAAAGATTTCTCCAACTATAGGCCTATTTCTATTTTGCCGTCAATAGAGAAAATAATGGAACGGTACGTGGCAGATTTGCTTATTAAATACCTAAATGATTTTAAAATAATTGATACAAAACAATATGGGTACCAAAAAGGGAAAAGCACAGGGAAACTACTTGACGACTTCGCAGATATTGTAAAGGGGGCGTTAAACAACAACATTAATGTTTTAACAATTTTTATAGATTTCGGTAAAGCTTTCGATACGTTGTTGCACAAACGATTATTGCATGCTTTGGATAAAGTGGGAGTATCGGGGCCATCATTAGACTGGTTTCAAGATTATCTTTCAAACAGATGCATGGCTGTGAAAGTCAATAATGTTCTAAGCAAAAATGTTGAAATCACGTCAGGAGTTCCACAGGGATCTATTCTGGGCCCTTTGCTTTACCTCATTTATGTAAATGACATGTTAAAGGAAGTAAAGAATTGCTTTGCATTTTTGTACGCTGACGATACAGCGCTGGTGGTAGTTCACAAAAATCTAGAAATTGCTAAAAAGCTATTGCAGCGTGATTTTACAAATTTGTTGAGATGGGCTCACGATAATGGTCTTACAATTGACGACTAGTGATTTACCCGCCCCCTGACGTCACGAAGCAACGTGGTGGAATGATGTGGGATAGATCCTCATTCAGCAAGATGACGCCTGCTGAACGGCGCAACACTTATCACGCTCTAACTTTTATTCTATTTATAATTTGGAAAAAAACCTTTGGAATAATACGTAGTAAACATATAATTCCTTCTAACAGTGATGATCTCGAATTTTTAGACACAGCCGTAAACTTGTTATATCGATGTACGTATTATACATGGAAAAAATATTAAAAATTATAAGTTTTGTAACTTCTATTTGACAAATAACTTTCAATCGGATTTCAACAAGACCTCATTTAAAGTATGCATCTGACTCTTAAGACAAGAAATAAATTAACTTTCTAGATAGAAAGTGCACTGAACGAAAATTCACAGCAATGACTTATATGCAAGGTGCGTGTTTTCATAACAAATACGCACTTTTGACGTGCGGGTGAGCCGTGAAAAACTACACTCTGCATATTACTCTATGCTGTAAATTTTCGTTCAGTGCACTTTCTATCTAGAAAGTTGATTTATTTCTTTGTTAAATAGTATGATGCGTATTTAAAAAGATATCATGTCGAAATCCGAACAGTAGTTTTTTGTCAATTGAAGATGAGAAAAGTTATAATCTTTGATATTTTTTTCATGTATAATACGTACATCGATATACCAAATTTACGAATGTGTCTAAAAATTCGAGATAATCACTATGAGAAGAAATGATATGTTTGCTACATACTATTCTAAAGGTTTTGTCCAAATGTCGAATGGAAACAAAGTTAGAGCGTGATAAGTGTTGCGCCGTTCAGCAGGCGTCAACTTGCGAAATGAGGATTTATCCCACCTTCTCGTCACGTGACTTAGCGCTCCGCCCATCACCAGTCGTCAATTAATTTTAAGAAAACCAAAGTGATTTATATACACACTCCCTTCATGTCCCATCAGAAAATAGAAATTGTGTTTCGTGAAAACGCCTGTTTGCATGCAAATCATAGAAGGGGATTACTGTCAATAAATGATAATTGTTTGTGTAAAAGATACCTAGAAAACGTAACAGAATTTACGTATTGCGGTGTCATCATAGATCACAATTTCAAATGGAGTTTTCATATTGAGAAATTATGTAATCGGCTTAGATCAGCTTTGTAAAGTATTAAAACTCTAAAGCAATATGTCAAGGGGGGTATTTTAAAAGTTGTATATCACGCTCTTGTAGAGTCTATAATTAGGTATGGCTTACTAGCTTGGGGCGCTACATCCGGTACATATGTGCAAGATATTGTTAACATTCAGAAACGTATTTTTAAGATCATGTATCCTCACAAGTATGACATAACTGGTAATGTAGGTTTAATGTTTGTAAATGAACTACATGAATATATGATACTAACGAATAACTATTTTGACAAAGATTACTTAGCTGTGACGCAACATACATACGATACAAGAAATAGAGATAGATTTTAAATACCGGCAACCAGTTACAACACTTATGGAGATCAGGAAAGAAAAATTATTGTACCCGAGGAAAACGCTAAAGTCCCGCCGCGTTGATGGATGAGCTTTTTAAAGTTTTTAGTTTGCGTGGGATATCTTTACTTTTGCAAGTGCTTTGTTTTGTTACCTACGCATTGTAAGTGATTGTTGTCAAATTTCTTTTGTTACCTGTCAATTGGTATTATTTACCGTAAAAACTTATATTAAAAGCTTTATTTCAATGGATTCTGGCTAACTTTTTCAACTTTTTCTTTTAAAAGGTACTACATCACCATAACCTTAATGTCCATGTATAATATGAACGTTAAAGGCCCACCCGTTTGGTCAGAATTGGCCCAAATGGCACGAAAATATCGCACTAAAAGTCAAAAAACGTATAGCTAACTATAGCTTATAGCTTTATTTCTATAGATTCTGACTAACTTTTCCAACTTTTTCTTTCAGAAAGCAATACATCACCATTACCTTAATGTCCATGTGAAATATGAACGTTGTAGCCTCACCCGTTTGGTCAGAATTGACCCAAATGGCACGAAAATATCGCACAAAAAGTCAAAAAACTTATATTAAAAGCTTTATTTCAATGGATTCTGGCTACCTTTTTCAACTTTTTCTTTTAAAAGGTACTACATCACCATAACCTTTATGTCCATGTATAATATGAACGTTAAAGGCCCACATAGATTCTGGCTAACTGTTTCAACTTTTTCTTTCAGAAAGCAATACATAACCATAACCTTAATGTCCATGTGAAATATGAACGTTGTAGCCCTACCCGTTTGGTCACAATCGGCCCAAATGTCTCGAAAATATCGCACTAAAAATCGAAAAAAAAACCCGTAAAAGTGCGATATTCATGAGAAATATTTCTTCGATTGTACCCAAAAACGTGGCACGTCTAAGTTCAGAGATTTCGAAGGTCCCCTTAAATTTTCATCAAGATCGCATATGCCGTTTGCCCGGAATCGTGCGAACAAACAGACAAAAAAACAAAAAAAACAAAAAAAACAAAAACAACCGAGCCAAATTTTTTGGGGGGTCAGTGAAATTGAAGTCTTCGCTTCGCTCATCCAATAAATACTTTAAATACCTTACCTGACAATTTAAAATCATTAAAATCTATGAATGAGGTGAAGAGGAAAATAAAAGAATGGATTATAAAAAGGGAATGAATATTATTGTCTATGATTTGTTTTTGTTTTTGTTTTTGAAGTTATGTAATCTTTGGTGGGGTGGTTATATGGTAGTACTAGGAAAACGCTCAGTTGGACGCGTTGTTGAGCGAGCACCGGTACGTGCAACACGACCCGAGTACGACATTCCCATAATGTTACATACCAATAAGTCTTTAAGGTCTTGACCGATTTAGCTGAAAATTTGTAAAATAGGAGAGAATGGATAAAATCCACCGCCATCTAGAGGACCTTGACATCATTTCTTTGGGAAAACTATTTTATTCTTGATTTCTTCTAGGTGGCAGTACATAGTGACCAGAATTCTTGTGCGACATTTCGTTGCCATGGTAACGTTACTTTTGTTAAAATGTAATTTCTATCTACACTACTTATTGGATCAAAATAAAATTAACATAACCGTGACCGGACGGACATTCTAAATGATTTGGCTACCTCAGATTTTGTCGCCGTTTAGTTTTAAAAAAAAACTTTAGGTTATAACTTTTTGAACGATTTTGCCACAAAACTAATGGCATTCAATCGGGAACGAAACTTGCGGATGGTCAAAATTTCAACTCGATCCGAGCCTCCGTTTGACCGCTATCATGAGCCAAAAAAGCTGTGCGACTTTCCGTTGCCATGGTAACGGGACTTTGTTATAATGTAATTTCCATCTACACTACTTATCGGATCAAAATAAAAAAAACATATTCTTGATCGGACGGACATTCTAAATGATTTGGCCACCTCAGATTTTGTCGCCGTTTAGTTTAAAAAAAAAACTTTCGATTAACTTTAATGTAACTTTTTAACTTTTTGAACGATTTTGCCACAAAACTATACAGCAACCCGCCTAGGTGGTATGTACATGTGTGCAAAATTTCAGGTCGATCAGAGAAACGGTGCGACCTGTATCGAAGCAGTAACAGAAAAAAAAAAAAAAAAAAAAAAAAAAAAAACAGACATTCGAGCCATAAGAGTCAAGTGGAGACGCTCGCTTCGCTCGCTCAATAATGTTTCTTATATTGTATACTATTGTGTTACTCTTAGTTTTAGAATGTTTCATTTTTTGTTATCTGAATTTATTGTATCACGACAAAATGAGAGTCAGAGATATTGTTTATATATGTTTTGTTGTTAAAGAGATTCTGCAGACAAGCTACGTAAGTAGTTTTGCGGAGTCTGAAATTGTTGTATTTTGTATTTTTTTCCAAATAAAGAACAATAAAAAAAATAAAAAAACTACTACTACTACTACTACTACTACTACTACTACTACTACTACTACTACTACTACTACTACTACTACTACACCACCACCACCACCACCACCACCACCACCACCACCACCACCACCACCACCACCACCAACTACTACTACTACTACTACTACTACTACTACTACTACTACTACTACTACTACTACTACTACTACTACGACTGCTCATTGAAATCTAGGGCGACGGTCGTTCGCCCGCAGCCAAGCGCACGCGACTGCTAGTTGGCGATGATAACTCGACCCTGTTTACTTTTACCCGAGTTGGGGGGGTTTTCAGCTATCTGCACACGCCGTCCCGAAAGATTTACAATCTTGAAACTCGGAATATGACCTGATATGTGGTCCATGACATACAAAAAAAATCTACCGATCCGATAACCCGGGAAGTGTTAAAATAGTGCAACCTTCCGGTTGGCTAGCTGGGTGGGTGGTTATGGAATTCTGACAGAGAGCAATAAGAGCCTACAGAGAAAACGGTACATCTTAGAACTATAAAACTTGGACCACACTTAAATGTACCTCAGACTCACATACTTCTGCCGAGAGGCTTCGTTTACAAGTATTTCACGCCTTGATATGAAACAAATAGCAAAAAGATGTGATATCTCCCCCAAATACAAAAATTTGTAAAAAAAAAAAAAAAACGGCAGCCAAGCTCTCATTCAAAAGTTTTGGCTGTGAATGTTGTGTGATATAGAATTTTAGCCAATCTTTTTTCATTTTTCCTCCCTAGTTTCGCATTGAATAGAAGTAAGATCATTTTGCCTGTTGACGAGCGCCAAGCCAACCATTTTCGTGGTATAAGAAGTAAAAATTATGAACTCAAAATCGAAAAAAAAAAATTACTTGGCTATTGACTTTTTAGAGTTCTCGTAATGAATAAAATTATGCTTATTAATATTATGTCACATGTGAAGAAGAGAGCATATCAATTACTTGTTATGAATGTAAACTGAGTCCAGTACTGATTTCTTCACATGAAGAAGCAGACACTCGCATTCTTCTTCACGCCAAACATGCATCGGTGAATGAGTTGGTCAGCAGTGATTGTTTCACTGACACCGATGTCTTAGTTCTAAGTAGTATCCCCCCCAAATACAAAAATTTGTAGAAAGCGGTAGCCAAGCTCTCCTTCCAAAGTCTTAGCTGCAAATGCTTTGAGATAAAGAAGTTGAGCCAAGCATTTCATTCTTTCTCCCTAGTTTCGCATGGAAAAGAAGTAAGGTCATTTCGCCTGTTGACGAGCGCCAAGCCAACCAATTTCGTGGTAAAAAAAGTAAAAATTTTAAACTCAAAATCATAAAAAAAATTACTTGGCTATTGAATTTGGTACGAGAACTCTAAAAAGTCATTGGCCAAGTAATTTTTTTATGATTTTGAGTTTAAAATTTTTCCTTTTTTTCCACGAAAATGGTTGACTTGGCGCTCGTCAACAGTCGAAATGATCTTACCTCATTTCAATGCGAAACTTGGGAGAAAGAATGAAATGCTTAGCTCAACTTCTATATCTCACGGCATTCACAGCCGAAGACTTTGGAAGGAGAGCTTGGCTACCCCTTTTTTTTTTACAAATTTTGTATTTGGGGGGGGATATTACATCTTTTTGTTGTTTGTTTCATATCAAGGCGTTAAATAACTTACATGAAATACGTGTAAAGGTGGATACTGTGCCTTTAAAACAGATTGTCTAGAAACAAAAGTTACCATCTTTTGTTTTTGTTTACAAACTGTAGTTGGCAATATACAATGTTTTTATTAAATTTCCTATGGCTAATGTCGTCTTGGGTTTTTGTGTGAATGATTTGTTGACCGGACTATAACACATTGACGCATAATTTTATTCAGCAATTAAAATATTAAAATTGTATTAAATACGACCTAACGTTTTTCCCAAAGTTAAGGGTGGTAGGGAACAGTGGGGGTGAAATATCGCTTGCCTCCTGGCGGATTATTATGTTTCATATTATTATTATGTACCATCATGCCAAATTTCATGGTGATAACTCATCCTGTGCCTTCATGGTGAATGCTGTAAATTAAGGTTAAAAATAATATAAACTTTTAGGAACCTGGTTTGAAAAAATGTGGTTTAGGAAATGAGAATAGGCCGATTGGGTTAAAACACATTAAAACATAATTTATTAATTTGAATAAAAATTCAATTTTAGGTTAGAGCTATGAATTATTCCAATTTTAGGGGATGATTTAGGGGGTGTTGGAGGTGGAATATCGCTTGCCTCAAGGCGGATTATTTTTCATATTAGTATGTACCATCATGCCAAATTTCATGCTGATTACTCATAAGTGCTTTCATGGTGAATGCTGGAAATCAAGGTAAAAATAATATAAACTTTAAGGGATGGGGGTTGAAAAAATGTGGTTTAGGAAATGAGAATAGGCCGATTGGGTTAAAACACATTGAAACATTATTTTAATAACTAATTTGATTAAAAATTCGATTTTGGGTTAGAGCTATGAATTATTTTAATTTAAGGGGTGATTTAGGGGGTGTTGGGAGTGGAATATTGCTTGTCTCTCGGCGGAAGTATGTGGGTCTGAGGAACATCTAAGTGTAGTTCAAGTTTCATAGTTCTAAGGTGTACCGTTTTCTCTGTAAGCTCTTATTCCTCTCTGTCAGAATCCCCCCTCCCCCCCCGCCCCCCAACCAACCAACCAACCAACCAGCCAGCCGGAAGATTTTCGTAGATTTTTACGCACTTTTTTAACAAAGAACGGGTTATCGGATCGGGCTGATTTTTTTTGGTATGTCATTGACCACATGTCAGGTCATATACCGAGTTTCAAGATTGTAAATCTTTCGGGACGGCTTGTGCAGATAGCTGAAAACACCCCAACTCGAGTAGGAGTAAACAGGGTTGAGTTATTATCATCGCCTACTAGCAGTTGCGTGCGCTTGGCTGCGGGCGAACGACCGTCGCCCTAGATTATCATCGCCTACTAGCAGTCGCGTGCTCTTGGCTGTGGGCGAACAACCGTCGCCCTAGATACACTAGTAATATCTGGTGGTGACTCTGTGAGCTCCTTTAGTTGTAAAGGAAAAATGAGAGCAATGAATACTTCGAAAACACATCCACATTTATGTATCGAGATAAGCATGCTGGATCAGGACTGGAGAGTTTCTAACGATATATTATAAACTTCGAGGATTTTGTCTATAAATTATACTGTATGACTACGTCTCTATCAAGCGTCAACCAGCTTTGCTACGAGCTTTTTAGGAGTAACTGAGGAGATATCAAGTCTGAGCGGTTACCACCATACAACGACTGCCTACAGCTTTACATCCTGCGAGCGAACTACCAAACAGCGTTCAGAATATGTTGCTTGGAAGCCAATCCTGATGTTTCTAATGCAAGTGGCTATGGATGGAAAACCACTGCAAAAAGAGATCTGAGCATCTAGTGGATGGTTGGGACTCCAGTATCTATGGTTGTTATGGATCTCCTAGCCTGTAACTGTTCACGTATTTTCATGATACCGACCTACTGCGAGTGTTAGGCCAATCATCTGATGTGTACCAATTTGCTTGTAATCTGCAAGATTGTTCGAATGTCGGCACCCAGCATGGCAATTCCAGTTATTCAGAAGGTGCATCAATGATCATGTTTGTTCTAAACATGAATTTATTTTGTTACAGCTGCACACCAATCCCAAAATACCCTGAATGTTGAAGACTTTAGAAATATATTCTGTCATTTCTTAATAAGCTGAGAAGAAATACGATAAACGTTTTCTTAAGATTATGACGTACTACTATTATTCACTATTGTTAGATTATTATTATAACAGTGTAAATTCTTCTTCTTTAGAGTACCCATAAGTAATATTTTAGTAATAAGACGGATTTTGACGATCCTTGCCTTTTAACATTTGACCGCCATTATGAATTAATATACAAACAGTGTGATAACGATAATAAATCCTTAATAAAAAGTATTTACAAATATGTACGTGTATGAAATGAATATAGTCTAATAAATCGACAGAAATTGCGCAATTTTATCAAGTTGAGTAAATTGACCCCATTCAAGGTAATAAAGGTCAGGTCAGTAATGTTTATACTTTTTTTTTTTTTTAAATTTTGAACATTTTCTTTATAAAAATGTTTATTGAAGGTTTCAAATATTTTCTGTTATTTAATTAAAAAAATATATATATATTACAGATTTGACCTTTGACTTCGGTTTTAACGTAGAAACCTGTATTTGCCAGAGGTAAATCTAGGGCGACGGTCGTCGCTCGCTGCCAAGCGCACGCGACTGCTTAAGCGACGACGAACTCGCGGCCCTGCATACAGCTACCCGAATTGGGGGGTTTTCAGCTATCTGCACACGCCGCCCCGAAAGATTTACAATCTTGAAACTCGGTATATGAGCTGATATGCGGTCCATGACTTACCATTATAAAAAATCAACCCGATCCGATAACCCGTTCTGTGTTAAAAAAGTGCGTGAACATCGTAAAATACCTTCCTGCTGGCTGGTTAGTGGCTGGCTGGCTGGCTAGCTAGTTAGTTACCTAATTCTCCGCGAAGATTAATTTAACCTTGTGACGCTTACCTGGCAGCTTTGGTTCTCTCGGAGAGAAGGGTGGGTCCCCCTGCTATTCTTCTGTACACACTGGTGGTTGATAGTTTGGGCGCCAGTTCCTTTGGCGATGAAGGGTGATAGCATAGAGAAGGCAAAGGAACAAACCCTTCCAAATAAAACGATGAGTTGGATGGCAATTTACAAAAATATATTAAAGTGGTGTGAAGAAATAACATTAATAAATATGCAAAAATATAAATACTTAATGTTGACAAGAAATAAAATTAAAAAAAATGTCCTTCGTGGCTTGAAAAAATAACAAACACTGCCTCTGTTTTTCCCTATTCCGGGATACAAATGCGATCTTAAAGGAAACCTCAAGTCGCTCTTAAATACACAAGTGAAATAATGCGGGGCCTAAAACACATGATAATCCACGCAGTAGATACAAATACAAATAGGTTTACAATAAATAGCTATAATGAGGTATTAGATATCAAAATAACCTTCAATATTTGGACCATGTTTACAAAAGAAAAATTACTTGAAACCAAACCCTCTGAATGAGACAACCAATAGATTAAATTTACAAAATATAAATTTACAAAATAGGTAGTAACTGCTCGGGCCGAATGGTCTTTAGTGACCACCGCCTCCCCTTCCTTTTCACACAAAAAAAGGCAACAACAAAACACGATTCTGACACCCCACACGGTGCGCACTCACGTATATGTGTCCTCAGACCTCAGTCCCACACTTCCAGAGTTCGAAGCTCGGTTGCAGCAACACCCACACGCACACTCAACGCTGACAAAGAGTCTCCGCAGTCTATCTGCTTCTCTCCACGTCCCTATCTCCAGTGAGCCAGCTCGTCTCTCTCGTGTGCATCCACTTCCCCTCTCCCACCCCTCTCGACAAGGTAACCAAACCAGATTGCCATCCAACTCAGCCCGCTCGCTAAGGTAGTGACTCAGTGTCAACCGGCGTAAACACAAGAGGTGTGAAGGATCGTAGGAAAGGAGTCAGTAAGAACCAACAAAACTTGTCACGGTCCCGCTGCACCGTGACACTACCCCCTTCCAAGGTTTCCTTTTTTCTTTTTTTTCACTAACGTTGTTACGGTATCTTCCCTACTTCTTCGCCAATCTCTTGATCCAGTCCATCACTGGGATCAGCCTTAAGGTCCTTCACGTGCCATTTTCCCAAATTTTTGCCTTGCTGGTCTGTTAATTGGTACACCAAAGGCGAAAACTTCTTCTTGATAACACATTTGACGTACTTTGGTGCTAGTTTGGCTGTGAAGTGTTTAGTCGCGTCGGATTGATATTGGGTCCTCTTCCAAACTACGTCCCCTTCATTGAACTGAACCGGCCTCCTCCTCAAGTTATACGTCTGTTCATTCTTCTGATAAGCTTCATCTAGCCTCCTCTTCACTAAATCTTAAACGGGTCCCAGTTGGTCCAGTTGCTGACCACGAATATTTCGTTGCCCTTTCCGTACTTCTCCCCAGTTTTCTAAACCAGGCCCGTACTCGTTTCCTGAAATGGTCACCTCTCTACCAAAGTTAAGGTAGTTCGGAGTAAACCCAGTCACCTCGTGCGTGGCACTCCGGATGGCCGATCCAATCTTTGCTACTTCCTGATCCCACTCACGGTGGTTTCCTTTTATATAAGACGCAATCGCGGTCTTGACGACCCGGTTCACCCTTTCGCTAGGATATGCTTGTGGGTGGTAATACGTGTTAAACCAAAGTTTACGTATGGCATACTTTTCTGTCAACTCTCGCAAGTGCTTTCCGACGTATTGCTTGCCATTATCACAAACCACTATCTCTGGCACTCTATACACTAGGAATACATCTTCTTCGATGTGCTTAACTACCTTTTGGGCAGTGGCCGTCCTGAGGGGGAAGCGTAGGGTGTATTTAGTGAACCAGTCACACACCACCAGGAGGTAAGTGTTTCCCAGTTTAGACCTAGGAAACAGCCCCATCAGATTAGTGCTTATGAGCTGCCACGGCCGGTCAACTTCTCTCCTCTTTCCCATCAATCCTGATGGCCTCAGTTGGGGAACTTTGTTTGCCAGACAGGTTTCACATCGTCTTATGTATCTGGCCACATCTGACCCCATTCTTGGCCAAAAGTATCTCGTGTTCACCCTATGGATTGTCTTGTAGATCCCCATGTGTGCTGCTCTCGGTTCATCATGGCATTCGGCCATCACCTTCTTCCTGGCTGGTTTTGGCACCACCATCTTCCAGTCAGGCTTTGAATCGATCCCCTTTTAACCCTGGCACCTCGAGTATTTGTACAGGTAATTGTCCTCATATTTCCAGTCGGGGTAGTTCTGTGGCTCCTTGGGGACCCTTCTCACCATTCTTGTATACCAATTGTTGCGTTCTTCTGCCGAGAATTCAATCAGCTCTACCTCGGGTGGGAAAGCCCTGGATAACGCGTCAGGTACTACGTGGTCCTTGCCTTTACGGTGACTAAGCTCGAAATCATATTGCTAAAGCTTCACTGCCCATTTCGCCAATCTCCCACATGGGTCTTTCAGGTTTGATAGCCAAAGAAGTGAATGATGGTCAGTGACTACTCGAAATTTTGTTCCTTCCACATACGCTTAGAATTTCTCTATTCCATGCACGACCGCTAGGCACTCCCGTTCCGTAGCTGAATAATTTCTTTCCGGTTTCGTTAAAGACCTACTAGAATATGCTATAACTTGCTCTTCTTCATCCTCCCCTTGTGTTAACACTGCTCCTATTCCTCTGTCGGAAGCGTCTGTCTGGATGGTGAAACCTTTTTCATAATCGGGACATGCAAGTACTGGTGCCGAGGCTAGGTTCTTCTTCAAGGCACAAAATGCTTCTTCTGCTTCCTTATTCCATTCCAACGATGTCTTCTTGTTCAGCCTCTTTCGATAGCCCTTGTTTTTCTCCCTTCCGTCATTCACTAGTATCTTTTGCTTCTCGTTTAATTTGGTTAATTCGTTCAGAGGACCGATCTTGGTGGCATAATCCGCTATGAACCTCCTATACCAGGAGCACGTCCCTAGGAACCTCTTCATTTCCGTAATCGTGTTAGGTCTGGGATGATTCATAATCGCGCTAACCTTGTCTGGGTCTGTCCGTAATCCCTCTTCGTCCACAACGTAACCTAAATACTTCAAACTAGACCTACAGAATTAACATTTCTCAACATTCACCTTCAAGGATGCTTGTTGCAGACGTTTCAAGACTTCTAATAATATCCTGATGTGTTCCTCAAACGTGTCAGACACAATTATGATGTCGTCCAAGTAGACAAATACATTTGGCTCTAATTCTGGCCCGAATAGTCTATCCATAAGTCTCTGTTGGGTTTGAGCAGCATTGTGCAACCCATATGGGAGTACAGTAAACTGGAACAGGCCCCTTCCTGGTGCCGTGAATGCCGTTTTTTCCTTGGATGATTCTTCTAAAGGAATCTGCCAAAATGCTGTCTTCAAATCCACCGATGAGATGTAGCGCGCCTCTCTTAGTTTATTCAATATACTCGACACGTACGGTAGAGGGTATGAGTCCCTCTTTGTCACTTTGTTAAGCTTTCTGCTATCGAGACAGAGCCGATATTCCCCATTAGGTTTACCGACTAACAACACTGGTGATGACCAGGGGCTATGCGAGGGTTCTATAATACCCATTTCCAACATCTTGTCTAGCTCTTTGTTTAAAATCTTCTGCATAGCCGGCGATAGAGGGTGGTATCTTTGCTTGATGGGTTCCGCTTCCCCCACCTCGATCTTGTGTTCTATCTTGGAGGTTCGCCCTGGGCCACCGGCGGCCGCCTCCTCAAACATTCGAATAGTCGCCTCTAGTTCTCCTTGCTGACCTGTAGTTAAGTTCTCCCAGCTTTCAATAACCCTTATTTCCTCCGTGGCATGACGTCCCCATGCTCGGGTACAGATTCCCTTCTTTTTGTCCGGCACTATGTTGAAAGTACTCCAAAAGTCTATGCCTAATATCAACTGTTATTCCACAGCAGGGACTAACAGAACAGGGATCACATGTGTGTGGTCCCCCAACCGCATAAGTACTTCTGCTTCCAATAGAACTTCCTGCTTCGATCCATCAGCTGTATGTACCGCAGGTATCCCACCCCTTATGCCTGGTTTCAGTCCTAGCCGCTCCAACGTATCAATCCCTTTCTGCCCAGCCACGGTTCGATTTGAGCCGGAGTCTAAAAGGCCGACGATTGGCGTTTCGTTTATGTATACCGTGACGTACGGTCTATTGTCATTGGGTTTCCTGGTCAACATGGGTTCCGTCACAGTCTTCTGACAAAAATTCTTCACGTGTACACACCATCGTTCCCAGTCCACGTTCTTTTCACCTTTTTTTCCCGCTGGAGCACCTATTGTTTTTCCTGCAAGGATGGCGCACTCCTTTCTAGACCGGCCCTTGCAGGGTTCTCGTTTCCCGGCTGAGTTCCATTACACTTAATACATCTACTTCGGATAGCGCCCGGAGTCCCACATCCATAGCAGTAGGTTCTACTAGTAGGTTGTCTGCAGTTGCGACGCATATGCCCTAATTTTTGACAATTCCAACAGCGGAACACTTGTTCTCCCTGGCTCACTTCTGCTATTTCCCCGGACCTGGACCCCTGGTGGCTATAGGCTAAGTCGGGTTCCAAACTGCTTACTAATGGGGGTCCTTTAAACCGTTCCATGCGTTCTCGAGTCTCCTCTATCTGCTTGCATAACCGCTTGAGATCCTTAATGGTCGCTACCTCCTGAAGGCTCAGCCTGTCCATGAAATACGGCAATATATTTTTTTAACTACCGTCAGTTTCTGTGATTCCGATGCGGGGCACGCTAACCTATTGAACAGGTTTGCCATTATAGATAAATAAATTGTTATGCTTTCTTCTCTGCCCTGGGTGCGAGCCCTAATCTCGTCCCATAATTTATCCTCGTAATCCACTGGCTGAAACTCTTCCCTAAGAAGTTTAACCAGTTCTTCCCACGACTTTGCTTCTGACCGTACTGCCCGGTACCAGATGAGGGCTGATCCCCTAAACAGGTCTATGGCTGACCTCCACAGATCTCTCCTACTCATATTCCGGGCCTCTCGTAGCTCCTCCACCCTTTCTATAAATGCATGAACACTATTACCCTTAACATCACCATCAAAAGTAACTCCCCACTGAGTCACTGGTATTTGGGTTTTCCTTACCGACGTGGTCACTCTTCTTCTATGTTGCTTCCTAGAATCATCAAAAGATCCCTCCGATTAGGATGCATCAGATCCCAATTCACTTTTTGTTCCTGATGGTTCTACTTCAGGAGCTTTTTTGTCAAGAACCTCCAATAACTCAAGGCATTTTTTTAATAACGAGGAACGCTCTGCTTTCTTGTCCTCTTCCTGAGGTTCAATGTATACTACACGCACAGCCAAGTGAGTAAGTCGCATGTTGAGAGCCCGGAACGCCCTATCATGTCGAGCGCCTGTAAAACTCCCGACCTGCTCGGTAATTTGACCTATTCTCTCCTTGCATGTCGTTAACTCCTCTTGGGGGTCCAAGGGAACAAATTTGGTAACTTTTCCTTTCTTTTCAAATGTCAGAATCCTTCTTAAGACCTTCCGCATCTCTGCCACAGTTTCCTCTCCTTCCAGGCCCCTGCGCCTAAGCTCAAACTCTAACTCCTCTTTAATCAGACTCTCTACTTTCATGATGGGGTTTTGAACCAATGTGTACCTGGGTTCGAGAATAACATCCGGTAGTTACGACTCCTGACTCGGGCCCCACGTTGGGCGCCACGTGTGACGCTTACCTGGCAGCTTTGGTTCGCTCGGAGAGCGGGGTGGGTCCCCCTGCTATTCTACTGTACACACTGGTGGTTGATAGTTTGGGCGCCAGTTCCTTTGGTGATGAAGGGTGATAGCATAGAGAAGGCAAAGGAACAAACCCTTCCAAATAAAACGATGAGTTGGATGGCAATTTACAAAAATATATTAGAGTGGTGTGAAGAAATAACATTAATAAATATGCAAAAATATAAATACTTAATGTTGACAAGAAATAAATGTCCTTCGTGGCTTGAAAAATAACAAACACTGCCTCTGTTTTTCCCTATTCCGGGATACAAATGCGATCTTAAAGGAAACCTCAAGTCGCTCTTAAATACACAAGTGAAATAATGCGGGGCCTAAAACACATGATAATCCACGCAGTAGATACAAATACAAATAGGTTTACAATAAATAGCTATAATGAGGTATTAGATAACAAAATAACCTTCAATATTTGGACCATGTTTACAAAAGAAAAATTACTTGAAACCAAACCCTCTGAATGAGACAACCAAAAGATTAAATTTACAAAATATAAATTTACAAAATAGGTAGTTACTGCTCGGGCCGAACGGTCTTTAGTGACCACCGCCTCCCCTTCCTTTTCACACAAAAAAAGGCAACAACAAAAAACGATTCTGACACCCCACACGGTGCGCACTCACGTATATGTGTCCTCAGTCCTCAGTCCAACACTTTTAGAGTTCGAAGCTCGGTTGCAGCAACACCCACACGCACACTCAACGCTGACAAAGAGTCTCCGCAGTCTATCTGCTTCTCTCCACGTCCCTATCTCCAGTGAACCAGCTCGTCTCTCTCGTGTGCATCCACTTCCCCTCTCCCACCCCTCTCGACAAGGTAACCAAACCAGATTGCCATCCATCCAACTCAGCCCGCTCGCTCAGGTAGTGACTCAGTGTCAACCGGCGTGAACACAAGAGGTGTGAAGGATCGTAGGAAAGGAGTCAGTAAGAACCAACAAAACTTGTCACGGTCCCGCTGCACCGTGACAACCTACAGAGAAAACGGTACATCTTAGAACTTTGAAACTTAGACCACACTTATATGTCCTTCATGCGCAATCACTTTAGCTTTCAAAACCAAAACCGGGCAATAGGGACCGGGGAAAATCAAAATGAAAATCAAAACGCGTGATTACTCAGGCGTAGTAATTTGTACATACTTGAAATTAAACATGCTCATAGTTATCATCATGAAATTTGGCATTATGGTTCATAATAATATGAAAAATAATCCTCCGAGAGGCAAGCGATATTATACCCATAACACCCCCTAAATCATCCCCTTAACTTGGAATAATTAAGCGAGCGTTTCCATTTGACTCTGCCGGAAAAATTAGTCACTGTTCTTTTTGTTTTTTTTTGTTTGTTTGTTTGTTTGTTTGTTTGTTTGTTTGTTTTTTTGTTTGTATGTCTCGCCATAACGTTCGAACGGAGGCTCGGATCGAGTTGAAATTTTTACCATCCGCAAGCTTCGTTCTCGATTGAATGCCATTAGTTTTGTGGCAAAATCGTTCAAAAAGTTAAAAAGTTACATTAAAGTTAATCGAAAGTTTTTTTTTCAAACTAACCGGCGACAAAATCTGAGATTGCCAAATCATTTAGAATGTCCGTCCGGTCACGAATATGTTAATTTTATTTTGATCCGATAAGTAGTGTAGATGGAAATTACATTATAACAAAAGTAACGTTGCTATAGCAACGAAAAGACGCGTGAAGTTTCTAATGCACTGCCACCTAGAAGTAATCACAATTCTTTCGAGAAAGCAGTCTATTATTTGTCACCAAAGAGTTTAAATATTTTTCCTAAGGAGTCAAGGTCCTCCAGATGGCGGTGGATTTTAACTACAAAGTAAAGTTTTACACCATACCTCCTTGGTTTACACACGGGTTTACCCAAATACCTTGGCAATAATAAATAATACTGGAAACGCGAACGTCGTAAAATTTAAAATTTAAAAAAATGTGCAATGTGGGTCTAGCTATAGCACGTGCTCGCTTATCAACGCGTCCAACTGAGCGTTTCCTAGTTCATAGCCTAAACCACATTTTTTGAACCCCATCCCTTATTAAGCGAGCGAAGCGAGCGTTTCCATTTGACTCTGCCGGAAAAATTTGTCACTCGTTTTGTTTTGTTTTGTTTTTTTGTTTTTTTTTTTTTTTTTTTTTTGTATGTCTCGCCATAACGTTCGAACGGAGGCTCGGATCGAGTTGAAATTTTGACCATCCGCAAGCTTTGTTCTCGATTGAATGCCATTAGTTTTGTGGCAAAATCGTTCAAAAAGTTAAAAAGTTACATTAAAGTTAATCGAAAGTTTTTTTTTCAAACTAACCGGCGACAAAATCTGAGATAGCCAAATCATTTAAATTGTCCGTCCGGTCACGAATATGTTAATTTTAGTTTGATCCGATAAGTAGTGTAGATGGAAATTACATTATAACAAAAGTAACGTTGCCATGGCAACGAAAAGACGCGCGAAGTTTCTAATGCACTGCCACCTAGAAGTAATCAAAATACTTTCGCGAAGCAGTCTATTATTTGTCACCAAAGAGTTTAAATATTTTTCCCAATGAGTCAAGGTCCTCTAGATGGCGGTGGATTTTATCACAAAGTAAGATTTACATACGGGTTTACCCAAATACCTTGGCAATAATAATAATATCGGAAACATGGCCCTGTGGACAGCGACGTCGCAAATTTTAAAATTTAAAAAATGTGCATTTGGGTCTAGCTATAGCACGTGCTCGCTTTTTCAACCCCGTCCCCAAATGGCGTTTCCTAGTTTATATTATATTACCTTGATTTCCAGCATTCACCATGAAGGCACCTAATGAGTCATCAGCATGAAATTTGGCATGATGGTACATAATATGAAAAATAATCCGCCGAGAGGCAAGCGATATTCCACACCCAACACCACGTAAATCATCCCCTAAAATTGGAATAATTCATAGCTCTAACCCAATATGAATTTTTATTCAAATTAGTTATTAAAATTATGTTTTTATGTGTTTTAACCCAATCGGCCTAATCTCATTTCCTTAACCACATCTTTTCGACCCCCATCCCTAATTGAGCGAGCGTAGCGAGCGTCTCCACTTGACTCTTATGGCTCGAATGTCTGTTTTTTTGTTTTTTTTGTTTTTTTTCTGTTACTGCTTCGGTACAGGTCGCACCGTTTCTCTGATCGTCCTGAAATTTGGCACCCATGTACACACCACCTATGCAGATTGAATCCGATCGTTGGTTATAAAAAATAACAAATATAAAATATAAAAATAAATAAAAATGTTCCGATCGTTATGAAATTTTGCAGGGTCAATAGGTACATTTTCTCCTACTTTACAAATTTTCAGCTGAATCGGTCAAAACCTTAAAGACTTATTGGTATGTAACATTATAAGAATGTCGTACTCGGGTCGTTTTGCACGTACCGGTGCTCGCTCAACAACGCGACGGAACTTTCCTAGAAGTTAATATTAATTAAGCGAGCGAAGCGAGCGTTTCCATTTGACTCTGCCGGAAAAATTAGTCACTGGTTTTGTTTTTGTTTGTTTGTTTGTTTGTTTGTTTGTTTGTTTGTTTGTTTGTTTGTTTTTTGTTTTTGTTTGTATGTCTCGCCATAACGTTCGAACGGAGGCTCGGATCGAGTTGAAATTTTGACCATCCGCAAGCTTCGTTCTCGATTGAATGCCATTAGTTTTGTGGCAAAATCGTTCAAAAAGTTAAAAAGTTACATTAAAGTTAACCGAAAGTTTTTTTTTCAAACTAAACGGCGACAAAATCTGAGATAGCCAAATCATTTAGAATGTCCGTCCGGTCACGAATATGTTAATTTTATTTTGATCCAATCAGTAGTGTAGATGGAAATTACATTATAACAAAAGTAACGTTGCCATGACAACGAAAAGACGCGCGAAGTTTCTAATGCACTGCCACCTAGAAGTAATCAAAATACTTTCGCCGAAGCAGTCTATTATTTGTCAACAAAGAGTTTAATTAAATAGTTTTCCCAAGGAGTCAAGGTCCTCTAGATGGCGGTGGATGCAATGTGGGTCTAGCTATAGCACGTGCTCGCTTATCAACGCGTCCAACAGAGCGTTTCCTAGTTTTACATTGATTTCCAACATTCACCATGAAGGTACCGAATGAGTTATCAGCATGAAATTTGTCTCTACCGGGCAAACGGCATATGCGATCTTGATGAAAATTGGAGGGGACCTTCGAAATTTCTAAGCTTAGACCTGCCACGTGTTTGGGTATAATCAAAGAAATATTTCTAGTGATTATCGTACTTTTACGATTTTTTTATATTTTTAATGAGATATTTTCGTGATGTTTGGTAAACGGCTACTCCGATCTTGATGAAACTTTATGGGAACGTTTAAAATCACTGAAGTTTTATATATTATAATTTAAGATACATTTAAAGGAATATTTCTCATAGAAGTCGTACTTTTACGATTTTCCCCCCCGGTTTGTAACAATAATTTCGTGATAGTTGGGCCGAATCTGACTAAACGGGTGGAGCTACAACGTTCATATTTTACATTTATGTAAAGATGATGGTGATGTAGTGCCTTTTGAAAGACAATAATGAAAAAGTTCGTCGAAATTAATAGAAATAAAGGTTTTATCATAAGCCTTTTACAGGTGTGTAATTAACAAGAAATATCAAGTTACCTTAGAAAAAATAATAAGACCCTACTTAAAAATGAAATCACTGTACAGAGTTTTTTTAAAAAAGCTCATCCATCAACGCGACTGGAAAAAGCGTTTGCGAAGCGGCCTAGTGTTAGAAAACTACTTCTACAATAGCAACAAACGGAAATTTCACATACAGACAATCGTGTATTTTTCTGCATTTTTTCCCAGACCCCTAACATTAGTGTTTTGGACGTCTTTCTTGTCAACGTGATCAAAATATTCAAGAGATTAACATCGTTAGAATGAATAAAAATGAGGAAAACATTTTTTCCCACAGTAGATGCCTTTGAAATGCAAGAGGCATAGATTGCTATCAGCTTGTTTCAATAATCACTCGAGTATGAAGCCATTGGTAGACGTTAGAATGAGGTCACTGCGTCGTTAGTAAGGGAAGATGAAATGTCATTATACTAACAATGTCTTCGTTATTGTGTTGAAGTCGCTCTGAGTTTTTGCTTCAAGAATGGTTTTATAGGAAGAGTCACTAATCACCAATTCTTTTTCATAAGCATATCCTACGAATAATAATGATGTTAACTAACACTCTAACGACGAAACTATAAATAATCATGTTAATTACGTGGAAACTTTATCAACGAACAATTCTCTGTTCTGCAAGGAAAAAATATTAAAGTAATATTCCCTAAAATTATCACTTTCCTTCGAGCGGCTACTTACAATGATTTGTTAGTTAGTTAGTTAATTAGTTAAACAATAGTAACATTTGGCAAGAACACAACCATTATTAACAATTGTGTTATGAGATCAAATTGTGGTTGGCTTGGCTTATGCTTATAGCTTGCAACGGTCTCTTAGCCCACTAATTAAAATAATGTCCTATTATTAATAAAACATAACTTTGTTTTGAAACTTGTAAAACTTTGTTCTAAATAAACAAAGCGCTTCCAAATTATTCTGATACAAACCAAATTATTGGTTGAGCGTAGCGAGCGAAGCGAAGATTCCATTTCACTACACTGGAGAAAAAAATCCGTTTTTTTTTTTTTTCTTTCTTTCTGTATTTTTGTCTGTCTGTTAACACGATTCCGGCTAAACCGATACTCCGATTGCGATGAAATTTTATGGAGGCCTTCGAAATCTTTGAACTAAGAACTGCCACGTTTTTGAGCGCAATCGAAAAATTATTTCTCATGAAAATCGCAATTTTACGATTTTTTTCGATTTTTAAAAAATTTCTTCGACTTATAACTCCTACATGCTTTATCCGATTGTAATGATTTTTTCACAGAACCTTAATTTTAAGAATTAATATATTCGTGTAAAATTTGTGCGCAATCGAATAATTATTTCTTATGAAAATTTCAATATTACGATTTTTTCCTTTTTAAAATTACGATTAATTAAAAAAAATAAGTTAATTTTTTATTTAATTTGATTTAATTTAAAAAAAAATTCAACAAAGTTCTGATTTTATTTACAGAACAACAGAAAATCCGCAAAACACATGGCAGCTCAATTCACCAATTACGCTCATCCAACAACGCGGCGGGACTTAAGCGTTTTCCTAGTATGTTGTACGCAAAAAATATATCGTTCACGAGAAAGAGCAGACGATTCAATATGATTTCTAAAGAATGCAGTAAATACGTCTGAAAAGTAAGAAGAATATAAAAGGGGCTTAATAAAGGAATGGATTATTTTTTTGATTTTTTTTTGACGGGACATAACCTCAGAATCAACAATTGTATTCAAATTACTGGAATCAGTTGCTCAAGTTCAAAATTGAATTTTTACCAGCGGTTTTTTGTATATTATTTCTACACTCCATTATCTACAACCTAAATATAAGTATTATTGGTTTTATATGGTTTCAGGCGTTGCACGATTTTTTCCGTTAAACGGTACAAAATTTGAAATTGTACCGGCAGGAGAAAAAAATTGTGCAACGCAACAAACCATATAAATCCAAAAATCCTTTTATTCAGGTTGTAGATAAAGGAGTGTAGAAAAAATATAAAAAAAACTGCTAAAAATTCAATTTTGAACTTAAGCAACTGATTCCAGTTATTTGAATACAATTGTTGATTCTGAGGTTATGTCCCGTCAAAAAAATTTCAAAAAAATAATCCGCTCTTTTATTAAGCCCCTGTTACATTCTACTTACTTTTCTGACGTATTAACTGCATTCTTAAGAAATCATATTTGGGTCTAGGGATTCCCCTTAAGAGAATATAGGACATACGTTTTTAAGCAAATTCCTGTTTACTCGGCCGACTGAAATGAAATGAAATGATGAAATGATCTATAGGCCCTGGTTGTCACAATCGCGGAAATATAAGGCTCTTCAGTAACACCTTTAAACAAATTTACTTTAACACAATTAAAAAATGCATAAATATATTATTATATCAGGATTTGAATTTTGTTAAAAAGGTAAAGAAATTATTCTGTTTGTGGATTGATCATAGCTGATTGACATAACATATTAATCATAATCTGTCCATGTAAGCATTATTGACAACTATCATATATTTTTTCTATTTATTGTATAATAATTATGAACAGTTTCATATACGCCGGATTCTTACTGGCCGACCGAGTAGCTAATAGCCAACTGTCAACATATTCCCTCTCTTCCTAGAATCCAAGGCGACGGTCGTTCGTCCGCAGCCAAGCGCACATGACTGCTAGTAGGCGATGAACTCGACCCTGTTTACTCCTACCAGAGTTGGAGGGTTTACAGCTATCTGCACAAGCCGTCCCGAAAGATTTACAATCTTAAAACTCGGTATATGACCTGATATGTGGTCCATGACATACCAAAAAGAAATCAGTCCGATCCGATAACCGTTCTGTGTTAAAAAAGTGCGTAAAAATCGACGAAAATCTTCCGGCTGGCTGGGTGGGTGGGTGGGTGGCTAGCTGTGGGATTCTGACAGAGATGAAAATAGCCTTCAGAAAAAACGATACATCTTAGAACTATGAAACTTGGACCACACTTAGATGTACCTCAGACTCACATACTTCCGCCGAGAGGCTAGCAATATTCCACCCCAACACCCCCTTAATCATCCCCTAAAATTGGAATAATTCATAGCTTAAACCCAAAATTGAATTTTTAATCAAATTTGTTATTAAAATCATGTTCTAATGTTTTAACCCAATCGGCCTATTCTCATAATATAATCGATTTTTTGTCAGCCCCCATCCCTAATAGTATATATTATTTTTACCATGATTTCCAGCATTCACAATGGAGGCATCTAATAAGTTATCATCATGAAATTTGATATGATGGTAAATAATAATATGAAAAATAATCCGCCGAGAGGCAAGCGATATTCCACCCCAAACACCTCCTAAAATTGGAACAATTCATAGCTCTTACCTAAAATTGATGTTTTATTCAAATTAGTTATTAAGCTAAATAAATAAATAATAAATAAATTTTTATTTAGAGTCTACCCACTCAGTTATATAACTGATTTTCAGTGGGGGACTTTAAATCAAAGCGACCAAGCCAACCCTGTAGGCCCCGACGCAATCGACGAGTGAGCGATAACCAACCAAAGATCGATATTTTAATAGGAAATATAGCAATCAGTGGTATGGACAGTGCGAACACCCGCGAATCAACGCCAGAATCAACAAGGCCGATTCAGAACAACTCTGAAATTTATTATGTGCTTCGTTGCTAGGACGGCTCCAAAGTCACCGTTTACAAACTCCTAAGACAAGAACTGATGGACTTAAGTCCAAATGAGAAGTTAAAAAACTTCTGACTTTAGTGGGAATCGAACCCTGGACCTTCTGCATTGGAAGCAGATACGCTAACAACAAGACCAACGAGCCACACACAAGACCAACGAGCCACATTTCTCATTCTCACATTCTCATTTCCTAAACCAGATTTTTTCAACCCCCATCCCTTATAAATTATATTATTTTTACTTAGATTTCCAGCATTCACCATGAAGGCACCTAATGAGTTATCAGCTTGTAATTTGGCATGATGGTACATAATAATATGAAAAATAATCCGCAGAGAGGCAAGCGATATTCCACCCCCAACACCCTCTAAATCATCCCCTAAAATTAAAATAATTCTAAGCTCTAATTTAAATTGTTTTCAAATTGTTATTCAAATTAGTTATTAAAATTACGTTTTAATGTGTTCTAACCCAATCGGCCTATTCTCATTTCCTAAAACACATTTTTTCAAACCCCATCCCTAATAGTTTATATTATTTTAACCTTGATTTTCAGCATTCACTATGAAGGCACCGATGAGTTATCAACATGAAATATGGCATGATGGTACATAATACCTAATATAAAAAATAATCCGCAGGGAGGCAAGCGATATTTCACCCCCACTGTTCCCTTTTGGAAAAAAAACGTTAGGTCGTATTTAATACAAATTGAATATTTTAATTGCTGATTAAAATTATGCGTCAACGTGTTATAGTCCGGTCAACAAATCATTCACACAAAAACCCAAGACGACATTAACCATAGGAAATTTAATAAAAACATTGTATATTGCCAACTACAGATTGTAAACAAAAACAAAAGATGGTAGCTTTTGTTTCTAGACAATCTGTTTTAAAGGCACTGTATCCACCTTTACACGTATTTCACACCTTGATATGAAACAATTAACAAAAATATGTGATATCCCCCCCAAATACATTAATTTGTAAAAAAAAAAAAAAAAAAAAAACGGCAGCCAAGCTCTCCTTCCAAAGTCTTCGGCTGTGAATGCTGTGAGTTATAGAAGTAGAGCCAAGCATTTCATTCTTTCCCCTAGTTTCGCATTGAAAATAAGTAAGATCATTTCGCCTGTTGACGAGCGCCAAGCCAACCATTTTCATGGCAAAAAAAGTAAAAATTTGAACACAAAATCATAAAAAAAATTACTTGGCCATTGACATTTTAGTGTTCTAGTACCAAATTCAATGGCCATGTATTTTTTTTTTTATGATTTTGAGTTTAAAAATTTTACTATTTTACCACGAAAATGGTTGGCTTGGCGTTCGTCAACAGGCGAAATGATTTAACTTCTTTTCAATGCGAAACTAGGGAGAAAGAATGAAACGCTTGGCTCAACTTCTATATCTCACTGCATTCACAGGCGAAGACTTTGGAAGGAGAGCTTGTCTGCGTTTTTTTTTTTTTTTTTTTTACATATTTTTGTATTTGTGGGTATTATATACTAAGTAGTAGTAATGCGTTTATCAAACAAACAAACGACAAAACCAGAAAGAATATTTACCGTGACTTGGTTGTAAAACGGGCGATATTTTAGCCTTTTTATTCGGCCTCATACCCAAAACATTTACTTTTCGATTTCATTAGTCAGGAAACATGTTTGTTGGTCGTATTGATAGTATTGTATTAAAGCATTTTTGATTTTGATTTGACTGGTCTCTTTTAGTATTTACTTCATTCGAGCTCACATAAAACCTAGAGTCTGCTGTGGTAGGATTGTTCTCTATCCCTTCTATGCATCAACTAAATTACGTTCGTTATAATCAAATGACGTAAAAACTCATTCGCTATTTTAGGCTTAGTGAAGGGTGAAATATTACCGCAAATTAAAAAAAATAACTAAGCCAATTTTTTGGACAAGCAATATGCCATCATGTAATTAAATTTACTTATAACAAACAAATTAATAATTAATGAAGGTTATTTGTTTATGTTGCTAACTGCATGGCGTTTTACAATTGGGGTGATTTTCGAGTTTCCCTAGCGGTTGTAAAGTTATTAACTTATCATACCTATTGTTGTGGTCGTGGTCGTGGTCGTGGTCGTGGTCGTGGTCGTGGTCGTGGTCGTGGTCGTGGTCGTGGTCGTGGTCGTGGTCGTGGTCGTGGTCGTGGTCGTGGTCGTGGTCGTGGTCGTGGTCGTGGTCGTGGTCGTGGTCGTGGTCGTGGTCGTGGTCGTGGTCGTGGTCGTGGTCGTGGTCGTGTCATTAAAAAATGGTGCAGAAATGTGTCGTTAGTTCAGTCACAACATTCAATCTATGTAGTTTTTTGCATTATTTTGCTTTCTCAATAAATTGTGCTGTTTGTGCAAAAATCGATATTGCTTGTGCAATATTGTTCAAAATTTAAAGCAGAAATTTTATTTTATTTAGTCAGTGTCCCAAGGCAATGGACCGAAGCGATTTGGAGAGTTTCGTTGAAAAGCATATTGCACATATTGCTCCGGAAGGTGGTAGTTGGGACTTTGGGAGTAGTACATAGTAAAGAGTAACTAGTGGTTTTTACTTTCAAAGCACGAGAACACCACTACTCTAGTCGAAAATGTGCGTTCTTACTTTTCAAACTAAGTCGTCATTTTACTCATCAATAAGGATATATTTTTGTGCGTACTCAGAAAGGGAATGCATAATTATCATCTTGCATAGTATATTTTTTCTTTAACCGATTCGTTACACGAATTTTGAAAAGATAGAATAAAAAGTAATATTTTTTTGGCAAAGGGCTCCCAGGTAAAACATATGAAATATAAAAAAGTAAGCCATGAACGATTAATAATAATTTATTGATTTTTTTGGTGGTGAAAACAGATCGGTAGTTTTGATTTGTTCGCTTGTAATATATAGAGCAATACAGCTATATTTATAATCACGACCACGACCACGACCATAATCTTGACTACAATAATAAGAATAATAACTTGAGAACGGCTTTAACGTACATCACTGCAGTAAAAAACTGCAATATTCGTTATATTCAACAGAAATATCTGCCCAGGGTTCAATACACCATAACTTGGATGGATTATAGGTACAGCATTATTCAAAGGAGAGAACTTTTTAAGTAGAACAAGTTTGAACATCTTCTAACGCGAAACAAATGAAAGCGCTAGAAATTTTTTGATTAAAATTGGTCATGCGTCGGGACTTACTTGCGGCGCGCCGACATTCAGCTAGTGAATAACGAATACAGAGATGACGCCGTTGGATGATTTATATTTAAATAGAAGGGGACTTGCGGCAATGTCACGGCGGTGGCTTGAATTGTTAAAAGATCCCACTATATTATTCATTCAAAGCCATTTAAGTCGTGTAGGCCAGAAGAGAACTGGTATTTTCTTTTAGAGATAAACGACGAGACGAGAAACATTTTAGGGCTGCTGATGTGGATAAAAGAAATTAGAAATGAGTCGTCAACCATTGCGATTTACTTACTCTTCGTATGTATGTATGTGTATGTATGATAATACACACGAGCACGAGCACGAGCACGAGCACGAGCACGAGCACGAGCACGAGCACGAGCACGAGCACGAGCACGAACACGAACACGAGCACGAGCACGAACACAAAAACAAAAACACAAACACAAACACAAACACAAACACTAACACAACACAAACACAAACACAAACACAACCACATGCACTCACACAAACACAAACACAAACCAAACACAAACACGAAAAACGAACACGAACATTATTACTAAAGCGAACACGAACACGAACATTAACACTACACGAACATGACAAAACAAAAACACGAACATAAACACTAAGACGAACCAAACACAAACACAAACACAAACACAAACACAAACACAAAACACAAAACACAAAACACAAACAAAAACACAAACACAAACCAAAAAAAAACCCAAAACAAACAAAACAAACACAAAACACCCAAAAACAAACGCAAGCAATGGACCATCACATTCTAAAATTTGTATGTACATTTTTTAGATTTGAATATTATTGTACCAATGAATATTTATTTTTATTTTTGAAAATGTAATATTGAATGTTTTTATAATTACTGCGATGTGATTATTACAATGTCCGAAATATTTCTATACCTCAAACAAAGTGGTTAATTTATTTTCACTCTGCGACGGTGTCAAACTATAGCACCGTTCAGTATTTGCAAATCAACACCGTTGTAGAAATTACATGAAAACTTATTGAATGGTGTTTATTTAACACACCTTGTATAAAAAATAATTGCAACAAATATTTTATGTAAAATCGGTGTTTTTTGTTGATGTCATACACATATCGTATAGTTTGTTATATTATATTATACTTTATTTTAACATATCGCCTAATTATATCATTCCAGTGTTGTTGAAGCTACTTTTCAAAAGAAGCACTTTTTTGCGCAATCCTTTTTTTTGTTACTTGCGCAGCTACTTATAGTAGCGACGCTTAATATTCAAATTCACAGCTACGTTCATTTTTTAAACCAAGTGCAACTACAGAGTACACTTCATGTCATGTTTGTTTCTCATGTTGGTCATGTTGATTGACAAGCTTACGGCAATTAAGCAATTTGCTACTTATAAGAGAATAAACATCAAATTATATTACATGCTTATTGATTGCTTTCAGCAGATTGTAGTATTTCCCAAATTAAGTTAGAACAATTTAAAAAACAAACTCAATTGCTGTTTTCTAAATGGTTCAATATATTGTAGCGTGTCGCGCAATCCTTTGTATGCGGCACGACGTAACATGAGATAAAAGTGTCTCGTTTCCCTTCTCCCTTCCCCCCCCCCCCCCCCCACACACAAAAAGGCTATAACACCATATCAAATATTTTCACAATTTGCACGTCAATTTGGGTATATGTGGGTGTTTCCGGTCCCTTGGATTGTATCCACATCAGTAGGCCTACCGATTGGTGGTGACTGAAAGGATGTCTTGGTTCAATATTTTGCACAATGACGATGTTCTTCTTTACTTAAAAGAGAATGATGCTGATAAAAAAGATTACGTGTGAATCGCAGAACACAAAGGGGAACTACAGCTCATTCAAAGTGGGTGCGCCGCTGGAAATGTTTGACACTCTTATGAACCCTGACTTTTGGCCCAGTGGAGTGGCCGTAAAGCTGCATGCATTACCTGGACGTCGGAGAGCGCTCGCTGCCGGAAGTGGCTGTTTCGACCAATCACGATGGAGCTACGCTGCGAAGCGCCGAGGACGCTGAAGTTGGTTCGGTTCAACTTTTGGGCCTCCGCTCGACCGGTGTAAATAGATATCAAGCGTGTTTGAATTATTTATTAATGTATTTGAGTCTCAAAAATCGAATACATAATTTACCATACAGTTCAAAGCTGAAAATAATGTATTAATCGTTGCAACTCTCATTCATCTTATGACTATTTCTGGAGGGAGGTAAATAGTTCAAGGAGCGCCCGCTTCGGTGCTAAGTGCTCGGCGCTCGTCGACGTGTAAGGTAGTCAATGTAGCTTAATTAAGCCGTTGTTGTTTTCTAAATCGTCCGAAGAACGCGTCGATCACGTAGCTATCATTGCAGCGATTTAGAAGCTTTCGTGCTGATAACACAGAACATGCAATATGTAAGTAACAAACTAGGCATCTTGCAAGCCTTTTGGGACAGTGAAGATTGGCCTAATGCTGAAGGTATTACGGAACATTGATTGACTGCAGCCAGTTTATCTTATCTACACGTGGACAGCTACAGGATAGCTAGCATTTTTTGCAGAAAGATACACAAAAATGGTGGAAGCATGATAGTCAAGAACGATCCCTGCTTGACTATGACCTGGGACCAGTGTATTTTATCATCTATGTCAATGACCGTCGTTCCTGCTCGCCCCTCTCCTTTGTTCTCACATATGCTGACGATTTCACATATTTGTGCTGGGGAAAACGGCTCGCAGAGGCTGCTAATGTAGCGCAAATGGAACTCGACGCGAAGTCTCTATGGCTCCAGAATAACCAGCTGGCAATGAATGCCACAAAGACTGCGACAATGCTTTTTAACCTGGGGCATAGAAAGGCACAGCCGCTCGACTTATACTATCGGGACAACCGCTGCCGGAAGTACAATCTACCTCGTCCCTTGGCATTACTATCGAAGCCTCGCTGAAGTGGGACCTGCACACTGATAATCTCGCTAAGAAACTGAGCACGGCCTGCTTCGCTATCAGAATTGTCAAAGAAAGAATAGGACCTGGCCCGGCTAGAACAGTGTATTTTGCTTACTTCGAATCCCTCCTTCGTTATGGTATCCTTCTATGGGGCTCCTCATGTAAGAAAGTTTTTATGAAGATTTTTATTATACAGAAAAGAGCCGTGCGAATTTTAAAAGGAGTTGGTAGGCGGCACTCTTGTCGAAGGCTATTCTCTGAGATGGGTATACTTACCTCAGCGGATCTCTATATCTTTGAATCGGTGATGAGCACCCGCAAGAGACTACATGAATTCAGAAGAAATGAGGACTGCCATAATTATGCCACCAGACAGCAGAGAGACCTACACCGGGACACAGTGAGGCTAGCCATGGGACTGAAAAGCCCTAGTAACCAGGGGATCCGACTATACAATAACCTGCCAGCTGAGCTCAAGGACATCGGGAGTGAAGATAGTTTTAAAACTAAACTAAAAACCTTTTTACTCTGTAACTCATTTTATTTTATTGACGATTTTCTGTGATTCTAGTTGAACTCTTTTAGATTAATTCATACTACTACTGTGACTATGTATAATATCCCATGTACCTGTTACTCTGTTGGGGATCTATGTACAATAAATGAATGAATATGAATATGAATATGAATATTTGAAGTGCACAAAGAAGTAGTGAATTTGAGTGTTGCTTTAGGCATTTACAGATCTCCAAGTGGCGATGGTGATTTGTTTCTACGCAAATAAGATAGCGCACTAGAGATGGTGTCACGTGTAGGTAAACCTATAGGGTACTAGCAAGCAACTGTCACGAATCCAAGAGTATGACGGGTATTCTCCGCTTCGAGCCCAGCTGATGGACAAGCAACCCTCGTTTCGCAAGTTGACGCCTGCTGAACGGCGCAACACTTATCACGCCCCAACTTTTATTCTATTCATTATTGGGACAAAACTTAAGAGGAATAATATTAAGCAAACATCATTACTTCTAATTGCGATTATTGTGAATTTTTAGACAGCGGTTAACGTGTTATACCGATATACGTATTGAAATAGAATTTAAGGTTTTTACTTGTTTTTTTATGAAATTAAATTAAACAACTTCAATTGACAAAGATATCGGATTTCGTCACGACCTCTTTCAAAATATGCATCATACTGTTTAGACAAGAAAAAAATTAACTTTCTAGATAAAAAGTGCACTGAACGAAAATTTACAGCATAGGGTAGGTATAGTTCGTCCGTTTACAGTTGACGAATTTGGAGTTCCTCAAAGGGACAAAAGACCAGATTTGTTCACACCTCTAGACAAGATCATCTTCCCCTGGTGATTGACATGTCCATTATAATGAATCGCAAACCCTTCGCCAGGCCACTTAGTTTGGTCTCCATTATTGCGCTTCACTGGTTTGCCAAAGAGGCGCACAATGAAACTTCAGCCGGGCAACATTGACGACGGTCAGCGAAGACTGAATTAAAATTTACAACCCTTGTAATTAGTTATCTTATAACAGTGGCTAACATGCTCCCGCTGAGTCGGCGAAAAAGCCGAAATTCGTCAAATGTAAACGGACGAACTATAATATGCAGGGTGTTGTGTTTTCATCTAAAATACGCACTTTTGACGTGCGGATGAGCCTTGAAAAATTGCACGCTTTGCTGTAAATTTTCGTTCAGTGCTTTTTCTATCTAGAAAGTTCTTATATTTCTTGTCTAAATAGTAAGATACATATAAGAGATTCTTGGCGAAATCCGACCAGTAGTTTTTTGTAAATTAAAGTTGAGAAGACCTTATTGTCGTTGATAATTTTGATATTTATAATGCTTACATTGTTATAACAAGCTAACGGCTGTGTAAAAAAATCGAAATAATCGTTATTAGAAGGAATGATATGTTTGCTAAATATTATTCCTCCATTAAGTTTTGTCCAAATAATGAATAGAATTAAAGTTAGAGCGTGTATTTGTTGCGCCGTTCTGCAGGCGTCAACTTGCGAAATGAGGATGCTTGTCCATCAGTACGATTCGCGGTCACGTGACTACTAGCTGTGACGTCACATGACAATTCACTTTAGTCATATAAAAAGGAGGAGAAAGATAAACAAAACCTTTTATATGTTCTCAGTTCATATGCGCTTGTTGCTACTGTTGATAAGCCTACGCGTTTCGGTGGTACTTCGGTCGCTGTCATTGATCACATGTTGTATCATTCCTGTTAGCAGCTCGACTACGGTCGAGGTAGGTTGTATGTGAGTGCATGCGGACACAACAGTGAATTTAAGTGTACACAGTGCGAAGTGCGGAGCAGGTAAAGTTTTTCTTTCTTCACGTAAATAGAGTCAAACCGTTCAAACATGGAAAACACGAGAAAAAATACCATCGGACTAAACTTTCGAGAAATATTCCCGTTACCGTCAGCGTACAACATCCATAAGTGGATCAAGGACACCCTGAAGTTTACGTGCGACCAGGTTGAATCGATTCAACTAGATAATTCCAAAGGTACAGTCTATGTTGAACTAGTTAATGCCTTACTGGTGGAAAAATTTTCGCGTATAAGCCAAGAAGACCTCCAGTATGAAGACGAGAGCGGAGAATACAAAAACGTTTACCTAACAAACGAAGACGGTCTTAACACAATACGTGTGCACAACTATCCCGTCGATAAGCCCAACAGAGACATTGTAAACGCGATGGTGGACTATGGCAAAGTTCTATCAGTAAGTGACGAAGTTTGGGGACGAAACATGCCCTACCCAGTCAAAAATAGTGTGAGGGGAATAACAATAAATTTAAAAAAAACACGTTCTCTCGTATATACACGTACAAGGCATAAAATGTCTAGTTACTTACAATGGTCAGCCAAAAACATGCATGATATGTAACGTAAGTGAACATATGAGACAGGACTGTCCCAAAGGCAGGAAACAAATTATAACATAAACCCTTAGCCCTAGCATCATCAAAACGACAACAAGACCGATAATCCAGCTACCCTTAGAACCGAAAACAAGTACCGAAAAAATAAGACAACAAAGTCTCACCCCCAATCCAAACGGAAATCCGAAGCAAAAAGTTACTGAAACAGTTCCAAGACCAGATGCCATCACAAGTCTGCCTTGGACTGCACAAATGGAGCTAGAAGAAATAAAGACCACCATCACCAACCAACGGACACCCACGGACAACCCAATCATAGAAGACTCGCAAATCAAAGTGAAAAACACCCACCCTGATGACAAAATGTCCGGGACCGAATCCCTGGACGACGACGACACAACTAAGCCAAGAGATCCCCAACGTCAATGCCGCACAGTCCGAACAAAAACCAGAAGCCAGACAGTTTACCCCTACCACACCCCTGCAAAAGACCGCCTAAAGACAGCAACCAAGACCAACATGACGAACCTAAATGAATTGATCAAAGCGACGACGGAAAGTGTCTCGGATAACACCCACCCCGAGTCACAAACTCAACAAGGTTAGTAAATGGTAATTCTTAGAAATGTTGCGACCATCAACGTAAATGGTCTGAAAAACAAAGTGTCTCAAACTCTTTTAAAAGAATACCTGTGGGATAACGCAATCGACATTCTCTTCATGCAAGAAGTTAATGAAGAAAATTTGGATTTCTTGTCACCTTTCGAATATTTTGTTAATATAGGACCCAATAAAAGAGGTACCGCGATAGTGTACAGGCCGGGAATAAACATATCCGAGTTTGAAGGTCACCAAAACGGCAGAATCATATCAGCAATGTACGACAACACGACACTGTTGATCAACATATATGCACCTTCAGGGTCACAAGGTCGTTTAGAACGAGAAAACCTCTTCAACACTGACATCCGTATCATTTACGACAGAGAGCCGAACACATAGTAATTGGAGGGGATTTCAACTGTGTTATGAATCCCACCGACCAAACAGGTCGGTTTATCAAATGTGTTGCTTTACAAAACCTTATCGGAGGATACCAATTAAAGGACTCGTGGGACATTAAACATACGGGAAATAATAACTTCACATACGTGAGGGGAAACACAGCCTCTAACCCATGATACTCCCGCTGTTACCACCCCTAGCCATGGGCCCTCCACTGCAGTCTTTAGGGTGGACTCCCTGCTAACCCAGGGTGGTGGAGGTTAATTAAAATTTGATTTAAATAATGGTGGATTACCCGCCACCGGCATTTTTGGGATTCTGTTGGGGATGTTCAGGAGATCTACCTGAACAAATTCCAACTGGTCACTGCTTGTTTTTGTAAATGTGTGGGTTTGGGCCATATATGAGGCTATGAGCTAATTGCACTGTAATGCATGGTGGAAGAAGAGTGATGTTAAAGCCCGAGCGATTTGCAAATCTTACTGTAAGGAGGTACAGTTGTTCAGCAAATACGCGGTGGAAAGTATCAGATGAAACACAACACGTAAACGCACGGCGAAGTGTTCACTAAAACTCTGCTAACGCAACTATGTTTATTTAATATATGATTTTGTCCAAGTCCGCCATTCGCACTTTGCGACGCAACTTTGCGTTGTGCACGAGGGGATTTAATATTAATTAAGCGAGCGTCTCCATTTGACTCTGCCGGAAAAATTAGTCACTGTTTTTTTTTTGTATGTCTCGCCCATAGATATCCCATATAATTGGCTAGATTAGCAGTCAGCGGTCCACTTCCGGAACAATTGGAAGCCATCTTGAATGGGTGAGTTTGCATGTTAATAAGATGGGAGAGATTAATCGAAAAAATATTTTTAAAGATGGCCGCCAGTTTGACAGGTGAGCATATTAGACTTTGACACCAAATGATTACTAAATTCCCTTATGCAATAACTTTGCATTGTTTCTGTTTGTTCAATACCATGCTGCACAAGCTAAAACCATATCAAGCAATCCAGTAAAATACTTTATTGCATTAAAAAAGCATAAATTAAAACGCCAAACCGCTATTTTGAATGAGTGGGATTGACGCTTCAATGTGGTACGCCAGCGCATGTGCGGCGGGGTTGGAGACTGCGCATCGAGCCTACTATAGGAGTTAGATATCTATGGTCTCGCCATAACGTTCGAACGGAGGCTCGGATCGAGTTGAAATTTGGACCATCCGCAAGCTTCGTTCTCCATTGAATGCCATTAGTTTTGTGGCAAAATCGTTCAAAAAGTTAAAAAGTTACATAAAAGTTAATCAAAAGTTTTTTTTAAAAACTAAACGGCGACAAAATCTGTGGTGGCCATATCATTTAGAATGTCCGTCCGGTCACGAATATGTGAGTTTTATTTTGATCCGATAAGTAGTGTAGATGTAAATTACATTATAACAAAGTACCGTTACCATGGCAACGGAAAGTCGCGCAGCCTTTTTGGCTCATGATAGCGGTCGAACGGAGGTTCGGATCGAGTTGAAATTTGGACCATCCGCAAGCTTCAATCTGGATTGAATGCCATTATTTTTGGGGCAAAATCGTTCAAAAAGTTAAAAAGTTACATTAAAGTTAGTCGAAAGTTTTTTTTTTTTAAACTAAACGGCGACAAAATCTGAGGTAGCCAAATTATTTAGAATGTCAGTCCGGTCACAAATATGTTAATTTTTTTTGATCCGCTAAGTAGTGTAGATGAAAATTACATTTAAACAAAAGTAACGATGGAATTCTGGTCAATATGCACTAACCCATAATCAAAATACTATCGAGGAAGCAGAGTATTATTTGTTATAACCAAAGAGTTAAAATAGTTTTCCCAAAGAAATAATGTCAAGGTCCTCTAGATGGCGGTGGATTTTATCCACAAAGTAAAGATTTACACACGGGTTTACCCAAATACCTTGCTAATAGTAAATAATATTGGAAACATGGCCCCGTGGACTGCGAACGTCGCAAATTTGAAAATTTTAAAAATATGCAATGTGGGTCTAGCTATATAGCACGTGCTCGCTTATCAACGCGTCCAACTGAGCGTTTCCTAGTTTTATTATATTTATTTTAGGGATATCACAAACAATTGTGATAGTCGCGAAATTAAAACCACGCGAAATTACAGTTTTTTCGTGATATCTCGAGAACGATGCAAAAATCTTAAAACTGATTCTAGGCCGAATTGTGGTTTTGTTAGAACAATATAATGCAAGAAAAAATATTGTAATGTGATGGTAATTAAGTTTTTTATTAGAATTTTAATTAATTAAATGCATACTAGGAAAACGCTTAAGTCCCGCCGCGTTGTTGGATGAGCGTATATGGTGCATTGAGCTGCCATGTGTTACGCGGATTTTCTGTTGTTCTGTGAAAAATTCATTACTTAGTCGAAGATTTTTTTAGATTAAATTTAAATTTAAATAAAAAATTAACTTAATTTTTTTAATTAAACTAAATTAAACAAAAAATTAACTTAATTTTTTAGTTAATCGTAATTTTTAAAAAAGAAAAACATCGTAAAATTGCAATTTTCATAAGAAATAATTATTCGATTGCGCTTAAATTTAACACGAATATATTAATTTATGAAATGAAGGTTCTGTAAAAAAATCATTACAATAGGATAAAGCATGTAGGTGTTATAAGTCGAAGTAATTTTTTAAAAATCGAAAAAAATCGTAAAATTGCGTTTTTTATGAGAAAAAATTTTCCGATTGCGCTCAAAAACGTGGCAGTTCTAAGTTCAGAGATTTCGAAGGCCTCCATAAAATTTCATCGCAATCGGAGTATCGGTTTAGCCGGAATCGTGTTAACAAACACACAAAAAAAAAAAAAAAAGAAAAAAAAAAAAAAAACATTCCGGATTTTTTTCTCCAGTGTAGTGAAATGGAATCTTCGCTACGCTCGCTACGCTCATCCAATTATCTTAAATACAAACCGCGCCAATTATTATATTTGAATATTTGTTCTTGCATTATATTGTTCTAACAAAACCACAATTCGGAATAGAATCAGTTTTTAGATATTTTGCATCGTTCTCGAGATATCACGAAAAAACTGTAATTTCGCGACTGTCCCATTCTCTAAGGGCTATGCTCGTTATGATATTCCTAACGATTATAATGCAGCAATGCTCATTGAACAATAACAAAAAAAAAATAATTATTGAAGTGAAGTTTATTAAGGACTTTTTTGCTTTATTTATTAAGAGGATATTGGACATGCGTTTTAAGCAAAGTCCTGTTCGCTCAACCGACTGACACCACACAGTTGATTAACCTGGATAGTTGTCACAGAGGAGATAACGTAGAGCTCTACAGTAACACTTTTCAAGAAATAATTTTGAAATGACTTTAAAAAATTAAATTGATTTTCAGGTTTTTGGATGTTTTTATAACGTCTCAATTTGACCACGTTTGTGGATTGATCCTGGCTGATAAAGATAAAATATTAAAAATCTACGACTGTAAATCTGTCCATTTATGATTTATTGGCAACTATGTAAAGTTTCAGATCAAATTTTTTATTAAAAAATCCAATAATTTTAGGTTTAAATTTCATGCTCAAATAAAGCTAGTTAGGTATTGTTTTTATACATCATGTTCCAAGTCGAGTGTTCAAAGTATACCGTTATATACATATCTTAACCAGGATTCTACTAGAATTAAATCTTCCAAACAATGCATCCATTACATCCAGCTCAACACCCCTAAATGAGTATTTGCTTAGCCAGAACAAAATAGGTCTACACGCGCGGAGGTGGCTACCCGCCCTGGCGCTCGTAATTACCACCCACCTGTGTGGCTAGGGCCTCTTGTATTTCACGGGTGGTGGATTGAGGGTTGTGTTTCATTAATACATCATACTCGTAGGGAATATTTGCTCACCGAAATTAAACAAGGAAATGGGAACGGCTTAGTGTGTATTCTTACACAATAGGTAGGGAACGTAAGAAAACAATGTAAATGTATTTATAACTAACGTTTATTGTTGTTAGCGTTGGTTATTAGCTTTATAATTTTGTGAGTCAGAGACATGGCAAACGTGCAGTTTACATTTTATTTACAACATAATCAAAAGTGTGTGAATTTCATAATATTACTCACTGGCCTTACAAAGATGAAGATGACAACTAAAGTGGAGAGAAAACTATTATTTTCACAAAACAAAACAAAACTGTGAACAAACGTTCACAAATAATAATAACACATTTAAATTGTGACAACATTATAAATAAAAATAAATACATAAATAAATTCGTAATTCTAGAGTCTACCCGCTCAAGTCACATAATATGATTTTCAGTGCAGACCAAGCCAACCCTGTAGGTGCCGACACCATCGACGAGCGAATAATGATCAACTAAAGACCAAAGTTGTTAGTCGTAATATCTATCCAACCAAATACAAAAATTTGTAAAAAAAAACGGCAGCCAAGCTCTCCTTCAAAAGTCTTCGGCTGTGAATGCTGTGAGATATAGAAGTTGAGCCAAGCTTTTTATTCTTTCTCCCTAGTTTCGCTTTTAAAATAAGTAAGATCATTTCGCCTGTTGACGAGCGCCAAGCCAACGATTTTTGGCGCTCGTCAACAGGCGAAATGATCTTACTTATTTTAAAAGCGAAACTAGGGAGAAAGAATAAAAAGCTTGGCTCAACTTCTATATCTCACAGCATTCACAGCCGAAGACTTTTGAAGGAGAGCTTGGCTGCCGTTTTTTTTACAAATTTTTGTATTTGGTTGGATATTACATCTTTTTGTTGTTCGTTCGCTATCAAGGTGTGAATGATTAAATTTGTTGAGTTCAAAGTTGTTTTTTTACATTTTTGGGCCCACGGTCCCCCCAAAGATACCCCTTAAATAAATAAATAAATAAATTTTTATTTACAGACTACCCACTCAGTTATATAACAGATTTTCAGTGGGGGACTTTAAATCAAAGCGACCAAGCCAACCCTGCAGGCCCCGAAACAATCGACGAGTGAGCGATAACCAACCAAAGATCGATATTTTTAATAGGAAATATATCAATCAGTGGTATGGACAGTGCGAACAACCGCGGATCAACGCCAGAATCAACAAGGCCGATTCAGAACAACTCTGAAATTTATTATGTGCTTCGTTGCTAGGACGGCTCCAAAGTCACCGTTTACAAACTCCTAAGACAAGAACTGATAGACTTAAGTCCAAATCAGAAGTTAAAAAACTTCTGACTTTAGCGGGAATCGAACCCTGGCCCTTCTGCATTGGAAGCAGATACGCTAACAACAAGACCAACGCACTAGCATAAGCACTAGATATTTATAATGGTTAAGAGCATGTTTAATTTCAAGCTTGTATACAAATTACTACGCCTGAGTAATTACGCGTTTTGATTTTGCTAGGACGGCTCCAAAGTCACCGTTTACAAACTCCTAAGACAAGAACTGATAGACTTAAGTCCAAATCAGAAGTTAAAAAACTTCTGACTTTAGCGGGAATCGAACCCTGGCCCTTCTGCATTGGAAGCAGATACGCTAACAACAAGACCAACGCACTAGCATAAGCACTTGATATTTATAATGGTTAAGAGCATGTTTAATTTCAAGCTTGTACAAATTACTACGCCTGAGTAATTACGCGTTTTGATTTTGATTTTGATTTAGATTTTCCCCGGTCCCAATTGCCCGTTTTTGTTATATGAGGTACATCTGAGTGTGGCCCAAGTTTCAAAGTTCTAAGATGAACCGTTTTCTCGGTATAGCGTATTATTCATAAGAGTACGGAATTACCTACTTTTGATAATTTTGTTTTTTTTCCGGTACCCGTTTACCAATTTTGCTTTCCATATTCAAAAGTGATAAAGAATGAGAGATATCAAAATGTATTCCACGTTTGAAACATCTCAGTTGTAGCGTTTTCTTTGAATGATTCATTTCTTAAAGTTCAGATATGTTTTTTGTCATTTTTGGGCCCATGGTCATCCCAAATTTAGCCCCTTGTGTTTTAAACGCAAGATATTTATAATGGTTAATAGCATGTTAAATTTCAAGTTTGTACAAATTACCACGCCTTGGTAATTACGCGTTTTGATTATCATCCAAATTTTGATTTTCTCCGGTCCCTGTTACCCGATTTTGGTTTTGAAAGCAAAAGGCACTGCGTCTGAAATACACCTAAGTGTGGTCCAAGTTTCATAGTTCTAAGATTTACCGTTTTCTCTGTAGGCTAAAGAAATCTCCGCGGAGAACTCCTAGCCAGCCAGCCAGCCAGCCACCCACCCACCCACCCACCCACCCACCCACCCAACCACCAGCCAGCCTTAAGGAATTTGACGATGTTGAGAGCCTTTTTTAACACAGAACGAGTTGTCGGATCGGGTTGATTTTTTTTTTGGTATGTCATGGACCACATACCAGGTCATATACCGAGTTTCAAGATTGTAACTCTTTCGGGGCGGCGTGTGCAGATAGCTGAAAACCGCCGGAGTTCGGTGTCGCCTAAGCATCGCATCGCTTGTCTGCCGGGCGACGACCGTCGCCCTAGATTTGTGTAGTGTGGTACGTATAAGTAACAAATATTCCGTTCGTTTCAAGCTTCACCAATCCAGTGATTTACCTCCCTATAGATATGCGCGATCGCAAAACGTCGATACGCAGTTTGGCGGGAGAAATTTTCCCTAAGCCAAAAGGTACAAGTCAGCTGTGTCCAGGCTTGGCGCTTACGGGGTTGGTGTGCAGTGAAATAAGCAAAATGGAATTTCCTCCTGTAACAAGCGTGAAAAGTCGCAAGTATTGTTGTGTTCCGTTTTGCAGCACATTGGGAAACAAAAATATTAACTTATCCTTCCGTCAGTTCCCAAAGGATATCCAATATTGTGTAACTAACGGCTTTATCAACAGACGAAAGGAATGGGGACGTCTATTAGATTTATTTAGTTGTCCTTTGTAAATTAGGAAAATAAAAGATCGGAGTTATGTATAATCGTACGGCCATCGACGATACCACCTAACAAAGGGTAATAGCTACAAACACTCACAGTGAAGTGTGACAAAGTGGTGGTGCGATTGAGGTAGAGAGAGACAAAAAGAGACATAGAGAGAGACAGAGAGACAGAGATACAGAGAGACAGAGATACAGAGAGACAGAGATACAGAGAGACAGAGAGACAGAGAGACAGAGAGACAGAGAGAGAGAGACAGAGAGAGAGACAGAGACAGAGACAGAGACAGAGACAGAGACAGAGACAGAGACAGAGACAGAGACAGAGACAGAGAATGAAACAGAGAGAGAGAGAGAGCTGCGCACAACGCAACATAAGTCAGAAATCCGACACTATGAGCGGTGTCCAAGACCAACTTCAAACAAACCGCCAATATCTGACACCGCAACACACTTTTGAAGGAATCGACTCCTTCAACAAATATATATAATCATTTATCATTCACGCCTTGATAGGAAACAAACAGCAAAAAGATGTAACAAAATGTAAATGTAACCAAAACTTTGTAAAAAAAAAAATGGCAGACAAGCTCTCCTTCAAAAGTCTTCGGCTGTGTATGCTGTGAGATATAGAAGTTGAGCCAAGCATTTCATTCTTTCCCCCTAGTTTCGAATTGAAAAGATGTATGATCATTTCGCCTGTTGATGAGCGCCATGCCAACCAATTTCGTGGTAAAAATAGGAAAAATTTTAAACTCAAAATCATTTAAAAAAATGCTTGGCCATTGACTTTTTTTCTTCTCGTAAAGAACCAAATTCAATGGCCATGCAATTTTTTTAGCGACTTTGAGTTTAAATTTAAAAATTTTATTTATTTATTTATTTATTTATTTATTTAAATTTTTTCCTTTTTTTACCACGAAAATGGTGGCGCTCGTTAACAGGCGAAATGATCTTTCAATGCGAAACTAGGGAGAAAGAATAAAATGCTTGACTCAACTTCTATATTTTACGGCATTCAACAGCCGAAGACTTTTCCGTTTTTTCTACATTTTTTTTGTGTGAGGGTTAATAAATACTTTATTTGCAAAAAGGAATATAATCCTGTCAAATAAGATCGTATATTGACGCTTGGAGGAAAAATTGCGATGTCGCTGAATTTTTGCAGAGACCTTCCTTATATAATACTAATCATCATACTAAAACTCCCCTACAATTGGACTGGAGCTTGGGCCGCCATATTGGAAAATGGCGGCCAAAAGGTGTTTGTTATCGAATATCTCCAAATTGGTTTGAGATAGACAAAATATCTCAATAGCAAAAATATTCCCCATTTAATTCCCTACAAAACAGGTATCCTCTATAGTTTTGGTAGGGGCAACGGTTTTCGTCACAAAATCGTGGTTTATATGTTGCTTATTGGAGTACCAGCTTATTTCCAAATTTTCACGCCCAGCATCAAACAATGCCCGGTAAATCCGTAAGAAATTGATTTAAATACAAAAGGACTTTTGTACGGGGTTCATGAAAGCTTCTATTAGTATTTTAAAAAATCAGGTCTGCGAAATCGAATTTTGCATTTACCCGGAATTTGGGTTTTTCCATTGTTGGCATTTCCTCAAAATTGCCCTTTTTGACTGTCCATTATTAAGCACTAAATAGCATTGGAGGAAAAATTCTTTCTACGCACATTGAAATGACTCAAATAATGATCCGATTACAATCAAAGTTTAAATCCAATATGGCTGCTAATTCCTAATATCCACAACATCAAAGTGAATTATGTAACAAAAAGAGTGTAAAAACAGCACGAAAACAGTATTCATATTGTGAATATTAGGAATTAGCAGCCATATTGGATTTAAACTTTGGTTGTAATCGGATCATTATTTAAGTCATTTCAATGTGCGTAGAAAGAATTTTTCCTCCAATGCTATTTAGTGCTTAATAATGGACAGTAAAATATGGCATTTTTTAGGAAATGCCAACAATGGAAAAAACCCAAATTCCGGGTAAATGCAAAATCCGATTTCGCAGAACTGATTTTTTAAAATACTAATGGAAGCTTTCATGAACCCCGTACAAAAGTCCTTCTGTATATAAATCGATTCCTTACGGATTTACCGGGCATTGTTTGATGCTGGGCGTGAAAATTTGGAAATAAGCTGGTACTCCAATAAGCAACATATAAACCACGATTTTGTGACGTAACCGTTGCCCCTACCAAAACTATAGAAGACACCTGTTTTGTAAAGAATTAAATGGGGAATATTTCTCTTGTTGAGATATTTTGTCTATCTCAAACAAATTTGGAGATATTCGATAACAAACACTTTTTGGCCGCCATTTTCCAATATGGCGGCCGAAGCTCCAGTCCGATTGTAGGGGAGTTTTAGTATGTTGATAAGTATCATTTAAGGAAGGTCTCTGCAAAAATTCAGCGACATCGCAATTTTTTCCTCCAAAAATTCTTATTTGACAGGATTAATAAGTGTGCACATTAATGCGGATGGAGGAAAGTAGAAACAGTTTACGTGATTTCCTCTGTGGCACACGGAAGCTCAATGATTCGATTAAAGGCGAATCAAGCAGGTTATAAGCGATTTTATATAGCAGAATAATCTTCCTTATTAACCCCGGGTTTACTAAGTTATAATAACAAAACAAAACATCGATAGAAATACGTAACAAAGTTAATAAATAAATAAATAAATTGTATTTAGAGTCTACCCACTCAATTATATAACTGATTTTCAGTGGGGGACAGTAAATCAAAGCGACTAAGCCTACCCTGTAGGCCCCGACGCAATCGACGAGTGAGCGATAACCAACCAAAGATCGATATTTGAACCAAAGATGTATGCTGTACTCATGAACTTTTGTTCAAATATTGAAATTCTCAACTGAGTAACCGTTTCATTGATGTGTGCCTTTAGTCACACGTTTTGTTACGTAATAGGTTTTGTTTGAGTAACTAAATTCTCTTGTACAGTTTCCCTGGTGTAATTGTTGCATCTAGTGTAATGTAATATTCTTGAGCGGTATAATATCTTAAGTTGCTGTCTGACACAAGGGTATTATTGAGCCGAGTCTACAATCAACTCAAACTTGGTAAACACGATGTGAATTTTAGGGTGTTCGAAGTCAAAATTTTCAATCTTTCTCTCCGAATAGCCTTAATTAGTTCTTGCTAAGTGCTTTGGAAAGTGTTTAGTAATTCACTAATGTCGCAAACTCGATTAGTGGCGAACAAGCAAAGCATTGGAGGATACTCTACTGCCATAAATGCAATTAAAAAAGGCGATGTTGTTCCGTTGCGTCTTTGGTAATTGCATTTTAAAATACTTAACTTTATAACTTACGACGCGACATAAAGGTCAAATTAAGAATCAAACTCACTCGAAAATTCAACATTAATATCATTTTCTTCATATTTGGGTCACTTTAACATGAGACTATTGCATACAAAGAAATATGTACCGGTACCCTTACATTTTCCCTTCCTGATTCTATTCAGATGATATTTACATGTACTATCGTGGAATCACACGCACAACATCGCTCCGAGATGAGTGATAAGTAAGCCCATGTGCTTCACGCAGAAGATACGGGAGGTCGCCGAAACTGTCTGTCTGTCTGTCTGTCTGTCTGTCTGTCTGTCTGTCTGTCTGTCTGTCTGTCTGTCTGCAAGTTTATTAATATGGTCGTCACGACTCGAGTTTACTATCTTGGTGTTATTGTCAGCACTTACAGCCTCACCGGCCGCTCTTACACCAGAGCACTTAACTCAAAGCTTGTTTGTGTGCGGCTTGGGGGTGGGAGTGGGTTGGGGGGATAAGTATGTGGCGTAGCAATGGACTCGATAACCCATTACTTCTGATTAAGCCTTGAAAAGGTGATTTGCATCAACTGCGTAGACCACCAGCTACAATTTAATGGATATTATTTAGTGACCACACAAAAAAAAAGACTGGCATAGGATCAAAGTGCATATTTCGCATTCCTCACAACTCATGCACCGATCACTCTGATGATTAGACATTATTAACATTCAAGCTGCAATCATCGACACCTGAGCGCGGCAATTTAGAAGCCTCAACCCCAGCGATCCGAGTCCGACAGATTCTATGAATCTTACTTGAAACATCTGATATCACTACGTGTTAAAGTGTCACATGCGTATCTCACGTTATGACTACGTGATAGCAACTGTGATTCTGTGATAACAAGACAAGTAATTGGAAACTTTATCACAGAGACCCTCGCGTTGTACTCAAGTATCACGACGCAAAACTAATTGCCAGTGCAATTATTTATAAGAATTTTTACCTCGTTATTTTCACAGTATCTGGTTTCTTGGGTAAATCAACGCTTGAGCATTATTAAAAATGTTTTATTGCGAGCTGGGAGCTCCTTTGAGCCGTGGATATGAAGGGGGTGCGAGAGAGTGCTTACAACAAAGACACGAGGGGGTGTTCCAATAGCTTGTTATGTTCGTGTAGTCGGGTTTGTCTCTGTACAATGTGGCCTTCATAAACCCTGACGTCCAAGGTCCCCTAAACATTCTCAGTCAGCCTTGTTAAGTGCAACACGACGTTCGGTTTCGATCATGAGCCGTGACACACGCAGACGGGAAAACTGAGAGGAAGATTCGCTCCCTAATATGACTGAAGCGTACATGTTACTGCATGGTAATCCAAATTCCAAACTGTACAAACTAATATCGGCATGTTTTGCATATCCAAGGCAGATTTCCCAGAAGCAATTTATTATATTTATATTATATATTATTTCATATTTTAGCACGTGTTTTCCTCTAGCCTGATACAAGTGATCACAGAGTTACAAATTCAGTAAAACACGTCTCATAATAGAAATAAAAAAAAAACAAGTGGACACAACATTTGTAGAGTTAGACGACGAGAAGGTCAACAGGTGAGAGGGGGTATTGAGAGAGCAATCATTATGTATTTCAAGAATTACTTTCTGTGCTTCAAAGAATGGGGATCTTTATTGACAAAATATGTTTTTAGATCAAGTTTGTGACAAGTCTTATGAGTGCATAGTATAATAATAATAATAATAATAATAATAATAATAATAATAATAATAATAATAATAATAATCAAGGAATGTTATGACATAGCTATCATATACATTAGTAATTAAAATACTGTAACAAATTTCAATGGCCATAATGTATTGAATGGGTTCAGCCTTCTGTTACACAAATAAATGTTGTTGTGTGTCCCAAAGTCCTTCTTTTGGGGCCCCTCAATTATCATTATGATTCTGAAAAGTTTGTAGCACTCATACTACACAGCTGTTCATCTCCTGTGGGTATAACCCCATCCTTGGTCTGTAGCTTCGAATTACTCCTACTATTACTAACCTAACAAAAAATTATGAACTTGCTGAATGTTTGCACACAGAAGTAAGAATCAGTAGCAAAGGAAAACACAGCGAGTATCTTTTTTAGCACAAGGTTTTGCAATTAAGTTTAATACGATTATGAGAGTTGGGTTTAACCTTTAAATCTGTTAAAATACCAAATAACAAAATAATTGATAATCATTATTTTATTAAACTAATAAGGTAATTATTTTTTTATTAAAAAAACAAGAGATTTGTCGCATGTGCGACTGTTTTACCTTTAGTTAAGGACTAGATGTGCGACCATTTAGTCACTAGTTATATTCTAGTACTTGGTTGGAAATGATGTTCCAGCAGGCTGTTCCTGGTGCAACATCATTAAGAAGGCTCAGCTTGGCATGATGGTCAAGAAGAAGGCGGTTGTTATTAGGAAGACAGTGATGCAATAGTAAGATGCAGGACGCCGGTGATGCAGACCTTTCGTTGGTTGTCTGTCAAATCCACAGTTATTTACACAATCAAACAATTTTTTGCGTTATGTCAGTAAAGAACCAATTGATAATTCTATCATATTCGATTTTTATTATAAATTTTTCCAAAGTGTATTCAATAAAATGCCGTTTTCTAGAAAAGATATACAAATTTGGATATGACACGTTGCTACAGAACCTTCTCATATGAAACATACTTGTTTTGTAAATTTTTTATCTCAAAACCCGCACTTTCTGGAATAAACCGTGTTTAGTGTTCGTTGGGCTAGTACCGTCTCATTGTCGAGTGCATTTATATTTTGTATTATTATTCGCGCATTTGCGTAATAGTTTTGCGAAATTTATAAACAACTTTTTCTGTACGATGAAAACAAAGCCATCTACGAGCAACAAACACTATTAGCACTTATAATCAACATAGTAATGTGTTCTTTGTACAAGCATTTTAAATGCGTCGTTTGTTTGATTGTTGGATGAGCGTAGCGAGCGTAGCGAGCGAAGCGAAGATTCCATTTCACTACACTGGAGAAAAAAATCCGGAATGTTTTTTTTTTTTTTTTTTCTTTCTTTTTGTATTTTTTCTGTCTGTTAACACGATTCCGGCTAAACCGACCACTCCGATTGCGATGAAATTTTATGGAGGCCTTCGAAATCTCTGAACTAAGAACTTCCACGTTTTTGAGCGCAATCGAAAAATTATTTCTCATGAAAATCGCAATTTTACGATTTTTTCGATTTTTAAAAAAATTCTTCGACTTATAACTCCCACATGCTTTATCTGATTGTAATGATTTTTTCACAGAACCTTAATTTATGAATTGATATATTCGTGTGAAATTTGAGCGAATTCAAATAATTATTTCTCATGAAAATCGCAATTTTACGATTTTTTAAATTTTTTCTGCTTATAACACCTACATGCTTTATCCGATTATAATGATTTTTTCACAGAACCTTAATTTTAAGAATTAATATATTCGTGTAAAATTTGTGCGCAATCGAATAATTATTTCTTATGAAAATTTCAATATTACTATTTTTCCCTTTTTTAAAATTACGATTAATAAAAAAAAATAAGTTAATTTTTATTTAATTTGATTTAATTTAAAAAAAATTTCAACAAAGTTCTGATTTTTTCACAGAACAACAGAAAATCCGCAAAACACATGGCAGTTCAATTCACCAATTACGCTCATCCAACAACGCGGCGGGACTTAAGCGTTTTCCTAGTTTAAAAAAATGTGTTATTAAAATATACTCTACTGTACCCATACTGGAGATAGATCCAGTAATTTAGTTTGTAACTTCCGCCCGGCAAAGGAAATCCCGGGATGAATTCCTGGTCGCGGGATTATATTTAGACAAAATAGCTATTAGCTAGAACCCGTATTGACATCTTGGAAACGAAGTTGGCATGTGGTATTTTTGAAATCACTGTAAATTTCCTTCGATTACATTGCGTTAGTTGCAATTCAATTTCCACCACCAATAAACAATGCACGAGAATTTTAAAAAAGGAACTGAAAAAAGCATGGAACATTTTGCTGACATACAAATTCACGAACCAAATGTAAATGTTAAATGCAATAGACATAACAATGATTTTTAATAATAAGACGAGTGAGCGCAGCGAACGTAGTCTACAACGCAGGTCGAAAAAACGGCACTCACTGTGAAAGCTGTGACTCTGTCTGTCCGATACCTAACGGCCGAACGGCTTAACAGATTGAGCTGAAATTTGAAACATACATCCGTTACCAGTTAACTGAGAACTGCTAACAAAATGAGCACAATCCGTTGTGATTTGAACCTGCAAGAAATAATAAACTGAAAAATACGCTGCCAATGTATAGGAATTATTTTAACGACAATGATTTTGATTTTGAAAAAAATATTTTTTGTTTGTTTTAAACCTGGCTGTGAAATACCGTGTCCAAGGTTAATCGAATGTTGGACGTCAAAGTACCCCCAAATTCCGCTCGTAGATTGAGTAAACCTTGCAATATTTTCACGTATTTCGTACTGGCTATGTTCTCCATAGTATTGTCACAGATGATGGACTACACTGCGCTATTATGCATTTCAAAACATGTTAAATAATTTAAAAAATGATCATCGGAAATTACAAAATCTTTCCCGACTAGGCATTGAACCAACGTCTCCCACATTTCGGCTATAAGGGCGCTTTAGCCAACTAGACTAAATGCCAAAGTCATTGTTAGACGAGACGATTCGTGAGCGATTCATATTATAATATCCGTATAAATAATAGGGTATTTAAGTTTAGGTCATAGTTCAGGCCATAATGCTCCACTGCAGCCTATGATAGGCTAGGGAGGCCTAAGGTAGGGGGAAAGAAAAGGAATGTTACCGGGTACTCAACACATGGCTCACTCACTCGTCTAACAACGACTTTGGCGTTTCCCTAGTATTTATGTGTGGAGATGTTGCTATGTTACGAAACTATATGCAATTATTATAATTTAAAAATATCCACAACTGGGACTCGAAACGAGACACACTTATCTCCACACTGGTGCATCTATAATCGTGTTTCATAATACTAGGAAACTTCGCAAACGCTTTACAGGCGCGTTGTTGGATGAACGTACTTTTTAAAAACGAAAAAAGCGTAAAATTGCGATTTTCATGATAAATAATTTTTCGATTACGCTCAAATTTCACAAGAATATATAAATTCATAAAATTGAGGTTCTTTGAAATAACAATTACAATCGGATATCATAAAGTATGTAGGTGTTGTAAGTCGAAGAAATTTAAAAAAATCGAAAAAATTGTCATATTGCGATTATCACGAAAAATAATATTTCTATTGAGCTCAAATTTCACACGAATATATTAATTTATGAAATTTAGGTTCTGTGAAAAAGTCATTACAATCGGATAAAGCATGTAGGTGTTATAAGTCAAAGAAATTTTTTTAAATAGAAAAATCGTAAAATTGCGATTTTCATAAAAATGATTTTACGATTGCGCTCAAAAACGTGGCAGTTCTAAGTTCAGAGATTTCAAAGGCCTCCAGAAAATTTCATCGCAATCGGAGGATCGGTATAGCCGGAATCGTGTTAACAGACACACAAAAATACAAACAGAAAAAAAAACAACCCGGATTTTTTTCTTCAGTGTAGTAGAATGAAATCTTCGCTTTTCGCTCGCTTCGCTCATCCAATTATACATAATTATATTTTATTGTTCTATGTTAACTCTTCTCCTAGTGACACATAAAAGCAAAACATATAGCTTTAGGTATACTAGGAAGCTTCGCAAACGGTTTAATGGCGCGTTGTTGGACGAGGGTAATTTTTTAAAAACAAAAAAAGAGTAAAATTGCGGTTTTTACGAGAAATAATTTATTGATAACGCTCAAATTTCACACGAATATATTAATTCGTAAAATTAAGGTTCTGTGTTTTAATCATGACAGTCGGATAAAGTATACAGTAGGTGTTATAAGTCGAAGAAATTTAAAAAAATCGAAAAAAATCGTAAAATTGCGATTATCACGAGAAATAATTTTTTTAATTCGTTCAAATTTCACACGATTATATCAATTTATAAATTGAGGATCTGTGAAAAAATCATTAAAATCAGATTAAGCATGTACGTGTTAAAAGCAGAAGAAATTTTTTAAATTCGAAAAAATCGTAAAATTGCGATTTTCAAGAGATATAATTTTACGCAGATTTTTTTTTAAATTCGAAAAAATCGTAAAATTGCGATTTTCAAGAGAAATAATTTTACGAAACGTGGCAGTTCTTAGCTCAGAGATTTCGAAGGCCTACGGAAAATTGCATCGCAATTGGATTATCGGTTAGCCGGAATCGTGTTAACAGACACACAAAAATACAAACAGAAAAAAACGGATTATTTTTCTCCAGTGTAGTAGAATGGATTCTTCGCTTCGCTCGTTACGCTCATCCAATTAAACATTATTATATTTTATTGTTCTATGTTTACTCTTCTCCAAGTGACACTAAAATAAGGAAAACATAATAGCTTTAGGTATACTAGGAAGCTTCGCAAATGTTTTTTCAGGCACGTTGTTGGATGAGCGTAATTTTTTTTAAACAAAGAAAGCGTACAATTGCGATTTCTATGAGAAATAATTTTTCGATTACGCTCAAATTTCACACGAATATATATTAATTCGTAAAATTAAGGTTGAAAAAATTGAAAAAATCGTTAAATTGCGATTATCACAAGAAATATTTTTTTGATTGCGCAAGATCTGTGAAAAAATCATAACAATCGGATAAAGCATGTAGATGTTATAAGCCGAAGAAATTTTAAAATAGAAAAAAATCGAAAAATTGCGATTGTCATGACAAATAATTTTTTGATTACGCTCAAATTTCACACGAATATATAAGTTCATAAATTAAAGTTTCTGTTAAAAAATCATGACAATCGGATAAAGCATGTAAGTGTTATAAGTCGAAGAAATTTGTTAAAAATCGAAAATAAATCGTAAAATTGCTATTTTCATGAGAAATAATTTTTCGATTGCGCTCAATAACGTGTCAGTTCTAGCTTAAGAGATTTCGAAGGCCTCCAGAAAATTTCATCGTAATTGGAGTATCGGTTTAGCCGGAATCGTGTTAAAAGACAGACAAAAATACAGAAAAAAAACATTCCGGATTTTTTTCTTCGGTGTAGTGGAATGGAATCTTCGCTTCGCTCGCTACGCTCATCCAATTTTGGATAATGGATATATTATAACGACGTTGGCTAACTTGTCCCATCGTGAGATTGGTCACCTATAATAAAAGTAACTGACAAGGGACACAGGGACACTAGGATACCTTCAGGCGCGAATGAACGATTTGAAAGTTGGGGCGGGGGGGTGGAAGATCCATTAGTAGATTATATGGGGGGATGCTGGGGTCTGAGTCGAAGTCCTAGCCGCCGGATGCCCTTTCGCCGAAGACGATTTTTTTTTTCACTATACTACAGATATTTCGTAATGTTTTAACTGCACTCCGACTCTGGTTTACAAAACTATCTGCGATCTAAAAACTAAAAATATGAACGAGAAGTGGCCCATTTTAGTAAATTTCAACGTTATTTTTAATGTAATGTCGAAGCATACAGGCAAACATATTCGTTTTAGCAAGGGGACTGTCGAATTGTGTAAGTGTATGTGCATATTTACCAAGGGGATTCTGGGATTAATATTTAACTCACGTTAGTTTTGCCCCCCCTGCCCCCCCCCCCCCGCGGTTCCTACGCCACTGGGTACCTTCTTACTATATTCCTTGTACATAAGCATTGGTATAGGCTACTAGCAACTACGTCACAAATCGAGGAGAATGAGGGGTATTCTCCGCTTAGAGCCCAACTGATGGACAAGCAACCCTCGTTTCGCAAGTGGACGCCTGTTGAACGTCGCACAACTTATCACGCTCCAACTTTTACCCTATTTATTATTGGGGAAAAACTTAAGAAGAAGAATATTTAGCAAATATATCATTCCTTCTAATTGCGATTATTTTTAATTTTTAGACAGATGTCATTGTTAACGTGTTATATCGATGTACGTATTGAAATAACATTTAAAACTTTTACTTTTTTTTATGAAACTAAATAAAACAACTTCAATTGACAAAAACGTAGTGATCGGATTTTGACAAGACCTCTTTCAAAAAAATCATCGGACTGTTTAGACAAGAAATAAATAAACTTTCTACATAGAAGTGCACAGAACGAAATTTTACAGCATAGGGTAATCTGCATGGTATGTGTTTTCATCTAAAATACGCGCTTTAGACGTGAGGATGAGTCGTGAAAAACTGCACGCTATGCTGTAAAATTTCGTTCAGTGCTTTTTCTATCGAAAAGATTAACTTATTTCTTGTCGTATTAGTTGGATGCATATTTAGAGAGAATTCTTGTTGAAATCCGATCAGTAGTTTTTTGTCAATTGAAGTTGAGAAGACTTAAAGTTGTTGATAATTTTGTCATTTATAATGCGTAAATTGTTATAACAAGCTAACGGTTCTGTTAAAAATTCAAAATAATCGCCATTAGAAGAAATTATACGTTTACTAAATATTATTGCTCTTTAAATTTTGTCCAAATAATAAATAAAATAAAAGTTAGAGCGTGATCTTTGTTGAGCCGTTCACCAGGCGTCAACTTTTTTACTCAAGGTTCTGTGTTGGGCCCGTTGCTTTTTGACATATTTATGATGGATTTACCCCAAAGCGTTTCCTCAGAAATAAGCCAATTTGCTGATGACTGCACGATCCATAGGAAAATATTAACGAAAGATGACAAGATGCACTCCAGACCGATTTCGACAATATAAACACTTGGTCTGTTGAAAATGGAATGAAGCTGAACTCTTTAAAGAGTGTTGATTAGAAGAATCAGATTCTCTAGATCTAAGAACCCATTGCGTTGCAGTTACCAAATAAACGGTTTGCCAATACTGGAAAGAATGGTGTCAAGTTATTGGGTATCACAATAACTAGTGATCTAAAATGGAATACGCATACTGAAACAGTAAGAGCTAAAGCCTCCAGACAACTCTATTTTATTGCAAGAAACCTTCATCATGCTCACTTCAGTATTAAACGGGCTGTATACTTAGCATTAGTTAGACCTCATCTCATTTACGCCTGTCCAGCATGGGATCCCACATCAGATATTGACAAAACAAAATTGGAGCGTGTACAAAGTCGAGCAACGCGCATTATAGCTGCAAGGACAAAATTTCAAAGTGACATTGCTACTGCAAGACGTACATCTTTAGACACTCCATTGCTTGAAAGTTACAGGAAGAAAGTAGAACTGCAATTTCTATGGAGAATGTTACACGGTACTATTGATCTGGACCCATACGCAAGATTTGCAAGTCTGTAGTCGTGGAGCAGAACTTGGTAGAGGCTTAATTCTCAAGCCTCCATTTGCAAGGACAACAGCTTACCAAAATGGCTTCTACTACAGGACTTGTAATGAATGGAATGCTCTTCCTTTGGAGTTAAGGGAGATTCGCTCATTAGACTCTTTTAAATCTGCCCTAAGCACACATGTTTTTGCATTACAAAGATAATTCTACAGTTTCTTTTCAATGATTCATTATTATAATAATTCATTGAAGTGTACATTAATTTACTTATTTTCCATATTTTAAAGGTTTACTAATGATTGTAATAATGTTGTTATCTTTTATTATATTTATTGTTTTAAGGTTGGCAGTCACCAAGTGTGTTTGGAGCTCTGCTCTTTTCTGCCATCCTCGTGATGCATTTAATCAATGAGTGTATGAATCAATAAAAAAAATCTTGTGAAATGAGAATGCTTGTCCATCAGTTCGATTCGCGGCCACTTGCCGGCGAGCTGTGACGTCACGTGAGGGTTCCCTATCGAAACAATAATGTTGGTAGTCTGTCTTGTTTGTTTTATTTCAAACTATTGTATTTATGAACGAATCCTTGAGTAGTGATGACTAAATTATAATAATAATAGTTTGTTTATTTATCTATTGCCAAAGAATCCAATTTGAAACCATTGAACCTAACGCCCCCAGCCCTATATACTACACTTTTCTATGCCCCATTATTGGATGAGCGTAGCGAGCGTAGCGAGCGAAGCGAAGATTCCATTTCACTACACTGGAGAAAAAAATCCGGAATGTTTTTTTTTTTCTTTTTTTTTTTTCTGTATTTTTGTGTGTTTGTCAGCACGATTCCGGCTAAACCGATACTCCATTTGCGATGAAATTTTATGGAGGCCTTTGAAATCTCTAAACTTAGAACTGCCACGTTTTTGAGCGCAATCGAAAAATTATTTCTTATAAAAATCGCAATTTTACGATTTTTTCGATTTTTTAAAAATTTCTTTGACTTATAACACCTACATGCTTTATCCGATTGTAATGATTTTTTATATAACCCTAATTTTATAAATTTAATATTCGTGTGAAATTTGAGCGCATTTGAAAAATTATTTCTCATGAAAATCGAAATTTTACGGGGTTTTCTTTTTTAAAACAATTCTTGACTTTTAACACCTACATGCTTTAACCAATTGTAATAATTTTTTCACAGAACCTTAATTTTATGAATTTATATATTCGTGTGAAATTTGAGCTCAATCGAATATTTTTTATATGAAAATCGCAATTTTACGATTTTTTTTCTTTTTTAAATTGTGATTAATTAAAAAATTAAAAATTAAAGTTAATTTTTATTTAATTTAATTTAATTTTAAAAAATCTTCAACTTAGTTATGATTTTTTCACAGAACAACAGAAAATCCGCATAACACATGGCAGCTCAATGCACCAATTACGCTCATCCAACAACGCGGCGGGACTTAAGCGTTTTCCTAGTAATTATTTATACTGCATGAAATTAGGCGAAGTAGAAGAAAATCGGTTGCACAAATCGGTTCAATCTTCGTCTGGAATGTTGACGTTGAACAAACCAATTGTTTCATTCCACATTCATCTGCCTGCGTAGTGCGTTCAATACGTTAGTACTTGCAATTTGTATTTGAGTTAAGAGCCAAATGTAAAAATATTATTATTCTACGTGTTATTTTATTATTATTATTATTATTATTATTATTATTATTATTATTATTATTATTATTATTATTATTATTATTATTATTATTATTTATAATTATTATATTGTTATTATTATTATTATTATTATTATTTATTATTATTATTATTATCATTATTATGATTATTATTATTATTATTATTATTTATTCATCATCATAAGACATGGTACATATACACATAAATTCATGCAGATTGAATTGGCCTTATGAAGAAAGGAATGCAAGAAGCGGGACCACATCCCATCCACCTAGATATGAAGTAGGGCCTAAAGCAGCCTTGGGCGCCGCCAGGATTTTTTCTAATGGGGGGAAACATGAAACGATACTTTTTATTCTAGAGTATAATGGGGGTTAGGGGGCGATAGCCCCCTCAATGAGCCTCGCATGGCGTATTTAAAATATTAAATGAAAAAAATATTTTAAAAAACAACGCTTAGGCTATATTGAAATGTACTAAAAAGTAAAAAATAAATTTTCGCCCAACAAATTTTTGCCTTACTCGGAAATTTGTTGGGCGAAAATTTATTTTTTACTTTTTAGTACATTTAAATATAGCCTAAGCGTTGTTTAAAAAAAAAAAATTTTTTCATGTAATATTATTTTATACTTTTTAGTCTTAATGCATATATATATTTTTTTTGTATATTATATTGAAACAATCCATTCCTACCGTGATATATAACAGTAGTTGCGCTGGCACCAACTCCATCCGACCAACTGTGAGGTCGAACCACGCGAGGGGAACGCAACTATGCGTACATGGTGAATGACTCACCGCACGGGATTGAACTTGTAAGTGGAGCGCGGTGAGCGTTGTCGCCGCATAGCAATAAAGGACAGATAGACAGACAGACAGACAGACAAACAAACACATGAAGCTAATATATGCGTTGTACGTCTGTGTGAAAAATTTCAGCTCGATCGGACTTTGGGAAGTGGGTGAAATATCAATTCCCATATAAAACGATAATTATTATTAACGATGATAAAATTAATTGATTAATTAGTGAATCTTTTAATTGATTCATCTATTGTCATCAAGAATACGTATGTGTGAAAAATTTCAGCTTGATTGGACATTGAGAAGTGGGTGAAATATCGATTATAAGATTCCGTCCAGTTAGACAGACAGACATACAGATATACAGACAGACAGACAGACAGACAGACAGACAGACAGACAGACAGACAGACAGACAGACAGACAGACAGACAGACAGACAGACAGACAGACAGACAGATCGAGACAGACAGACAGACAGACAGAAAGTTAGACAGACAGACAAACACATGAAGCTAATATAAGCGTTGTAAAAATGTTTCAATATTATCTAACTGAATTTGTAAATTGTTAAAATAGGTTATTAAAAACTTAAATTCAAATACATTAATTATCCTGGTGTGGAGGGTCCGTAAACGAATAGAACACCTCAAAATAGACTCGCGGGGCGTTTTGTTTTTGCTTCTGTACATGTATAAATGTGTGATGTACACAAAGTTGTGTTTGTGTATCTCTATCAATAGATATAAAATTACATGAAAAAAATAATTTTTTAAAAACAACGCTTTTATTTAAATGTACTAAAAAGTAAAAAATAATTTTTCGCCCAACAAATTTTTGCCTTACTCGGAAATTAAAAGCGTTGGGCGCTCTCCTTCCATGAACAACAAAATTCTGTAATCTATGTCAATACCGTAAGCGCCCGACGCTTTTAATTTAAGAGTAAGGCAAAAATTTGTTGGGCGAAAATTTATTTTTTAATTTTTAGTACATAAATATAAGCGTTGGTTTAACAAAAAAATTTCATGTAATATGTTTTTATACTTTTTAGTCTTAATGTATTTTAAAAAAAAAAAATATATTATATATTGTATTATATTATATTAAAACAATACACCCATACAGCATGCAATATCTACTGGACGTTCGAATTAAGTGCACAACGTCTGTAAAATGTTACGTCCATTTTTAACTTTATTTCGCGGTTTATACAACATTGTAAGTGCAACATATTTAGGCGATTCAGTTTATGTTTCATATGGATATTAAATGGGTATCTGTGTAATGTTTGTTAATTTCATTCAGTATTCTCAATTAATTTCCTTTTTCGAAATATTCATGCAATATCTATAGATTATTCTTCTGTATCAAATCTCAACGGTCAAAAGTGGCAGTTGGACCTGTCGCATCCTGTCTGTTCTCATTCGACTTGCAGTCATCAAGAGAGGAAGACGGGTTGTGTGCGTGTGGTTTTGTCTTAAACTTGGCCAAGCTTGGTAACTTATAGCAGCAGAAGGATTTTAATACCATCAAAAAGACTTAACTATTCTATTTTCATATCTATTATTTAAAAAGTTTCACCATTTCATAGTAATGTCAGTCAATCCAACAGTCGGAATATTCTCAACATGAATTATAAGCATTCAAATTACGCGCATGTGCGAGCCATGGCGATATAAACTTAGATTTAACTTCGACCTATCGATTCGACCTTATCGTTATTTCATTTTCACTAGTCACAACACAAAACACAACTCGCCAAAGTGCTCACGCTCTGTTGTTTTCGGACGTATTAAAAGAATTTATTGATAAACATGTCGAACTTTGGTGATATTGTGCAACTGAAAGATCATGTCAACGTGGGGACAGAGAGAAAACTGAATTTTTATCGGTTTAATCAAAATCAAAGAAAAGAGCATCGTGCAAATGCTGGATGGAAGGAGGTAAGTTTGAGGTTAAGTTACCTATTTTAATCCAAGTAGAAGCCTAGGCTAGGCTAGGCCTAGTTCAAAATAAGGCTAGGCCTTGGCATATTAAAAGAAAAATCTTCCATTAAACTGGGCCCTACGACCCAGTCTTTTGGCCTTTAGCCTAGGCCTAAGCTAGGCGTACTCTGGGCCCTAGGCCTAGGGCTAGCTTAACATTCAGCCTACTGTACTGTGGTGCCAAGGAAAAGAGCCCCTTTCCATTGCAAATTGATTGCAATTAAATATAGCCTCTAGGCCAAGCAGCCCTAGGCCCTAGATCGTTTTCAAGCTATTCAAGCCTAGCCTAGGCCTACTAGGCCTAGGCTAGGTGCATTCTTTTGCCATTTCTTGGAGTGGAAGTTCCATATGTTACAATTTTCTTTCAGATATCGCAATGCAGATATTTATAAGTCTGTAATGCCCCACATGAAGGATGCAGGTTTCCGCGGACACTAGAGCAAACTTGGGTTAAGTGGAAACATCTGTACGCAGCCTTTAAAAACGGTGAAGGACTCCAACAGCATGGGGGCGGACATCGAAGGACAACTTGCGCCTTCTACGACGAGTTAGGTGAAATCCTCGGTCGGGCGGCCAAGATCTAACCTGACTAGAGAACGGCTGCGACTCGAGTGGGCTGGACAATTAATATGCCGGTACGTTTATTTATTTTTATTTGTTTAACGTCTATCCTATTCAGTTATAAAAACTGATTTACAAAGGAGGACAAAATTATTTGTTGCCTCGCGTAGTTCTACGTATTTATTGGTTTGGCTCCGGCTGGGCCTAAAATGAAAATATAGCCTAGACATTTTGGTGTAGGCCCCAAGTGTTTTTTTAAGACACTAGCCCATCTCAAGGTGAAAATATTAAACAAAGTGTAGGTGGGCAATTCCACGGTAACGGAATTACATTTCAAAGAGCCAACAACACATTCAAAAGAAAATATTTCAAATTAAGTAGGCCTAACCTTGTACATAACTGTTTTATAAACTGACTTTAAAAACTTTAATTAAACTAAATTTAGCACAAGTTTATTTTATTTTAAATGAGTTTTCAGGCAGGTTTTTGACTGGTACCGGTAACGGAATTGGTACGCTGAAAGTATTGTTGAAAACCTGTGAATGGTGGAATAAAATCTATTTTGCAGCTTCTACAACATCCAGAAGCATAGTACTAAACATAAATAGGCCTAACATACCTTCATTGCAAATAATTAAATTAGGCTAGGATTTAAACCCTCTTTATATTCGGTAACGGAATTACGACCCCTGGTAACAGAATTACCTAGTGTTTGAAAATTTCATGAAATTTACATTTTTGACAGTTTCAATAAAAGTTTAAAAAAATATTGAAATTTTGTGAAATATTTAGGCCTAATTGACAAGGAAATCTTCAGGAATACAAACTCCATTTTTAATTAAATCAGCGTTTTCTTATAAGAAAGGTTTTTACCCTATAAGATTGGCAAAAAATTTGCATCTCTGAAATATTACCCCATAATTGGTGCTGAAACTAGACCTTGAAAAAGTTCTTGTCGACCTACCAGTACTACAGAGAGATATAGATAGTATATATAAATTATTCTAAACGGAAACTGATTTGGTAATTGACGACTGGTGATAAGGAGGAGCTTAAAACGATCGATAGGTCACGTGACAAGAGACGAGAGTTGGCAGGCGCGTCGGAACGTTTTGAAAGTTGGGGGGGGGCAAATCCATCAGTAGATTTTGTAGGGCACAGCTGGGGTCTAGGGCCAAGCCCCAGCCGCTGGAGGCCCCTTTCGCCGAAGGCGAAAAAATTTCATTATACTACAGTTATTTCGTCATGTTTTAACTGCACTCAGACTCCGTAAACGATGTTTTACATCAACTATTCTGCGATCTAAAAAACTCAAAAAAGTAACGTGAAGCGGCCCATTTTAATAAATTGCAACATCATTTTTTATGTAATGACGAAGCATACGGCAAAAAAATTTTTTTGTTTTACCCTGTTCTTAAAAAAAACCCACTAACGGGAAGGGGGTTTTAGTAAGTTTCATATTTAAAATTACCATTAAATTTTAATTTTTTAACACCATTAAACACGAAACACTACACAGAATTTATATTTTATTTTTAATTTACACTTTACACTACACTACACTACTTCCCATTTAAAAGGGGAAATTTACCCTCCCCCCTTGCCACTTGCTATAATCAAAGTCACTACCCCACTCCGAAGATGACAAAACGCAACGATGCGCCCACGTGCAAACCCAAAATCCAAACTTGCGTCTGCCAAAACCCCAAAGCAGATCTTTCAAAGGGTGTTTAAGATTAGACGTGAGTCTGAATCACAGGTCACGGGGCCCCACTCTCACTGAAGTGAGTGCCCGGCACAAAATACAAAAAGGGGTGGGGGTTATAGAGATAGGGGATAGAGACTTTTTCCAGACATGGGGTACGCCCACCCAAAACCTTCATTCCTGCAAAAAAGTAGAGTAAAAATCTTGATTTTCCACTCAAAAAAATCTGCCCCCCTATGCCCCCAGGGCTGAAAGCTGGGGGGGGCAATCCCCCCCTTGGGCCTCCCCCTTTTCCGACCCCCACTGAGATTTGGGGATAGTTTCTCTTTTCCCCCAATTTTTAAATTTGGTTGAACGGCGCAACACTTGGAAACCGTCCAACTCTTTTTCAAAATTCTTTAAAAATTTTTGGAAAAAACTTGAAAAGGAAATTTAATATTTAGAAAACAAATCATTCCTCTAAATAGAAATTATTTAAAAAAAATTTACACAGCCATTAGCTTTTTTGGACCTAAAACCCAATGAAACGCACAAGTTTAAAGGTTTGAAATTTGATGAAAAAAAACCAAAAAATCCCCAATTTGGGCCCTACTTCTACCCCTGAAAGGCTAAAAAATTTAAAAAAATCACTAATAACCGTATAAGTTATCATAAAGATAAAATAAAAAGTTTTTTTTTGGGGGCACTTTACATTTTTTTTTGGGAGCAATCATTCTAGTAGCATTTTTGGTTAGGCCTACTATTTTCCCCCACCCTACATTGTTAAAAAATTATTTTGTTCCCATGGGGGTTTAAAATATTGTGACCATAAATTAAAACTTTTTTTAACCATGTAGGAACAGGTAACAAGTGGTGGGAAGCAGTTTGACACAGATGAAAAAGGTGCAGGGGTTTGATACTACCAAAATAACAAACTCAAAAACCCCTATAGAACTCCTTAAATTTTAAAAAATTTCAATTAGAAATCCCAAAAATCCCTTTTAAAATACAAAATGTTCATAATTTCTTGAAATATTTCAATTTCCCCTTGGGAAAAAGTTTCTTTTTGAAATTTTAAAATTTGAAATTTTTTCAAACATTAAAAACCCCCAAAAATTTAAACCCCAAAGAAAATTACCGGTACACTTTTAAAATAATGCTTGCATGGGGGTTTTAATCTAACTCAATGATGGGTAATGAAAATTTAAATTTATTAAAAAATCTTCTTGAATGTTTGGCTTTTTGGGTTGATTTTTAAACGGTTTTAAGAAATTTTTTTTGGGTAACGAAATTACCAAAAAAACCTTTGGGTAAGGGAATTATCACAGCGAAGGATAAATTTAATGATGCTTGCAAGGGTTTAAATTTCTAACCTTAATGATAGTTTAATAAAAAAAAGGGGGTTGATTACTAAAAAAGGGGAGTCTATTTTTATAACATTAAACAGGTTTTCAAAGCAATAGTGTTTAGCAATTCCGTTCCCGTAATTCCTTTCCCAAATAAATGTAGATTAAAAATACATATTTTAAAAAAATATTTTTAATTAAACTCATCCTTTTTTTAAAAAAAACTACTTTTTTTTTCCCCAAAAAGAATACAAATAAATAGATATTTTTTTTAAAAAAAAATTGTTTTTTGGTAACAAAATTACATTGGGAAAATTTGGTTTTGGGAAAAAAAGAGTTAAAAAAATGGTAAAAGTTTGTACTTTTTAATTAAACTTTTTTTTGGATTATCTTTTTCAATACAACAGCAAGTATTGAAAGGATTTTAAATAAAAATTTTTTTACTTAAAAAAATACTAAAAAATTTTAAATTTAACAAAATAGGTTTTTTTTAATTCTTACAAGTTCCCCAATCTGCAGGGGTTTTATGGGTAAAAATTAAAAATGCATGCAAAACCCGAGAAAAAATAAAATTTTTATTTTTTATTTTCATTTTCTCTAGTAAGGGACACTTGGCTGTGGTCTGGGGCCAAATATTTGTACGGTCATGTAGGCTGGGTTATACTAATTTGGGGGAAAAATCGTACGATCATAAATTTGGTAATTCTTCTAGTGATCCCCCCCAAATTTTGATTTTAAAAATTTTCCCAATTTTCCCAGTGAGTCTCCCATTAGTCATCTTCATTTAAAGAGCCAATAAATTTGGGCGGAGACAGCATGGGGTTTTCGATGGTTACCTTAAACGCGGACGCGTCTTGCAGCAATGGCAGAAACCGGCACCCTTCCCAATTTATACAACCCACTTCTACCCCGCAAGTGCTGGCACGGGCCCTTTTACAGCAAGTACCTCCCCAGCCCTCCAACAGAGGCCGTATCGAGAGGGTGAAACGCAGCTCAAACCCAGGGGCCCACACTACACTCAACTGGGGTGCTTTGGGGATTTCCCCCCACCTCTCTTTCGTCCGAAACTATCCTACTGAGGAGCCCATTGCGTCTGCGCATCCCCTACGATAAAATTGTAACGTTCCCCACATTCCCCACACTAAAAAATAATAAATCCCGGGGGTGAAGTAAAAAAATAAATGTGAAATGTCTAAAAATTTTACTGTTTTTGTAGCCTAAAAGGATGAAAAATTGAAAGCTTTTTTATTATTTTGCCTAAGTATACGTCCCCGTTTTAACCCCCCAACTTTAGGCCTAAGGGCCTTCTATTTGTTTTTTTTAAATTGTTTTTTCTAAAGGGATTTGTTTTTTTCATTAAATTTCTTTTAAAAAATTTTGTTAATATTGATATTTTACCCTTTTTTTTGGCAAAACTGGGCCTTTTATCTAGCTAATTTGTAGCTAAATTTTTTTTGGATTCCTTTTAGGAAAAAATACCCCAAATCTGAAAATATTTGTTTAAATTTTATTTCTGAGTTTAACATTTTCCTTTAAAACATTTCAGCAAACATAGACCCAAATTTTTGGGAAAAGGGGGTGAGACTTATAGTTGGGGAAAAACCAAAAATTTTAGTCCCCCAAAAATTTTTTAAAAAGGAATTAGGAAGGAAATTTAGAAATTAACAAAACTAGTAGGCCTTAATTCCTTTAGCTTCTAAAATTTATAATAACCGCCCAAACAGAAAAAAAATTGAACCGTTTTATCTAAAAGTAAAAGTAGGAGTCCCTCAAAAAATTTAAACAGGAAACTAGACAGGAAATTTAGAAATTAAAAAAAAACTAGTTGGCCCCAAATTTTCCCCTTGCTAAAATTGATAATAAACCCCAAAACAAAAATATTGGGAAACCCATTTTATCTAAAAATAACGTTTGGGCCCATAGTTTTCCCCCCGTTTACCCCATTTTTTCGACGCATAGGGGCCCAAAAGCTCTAATTTTTTAAAAAAACCATTGTTGCTATAGCAAAAAAAAAATCAAAATTTTTAATTTAAAATAAGTATTTCAACTAACCTACAAAAAAATAAGATTAAAAAGTTTGCCCCCCCCCCATTACACTGAAAAATAAACCCCGCGGGTAATCAGCTATTCCCCAAAAAATAAACCCCACCCTATCAATCAAAAAGTTGGGAAAAATTTAACGACTCCGCGTTTTTTTTCCTTATTAGGGACCCCCACAAAAAAGTAATTTATGACCATTAAGGTCGGAATTTTCATTTCATCTCACATACAAAGTGTTCCGATGAGAAAAAAGGAATGGGGAAAAACTAAAATATTTTTTTCATTTTAAAGGAAAACTTTTTTTCACATTTACCCATCACTTCATTTTAAAATGTACGACCCACATTCCCCTTACGTCAAAGCTTTGATTTTTGATACACACCCCACAGGATGAGGGGAAAAAGTACAGAGTTTTCTCAAAATCCTTTACCCTTCCTGACACTTTTTACCTGACCATCGTGAAATCATTTTTAAAATCTATTATTTTTTCCTTTACTATTCTTGTTAAGAGATTGGGAAAAAAATTTAATTTTTTTAAGTTTTAATTCGGGGGGTTGGGGGGTGTGTTCCCGCTGTATGCTGTACAACTTTTAAAAAAATAAAATAAAAAATTTTTTTTAATTTTTGTAGGGCCCACCCAAATTTTTTGAAATTAAAATTTCCCCTTTTTTTTGGAAACGTTCTTGGGTTTGCGCCAAAAAACAACGCTGAATCGATCGTATCTAGTGTACTTTTTAAAGTTCCTGCTAATCTTTTAGCTTTCCCAAAAACCCCATCGATTTGGTGTTTTCCCTTCGGGGGCTGTCCAACGCCCCGCCCCCTTTTGTCCACATCCAATATCCAAGGGGAAAAAAATTTTTAAATATTGCATCAATTTTTGTGTGCCCATTGATTTTTTTAAGTCAAAAATCTAAAAGGCAGTATAAAACAATGTTGATTGTTAAAAATTTAAGTGGAACGTTGTATGAAAAATCTTTTCCCTTTTCAAATTCCGGGCGTTTCGGGTACTAAACAAAGTTTTCTAGTTGTAATTTAAGGATATCGGAAAATTGACCGGTATTCCCAAAAGGTTTGATGGGAAAAAATTTCAACCATTGAAAAAATATCCAAAAGCTGTTGGGGGCATTCCCACCGTGATAGATAACAGGGAGTTTCATTGGCACCCAAATCCCTCCGATCAAAATGGGGGAAATCGGGAAACCAAAGCGAGGGAAAAAGCAACTAAAGGGGTATTAATGAAAGAATCACCGCACGAGATTAATGAAGATGGGAAATTTTTGATTAATTTTTGAAACTGTTAATTGATTCTCTTTGTCAAACAAGGGATACGTTGCGGGAAAAATTTTAGCTTTATTGGACATTGAGAAGTGGGTTTAAATATCGATTTCCCATATAAAACCCTTTTTTTTTTAATTTAAAATTTAAAAATTGATTTTTTTAATAAATCTGTTAATTTATTTATCTTTTTTCAAACAAGGGAAAACGTAAAGTGTGAAAAAAAATTTTAGCTCGATTTTACATTGAAGTGGGTGAAATTTTCGAATTTTTAAAATTCCGTCCAGACAGACAGACAGACAACAGACCCGGGCAGACGGACGGACAGACAAAACAGACAGACCGACAGACAGACAGACAGACAGACAGACAGACAGACAGACAGACAAGCACAATAAGCTAATATAAGCATTGTAATGAAATATCGATTATAAGATTTCGTCTAGACAGACAGAAGGTCAAGACAGACAGAAGGCAGACAGACAGCAGACAGACAAACACATGAAGCTAATATAAGCGTTGTAATTAAGACCATTTTGGTAAATTATTAATTCTGACTTGACTCTTGGTCAATTATAGCTGCTAAATAACCAGTAAAAATAATACGTCAGGGAGTTAGTACTATAGTCCGTGAAACACAATCATGTATTTGTTTCCCCCATCTCCAGCTTGTTTGCTATAGCCAGGCCTAATCGTTTTCAAGATTGCATGCGCAACCGACAAATACGTCACACGAGTACCCCTCCGGCCCCATCCTTGCTACGCACAACCGTTGCCATGGATACGAGACGAGATACAAGACAAACCGCACGTTACTCAGATAGCATTGGGCATAGCCGACGTACTCTTAAAAGTTAAAAGTTTTTTTTTAGATCCATTCCGTTTTGATTAATTAATGAAGATAATATTAATAGTGTTCTTTTTGAGAATATTACTTGGACAACGTGACAATTCGGGGGCTCGTTCTTACGTTTTTTGCATTTTAAAAGTGGTTTGTATAAAGTGACTACCTGAACAGTGCGTGTTGAGTAAAAATGGACCGTGACAGCTTTCCGTTGGACATTGTGCAGGCTATGTTTAACCTGCGAACACTGCTCGTTGGTCTTGTGGTTAGCGTCTCTGCTTCCAATGCAGAAGGTCCAAAGCTCGATTCCCTTAAATTTTGATGTTTTTTAACTTCTTCTTCAGAAAATATCAGACTCTACTGGCACAGAAAACATGACATTACCGTAGATGATGGTCTAGTTTTCGTTGAAAATAAACTCATAGTGCCTCTGTCTAAAAGACAAATAATTCTAAATGTCGAAAGCCATCAAGACATTGCGAAGTCAAAAGCAATGATTCGACCAGCATTGTACTGGCCGGGAATCAATGCTGACATAGAACAAACAGTTCTTAACAGTTACTGTAGGGTATGTGAACAACATCGGGCCTACAATCAAAAAGAGTCTCTAATAACCTCATCTTGTTCCAGAACGGTGTTGGGAAACAGTATGTTGTGATTATTTTCATCTAAATCACAAACAACACATAGTCGTTAATAATTATTACAGTAAGTGGTTGGAAATATTACAGCTAAAGTCAATGACAGCACGCGAAACTGTTCAGAAGCTTAAATCTTTATTTGCACGATTTGGCATACCAGATAAAGTCATGTCAGTAACATATCTTCTTTTTCTCATCGGAACGCCTTGTCCGTGAGTTGCAATGTAAATCCCGGCCTCGGATGGCCATAAATTACGGTTTGATGGGGGTGCCTGATGATGAGAACGCGGAGTCGTGGATTTTTCCAGACTGTTTGATTGGAAATAGGGAGGTTAATTTGGGAAATAGCGGATCGTCCGTTCGATTGTTCAATGTGATGTGGGTGGGGGCAAAAATAAGTTTATAGTATGAACGGTCTTGTTTACTCCCGTCTCTTCTTGGCGGGCTGTGGAAGACCTCCTTGGAACATCAGAGGCCGCTTCCGGGGAAGATGACGAGGTGGCATGGTAAGAGGTGTTCTGATTGCTGATATTGGTCTAGACTCTAATATAGGCCTATGTCGTTTGGGCTCGGTAGAAACTGTGTCTGTGCCTGGATGGTCGGATTTCTTCTGTCTGGTAGGTCGTTGTAGAATGTTCGGGAGCATGCCATTCGCGAGCAATGAATTCAAAACATTTGCAAGTGAGTGGGGCATAAACTTAACCATGTCAAACTATAGGAAAAACTTCTGTAGCAGGACTTTCTATGTCACCTGCTCAGCTACTGCTAAATAGCCGTCTAAAGACTAAGCTACCGGTAACAGAGTCTTCTCTTCCCGTAAATGTATGAGATGAGATAGAGAAAAAGCAAGCTATCATGAAAACTGTTCATGACTGAGGGGCAAGAGAGCTAAAGCCATTGTCACCACGCCAAAATGTTTGCATAAGAAAAAATAAGGAATGGCAACCTGCCATTGTGGTAGATAAGCAAAGCGCACCTTGATAATTGGATGAGCGATGCTAAGATTCCATTCTACTACACTGGAGAAAAAAAACGTTTTTTTCCTTCTTTTTTTCTTTTTTTTGGTATTTTTGCTGATTGTTAACACTCATAGGGGAGCAAGTTGTCGATGATTTTGCGGAATAGTGGCAAGATCTTGGTGACCAACCTTTGATGCTTGAAATTGAAAGAACATGAGTCAAGGATGTAGGAATCCGAGTTTACCGAAATTTACCGATATGGAAAGTGCCTAAATGACGTCATCAAGATGGCGGACGAGAAATATTACGTTCCTACAAACATGACCCTGGCTCTGCCTGTAGAAATATTTATGTGATCAAAGTAGTGTGTAATATGTTCAGGAAGGTTCATACTTCAAAATTATTAGGAAATAAGTTTTTTATCGTACCTCCTCTAATGACTATTATAATGACTATTTCAAATTTGCTATTATTGTTGTTGGACATTTGCCTTTCCGTAGCCTGTAGATGTTTTCCTTGGCGGCAATAGAAAAATATTTCAACCAAATGTTTGAGAGGCTTCTTTTCTGAAAATAATTATGTATGACGCAGATCTCTAGTGCAAATATATCGCGTCGTATGATGTTTTGAAGGGCACAGAGTGGGGGCAACTGGGATGCGTCAACGCGCCTTCTATTTGCAGTGGGATCCCGGAAAACCGTGATACAAGCAAATCCTTTGGTACAGTTGTTCTATGAGACATAAAAAACAGTTTAGCTTGTGGTATTGATCCATTTACTCCGAAAAATTCAATATGGCGGCCATTTTCCAAAATGGCTACCATAAGTACTGAATTTGCTTTTTTCAACGCACAACTATTAATAAGGAGTCATTTTCAACTAACTTGAGGTCGCTGAATGCACAAAACACATTAAAAACCCTTTTGGAGACAATTCGAACGCTTTTTTGAACGAAAATGTTCTCATTTTGACTTTATTTTGAGCATGGTAAAATAACGAAACCCAACTCGAGATGGACACATGCTATCTGAACTCAGTTAAATAAAAGGAACAGCGATTTTTTTAGGCATACATTAAAACATTTTGTGATTGCTAGTTGAATAACAATAAACCAATAACAACCATGTTTATAGCACGAGATTGTAGTCTTTCATTGTCTAGTACCATATGAGCATGTGAAATACTGTCTTTGTCCGGTGAATGTGGTAAGTACTTGCTTACTATAAGATTTGGTGATTGGTTGAAATGTTACTCTATTGGGGAGAATTATTAATTGCCGTCGTGTGTCACTGCATTAATTGAGTGAATTCAATCATGTTTCCAGTTACTTGACCAATGTTGGCCAGTCCATGTGTTTGTCGAAAGCGAAATGGCTTACTTATTATGCTGTCCTCTTGCAACGAGATTATGGCATTGCATCTGTTTGGACTATCACCTATGGCAGAGGGAGACTGCAATACATTCTTGGACACTGTACGTTTACTCCTTACTTGTACGTTGATATCCAATGCGTTTGGCCAATACACGAACCATACTTTTAGTAAAATCACATCTGATATGATTAATATTGGTTTGCCCATATCGGTACTTTACGATTACGCAATACATTTCACATCTAAATTATGGTCAAATTAGTCGATCCTCAGGACTCGTTGCTATAAACACATATAAAATTAAAAAACACTATAAACCAGTTGCCATATGGCATATTATATAATATATCTAGTATCCTGGCATTATGAGTAAGCCATCAAGCAACTTGATATTTGATTGAATTCAGTGACACACGATATGACATCACAATGAACACATAATCAATAGAGTTACAACTTTCAACCAATCACGAAATCGTCTGCAAGTTCTTACAATCTTACCAGATCCACAAGTCTGCGACAGTATTTCACATGCACAAACGGTGGTACCAGCTAATGAAATAAGTTACTACAATATCGTACAAATAAACTAAAATCATTACATGGCAGAGTTGGGGCAGCAAGTGTACAATGCAACAGATGGTGTAGTGGGCCGTATATATGGGCGTATACGCTGTATACGTACTGCGCGCGCTAGAAAATGTTCGTAACACACTGGTTTTGCTCATGATACGAGTGATAAGCAGTGATACAGTCTAATATCCATGGTCGTAACAAGCATTGAGTCTTTGTTTGTCTTTGTTATTTTTCTCGAAAAACTCACTGGATCGAAAGTATAAAATCAACAGTTTTCCGGAGACAAGCCCCCGGACCCCTTTTTAATGTGCCGCCACTGCCAATCATTACGTAAAGTGGCAGATTAGGTTCGTTATTTTCCCTAGCCAGATTTACAGCCAATAAAAATACGGTTTTCAATCTGGAATGAAAAGTCATAGAATTTTTTAACCTCAAATAATTATACACCCTGCAGGGGCTCGATTGATTAACAGTGCGTAGTAACGGTATTTCGGCAAAATTTTGTAAGGGGGGGGGGGGATAACACGATAGGAAGCGTGTTCATACTGGTTATTTGGCACTACACCTCTGCTGAATACACGAGGGCGTATAAAAACATTTAGGCGTATCAAATAATCTGCAAAGCACAAAAGAATAAACAAGTTTTTCTTGTGCATAAGAAAACACCAGCGGTCTGATTCTGTAAAATCGTTATGGAAGATAACGATCGTTATCCGGCACTTTAGCGACGGTAGCGATCGCTATGATAACGAGAATGAAAAAGGAGTCGCTATGCTATCAAGATACGATAAATGGCGGCCGTAGCGACTATTTTACAGAATCAGGTCGATAACGATAATTTATAACGATTGATATTTCATATCAACCGTGATCGCTATCGCTATTATAGCGACTATTTTACAGAATCGCACTGCAGAAGTTACAACAAGCAAAGGGAATTTAGAATGTAGTAAATGTAGGCCAACGGCATTTCAACACAAAAACTTACATCACTACCTTGCTAATATTCCGACAATTCAGTACAAGTCCTCAAAAATGTTTAGCCCTTTCTAAAAAAAATTGAAGTTGGGGGGGTTGTAATGTACCGGTACTGCACTCCTTTGTTGGAGTTATGAAGAGTGGAGCAGAGTTTCCAAGAAAGGAAAGACAAAGGTTGTTTGTTGTGAAGAGAATGAAGAGGGAAGATATAGTTTTGGTTATATGTATATACATATGTACAACATATAACTATTGCCATTGGTCATCAATGAATATGCCCATATCCAAGGACCACGAATACAAAAAAATATCAATTTTTAACATACAAATGAGGAGAGAATACAGCAAAACAAAGAAGTTCTGTATTCTGTTTTACGGAGTATATTCAAAATTCAAATGCTAGTTATAAGTCAGTTCCAGGCAAGGTGAAACCTTCGTCATATGACCTGGATTGAGACGAATTGGGAACTAATAAATGCTTACTAAAATAGGAAGTGTGCCCCTAATTTTATATTGGAAGAGTAATCTTTTAAAATCTTTTAATAGAATAATATATTGCTATAAATAAGCACGTTACATTAGGTTTATATTATTGATCTGGGCATCACAAAACTGATTTAAATGTGTGCCTATTAAAATATATATATTTCGCTGTACATTTTTCTGAGTTAAGATAGCGTGTTTCATCTTCAGTGACACGGTATTATGCGAAAAAGACACCAAACTCGTCTTGGGTTTCGTTATTATTACCATGCTCAAAATAAAGTCAAAATTTGAACATTTTCGTTCATAACAGTATTTGAATTGCCTCAAAAAAGGTTTTTAATGTGTTTTTTGCATTCAGCGACCTCAAGTTAGTTGAAAATGACTCCTCATTAATAGTTGTGCGTTGAAAAAAGCAAATTCAGTACTTATGGTAGCCATTTTGGAAAATGGCCGCCATATTGAATTTTACGGAGTAAATGGATCAATACCACAAGCTAAACTGTTTTTAATGTTTCATAGAACAACTGTGCCAAAGGATTTGCTTGTATCACGATTTTCCGGGATCCCACTGCAAATAGAAGGCGCGTTGACGCATCCAGTTGCCCCCACTCTGTGCCCTTCAAAACATCATACGACGCGATATATTTGCACTAGAGATCTGCGTCATACATAATTATTTTCAAAAAAGAAGCCGCTCAAACATTTGTTTGAAATATTTTTCTATTTGCCGCCAAGGAAAACATCTACAGGCTACGGAAAGGCAAATGTCCAACAACAATAATAGCAAATTTGAAATAGTCATCATAATAGTCATTAGAGGAGGTACGATAAAAAACTTATTTCCTAATAATTTTGAAGTATGAACCTTCCTGAACATATTACACACTACTTTGATCACATAAAATATTTCTACAGGCAGAGCCAGGGTCATGTTTGTAGGAACGTAATATTTCTCGTCCGCCATATTGATGACGTCATTTAGGCACTTTCCAAATCGGTAAATTTCAGTAAACTAGAAATTCCTACAACCTTGACTCATGTTCTTTCAATTTCAAGCATCAAAGGTTGGTCACCAAGATAATAACACTATATCGCTTATTTAACGTCTTTTGGGACATTGCGTACTCCCCTATCAGTCACTCACTATCAAAAAATTATTTCTCAGCAAAATCGAAATATAACGATTTTTTTCGATTTTTAAAAAATTTCTTTGACTTATAACACCTACATGCTTTATCCGATTGTAATGATTTTTCACAGAACCCTAATTTTATGAATAATATATTCGTGTGATTTTTGAGCGCAATTGAAAAATATTTCTTATGAAAATCGTTATTTTACGATTTATTTTATTATTATTATTATTATTATTATTATTATTATTATTATTATTATTATTATTATTATTATTATTATTATTATTATTATTATTATTATTATTATTATTTAATTAAAATTCTTCCAGAAATTAAAGAATTAGATTCATTTAGAGATATAAAAATTAAATTAAAGACATATTTGCTTCAAAACAATATTATAGTTGAGTGAGGAAATTGTGGTTATGTGATTTTTATATTTTATGTTTTTCAGGTATTTATCAATTTTCTTCTATTCTGTTCATTCATAAATTTATTCATAATGTCAAACTTTATATAATTATCACATTTTATTGTTTAGACTCACAGTCGGTAATTTCAATAAATCAAATTTCAATTATATTAGGTTAAGTGTTCAGAAGTGAATAAATCCTTATCTTTAATAAACATAGTTCCACAGATAAGCTGCATGCGCAGTTTGTGGAAGGTCGAATGTATGAAATATGTAAGGTTTTGGAAGAAATGTATCTACAATAATAATAAAAAAAAAAAAAAAAAAAAATATTATTATTATTATTATTATTATTATTATTATTATTATTATTATTATTATTATTATTATTATTATTATTATTATTATTATTATTATCATCTTATTTTTCTTCTTTTCTGCTCTCCTTTGCACCACCGAGCTCATCTCGAGCCAAGATGATGCGAGAGTGCACCTAGCGTGGGGACCCAACGGTGGTGGGGAACGACGGAACTCAGAGGCTGAGGACCTTCCGCACGATGTTGCTTGTACCAAGGATTGCAGCCTTCTGCATGACACGAACGTGCTTGTCCTTCAGATGGAGCTTCTCCTTTTTCCCTGACCACTCCTTGGTGACCAAACCGTTGACGGAGACGACGACAGGAACGATTTCAACGGACCTCAGCTTGTATATGTCCTTGAGTTCTACGGCGAGCAGCTGGTATTTTTTATTATTATTATTATTATTATTATTATTATTATTATTATTATTATTATTACAACGCTTATATTAGCTTCATGTGTTTGTCTGTCTGACTGTCTGTCTGTTATCTGTCTTGTCTGTCTGTCTGTCTGGACGGAATCTTATAATCGATATTTCACCTACTTCTCAATGTCCAATCGAGCTGAAATGTTTCACACATACGTATTCTTGATGACAATAGATGAATGAATTAGCATATTCACTAATTAATCAATTTATTCATCGTAATTAATAATTAACGTTTTATATGGGAATTGATATTTCACCCACTTCCCAAAGTCCGATCGAGCTGAAATTTTTCACACAGACGTACAACGCTTAAATCAGCTTCATGTGTTTGTTTGTCTGTCTGTCTGTCTGTCTTCTGTCCTTTATTGCTATGCGGCGACAACGCTCACCGCGCTCCACTTACAAATTCAATCACGTGCGGTGAGTCATTTACCATGTACGCATAGTTGCGTTCTCCTCGCGTGGTTCGACCTCACAGTTGATCGGATGGAGTTGGTGCCAGCGCAACTACTGTTATCTATCACGGTAGGAATGGATTGTATTAAAAAAAATACAATATAATACAAAAAATATAAAAAATAAATACATTATCGTTAAGACTAAAAAGCATAAAATAATATTACATGAAAAAACTTTTTTTTTTAAAACAACGATTATATTTAAATGTACTAAAAAGTAAAAAATAAATTTTCGCCCAACAAATTTTTGCCTAACTCGAAAATTAAAAGCGTTTGGCGTTTTCTTTCCATGAACAACAAAATTCTGTAATTTATGTCAATACCGTAAGCGCCCAACGCTTTTAATTTCCGAGTAAGGAAAAAATTTGTTGGGCGAAAATTTATTTTTTACTTTTTAGTACATTTAAATATAAGCGTTGTTTTTTTTAAAAAAAAATCATGTAAGATTTTCATTTTTATAACATTCTTCGACTTTTTACACCTACATGCTTTATCCGATTGTAATGATTTTTTCAAAGAACCTTAATTTTATGAATTTATATATCGGTGTGAAAATTGAGCGTGATCGACAAATAATTTCTCATGAAAATCGCAATTTTACGCTTTTTTCGATAAAAAAAAATTTCTTCGACTTGTAACACCTACATGCTTTATCCGATTGTAATGATATTTTCACAGAACCTTAATTAAATGAATTTATATATTTGTGTGTAATTTGAGCGCAATCGAAAAATAGTTTCTCATGAAAATCGCAATTTTACGCTTTTTTCGTTTAAAAAACATACGGTCATCCAACAACGCGCCTGAAAAAGCGTTTGCGAAGCTTCCTAGTTTACTACAAATCAGAAATTAAAGAAGTCCTGTTGGGGCGGACTTTTTTAAGCATAAAGTCGACGCAACGGGAAAAAGAAGAGGTTGTTCCCGCCATACATCAATTCTGTTTGTTGTGTGTTCTTGTGCATAAAAAATCTTTGTCTTGTGCATTTAGAATTCTCGTATGTCGTTTCAATTTTTCTCCAGAGCGTTGTTCATTTGAATTTGAGTGCTTACGGGCGTGCCATAGTCACAATTGTCTAGTGAAGACTTTATTTTGATGTTGATGAAAATCACGACAACCTCACTGTTGAGCCAGAGATAGGTCTGGCCCAAAACCAGCAGAGGTACTTACCTAGGCCCAGACGTGCTATCAGGCGTCCGATTAGATTTAATGATTACTGTTAGTATGAACCCATAGTATGGTCGCTGGTAATTATTTACGCGGTATAATCTCTGGAAGATCACATGAGCAGTTAGGCAGGAGGGGTGAGGGGCATACTCCGCACACTACCACAGGTCGGCGACATGAACAAAGGACATTATAATTAAAAATAAAAACGCCGTCAAGCACAAAATAAATGAGGAAGCACATGTTTACATCATAGCCTTACGCCTAAAAGTTCGTGATGATAGGTAGTGATGTAAGAAATTCATAAAACCTGACAGTGATCAGACATGTCTCTTGTCCAATGTGGTATATTTGCTCCAACGAAAGAATGCAGATGCTTGGTAGTGGGGGGAGGTAGAATGAATGCGCGGTAAATGGAATGTCGCCTAGTGAATGAAAGATAAATATATTTTACCAACGCAAGCAAAAATTATCTGTACTACATCACAGAGTTCCTCAGTTTGCAAGATCCACGCTCAGCTAGCGTGAATAGAATTGACAAAGTTGTTATGTTGGGAAAACAATTTTAAGCCACCTGCATTCTTTCGTTGGGACCACTATATTATTGTACCCGTTACGCCTTCTGTCTTCATGGTAGCTGGTGGTGGGTTGACTTCTTGGATGTCACAGATGTAGTCCTCATGGTGTCATCTTGATCATCATAATGGTATGCAGGGCTCAAAAAATACCATGCCCGAGATGCCCGGGGCATGTAAAAAAAAGTGGTCGGGCACGTAGATTATTTTCCCACATGCCCGTCTGGGCATGTGGGAAATCTCTCACTATCGCCCGCGCTTAGCCCTTAGCCTTCGCCGCCTGGGAAAAAAGATAAGTCCACTTGTCCAGTAACAGGCCCTATGCGTGGTGATTGCAGGCCATTAAGATAACACTCACTATTCCTTGCATCTGGTTTAATAAATGTCACAGTCTAGTCAAGGTCACGATGCGTTGGCGCGGGTTGGGAGGGCTGGAGCCCGAATGCCAGTAAACAAGATACGGAACGGCCAGCCTTGGTCATCTTGGTCTTCATAATGGCATGGTAGTCTTCACTCTTCATGTCATCTCATCTTCTTGATAGTTGGCCGATTCATACAGCCATTAGCAAGAAACTGCCTACGGGCTATTGCGTAGAATGAATTTAAAACTAATAAGGGCATAGCCTAGCAATTACTCGTCCTGCGCCCTTTCTCACCTTTGATGGTCAATGATAATCACTTTCTATATTAATTGGTCAGTACATTGAAACATTTTATTATGCCTCGAAATGCCTTCAAATATTGTAGGCCTACCTACTTAATTGCCATGTGACTTTCACGTGCGTTTCTAAGAATTTTGTTTTGTCAATATTTTGAAGTAAACAACTGCTATATCGACCAATAATCGATTAGTCGCGCAAAAAAGCGACGATAACACTCTGATGCTCGGACATTGAACTACTGAAACTCGAAACAAATGAAGGAACACTGCCACACGATTTAGCATTGTTCTTTCAGCACCCTGGATGTGTCGACCTTGGCTGGGAGACGGAGTTTTATGTTTTGTTTGGTTTGTTGCCTTTTGAAGGGTACTGAAAGTACCCGAAATATTGCTTTTCCTTTAATTTAATATATTAGTTCACTAAAAGAACATGATCAGTCCAATTATTGTTTATACTTATTAAACCTTACAGTTCTAAGAATCTCAGTAGTTATAAAAAGGGATAATTTTATTTCAGATTTTAAAAAACATGTTTCGAATTATTTCTGTAGTGACACTAATGAAATTTACTTGTTTTGATTATCGTTGAGATTTAGTGCACAATCAAATAATGTCAGTCTAAAAAATATCGACAGGTTTTGTTGTTTGATTGGAAAGTCATCTTTGTTCAGGTGGTTAGGTAACGTAAGAGTTCAACTGTATTGTTCGAACCATTAAAATGGTGGTGATATCTGGAAAATGTGTATAGTATAGAAAAAACGAAAACGTTAATTATTCTGATGATAACATTCAATTAAAATTATTTATCCAACGTTCGGATTCATACATTAAAATTAAACCCATGGAGGATTATACATGAAACTATGATAACGTTTTGATGGTTACCAGCAGTGCGATTCTGTAAAATAGTCGCTATGATAGCGATAGCGATCACGGTTGATATGAAATATCAATCGTTATAAATTATCGTTATCGACCTGATTCTGTAAGGAAGTCGCTACGGCCGCCATAGGTGGCAGTGGATAGCATAGCGACACCTTTTTCATTCTCGTTATCATAGCGATCGCTACCGTAACGATCGTTATATCATTTTTACAGAATCAGTCGACACGCAAAATTGTCGCTAAAGTGCCGGATAACGATCGTTATCTTCCATAACGATCTTACAGAATCAGACCGCAGCGTTGCGTCGTGTCAATAGTGAGTTGTCGCTCAACGTTTCACCAACCATATCAGTCAGTCCTGAAGAAGCCACCGTCATGGGTGGAGAAACGTTGAGCGACAACTAACTATCGTCACGACGCAGCTACCCAGCTAACAATCGAACTCAACCACGGGTCGTGAAAGCTTACCATATCTTAAGATTAAGTAATTTCGCAAAGAGTAATTAATAGAAATTGAACAAATTACAATATAAATATCATTAAATTCTCCAGTATATTTCAGACCAGGAACATGGTGATAAACAATTTTAGAAACATCATTGAGACTTTTCTAATCATCTAAACGATTTTTAGTATATTCAAGCTGATCACTGTCTCCTGTATCTAGAACTTGTCAAAACAGCCTGGTGGTTCTTCACACAAAAAGCCCAGTTTCTTGGAGCATACCGCGTAAGTCAAGATGTTGGATCCTTTTACCACCGCGACACACGCAGGAGAAGATGGAACAGACTCATTTTTTTGTACTATGAATTTGTTGACGAAACTCCGAGTGGATAACCCTGAAAACAAAGATTGTGTGATCGAGCAAGCAGTTTCGATAGATCCCACAGGCTCAATGAAAGTCAAGGTGGTGGATGCTTTAACCACCGTGGCACATGCTTAATGTTGTGTTGAACTTAATTTGGATGTTGATTTATGTATTACGGTTCTTGAATTATGTCTAATATATTCTCATAGACTGCGAGAGGTTTGCTAGTCCTTGGAAAATATGAATGGAATTTTGTTCATCATTTTTTTAGATTTTGTGGAAAGAACATTTAAGAAATAATAAAATTTCGAATACACCACAGTGTTGACGACTGGACCTTTTGGTTGGTGGTTCGAAAATATGAGTGAATTCTAGGTCAGCGTCTGTAAGGCATATATACATTATTATATGTCTTGACTTACCATGCTGTGACTTTAAGTATTCTTCGTCTGTTTTAGTACCGTTGACACCTCCCCACATTTGATTAACGTTGTCCCACGAAAGATAGTCGCCGGTAAATTTGCTTTGTATCAAATTGCTCCGGAATAGTGTATCAGTGGACATCATTTTCCCACCGGAGCTAATGCAATAATTCGCAGCCGCAGTGAAGTTCCTGGCAACGGTAGGAATCTTACATTTACACGCTGCAAAATATGACACAAATTATTAGTTTATTCGTGGAAACTCTAATAGAAATATTTAAAGAATATCCATTTGAATGGGACTCACGAACAAGATTCTATTCTAGGCAGTATTTCCTGAAAGGACACTCCCACGTCTGGGCCCGGGTTAGAATTAACCCAGAGCATGGCTCAGCTAATCGTACAAGGCGATTCTAGAGAAAAATACCACCTCGCAAACATCAGCTAGTAAGAGGAGAGTGTTTTACTCCCGGAAACTAGAGGCGAGCTCTTGCAATCGTCGTCGGGACACCTCCCCCTTCCCTTGACGACCTCCCCGAAGGCGATGACAATGACAACGAACGATGACAAAGACGATGACGACCGCGAAGTGAGAAACCCCCCTTACTCCCGTTACCCGTGGCTGGTTCTGACCAGCATAGGCACCTCCTCCCTATATCCCCTAGGCTAAAGTGGTGCATTATGACCTAACGGTTGACGCGTCCTTAATTCAAATAAACTAACAAAAAAACTGATCGGTTACTCTATTTGCTACATTGGTAAGGTTAACAAAGAAATACTGTTCTAAGGGTATACAGTAGGCCTATCACATAATACTATCTAAAAAGTAGTAGACATACAGCCAAACCTTACACAATCAAAAGCATTGATTTGATACTTAAAAGAGGGGTCAAGTCGACGTAGACCCTACCCTTCTACATTTTCGCACGGTTAATACGTACATTCACTTTTCCAGGTGACTGCATCCTCGCCAAGCTAGGCATAATTTTGTTTGCAACTATTTTTTAAATGTAAAAGTTCGTTCACATTTATTCAGCCATGCTTTGCAAGGATGCAGTCACTAGCCAAAGTAAATTTATGGAAAAGAATGGTACTAGGCCGCTTCGATAACGCTTTTTCCAGTCGCGTTGATGGATGAGCTTTTTTTTGGTGTATTTCTGTCCAATAATTACGTTTTTATGTGGAATCTCATTATTTTTCTATAGTTGCTTGATTTAACTTGTTTTGTTTGTTTTTGTTTTTGTTTTTGATATTGCTTTTACGTGTTAATTATACACCTGTAAATGGCTTATATTGACACCTTTATTTCTATGAATTTTGACAATCTTTTTCAACTTTTTCTTTCAAGAGGCACTACATCACAATAATCTTTATGTCAATGATGTGAAATATGAACGTTGTAGCCCCACCCGTTTGGTCAGCATCGGCTCAAATTTCACGAAAATATCGTATTAAAAACCGGGAAAAAATCGTAAAAGTACGATCTCTATAAGAAATATTTTTTCAAATGTCTCTTAAATCATAACATATATAATTTCAGTGATTTTAAACGTTCCCATGAAGTATCATCAATATCGGAGTAGCCGTTTGCCAAATATTACGAAAATATCTAATAAAAAATGAAAAAATCGTAAAAGTAATCTGTAAATCGTAAAAGTAATCATAAGAAATATTTGATTGATTATACCCAAAAACGTGGCAGATCTAAGTTCAGAGATTTCGAAGGTCCCCTCTAATTTTCATCAAGATCGCACATGCCGTTTGCCCTGTAGAGTGCGAACAAACAGACAAAAATACAAAAAAAAAAATACCCGAGCTTTTTTTCGTATAATAATGCTTATAACAAGTGAAAAAAAACTACAAAGCGAAATTGAAGTCTTCGCTTCGCTCATTTAATTATTTCTCATGAAAATCTCAATTTTACGATTTTTTTTTCGATTTTTAGATGAGCGAGCGAGCGTAGCGAGCGGAAGCGAAGACTTCAATTTCACTGACCCCCAAAAAATTTAGCTCGGTGTTTTTTTTTTTTTTTGTTTGTTTTTTTTTTTTTTGTTTTTCCGTCTGTTTGTTCGCTCGATTCCGGGCAAACGGCATACGCGATCTTGATGAAAATTTGACCGGACCTTCGTTTTCTCTGAACTTAGAGGTGTATTGTTTTTGGGTACAATCGAAGAAATATTTCTCATAAATATCGTACTTTTACGTATTTTTTTCGATTTTTAGTGCGATATTTTCGTGACATTTGGGCCGATTCTGACCAAACTGGTGGGGCTAGAACGTTCATATTTCACATGGACATTAAGATTATGGTGATGTAGTACCTTTTGAAAGAAAAAGTTGAAAAAGTTAGCTAGAATCTATAGAAATAAAGGTTTTAATATTAGTTTTTCAATTTTTAGTGCGATATTTTCGTCACATTTGGGCCGATTCTGACCAAACGGGTAGGGCTACAACGTTCAGATTTCACATGGACATTAAGGTTATGGTGATGTAGTACCTTTTGAAAGAAAAAGTTGAAAAAATTAGTCAGAATCTACAGAAATAAAGGTTTTAATATGAGTTTTTTGAAGTTTATAATACCAATTAACAATAACAATAGAAACTTGACAACAATCACCTCCACAATGCATTCAAAAAGCACTTGCAAAGGAAAAGTGCAAACAAACGCACAAAACGCAAAAAAAAAACGCTCATCCATCAACGCGGCGGGACTTTAGCGTTTTCCTAGTTAATAAATTTCTTCGACTTATAACACCTACATGCTCTATCCGATTGTAAAGATTTTTTTCACAGAACCTTAATTTTATGAATTTATATATTCGTGTGAAATTTGAGCACAATTGAAAAATAATTTCTTATGAAATTCGCAATTTTACGATTTTTTCGATTTTTAAATTTTTTCTACTTATAACACCTACATGCTTTATCAGATTGTTAATTTTTTTTCAAAGAACCTTAAATGTATGAATTTATATATTCTTGTGAAATTTGAGCGTAATCGAATAATTATTTCTTTTGAAAATCACAATTTTACGCTTTTTTTCGTTTTTTAACAAATACGCTCATCCAACAACGCGCCTGAAAAAGCGTTTGCGAAGCTACCAAGTATGAATAAATATATTCGTGTGAAATTTGAGCGCAATCAACAAATTATGACTCATGAAAATCGCAATTTTATGATTTTTTCGATTTAAAAAAAAATTCTTTGACTTATTATACCTACCTGCTTCCGATTGTAATGATTTTTCACAGAACCTTAATTTTATGAATTCATATATTTATGTGAAATTTGAGCGCTATTGAAAAATTATTCCTCATGAAAATCGCAATTTTACTCTTTATTAGCGTTTAAAAAAATTTCTTCGACTCATAACACATACAAATGCTTTATTCTATTGTAATGTAGTGTGTAATGTAATGTGCGCCCCTGATCCTCAAGTCGTCGTAGTAAAAAATTAAAACAATAATATCAAGCGTGTGTTGCAGGCCATAGCAATGGGAAAACGTAATCAATTTAAATACCATCTACATAACACATGGCAGCTCAATGCACCAATTACAATCATCTAACAACGCGCCTAAAAAAGCGTTTGCGAAGCTTCCTAGTAAATTTATATACATGGAAATGATCCCAAATTCACATAAATTATTCTTGAAGTTGAATTTGATAATAATAATAAAAACACATGTTACGGAATTAGTTTACGAGGTATTAACGATTGAAATATAAGATATTTCCTATATTCTACCATTTAAAGGGGGAAAAACACACTTTCGAACACCATTCAGATGTATAATGCAACTAAAATTCAGAGATTAAATTGTCTAGTGGTTAAGACGCTCGCCTGGAATGCGGGAGACCTGCGGATCGAATCCCGGTTGGGGCGGACTTTTTTAATTTGTGAATTGTAGTAAATAATAATACCAAATTATCAGCAGTAGATTCAATATACTGGGAAGCTTCGCAAAAGTTTTTTTTCAGGCGCGTTGTTGGATGAGCGTAATTGGTGCATTGAGCTGCCATGTGTTATGCAGATGGTAATTAAATTGATTTGGTTTTCCCATTGCTATGGCCTGCGAGACACGCTTAGTAATATTTTTTAAAAATTTTTACGACAAGACATGAGGATCAGGAGCGCACATTACATTACACACTTCATTACAATCGAATAAAGCATGTAGGTGTTATAAGTCGAAGAATTTTTTTTAAATGAAAAAAGCGTAAAATTGCGAATTTCATAATAAATAATTGTTCGATTCCGCTGAAATTTCACACGAATATATTAATTTATAAAATTAAGGTTCTGTGCAAAAAACATTACAATCAAATAAAGCATGTAGTTGTTATAAGTCGAATTTTTTTTTTTTTTAAAAAAAAAAACGTAATCTTGCGATTTTTATAAGAAATAATTTTTCGATTGCGCTCAAATTTCACCCGTATTTGTTAATTCATAAAATTAAGGTTCTGTGAAAAATTATTACAATCGAATATAGCATGTAGGTGTTATAAGTAGAAGACATTTTAAGTAAAAGTTTTTTAAGATCGAAAAAATAGTAAAATTGCGATTTTCATGAGAAATAATTTTCGATTGCGCTCAAAAACGTGGCAGTTCTAAGTTTAGAGATTTGGATGGCCTCCAGACAATTTAATTGCTATTGGAGTATCGGTTTAGCCGGAATCGTGTTAAACACACAAAAATACAAACAGGAAAAAAAACATTCCGGATTTTTTTCTCCAGTGTAGTGAAATGGAATCTTCTCTTTGTTCGCTACGCTCTCTACGTTCATCAATTATAAATATGTTTTTATTCACTCATCATTGATATTTCACCATCTTAAGAATAATCTTAAAAAAATAACCTTACCGAATTAATTGCCGATATATGGTAGACTAAAGACTGACGTTACTAACTTTCAATGAGTAGAAATGACATTAAAACGTGGCAACACTGTATGACCTCAACCATAGACGATGGGCAAAAACACATTAAAAAAATAATAAATAAATAAAAAAATAAAAAATAAAAAATAAATAAATAAATAAATAAATAAATAAATAAATAAATAAATAAATAAATAAATAAATAAATAAATATGCTTAATTTGTACACTTAGTAATTATCTATGCCAAATGTTTTTGTATTGTCGCCATATTTATACATAATCTTGTATGCGTGTTTTTATGTGTACATTGTTTTGATCGATATTTACCTTGCAACAAAGTTTTTTTTTAAATCCGTTCAACTCAATTCAATTAAGTTGTAACGTTACATTTTCCCCACTCATATTCGCATATGTAATATAATAGCTGTTTATACTACCATTGGAAGAAAAACAACTTCTAGAACCAAATTACAACCAACTTAGATGATAGCACATTGCTTTTCCATGAAAAGAAAAAATTAATCTAGGTGTACGGAAGCGCACCGGAGCAAGCCACGCGCGCCTAAGCTTCCACTAAGCGTCTGTTACCGCACGCCTTCATTGGCACTTTACACGGTGTTGCCGACGCGAAACCATGGGAGATAGAAACCTGCAACTTGCTTCAATCGATGGGCTATTACTATGAGATGACCCATTTCAAGTTTCATCATGATCTGCTGATGCGTCTAGAATTTATTGAGACGTCAAGATCGATCAAAAATCTAGGTGTACGGAAGCGCACCGGGGCAAGCCACGCGCGCCTAAGCTTCCACTAAGCGTCTGTTACCGCACGCCTTCATTGGCACTTAACACGGTGTTGCCGACGCGAAACCATGGGAGACAGAAACCTGCAACTTGCTTCAATCGATGAGCTTTTACAACACCATTGCGATTGAGCCAGTTCTTACGTACAGTTCATCCGATCTGGCTGATGGTGCTGAAGTAGTCTTAGGTAGACGATCGTCAAAATACTTTCCTCTCAGTAGGTGGTGTGGGTGCATTTGCATGGCTAGCTTAGATTAGGTTAGGACGGTCAATTTGTGGCCCGAACTTGATAATGTTAAAGAAGTCAAAATTTGCATGAATTACAATTGCAATCTACAATGACCATTGTGCTTACCAAACGGTATTGGATTGCATGACGGCCCTTATTATATGCAAAGTATCAATTATTTGTTGAATTAAAAATTGAAATTACAGTTTGTCCACTTGTATTATCCTCGTTTTCTTACTTATTATTGCATTTTTGATTATTATTATTATTATTACTATTATTATTATTATTATTATTATTATTATTATTACTATTATTATTATTTTTATTTTTGTTTATTTTTGTTTGTTTTGTTGGTATATAAATATACTCTGTATCTTTCCATGAATTGATAATATCTTTACATATTAAGAAAACCTAGATAACCAATATTCAGTCAAAACATTTGTATTTAACTCTATAAGCCCCCTAATGCACAAAGATTTACCGGCGCAAAGCTGCATCTCGTTTAAAATGGCGGACTTGGGCAAATCAATAACATGATAAATCATAGGGCTATAAAAACAGTATGCACAAATAAAATGTCATCTCAATTTGAGTATCGGTTTTGCCGGAATCGTGTTTACAAACCAAAAGCCCCCCCCCCCCCCCCCCCAAAAAAAAAAAAATCCGGATATTTTCCCTCCTGTGTAGTAGAATGGAATCTTCACTTCGCTCGCAACGATTGCTACGCTCATCCAATAACACGTTATATCGTGGGGGGTATCCCAGCCCTAGGGACCAAACACCCCCTTCCGTCTTATTACACGTTATATTGTCATGTTCAGGGTAGTAACTACCCTTGTTACTGGTATAATTTCATTGATTATTGCTTGTGACAAGACAGTGATTGCATTACGATGGCACAAGTATAAGGAGGTCGTGCTTGTTGCTGCAATGACCATTGCGCGCATGTATGACGTACGTATGTTGCTGACAGTTTGATTATTTGTTGGTTAATGTGGCAATACCGGGTGTATTTAAATTGCTGGACTAAGCATTGTGACATAAGCTAATAGACTCGCACGCGCTCTTTCTCGGGGAACTTAGTGGCGACATAGTGCTGACTTAGCGTTTCGACACTGCAATTACTGCTAATTAATTTGGACTTTGAATCGACTCGGTGACTGAGGAGGCGTAAGCCCAGTTGAGTGGGAGTTACAATTTGACCAGCAAACGAACAAGTCGTCTTCGAGAGGGAGTTCAATGGGTATCTGACAAAGATAATAATTGTCAAGAAGAGTAATTAGTTTGCAATGCATTGAGAACAACGAGTATCAAATGGATTAGCCGTTCAAGAGGCAAGAAGTCAGAAGAGGGAGGAACATCTGCTTTCCCACGTCCGGGACTGAGTCACGGCTGATCCAGGACCAAACCAGAGAGGGGGGGGACTTTAAGTAAGACATTTTTTCATTATTATAGGTCAAGTCACTCACTACATGGGGGTTCGAACTCACGTTCAGTCAGGTATAATGCATAAGCTTAACTTAACAGACAAATTAGGATGATTGTGGTTAAATACAAGTGCTCCTTCTTTTTGGTGAGATTATGTTCTTGTTTGTGATAATCCTCTCTATACATGCCACAGAAAACCACCTCATTAAATACCTATCGATTTCGGTCACTGTTGGGAAGATTAGTCTGTGTAACAAACAACAGCTACGTTCCCCCAGAACAAAAGTTACTTTGGTAAATAACATCTATATCAAGGGCTAATTAACCTCCCAACTTGACATGGTGGTGGCGCCTTGGTTGTTTATGATAGTGCATTTGTATACAAGGTATAAAATGGGTTTGATGGTTTTTTCTGACGTGTGTTGGAGTGGGTTTTCAACGAAGTGGGTTGTTCTTAAACATAATTAGTTATGTTTTATAAGATATATCGACAGCGATAGGATAGAAGGGATTACTTTATCGGAGAAGATGAATTCCATGCCACTTTTTACATTGAGGGCTTATCACAAGGAGGAGGATGATGCCGAGGATGGGATGCGTAGGCGTAAGCATTGCTTTCGTTTGTTCAATCAGAGAGTCCAGCAGAAAGGTGAAGGGGTAGTAGGCTATGTTTCGGCTCAGATTTGGCTGTGTGATGAGGTTGATAGGAGGATGCCGCATGAGGTGGTTTTTAGGGATTTTGGTTAGTGCACTTGATCAATAGAAATTTTAGAACTGCGGAGGAATTGTTGGAAGCAGCGCGGGCCCTTGAGATGGATCTGCTACAAAAGGAGAAGGAGGCAAGGAGTGCGATGTTGGTTGCTCCTGTTCAGGTAGTTATGCCTGCGGAAGGGGGGAAGGATGGCGTGTTTTCAGCCATAAAAGGGTTAGCGGACATGGTAGCGTCTTGGTCAAGGGAGGTTCAGTCCCTTAGATGTGGAGTAGTGGGCAAAGTACAGCACAGCAAGGGTGTGGTGCAGCAAAATTTTGTTTCGGGCCAACAGGGCGGAAATCTGAGTCAGCAGAGTGGTTGGAAAAATAAACAACAATTTGTACCCGATGGGGGTTGTTATCAACGCCAGAATCAGCGTTTTGATCGGCGTAATTGGGATAATCAGGTCACTTGTTTTTATTGTAGAGAGTTGGGTCATTTTAAGAGAGACTGTTTCAAACTGAAATCTCTTGAGGCTCATCGGAAAGCACCTGTTGTTGTTTCGTCCGAGCAGGGGTCATCTTCTGTGTCGTTAACACCTAGCGTTCCCCCCACCTTATCCATCTTCTGTGCCGTTTACACCGTTGGAGCGCCCTGTCGTGGAAAGTAGTAGCACTGAGGTGTCGAATGTTTGCAATAATGAGGTAATTTCTAAGGTTTTGCTTCCTGTGGTTAAGGGTAGTGACATTTCGGTGACAACTAATAGCAATGACAAGGTAATTTCTGAGGTTGAGGGTGGTTGTTCTATGGTATCTACTACTCACGAGGGTATAGGGGATGTATTGGTGTCCCTTGGTGGTGATGAGGGTAGTGGAACTACTCACGAGGGTATAGGGGATGTATTAGTGTCCCATGGTGATGGTGAGGGTAGTGAAGCCGCTCACGAGGATATTGGGGATGCCGTGGGGGTGTCACTTCTAGGTGAAGAGGGTAGTGAAGCCGCTCACGAGGATATTGGGGATGCCGTGGGGGTGTCACTTCTAGGTGAAGAGGGTAGTACTTCGTGTCTACTGTTCATGAGGACGTAAGGGATGAAGTGGTGGTTTTGCTTCGTGGTGACGAGGGCAGAAGTGCAACAGTGCCTACGTCTTGTGAGGATAGGAAGGAACCAGATGTGGTTGTTTGTCCTATTGTGGAGTGTGGTAGGACATCCTTGTCCTACGCAGTATTGGTTAAAAGGAGCGCCAAAGGGGTGTCATACCCTAGTATGGGAAGTGGTGGCACTGACGTACCATTATCTTTTGAGTTCAAAAGGAGGGGTAGCATTGCTGTACAATTAGCTATTGGGTTCAAATGGGGTAGCAATACTGTCTCATTTGCACTTGGCTTCAAGGGTGGAGGAACCAAGGGTGGTGTCACAGTCCTATGTGTAGGTGCATAGTTATGCCATGGCTTAATTCATTTAATTTAATTTGATTCATTTATGTTGTATATCATTTTAATTGATTTTTTTTGTTAAATCAATCAGAACTGCAGTAAATGTAATCTAGTTAATATTTGTTTCAAGAAATTTTGCTTGATTGTTTATTATAAATTAATTGTTTTGGTCTGTGAATTGAGATTATAATAAAATAATTTCTGAGAGAGCAGGCAACTATAGAACGTGGGTACGGCCCGTTTTTACAAGTGGTGAAACTATGTGTAATAAATTAATGTATACATTTAATGTTTTCTGTTTAAAAATTTAATATAAATGGGTGATTATTGTAATGTATAATTCAATATGTTTCGGAATAATTTTGCGTTGAAATGTAATATAAATTTAAATTTATAATTAATATTTGTTAAATATTTTCTGGGCAAAGCTTGTATGTTATTATTTGTTTACATAATTAAATTCAGTTCAGTTAAAATTTGTCGCTCTTTCATTTTATTTATCGATTATGTAAATGGTAAATGTGTTACTGTAGCACTAAGTCGTCAATTTAAATATCACTGAAGTTCAAGGTTGCGGTGATGGCATTTTTCAATGTCGGTCCAGTGTGTATACATTCATCAGCAGTTTTACACTTGGGCTTTGTTTACTATTGATGACACGTGGTGACTGTGTTATGTTCATTGTCTGTCGAGATTTTGTTTGTGTTTTAGTGATCTGGCTTCATTTAATTGTGCGAGTCCAGTGAGATGGGACGTTGCGAGCCATGACGTATGCAGTACATACCTGCAGTATACATCGGCGGGCTTCCAGGAGCTGTCTGGATAAGCTACGTCAATTGTCGGAGGAAGCACATCTATGTTTAAGGAGTTAGGGTTAAGGAACTTTACCAGGGGTTCCGAATGAATTTATTTAGGGAATTTTGAGACAGTAATTTTTAAATATTATGTCGAATTTTTTTGATTTTATGCACAAGCAATGATATTTTTATGTTTGTTATATGTTTTAATTTTTATAAATGTTCGGGGGTTTGCCCCTTTTTTTTAATGCAGGTTCAGGTTTATGGTGTATGTATACCAGTAAAATTTTTTATTAGGTTCTGGTTTGGGTTTTGGTTTTTATTTGCAAGGGCGGAGATTCTTTTATGGGTGGTGAGTTTCTAAGTTTGAACAGAGTGACATAGATTTGGTTTGGAATTGGAAGAAACATCAAGTAGAGATGAGGAAGCAATCTGAAGAGAATCAAGTTTGAAGTATCAGGAATAGGTAAAAAGTTGATATTTGAGATGAAAGATGAAAATCTTAATCCAGATAGCAGTCGATCTTCCTGTATAAGTGATGCATATGAAGACATCTTGAACAAGATTCGGGGTCGAATCTTCTATGGGGGCGTGACATGTCATGTTCAGGGTAGTAACTACCCTTGTATTTGGTATAATTTCATTGATTATTGCTTGTGACAAGACAGTGATTGCATTACGATGTCACAAGTATAAGGAGGTCGTGCTTTTGTTGCTGCAATGACCATTGCGCGCATGTATGACGTACGTATGTTGCTGACAGTTTGATTATTTGTTGGTTAATGTGGCAATACCGGGTGTATTTGAATTGCTGGACTAAGCATTGTGACATGAGCTAATAGACACGAACGCGCTCTTTCTCGGGAACTTAGTGGCGACATAGTGCTGACTTTGCGTTTCGACACTGCAATTACTGCTAATTAATTTGGACTTTGAATCGACTCGGTGACTGAGGAGGCGTAAGCCCAGTTTAGTGGGAGTTACTAGGAAAACGCTCAGTTGGACGCGTTGTTGAGCGAGCACCGGTACGTGCAACATGACCCGAGTACGACATTCCCATAAGGCCCACCACACAGTGTAGGCCTAACTCGATATTGACATTGTACACTTTTCCAACATCTTTGCATTGTACTAATTCACGTCATGCCTTCTAAAGTGTATCTTTGTATCTTCACTGCCTCCTTCATTTTTAACTTCATTTCTCGAATTATGGTTACCAATAAGTCTTTAAGGTCTTGACCGATTTAGCTGAAAATTTGGAAAATAGAAGAGAATGTTGTACTTATTGACCCTGCAAAATTTCATAACGATCGAAACATTTTTATTTTTTTTATTTTTTATTTTATTTTTTATTTTTTATAACTAACGATCGGATTTTGTTCAAAAACGAAACGGTGCGACCTGTATCGAAGCAGTAACAGAAAAAAACAGACATTCGAGCCATAAGAGTCAAGTGGAGACGCTCGCTACGCTCGCTCAACAATTTGACCAGCAAACAAACAAGTCGTCTTCGAGAGTGAGTTCAATGGGTACATATCTTGTCAAGAAGAGTAATTAGTTTGCAGTGCATTGAGAACAACGAGTATCAAATGGATTAGCCGTTCAAGAGGCAAGAAGTCAGAAGAGGGAGGAACATCTGCTTTCCCACGTCCGGGACTGAGTCACGGCTGATCCAGGACCAAACCAGAGAGGGGGGGACTTAAAGTAAGACATTTTTTCATTATTATAGGTCAAGTCACTCACTACATGGGGGTTCGAGCTCACGTTCAGTCAGGTATAATGCATAAGCTTAACTTAACAGACAAATTAGGATGATTGTGGTTAAATACAAGTGCTCCTTCTTTTTGTTGAGATTATGTTCTTGTTTGTGATAATCCTTTCTATACATGTCCTAGAAAACCACCTCATTAAATACCTATCGATTTCGGTCACTGTTGGGAAGATTAGTCTGTGTAACAAACAACAGCTACGTTCCCCCAGAACAAAAGTTACTTTGGTAAATAACATCTATATCAAGGGCTAATCAACCTCCCAACTTGACAATATCGTAGGAGTATCCCAGCCCTAGGGACCAAATACCCCCTTTTGTCTTATAACACGTTATATCGTGGGGGGTTTCCATCCCTAGGGATCAAATACCCCCTTTTCGTCTTTTTACACGTTATATCCTAGGGGGTATTCCATCCCTAGGGACCAAGTACCCCCTTTTGTCTTATTACTCGTTGTATCGTGGGGGTTATTCCATCTCTAAGTGGGGTACTCCAGCCCTAGGGCTAGGATACCGGGAGGTATCCCATCCCTAGAGCTGGGATACCGGGGGTATTCCATCCCGGGGGTATCCAGTCCCTGCTACACCTGTAAATCTTTGTGCATGAGGCGGCAGGTAACTAAATCCCACCGATTGTGATACTTTTTAAATTCATTGTACATTTCATAACATCTCGGTGACACCTCGAATTCGTCCCACTTGGCTTGCTGTATAACATGAATATCGTAATTTATCAACGATGATGGTTATGATTATGTTTGATATTATGTTAAAAGTGGTTATCTGCTGGTCATGAAGGAGCTCGCCACTGATGTCGAAGGACCTAGTGATTGTGTTACATATTCCAGGAGGAGCTGTACCTGAAGAAGTTGTGAATTCAACAAGAGTCTTAGTTACAGCAGTTGGAGTAGTGCCAGCAGTCGTTGTAGTTGTTGCCGCCGTTGTAGTGCCAGCAGCCGTTGTAGATGCCGCAGCCGTGTAGTAACAAGAGCAGAATTAGGAATAGCAGCAGGAGCAGCAGTTGTAGTACTAGCAGCTGTACTTAGAGTGGTTGTCACTGTGCCCGTTGTAGTGGCAGCAGTCGTTTGTAATCCTGATTCCTTTCCATTTTCATTAGAACTAGCCGCTGAAGTGCTAGAAACCAATGACGTGGCAACAGTCGTCGGAGCCATGGTCGTGGTGGCAGCAGTAGTGGCGGCAGCTGTAGTGGTGACAAGTGTCGTGGTAGTATCGCTTGAAGCAGCAGATATCGCCGAAGCAATGGAAGTGGTGGCAGCATTTGCCGTGGTTGCAGCGCTTGTGGCGGTAGTGGTGGGCGTGGTGGTGGTGGGCACAGTGGTCGTGGTGGGAGTAGTGATTGCAGTGGTATCACTGGATGATGACGTGTTTGTGGTTGTGGTTGTGGTCAAAGCAGAAATTGTAGTCGGCATCAGTGTCGTTGTGGTCGAAGCTACATCGGTGACCGCGGTGGCGTCCGTAGCCGATGTCTCTTGGGCCGAGGTGCCGTCTACACTACTTGTTGTCGACTCGTCGGAAGAAGCTGATGAAGTATTCGTAGTAGTTTCCTCGCTGAGCGTTGTGGTAGACACGGTAGTCGTTGTCGTGGTCGTAGACGTTAAATCTGTACAAATAAACATTTCACAATTACTTATAATGGAAAATTAACAATGATCATCATTATATCAAATCCAATGTATTCAATATAAAAAAGTTGTTGGCTTAATTCATTGTTAGTAAGTGATATTCAAAATTTACTTTTATATACTCTTTTATTCCCTGATTAGCATAAACGTCAATCAATTTAAATGTACACAACAATGTAAGATCGGTCGAAAAGAAAATTAAACATTTAATAGTCTAAACTTTATAGTTGAAATTAGCTTTATGTAAACTCATGAACATAGTTTTTTTTTTAATATATTTCCAATTATGTTTCGTATATAATAGAAACATTTCTGTTCAGTGTTGTGTGTATTTTTAATCCACGCACCAGACGACTTGCAAACGATCAGTTTGTTACTCCACTTTCCCTTGGTCGGTCGGCCGCAGATGATGTTGTTGTATGTCTGGGTGGTGAACATGTTGGGGGGACACTCCAAGGTCGCCTTGGTTCCTCGAGGTACCTTCTTTGTGCAGTCGATGCCCCGAGTAAACTTATCGATCTTGTGGGAGCAAGTCATCTTCACAGACTTGGACTTGAGCGGCGCACAGCCGCCTGTCAGACTAGCTGCGAATTTCTGTCAATACATGGCAGACTGCAGAGTGTTAAAACTGTTTCATATTATATCATTTAGTCACAGGTGTGAGGAGGGAATCTGCTATTAGTTTTTAATAAAATTAAATGAACTTGTGCTTTGTTATTTTGTAGAAAATATCAATATATACTACCAGTGTTATGATAGACCGATGTTAGTTGTTTAATACGCTCTCACACCCAATGATAAAAGTATGTGAGTAGTGTGTGTCTATCTACAATATAACATGAAAATGGTATGTATATGTCAATGCTGGTAGGGTCTAATACATTAATTATGACTAAGGGTGTACGAGGCCTGACTTTCGACTTTGATTTTTATTTCGCTATTACTCTTCGACCATACTTACAATATATACCTACTAATATTAACAAGCTATGTTTTGAGGTAAAACATCTGTACGAAATAAAAATAAAAATGTTTTATCTTTTATATAATATATAAATATATATATGATAAAAACAAGGATCTTGGGTAAAACAGCGTCGAAAATAAGATGAACCAGGGCAGAACCTGGGCGTCCACCGACGTTTCGTCTGTACTACGTCAGACATTTTCAAGGTTGACTGTGACTCTACGGAGGTTGGAGTCACAATATAAATATATATATTTTTTTTTAATTTCTGTCTAAAGTACTAACATAACAGCGTCATAGTCGCCTACTATAAAGCCAAGTTTAAATATATATATATATATATATATATGTTTTTGGATATTTTCGTGGCCGATATGAATTAATGAACTAGGTTTTTCGGTTATAATGCCACGTTTTTTTTTTTTTGAAGCCATTGAGATTAATAAACGAGCTCACAGTCTAAATAAACAGCAAGATAGCCAACGTTTATCTGTAACGTGGAAACCTGTAATTTCAGGGATACATGTACAGCCACATAGGTTGGCTGTGAAACCAATAAACCAACAACCAACGCCCCAGTTAGTTCCTGCAGATGATCTGTTGCAAGTAAATACATCGACAGTCAGAGTGACAAGATCCATGACGAAAAGCAATAAGACGGACATGTAGTGACTTTCTTCTTTCTTTGCAACGTCAAGCTTTGCAGTGATTCTTTGAGTTGTTTTAATTCGCCATATGTGCAGTGATTTCTATTGTTTATATTTTGTTGTATTTTGTTTTCCCAGTTTTGTTCTGTATTTATCAATGTAATGTAGTTTTCGTTTTTTTATATATTAAGTTGTATTGGCCCTGAAGAAGATGAGTGAAATTTCATCGAAACGTTGGCCTAATGTAAATAAACGTGGCATTATAACCGAAAAACCTAGTTCATTAATATATATATATATATATATATATATACATCCAAATTTGGTTTTAGGGTTTTTGTTCGTGTATTTCCTCTTCTCTCTAGCAGGCCTACACAAGGACCATTGTCAGCTGGTCGACGTTTCGGCTGAATCACATCAGCCATCATCAGGACGAAACCCTAACAGCTCAGAAAAAACTACTGCTGTTGCCTCGACTCGACTGCAGACGTGGGAATGAACTCGCGTAACAACTCTGCTAGTTTATATACTCTCCAACTCAATGTACGTAATCAAGTTGCGCACGCAGCCCGACTCAGCCCGGGCAAAAACAAACAAACATTAAACCAGACGGCTTCGGCTACGTGTAGTCGGACCAGTGTATTCTTCCGCATCTATTGTTTGCGGCGAGGTGATACACTGTACATTAGGGGGCATGGGCATAGTTTGGGGGTGTTGAGGTTGTATTGAGTGTGACACGAAGGTAGGCCTCCAAGATGCTGGCAAGACGAGTGCGTCATCCCTCCTGTTCATCGTGTGGGGGCGTTTGTGTATCTCTATTGCTTCTCTAATCACACGTGTGCGAAAGTGCTCTTCTCTTATCAGAGCACGTGTGTTGTCGAAGTCGATAGAGTTACCCGTTGTTGCGACGTGTTGGGCAAGAGAAGACGTCTTTTCACCTTTCCGTACAGCTAGCTTGTGTTCTTGAACACGAGCTAAGATTCTTCGATTTGTCTGCCCAATATAAGTTTTTTCGCAAGACACGCATGGGATCTCGTACACTCCATGATTATGCAGTGGATCCACATCTTTAACGTTATTCAAAAAATATGATAGTTGGCGGTCCGTCCGGTAAACTGGCCTGATGTTGTGTTCATAGACATCCTATATAATTGGCTAGACCAGCAGTCGGTGGTCCACTTCCGGTACAATTGGAAGCCATCTTGAATGGGTGAGTTTGCATGTTAATTAGATGGGAGCGATTAATCGAAAAAATATTTTTAAAGATGGCCAGTAGTATTATATCGCGTTTATATAGGTGGCTGGTTCGTCTCGGACGCCCGGACGGGCCCCTAAAAATTTTCCGAAATTTTCGATCGGAGCTGCTTCTTGTTGTGCTCATCATAGGCGCATCTGTTTCAACACAATTTTCGTTGCTCTATCATAAGGGGCTTAACCTCCATTTTTATTTTTTTTTGTTTTTTTTAAAAATCACCCCCCACCGTGGGGGGGGGGGGGGGGTGGGGGGGGTCCCCACCCCGTATGATTTTTCTAGAAATGTTTTGGATCCGAGCTGCTTCTGCTTGTCCGATATCCATCCTTGTTCCCACCAATCTTTTGTTTTTCATCTTTCCACCATTTTTGTTCCTCTAACAAAAGGCTAAACCGCCATTTCTTTTAAAGGGTCCTCCCACCCCTAAAAAATTAGCAGACCTTCTTCTCCATAAGGGTTTAACAGCCATTTTGGCTCCTGCGGCCGCTTAGCGCTCTCTCGGGGGTTGAAATATGGGGGTTGAAAGGAAAAACACATGTATTTATAATTTTATTTAAATTGCTGGGTAGAACTAAAAGCTGGGGGACCTGGTTTTCAAACAAGTACAAGCTTGTCGCTCGAGTCATTGACCCCTGGTTACTCCAGACCGATGATTTTTTATTCAATATTACAGACCGTAATTGATAATGCAGGGCCGACGGTCTTGTGGTCCAGTTAACCGGCCTACAAAGTACATGTGCAACTTCCGGTCACGCTGATAAGGAAGAATTGCGGTTTAATTAGTTCACTTGAGGCTGCTTCATATGCAGTTTCATAAGGTAGGACTTCGGGTCATCAATGTCAACAGGATGTCTAATCTTGCGACAGTGTTTGGGCAAATGGCTACTGATTAAAAGGTGGAGGTTTGATGGTTAATTAGTATTACGTTGAGGCTAAGCTGGATTTTACAGTTCATAAGGTAGGACTTTCCGGTCTAGCAATGCAAGTCGAATCTTGCGTGCAATTTTGCAATCGAATGTTGATAAGATTACCCTGTTGCGATTGGTCAGGGACCTTAGTGCATGCCAATGACCACGGGGTATATTAATAGGATCTCAGCACCATTGCATTTAATCGTGCCTAGCTTCTGTCCAGACCAGGGGCGTGACCCAGCTTCTGCCCAGCCCCAGCCGTTATCTACAGTCCGACATCGTCTCAAATTTCGTAAGTACTTTAAATATTTTTGAGTTTCTGGGGGAACCAGTGTTTTAATTTATTAAATTGTTTTTTTAATTGTTATTCAGATCGCAAACCAGACACCCATCAGACGTTCCATTCTTTGCCAACACTCAAGTTTTCGTAAATGTAAGTCAATTTAAAGTTATATGGCTTTAATTGACCCCCTTTTCTTAAAATTTAAATAATTGTTCTATTAATTTGTTATTCATATCGTAAACCATCAGGCCCATTTTTGACATCTGCCGTTCTTTGCTCTCCCTCAGTTTTCCTGTTCTATTCTACGCCTGCGCTCTACACTCACGTTTCCTGTTCTTTGGCTCTACAACTCAGTTTCGTAAGTACTATAAGTCATTTTAAAAATTCGCATAAAGAGTACAAGTGGCTAAAAAAATTCTTATTTCATTTACAAGCAACATGGACCCTCCCACTACCTTTAATTAGAAACCCACTCATTAAACATTTAAACGTTTTACCGCGCTTTCAGGAGCCAAATTTTGTTAAAAAATCAAACCCCCCCGGCCTTAATTGATCCATTTACAATACTGAAAGAAACAGTTGTCGGAATATAGATCACCCTTTTGGTTAATATAGCTCCTCACGATATGATTGGTAGGACCATAACGCAAGTAACGAAAACAATTTTAGATAAACCGATCGGTATTTAGTTACAGAAGAAGACCAAATTGACGTGAAATTATTTTTGCCGTTATTTTCAAAGGTTACACAATCGAATTGCCCGGTTCCCTCTTGAACCAGATAATCTCGAAAATTCAGGTCGAATTCACGTCAGATGTTTGAATGGGAACTGATGGGGTCTCAAAACTAAGGTAGACCGTTGCAACTCTAAGTCGTTTGAAAACAAGCATTGTCACTGTAAAGACTGGGGGGTCGCAATTGTCTCGCCAAAGCTCTAATAATCGCTATGGCCCATGTAGATAAAGACCCTAATTATAAATCTTACATTCAAGGATACAAGCTGGAACATAAAAGTAAACGAACTTCTCGAAAAATCAAATGTTAATCTCGAATGGGGCGGGGGATACGCGAACTTGAACAATTTCACCTACCTTAAAGATTATAAAATTACCGTATTTAATGGTTTAAAAGCGGAAAATATTTGGTTTCAAGAGCTAGGTCACGCTGAAGAAAAAATCTTTACCTACTCTACGACTCTGTTAATAATCATTTTAATGTAATTGTTAACCTGACTGGTGCATTTGGTACAAAGTTTGTTTTCAAGGGTGTTTTTAAAAGGGACAGAGTGGCTCTAGGCATACTTAAATATAATAAAATAAATTTTATTTAGAGTCACCCACTCAGTTATATAAACTGGATTTCAGTTGGGGACTTTAAATCAAAGCGACCAAGCCAACCCTGCAGGCCCCGCCACAATCGACGAGTGAGCGATAACCACCAAAGATCGCTATTTTTATGTTTTTTTTTTATTTTTAAAAATTTTGCGACCGAGACTTGTCTGGCTGTCTATCAGCGCCGCCATGTACTGCGGGCAAGGAGTGTAGCTATTGCGATATATGCCGCCGCTACTCCTTAGTGATTAAGTGCTGATAAAAACATTTAGAAACCGTTTTTGGTAAAGCCAGTAAAAAATCAGCATGCCAGATTAACGTAATTGTGCCACTTGTGATATGTTTATACACAAAAATCCCGAGTGTTTCAAATAATTTTCACGGTATGCCGTACAAATTGCATTCCTGGGCCCACTGCTTTTATTCCAAAAGGCCTTTGCCCTTACGGATCTAAAGACAACTTTATTTTTGTATTCTACGACATAGAAATCGACACAGACCATCAGATTGGAGATACCGAATCCGTATTTCATAACCTAATCTTCTTGTCGTTCAAGACGCCTGTAGCTTATGCATAGAGAAAGACGACCTTACCGACTGCCCCAAGTGTGGGGTCAGGGAGAAAATATTCTGGGAGAACCCCAACGCCGAATTTTTTGACTTTTTTATGTGAAACCATGCCGGGGTAATCGGAACATATCTATTGTTTGCCCCCTATGGCTAAAGGCTATGATTCGCACTTTCTACTCGAGCATTGTGTAACTAAGAACTACCTTCCCACGCTTATCAAGAATGGACATAAAATATTGATATTAAAGGTAGAACATATTACTTTTCTCGATGAGTCTAAATTTTATCCCCATGCCATTAAAAACACTTTCTTAAACTTTCGAATCTAAATACGCGTAATGCCTGGTACCCCCATCTTTTTAACGTTTCTAGAATCTAAATTATGTAGGCCAATACCGCCACCCTACTATTTTGGGGTAGATTATATGAAGTAAGTGGAAAATCGTAGTGAATTCGAATTTATGGTATGAAAGCGCAGCTAGGAAAATTGTAACGATAATAAATTAGAATTAGAGGCCTACTGCGTGGCAGATGTTAAGTCTGCTACGCCTGGGGCGCCTTCAATTTCCGAAAATTATGGTGGTATTGAAATGTAATGTGGGACCCTTTTTTCGTGAAAGCCTAACTATTTCGTCCTGCTTTTCAAAGTTTTTTCGTCGTAATTTTATGCAAAAAGACTTCGATAGCTATCATACCACCATGCCCGGATATAGACTAGCTGATAAGCAATTAGCTCAATGCTATAAAATGGTTGATTTAACCACGGAAGAAAAAAGTCCAAATAAAAATCTATGCATGCATCCAAGGGGTAGGAAAAACGTTTACCGAGTTTCTCAATACAAAGTCGATGGTTATTGTGAGAAGAGTCGCTAGTCTTTTGAATTTCTAGGTGTGTATGCGATGGGTGTCCTCTGTCAGATTACCGTGATAGGACACATTGTCGATACAAATGAGACACTAGCCGTCGTTTTGAGCAGACCTATGGCGCGTATAGAGGCAATAGCCAATGCGGCTACACAGTGGAGATTATGTGGAGTGTCAATTTAAAGCTATTCTCGATAAGGATCCTGTTTTAAATGCTAGGCTTTCTAATCAACCCACTCGTAAGTCACAAGCTATCAAGTTTCGTCGGTTCGAAGACCTCTCTACGGTGGCCGCACGGAAGCTTTAAAAATTAGAATATTCGTTTAAAGAAGGTGCGAAAAATAATCTAACATTGACATCAACTTTTGTACCCCTCTTTGTAAGAACGGCATCCTGCCTCTAGGGCAATCCCACGCAATATCTATGTAGGGGATGAATGCCCACTCCGTAGAGCAACTTCTTAAAAATGATGGTTTTTGAAAGCCACTTTGGTTCCTCCCCGAAAACTCTATCACCCGTCTTACCTTTTAAGGCACATTCAAAACTATTGTTTTGTCTTATGCATGCATGCGCAATGAGACAGATACGTGTACACATAGTGACTGAGAAAAAGCCATGACCAGAACTTGGATAATGGGAGAAGTAATTGAAGAAGTTTGCCCAAGGCTATACAATTGTTAAAACTTTTGAATTTAATAGCCTATGACGTCACTCAATTTGACGGCTTTTAGGAGCTTGTTTGTTGCCTATATTAACTGTTTTTTTAAAACTAAAACAGGAGGGCGTCAGGTTTTATCCAGAGTGGGTGAAACAGAGGCTGATAAGACGAAATCCATTGACGATTACGAGACACAAACTTGAAGGCAATTAAATTGATAGAGCTAATATCGCTAAAAAACCCAGGCAGAAGCGTCATTTAGCCAGACAATTTGAACGTGCCTACTGGTGGCGCTATGCCCTACGGGGCAACAAAAGGCCAAAACATTCATGACTAGAGACCAAAGGAGCTCTTAATTCACAAGTGTTTCTAGCCAACCCCAGGGAGAAATCGTAGTTGAGGACTGATAAATTCCCAAACCACAAAAATGAATGGTATGGATAACATGGAATATACAGACGATGTATCCCTGCTTGAAAATCAAGTGAACGTTGCCCTAGCGCCTACGTGACAACGGGGGCACATGCTTGAACTCTATCGTTATCTAAAACTAGTGGCAGGTCGGACACTATATGTGACACAGACTCGTTGCTATTGTTCACAAACGCCCAGACGTACACTTTTCAACGTACCGATAGGAGACCATCTGGAGACAGACAACACGAATATAGTCCTATGGCCCCGACGCCTACATTAGTCAATTTTATAGTGGGGGGTCTAAAAACTATTGCTATACTGTAACAAATACGACGACTGAAAAGACGAGACTGTATGCCAAAGGGTGCGCGGTTTTACTTTAAATTTGAAAAATTCCAAAAAGATTAATTTTAATTTCGATAAAAAAAACGCTATTCTAGAACCAGACACGCACCCCCATAACTGTTTACCATCCTAAAAAATAACGTTAAACAAATGGGCGTAATCGTTTCCAGAGCCCGAGACAAAACGTTACTCTGTTGTTTTCAACAGAGACAAAGATTGACTGATATGATTTCTCTGCCGTACGGATTTGATAAATAAAACCATTGGCTTATTTTTAGCTCAGTCTGGCAATGTCTTTCGCGTCAATAGCCTGCTTTTAATAGCTAAAGAAAAAACGTTTGTTTCCATCTTATGTGAAGCTTGAAAACCATTCTACCCAAGAGCTTTTTAATTGCGTTCGCCCCCGACGAGATAGCTTTTGTAATGGAAAATAGAGCTACCACAGTCTCTGCAAGAAGACTCCACTTATGATTGGTTTTTCAACGTTGTGCTCTACATCATAATCGCGGGAGAACTCAAATTGATGGGCCAGCACCTAGAAAAAATCAGTGTCGTTTGTGTATAAAACACAGGGTGGTACTATTTAATTTCGGGTCAGTAAGAGGTTATGATACCGCCAGTGTTTGTAACCATCCGTTTACTTTGGTAATTATGGGGCTAGTTTTTTAGTGGTAAGAACTAACGTTGCAATTCGTTTGATTCAAAAATTTTGACGGGACTGTTGTGTGACGTTTCAAAATTTCAAAAAATTCTCTGGTGTTTAGGAGAGCTGGGTGCATCCCCATCTGAATTAAAAACAACATGTAACGTTTCGATCAAAGGCATTTTCACTGATTTTAAAAACGAAAAACGGTAAACCTAAACTGGTGGTTCTTGTGATGACCTTATGCATGAATCCTTACAGTAAAAAGGAGGTGTCTGGAGCTTTTCACTAATATTCGCATCCATAGAAACATTTCAGTGATTCTCATTACACAGAATTTATTTCAACCAAGGCTCTGGCTCAGAGACCATTTCGTTAAAAAAATACTAAAATATCTGGTTGTTTTCAAAAACCCCCGGGATAAAACTCAAATAGCCGATCTCGCTCGTACAAATCTACCCCTGATAACTGGCGTAGTCTGCATCAAGCTTTTTGTGGATGCAACTAAAAACACCCACAACGGCTACTGTTTTGTTTTGATCTGTGTCAGAATCAACGATCTAGTACGCTTTAGAACCAATATATTTGATACACCCAGTGGGTTTATTCTAATATACCCCACGGCAAATGAAACTGCTCCAAGTCACATAAACACCTCTCTTTACGTTTAAAAAAATGCTAGTCACTAAGCTAAGAAAAGCCATTTGCAGTCGGGCGCGAGAATTATTACACCTATTAAATAGTGCGTTGTCAATACCTTAAACGGGAATCATAAGATTTTCGACTCAAGTTTAACAGAAACTCTGCAAATAATAAAAAACGTTTTCCGGAATAACTAACCAATCCTAAACTGGCCTAAAGAGAAAAACGTAAAAATAATGATTCAGAAAGGAGGTTTTTTGATTCCACACTTTTAGGTAGTATTTTATCAGGAGCCGTTATAGGAAGCTTAATAAAAGACATGACAAGATTTATTGCGTAAAATGTTTTTAATGTCTCCCCGAACTATTTGATAGATTACATGGACGAAAGGAGGTCGCGAGAATAAACTGGCTCGTAAAATGCAGAAGGAGCATTAAAAAGAAAACAAAAAATTACAACACTCTGACCTATTCAGAGATACCAACAGCCCTATTTTAAGCTTTGCAAAAGAAACGCGAGCCATTGTGGTTCCACTTTTTGAACCTAAAAAACAGCCAACAACCACAAGAACGATCCACGTTTTCAAAACCAGGCGTAAGTTAAACGTGGTGCAAGGCCTGGTGGTTTGAACCAGAGGCGGTAAATCAACAGGAAGTTGATAATTTCACCACATCTCAGTTCGGTTGCGATAAGCCGGGCAATTTCCTATCGCCATATTTCAACAAGCGGGCATACATTGATAACGTGTAATGGTATTCACTCGCGACGAGGACGAAAATTTTAAAATTGAGATGAACTACACTGTAGATAATAATCAATTATTACTAGAGAAACACCATTGCGATGGTACCGGCCCGGGGCTCTGGAACCTACTAACAAGGAAAAAGAACCTTATTATAAACCAAATTAACCAAACCGATCTTGATAATTATAAGAAATCCTATGTTTTCATTCCAAGGCCGGCATGTAGACAAATGGGGTCAGATAAAATCTAGCCGTAGTGAAAAATATAAGAAAAGTTGTCTCTCGTCTATTTCCGCCTAAAAAAAAATCCAGAATGGACGACAGTCGGATAAGCAGAACTTTTTTTTTATAATTTAAGACCATCCGGCGAGGGTATGCTTCTGTAATAACTTAACAAGCCAGTGGTATTTCACGCCCCCGTATTTTAAAATGGTTTAGAAGACTCAAGAAACCTACACCCTACATAAGCCATTATAAAACGTTTTCCCCGGAATCCTTATGATTCAATCACCAACATTGGCCATTGTATGAGGGCGATCTCTCTGATCTCTCTCCTAGCTAAATACAATGACGGTTTCAAGTTTTTATTAACCATAAATCGATGTATTCTCAAAGTATGTGTTTAGTCTGGCCTTTAAAAAATGACGCAGGGTGGAAAACTATAAGCCCAGGGCTCTCGAGAAAGTGTTAAAAAAATACGAAATGTTTGATTTTTCCAGACAGATACGGGACCGAGTTTCTAAATCATACCGTACAAGTTTATTGAAACGCCTATGGGGTTAATACAGGCCTCTAATGGACCCCAGTAGTAAAATGCGGGGTAGTTGGGGCGTGTTCAAGAAACCCTGAAAATGCCGCATGTATACATATTTTAACACATAAAAATACGTTTCGTTTATAGAGACGTGCTCGACGACCTTGGTCCAGGGGTACAATGAACTTCGGTTCATTCACAATCGGAATGGCTCCTTCAAAAGTACCCTCGCGATATGAAAACTATCTGGTATCGCATGGAATAAAAAAGTTATTAACAAAGGTAGTGTCAGTTTTAGCGTGGTGACTATGTACGTATAGGTAGACATAAACATGTTTTTTTGTCCAAAGGATATTCTTGAAAACTTTACCACGAAAATTTTTCAAAATTGTAAAGTAATTCCTAGATCCCCCAACCTTTGTATGAACTTGCTGATATTAAATTACTGAGGCAATACAACGGTAAATTTCCTACAACTTTTGAACTAGTGGCGAGTTCAACTAGGTGTTTTAAATTGAAAATGTTTTAAAATCAAGACGTAAAGCATGGAGACTTGAACATTTTGTCAAATGGCGTGGGTATAACGCACGTTTTTATTCAGTGAATTAATGCATCTAATGTACGACGTATCTAAATCATTATTAATCTTTTATACAATGGATTCTTGTTCAAGAACAGCTTTAACATCTGGTCGCCCCGGCTCCGTATAGGAAATTTTCGGCATTCACTCCATTTAAAATATATGAAGAATCAAAAACTGGTGCGGGTGGAGACGGCAGTACGGCTCTTCTATCAAGCGTCTTTGAACGCCGCTGCAGACGTTAGTCTGGCCATTCTATATACATTTACCTAAACGTTTAATAATGACTTGTGTCAGATGAGAGGTTAGGTCAAGTCAACGCGCATAGTGAGACCTTTGTGTTCTGCGCTATGAGGGGATTGCCCCCTGATAATTCCATTCATCCTTAGATTATTGTAACAGAAAACGTATAGTTTAACGGCCGGCGGCCGCTTAGCGCCGGCGCCCAGTGGCTTTGTTTTAAAAATAAATAATACTTATAAAAATCTGTACATTTATTGCTAAAACCTCACTTTGTGTTCCTGCCCACCGAGAGGGATAGAGGTTTTTATGTGACGCTACCATTTCCGACATTTTCAAGAGTTTCTACCGTTAGTAATGTATTTCCCAGCTTTAACCACAAAGTTTAGGCAAGACAACTGTTAACCTTGAAACTAAGTACCTTAGTAGGGTTGCCGAGCTAACTTATCCTCCGGGCTTTGATTACGCTAGAAACGGAGGTGACTGCTAATTCAAGATGGATTTAACTGCTAACTAGTTACTCGTGCTGGCCGTTCGTATTTCCTGTGAAAGATTACAAGTCATTTGAAGATCTTTATACAACAATACGAAACTCGGTACAGCAAGATCACGGTTAAACAAAGCAATTACTAAAACGGTTCATTATTATATTTTTAACGTGGACCAATACGATGTTGTCTAGAAAGAAAAGTAAAATAGTAGTCCCGTCCCTAATAACGGCTCCTATCAAAGGTAGTGTACGTAATAGTATGCTATAGTCAGGAGGGGTCCAGACGCCTGTCGACCTGAAAATATAATTTTTCCCATGCCAAATTTTACTATGGTTTAGATTCCTTGGTATCAAGCTATTCGCGATAGGATAACACCGACATGTGAAGGATTAGTGGCGGCAAATGAACTCATCAGAAAACTTGTTGCCATGGATTTACAATCGGCCGCCATTTACAGCCTAGTAAAAACGCTTACCAAGTGTAATCAAACGACACTGACCCGATGTATTGTATACAAGACATTATGGAGCCTCAGGTTTAGTGGGTGATAACCTTTTTGGCGCGTAATTGAAGAGTCATCAGTTTCCATCTTTCCAGGGCCAGGCATATATTTCAGCCAATTATATTATTTCCCCAAAGATAATAGAAGACTTTCATAGAGAGTATAACTATTAGTTTAAGACCAAAATTTCGGTAAGATCGGTCAAGTTTTGACCTTCCCCAATTCCGACGAATAGTTATTTTACATTTTGTAAAGGTTTAAATACAAAATGTGTTGTTAATTTTTTTATTATATGAACCCTAAGCCAATGGAGGGTGGAGGGCCAATGCTATATGGGCCTCCTATAAAGTGCAGCGTGGAAGTGGTATAGGAAGCTATCTAGGGGGGTTGTTTAGAATTATAATACCATTGTTTTTTTATTAGGGCTTAAATCATTGGGGCGGGGAGACATTACAAGACGGCCAGGCATGTGTGACAGACATTTCTTTGGGAAAAAACCAGAGGAGAAAATAGGTAATATCGTTAAAAAAAAATGTACACAGACTGTTTGATAAACATATGCATCAGGGAGGAGGCTTGTTCAAGCGCAAACGTAGCACTATTGAATTTAATAGAAAGCTTTAAAAAGAAAAAGCCTCAGTCTTCTCTCAGTGGAGCGTCGTTTGCGTGTGCGTGCGTGCAATGGGCCTTGTTTTTGCGCGAGAAACGGGACATTTTCGACTAATCCATGTTGTGTAATAAGTCAGGAACTCGATTTATTCACTGAAAGACCACTCCAGTCAATGACATTAGGGAAATAGAGTTGTTGGCTATGAAACCACTACTACTTTTAGATAATGCCAGTCATCTAGAATTTTTTTTGCCCCGCCTGATCCTGAAAATTGTCGTGATTTTAGCTTCTGTCTATTTATAGTTAAAATTTAAAGAGTTAAATCGTCGGGCGAGGACTTTATACGCGCCCCCCGACCCGAACCAACCTGGGTGTGTAACTTTTGCTCTAATTCTCTGTTAGTGAAGTAAACATTTTCACTCACCGAAACCTTTCCATCACCAAAAACGCTGACATTATCCATATAGGGCGTACATTGAGCAATATTAAACTATTCTTGAAGACACATCCAAGACGCATCTTGCGAATGCATTTTTTTTTTTTGGATACGTACGATGCCGCGGGGGCTTCTTAGTGCCACAGTAACAACACAGGTTTTTTAAAAAACGCGCTTGCTGGCCTCTTACGGCAAACAGTAGGACAGTAGAAATCATAGGGCGTATTCCCGTTGACCTATTTAATTCGTCAAAACTAATGTTTTTAAACAATGTTTCTATGCGCGTAAAACTAAACAGAATCAAGCCCTGAATTTTAAATGTTTCAAAGACAGCCACCCCTACGGGTAAATACGTATTCTAGATGCCACCTTGTTTGTGAAGCAGGTGGAATTAACACAGATCTTCCTACTTGAAATTGAAAAACAACTTTTAAAGACGTCGGCAAATTATCATGATCACAGAGTCGAAGTAAAAAATATTACTTTAGGGGGCTGGAGCGAGTTTCAGTTATCTCCCTATCTAATAATGGTCAGAACCTAAATACTACATTATTTCCGGCCCTTTAGTAAAGAACGATATTTTTGTGGGTACATGTCACCAGCAATCCTTTCAGTTCATTTGGATGCTGACCTGTTGAAAATATTGGCAGTGTTTGTAAACGGGGTGCCCGTAATGATCCGATACAGTGTGATTTTCGTCATATCGAATCAACTGCATTAGCATATCACAACACCCTTTTACTGGGCACGGGGGCGTCTATCACAGAACTATGCACATTTAATCATCGAAGAGTTGGTTTTTAACCATGGCTATCCTTATTTGCAAATGATCTTACCCCCAGATAGTGCCGGAATAGAGTCCGCATTTAGCATTTCCCACAAAGTGGAAGGTACGTATTGAATTACGGTTTGCTGCCGGACTTTCTGCCGCTTTAACTGTGTAATTGTTTATGCCGTGTATGACGCAACCATATCTATCGACGATAAGAGGAAACATTTCCATTGGAATTTATTAAATGATTCTCTCCAGATAAACAACAAAAAAGCACTTGCATTCAAGGCACTTCAAGGGGGGTTTATGCTAGATGACAGACTCCCTAGATTTTTTACAATTACCGCGCCATCTTCGTAATCAATTACGATCCCATACACGCGGCGATCCAACTGGATGCAATCACCTTCGCAGAGAGCTGATATGGGAGAGTTTTCTTCGATTCCTACGGACTAACCCCCACTACATCATGACCCTGCTCGCCTTTCTCAACGTCCCCACTCCTACCGATGGACATACAACCACCAAACGTCTACAAGGCGTCTACTTCCAACGTATTCGGCCTTTACTCGTGTCTCATGTCCAGCAGCGGAGCAACACTCACTCTATGGAGGCGTTTCACCAACCTATTTAGCGCCGACGACTTTTGCCGCCAATGGATCGTCTAGTGATAAAAAATGTTTCGTCAAACGGTTGGACCAATGTAAACCAATGTGACCCAGTTGAACAAATATGTGTTTCCCACAAGATTGATTATTATCGAAACATTACAATGACAGTGCGTCATTCACTAACATAACAGTCCATCATGGCAGTCGTTGGTCGATTTTGAATACATTATCGATAGCAAGGGAAAGATTGGTTAATAAAGGAACTAGCTATTGTGTGGTCAAGATTGCTAAGAAACAGGGTTGTTTCCTTTTCAACAAAGTCCCCCCCCGAAGAAGACTGTCGACTACACGTAACGTCTGTTTTTAAACATGACCTTCCACTGGCTATATGGGTATATTGATTATGCAATAGAGACTACCTGTTATTCTCGAGAAGCACTAGCCTCCAGTGGCCCGATATTACGCATACAACGATGAAAAATGTGATTATCTTTCACTAATCACTGGCTTAACATTCATAGATATGAGGAAAGATGTTCATGTCCCCTTATTGACAATATTCATTTCCCAACGTTTTATTGCACCTTCCCATGTCACCACCGGACAGGGCGACCGATCCTGTGCTCTACTCACTGGCATCGGAAGTTTAGCCCCTGGTTAATCGTTTGGACCAGCTTACAAACAGAACGCAACGCTGCCCAGGAGCGTACGAGAGACATGACGGCTAACAAGTACCAGCACAACTAGTCCAATGTCCTCATTCAAGCATGGACGTCTCAAACTGATAACACCCCTGCGGTGAGCTCTTCCAGCCATGGACGTCTCAACTCCGGTGCATCAACCAGAAGGCCCTAGGGCGGTTGGTGCACCACCCCAAACCCCCTCAGCAGCGTTTGAAAAGATGCTCAGCGCATTTTCTTTTTTAAACGATAAACAGTTCTTCTACGCTGATGTATCCATCTATCCTGAAAAAGATTTAACCCGTTTGTGGAGATTGGCGCATAAACGGAAACCTACATGCTATTTAATTGTCAGCGAGTTGGTGTGCTACCGCCAAGTTGTGCAATGATGGAGACTACACCCCGTGGAACCTCGTACACTCAAGCGTGTCATCATAAAATGGAAAAGTATATCTTACCATCAAAGCCATCACAACGGTATACGTCTGACTGAGGAAGAGGTAGAAATCTAAGAAATATATTGGTGTGTATTACACGGCCCAGGAATTGAAATAGGGGTAAATGCAATTTAAATAGTTAAAAAATATGTACACGAGGCAACGAACTCTAATGACTATATTAATCCTACAGATGCTACCAGCATGTATTGATTTGAAATATTTTATTCGATGAAGTTAAAGCATATGGATATATCTGTATCAATCCAGAGTTTTGACGGTAATCTGAAAATGTTATCATATTCCATTAACATTTGTAAACATGTAATAAACTATGTACTCTATTCTGTTCTTGTTTTGTTATTCCACCCACATCCCTCCTCTTATCCTCTATAAATACAAAATCTTGATTCATTTCATTTAGTTGTCTTGAAACGTTTTTGCCATGAAACTCTACTGTTTGTTAGCGTTAATTTTGTATTTATTGGTATTTTTAGCCGTATTTTGTGGTAAGTTACATACCAACACACGATAAATATAGTTTTTAATTTTAAAAGGAATCTAATAAACGTACTTCCTTTTTCAGAAGAGATCAAGATTTTCCAATTAAACTGAATCCCCGATTCCGTAGAGCTTTTCCCCCGCTACCTCCCCTGACCCCTTCAAAAATGTCACTGTATTTGTGGATTCAGATGGCGTTGTCGGAGGTATCTTTGATTCCGACCACTCTTCCCGATGGAATACTGAGTTCTATAACAATGCACTGAAATTCCCCGTGGTCGAGATTGGATTCAACTGAATGTTACATTTAATAGCGAAAATGAACAGACCCTCGTTTACCGTACAAATGATGCCAAACCATGCATTCCTAGAAAGAAAAACAAACCTAAGAAACCAACTAACGTTTTTTGATATTTAATATAAAATACTAGTTTCCCCTATAAATACAGAATCTCTGTTTAATTTTTTTTTTAGGTTATAATCTAATCTCTACAGATGAAGCAATAATAATACTGTTCTATATCGCATTTATACCTCTCGTATTTTGTGGTAAACCGAGTAAAAATATGAAATTTAAAAATTTAAAAATAAATAAATAATAATTAAACATCTTTTTTTTCAGAAGAGAAACAAGGTTCTGTTTTTTGAAAATTGTTCTGGAACGTCGATATCGTTAGAGACTTAAATCAACAAAACACTTTCAATCCCACTATCTGACACAACCAATTTAACACATAAATTAACATCAATTACCGATTTTCATCTAATATATCGAGCATGCAGTGAAGGGGTGATCCAACTTAACATAAGACCCAGGAATCAACGAGCTCATCGCCTCAAATCGATACCACTATGTCCACGCAAGGAGAGACGTGGAAGGTGTACGCTGGGATTAGCTTTTGGAGGGGAGAAGAAGAAATTCATGTAACCAGACGGAACACTTCATCCCAGCGGATGGCCCATGGATCCATAAAAAACTGATGAATTTAAATAAATGCTGAAATATAAAATACGTGGTTTAACTCACCTTCCTCGCTCCTTTCCTGACAATGGTGTATCACAACACTTTTCACAGTAAACTTAACTTAAATAGCCATTAGCAGAGCGTGGGTTCGATCCCCGGGCCCTGCACGCTTCACTGCGCCGCTCTGCTTCAGACTTGTTCTGTGCTCAACCGCCGTTCAAAGCCTCAGCCGGCAGTACGCGGACTTAACGAGCTGGCCAGGAAGTCTACCTGATAAGAGACCGTAGACAGCGACTGTAACACAACCCTGACTAGGAATCTAGGGATCGAACCCACGCTCTATAAGCTACAGGGCTAACTATGTAATCACACATGTTTCAAGTGTGTCCCGCTAGGGTCGAGCCCATAAAACAGTTGAGGGTTGGATCCTAGCTCTGATCAAAGAACATTCTTAATATTGGAGTATAAAGCTGAATGCTAAAAAAGTTTTGTCCCGCTGGGGATTCGAACCCAGAACCTTAATCTCATTACGCCTACGCTCTACCATTAAGCTACCGGGACTGACGTGGATAGCTTGAAATAAGAAGTAAATCATATCCCCCCAAAAAGTCAAAAATTTGTAAAAAAGACGGCAGCCAAGCTCCAAAAAAAATCCTTCAAAGTCTTCGCTGTGAATGCTGGTGAGATATAGAAGTTGAGGCCAAGCTTTATTCTTTCTCCCTAGTTTCGCTTTGAAATATGTCAAGATCCATTTCGCCTGTTGACGAGCGTCCAAGCCAACGATTTTTGTGGTAAACAAAGTAAAATTTTTTAAACCTCGAAATCATAAAATAAAAATTCTTGGCCAGAACCAAATTCAATGGCCAAGTCATTTTTTTATGATTTTCGGAGTTTAAAATTTTACTTTTTTTTACCCACAAAAATCGTTGGCTTGGCGCTCGTCAACAAGCGAAATGATCTTACATATTTTCAAAGCGAAACTAGGGAGAAAGAATAAAAAGCTGGCTCAACTTCTATATCTCACAGCATTCACAGCCGAAGACTTTTGAAGGAGAGCTGGCTGCCGTCTTTTTACAAATTTTTGTATTTTGGGGGGATATCACATCTTTTTGTTGTTCGTTCGCTATCAAGGTGTGAATGATGGACTTTGAATGATTAAATTTGTTAAAGTTCAAAGTTGTTTTTTAACTTTTTTTGGGCCCACGGTCCCCCCAAAAGATACCCCTTGAATAAATAAATAAATAAATTTTTATTAGAGTATACCACTCAGTGTATATAAACGGGATTTTCATGGGGACTTTAAATCAAAGGCGACCAAGCCAACCCTGCAGGCCCCGACACAATCGACGAGTGAGCGATAACAACCAAAGAATCGATATTTTGAATAGGAAAATATCAATCAGTGGTCTGGACAGTGCGAACATACGCGGATACAACGCCAGAATAAACAAGGCCGATCCAAGAACAACTCTGGAATTATTATGTGCTTCTTTGCTAGGACGGCTCCAAAGTCACCGTTTACAAACTCCTAAGACAAGAACTGATAGACTTAAGTCCAAATCAGAAGTTAAAAAACTTCTGACTTTTAGCGGGAATCGAACCCTGGCCCTTCTGCATTGGAAGCAGATACGCTAACAACAAGACCAACGCACTAGCATAAGCACTTGATATTTATAAGGGTTTTAAGAGCATGTTTAATTTCAAGCTTGTACAAATTACTACGCCTGAGTAATACGCGTTTTGATTTTGATTTTGATTTGATTTTCCCCGGTCCCAATTGCCCGGTTTTTGTTATATGAGGCACATAAAAGTGTGGCCCAATGTTCAAAGTTCTAAGATGAACCGTTTTCTCGGTATAGCGTATTATTCATAAGAGTACGGAATACCTACTTTTGATAATTTTGTTTTTTTTCCGGTACCCGTTAACCAATTTTGCTTTCCATATTCAAAAGTGATAAAGAATGAGAGATATCAAAATGTATTCCCATTTTGAAACATTTCAGTGAGCGTTTTCTTTGAATGTTTCTTTTTCTTAAAGTTCAGATATTTTTTTGCATTTTGGGCCCCATGGTCCCCCCCAAAATTTTTCCCCCTTGTTTTTTGGACGCAAGATATTTATAAGGTTAATAGCATGTTAAATTTAAAAAGTTTGTACAAATTACACGCCTTGGTAATTACGCGTTTTGATTATCATCCAAATTTTGATTTTCTCCGGTCCCTTTTACCGTTTTTGGTTTTTGAAAGCAAAAGGCACTGCGTCAAAATACACCTAAGGTGGTCCAAGTTTCATATTTCAAAGTTTTACCGTTTTTTCTGTAGGCTAAAGAATCCCCGGGGAGAATATAGCCACCCACCCACCCAGCCACCCAGTTTTAAAGGGGAATTTTGACGATGTTGAGACCCTTTTTTTTAACAAGAACGAGTTGCGGATCGGGTTGTTTTTTTTTTTGGTATTTTTCATGGACCACATCCCAGGTCATATCCCGAGTTTAAAATTTGTAACTTTTCGGGGGGGGCCGGTGTGCAGTAGCTGAAAACCCCCCAACTCTGGTAGGTGTATATAGGGCCGGAGTTCGGTGTCGCCCTAGCAGCCGTATTCGCTTGTCTCCCGGGGCGAGCCCGTCGCCCTAGATGAGTGGTAAAATTTCAATTGTATTTAAATAAAATGGGAAAAACGTAAAATCCCGCCGCGTGATGGAGAGCTTTTTAAAGGTTTTAGTTTGGGGGGATATCTTTACTTTTGCAAGTGCTTTTTTTTTTGCTGCCTAGCATTCTAGGTGAATTTTGTAAAGTTTTTTTTGTTTCTGTCAATTGGTATTATTTACCGTAAAAAACTTGTTTTTAAAAATTTTATTTTATGGTTCTGGCTAAATTTTTCCCACTTTTTCTTTCAAAAGGTACTACAAAACCCATAAACCTTAATGTCCTGGGTTAATTGAACGTTGTAGCCCACCCGTTTGGTCTGAATTGCCAAAAAGGGGAAAAAAAAATATCGCACAAAAAGTTAAAAAAACGTACTTTAAAAAAGCTTTTTTTCTCTCGTTTTGGCTAACTTTTTCAACTTTTCTTTCAGAAAGCAATACAAACAAAACCCTTTAATGGTATGTGAAATATGAACGTTTACCCCTACCCGTTTGGTCAGAACGGCCCAAATGGCACGAAAATATCGCACAAAAAATCAAAAAAAAAAATCGTAAAAGTACGATTTTTCATGAGAAATATTTTTTTGGATTGTACCCAAAAAAAGTTTTGGGAAGTCTAAGTTCAGAGAAAACGAAGGTCTGTCCAATTTTTTTATCAAGATCGAATCCGTTTGCCCGGTTTGAGAGCGAAAAAAACAGACGGAAAAAAAAAAAAAAAAACAAAAAAAAAAAAAAAAAAAAAAAACACATGAGCTAAATTTTTTGGGGGGTCGGTGAAATTGAAGTCTTCGCTTCGCCATCCAATTATGAATAATGATGTGTTTTTTTTTTAACCCCAATTTTTACCCAACCCCCCGAAGGAGGCTAAGGGGCCCCGGAGCCAAAATGGTGTTAAACCCTTATGGAGAAGAAAGGGCTGTTTTTTTTTAGGGTGGGAGACCTTAAAAAAAAATGGCGGTTTAAACCTTTTGGTAGAGGAACAAAAAAAAGGTGGGAAAAATGAGAAAAAAAGATTGGGGGAAATGGATAGGACAAGGAAGCAGCTCGGATCAAAACATTTCTAGAAAATCCATCCCGGGGGGGGGGGTGGGGGGTGATTTAAAAAAAAAAAAATTAAAATGGAGGTTAAGCCCCTTTTGGATTAGAGCAACGAAAAATTGGTGAAAAGATGGCTATCGATGAAGGAGAAGCATCTCCGATCGAAAAAAAATTTTGAAAATTTTAGGGGGGGCGTGAGGGGGGACATATAAACGCGATATAATACTATTGGCCGCCAGTTTGGCAGGTGGCATATCAGACTTTAAACCAAATGATTACTAAATTCCCCTTTTGCAAAAACTTTTCATTTTTTCTGTTTTTTCAATACCCTGTGCACAAAGGGAAAAAACCCTATCAAACAATCCAGTAAAGTACTTATTTCATTAAAAAAGATAAAATTAAAACGCCAAACCGCCATCTTTAATGGGTGAGATTGACGCTTCAAATTTTGGGACACTCGCGCCTGTGCGGCGGGATTGGAGACGCGTATCTAGCCACTATAGGGGTTAAGATACTATGGTTGTTGGTGTAAAAAGCTTGCCGATTTATCCGTAACACCTTGAACATAGGGCAGGAGCGCAGTGCAGCGTGGTTTAGTTTTGTCGTCTGGTCTTGTACGCACAATGTTCTCTTTCGCGCGTTTTAACGCTCTCGTTACGACGTGTTCAGAGAAGTCATTAGCGATCAGTATGTTGCGTAATTGTTTACACTCCTCATCCATATGTTCGTTGTCAGTCAGACGGATTGAACAAACTGCTAGTGTCTGCACGACCGCGTTCAGTTGTCCCGGGTGATGATGGGACATATCCTGACGTGTTGTTATTTTTAAAAAAGTAATGGGTTACTTGGCCACACTGTTTTTCGCAAGAACACCCACACAAATAGGCTATTGAACGGTAAATATATAAACGGAAACGGTGCGCAACTTGATTACCTACATTGAGTTAGAGAGTATATAAACTAGCAGAGTTGTTACGCGAGGTCATTCCCACGTTTGCAGTCGAGGCAGCAGCAGTATTTTTTTCTGAGCTGTTAGGGTTTCGTCCTGATGATGGCTGATGTGATTCAGCCGAAAACGTCGACCAGCTGACAATGGTCCTTGTGTAGGCCTGCTAGAGAGAAGAGTAAATACACGAACAAAAACCCTAAAACCAAATTTGGATGTATATATATATGATAAAAACAAGGATCTTGGGTAAAACCGCGTCGAAAATAAGATGAACCAGGGCAGAACCTGGGCGTCCACCGACGTTTCGACTGTACTACGTCAGACATTTTCAAGGTTGACTGTGACTCTACGGAGGTTGGAGTCACATATATATATATGGATTGTTGTAGGTTTTCGCGGCCCATCATAGGATAAAAACAAGGATCTTGGGTAAAACCGCGTCGAAAGTAAGATGAACCAGGGCAGAACCTGGGCGTCCACCGACGTTTCGTCTGTACTATACGTCAGACATTTTCAAGGTTGACTGTGACTCTACGGAGGTTGGAGTCACAGTGGTTGGCAAGCACGCAGCGCCCGCCTTATATTGCCTCGGCTGAAGGTGCAGGGCGGCAAGGTTATATAGAAAATAGGTGCGGGGCGGCGAGGTCATATCGTGAAAAGGTGCAGGCGGCGATGTCATATCGAAAAAATATACGGAAGGTGGCAATTGAGAAACAAAATAGCACAGCTTACTGTAGTAAAACCATTAAAGTCCGGCTTCTTGTCATAGGCCTGATTGGTTGTCTTTTGAAATGTTATTCGTGCTTACAATTATGGAATCTGAAATTTGCACCACCTCTGAGGGATTTGCTGAATAGGTCTACGAACTACATTTCGAGGCATGAGTGCAGGTTCCAAGCAAGAAGGAGGCTCTGGCTTATCATCTCTTTTGTTCATGTTTTTTGGCCGTTTCTCAATTTCCACAGATCACGGATAATACGTGGCTTGAGCTGTTGTACAGGGCAAAAGTTTTTTTTGTCAAAATCTATCACAATGGACACACAGAATGGAAGGTTCGCCCTGGGGACATATTGGTTAGTTTTGATGTGGTTTCCCTATTTACCAACATACCTGTGAAGGAGGCCCTTGTTACTATTGAAGAAAGCTATGGCATACCGAAGGACATCATGAAGTTAGCAAGGAATTGCATGTCTTCTACAAACTTATTTATGAAAACAAGTTTTATAAGCAAGTGGAGGGAGCTCCAATGGGCTTGCCGCTATCACCAGCTATTGCCAACTTAGCCCTTTGATGATTTTGAGAATAAGGCCCTACTGCAGCACCTAACAAACCATCTTCTTGGATACGATATGTGGACGACGTCTATGCCATTTGGCCCCATGGTGTGGACAATTTAAAATGATTTTCTTGACTATCTAAATAGTATCCGATCGAATATTCAGTTCACCAGGGAAAAGTAGAATCCAACGATCACTTGATTTTCTCGATGTCTTGATAATAAAAAATGTGATGGCATGGTTTTTTGGACACACAGTCTATAGAAAACCCACCCACACCAACCGGTATCTGAATGCCGCTTCCCACCACCGTCCTTCACATTTTATTTTCAGTGGTTAACACTCTAGTCACACGGTCCAGGAACCTTTCTGACAAATCTCACTCAAGAGGGAATTTGACAAGCTCCGTGAAGCTCTATCACTCAATGGTTACTTGGACCGAGACAAAACCAGAGCGTTTAAACGGGAACTGAAGAAATCTGAGGATGATACTGAGGAAAAGGGAGAAACCACGGTCAAAAGCTTTTCTTCCATATGTCAAGGGGTACCACAGACGTCATGGGTAGAATCTCAATCGTAAGAACATCGAAACCATTTTCTCCACTGACAGAAAAATCAGCTCCTTTTTGAGAAGTGCAAAGTACTCTGTTCATCTGGAATAAAGGGGGGTTTTTATGAGGTTCCCTGTGGCGACTGCGATCAAACGTAATAGGCCCAAAACAGGCAGACCCCAATAGCCCAGTGAGGATAAATGAACACTCTAATGCTGTGAAAGCAGTGACAAGAATCAGCCTGGCTAAAACATGCAAAAGCTTACTCGCATGTGATAGATTTTGACAAAACAAAAACTATTTGTCCTGTACAACAGCTCAAGCCATTTTATCCTTTGAATCTGGGGAAAATTGAGAAACGGCGAATAACATGAACAAAAGAGATGATAGCCAGAGCTCCTCTTGCTTGGAAACCTGCACGCATGCCTCGAAATGTAGTCCGTAGACCTATTCAGCCAAATCCCTCAGGGGTGGTGCAAATTTCAGATTCCATATTCTAGCACGAAAAACATTTCAAAAGACAACCAATCAGGCCCTATGACAAGAAACCGGACTAAAAGGTTTTACACAGTAAGCTGTGCTATTTTGTTTTCTCAATTGCCACCATCCGTATATATTTTTTCGATATGACATCGCCGCCCCGCCACCTATTTTTTTATATAACCTCGCCGCCCCGCACCTTCAGCCGAGGCTATATAAGGCGAGCGTTGCGTGCTTGCCAACCACTGTGACTCCAACCTCCGTAGAGTCGCAGTCAACCTTGAAAATGTCTGACGTTTGTACAGACGAAACGTCGGTGGACGCCCCAGGTTCTGCCGTGTTCATCTATTTTCGACGCGGTTTTACCCAAGATCCTTGTTTTATCATATATATATATATTATCTATATATATGTTTTGTCTTCAGCTTTCGTGTTCCATGGTTAATGTTTTTTTTATCTTTACGGTTAATAATCACGCACAGTATTATAGAAAATAAATTTTAAACCCAATTTTCAGAAAACTATGTTTCCATTTTCAAGGGAAGGGTAAACAAAAATTCAATAAAACAACAACAAATTATAAAAATAAACAAATAGAAACAAAAACACACTACCTTGCAAAATATAGAAAATTTTAAAAAATCCCAAATTTCAGTGAACCTAAAATCAAATCACTTGGTTGCATTGTGAGTGTGACTACTTGTGACCATTCTAAACAGGCCTATCGCGCTTCATGTCTTGTACCCAGCGGCTTTAGTCTCATACTTTTCAGGCTGCAGTATGACTTCTAGTCATTCTGCTGGATTCCAAATTTCTAGACAAATGGTTGGGTCCGTCCGGACCGTTCCCACGTTCGTCTAGAACTGAAGGCACTCTATCAGCCGCTATAAACCCCTTTCTTTGACCCAACCTCTCAATCAAAGCAGGCTTCCACGATTGAGCCAAACGCTTGCCATCGTCTCGTTTGTTAAGATTGAGTGGGCGCTTCTCAATGGACGAGTAGTCTAATCCCGCCCCTGACGTCACGACCAAACATGTGCTCAAAGATGGCCATACTGTGGGGCGATTTTAACTGACACCTTACTGTACCACACTAAAGACTGGATTTCTGGATTGTAATGGTTCAATATTATGTGTTTCACGATGTTCGTCAAGAGCTAAAATAGGAGGGGTGTCTTTACACTCGTTCCGAAGGATATCAAGTTAAGAAATAAGACGTGGGAAGTTAAAATCAGATAGATAAGATAAGAAATGTTTTACGAAAACATGTGATACCATGCTTGTAGGCCTATAATGTTCTTTGCATTTCGTGGATTTCGATTACAAGCAAATTCCTCACGGCGGAGCCCTGCTCATGTGTTTACCCATTTTTTTATTTCCCGGGCTGGCCAACTATCTTCATTCTAAACTTAATGCTTGTAGCAGGCAGGCTAATGAGTAGACCTGTTTGACGCGGCCCTATAATTCTGCACAAGAGAGAGGCCTAAGCAGTAAGCACTAGACAGGCTACTCTTGTTTAGGTGTAGGGCCTAGACCTAGCTAGAATATAATAGAATGTTGCTTTATTTCCATTAAGGCCTATTGCATACATAGTTAGTTTTATGTTAACATAACACAGTTGACCCCTAAGATAATAAAGTTTGCATACATCTAGTAGTTAGGGTAGGCCTATATGGAAAGGAAAATAACACCTAGGCCTAGCATCTGCTTATTGGTAGGTTAAAACTAACAGTATAGCCTTGATTTTGCTTTTAAGGTAGCCTAGGTCTAAAGCTTCCAAGGTTAAAGGCCTAAACTGTGTATAAACTATAAAGAGGGATACATTTCTAGGCCTAAATCTTAGCAAAGAGATGTTTCTAGTCCTAGCCGTGTAGGCCTAGGATATGAATCTAGGCCTCCGCCTACCCCTAGCTAAACCCAGGCCTACTTTTTACGATATGATCTTGTGAACTGAGGAAAAATAAATTATGTTGGCCTAAACCTGAGACTAAAAACTTAAAAAATGCTTTCGAGAGTAAAGGCTTTGGGTTTATAATCATTCTAAACCCAAAGGTATAGGCCTCCGAAGTAGCCGCGCGCCGCGCCACCGTCGATCCCTAGCGGCACTCGGGAGGAGTTTAGAAGGTGACACGATTTGAAAATGGCTGGTGTAAACCATAGGATCGTGCTACATTGATGCACATAAATATTACTTTACGCACTTTATTAGTGGTTTGTTGGAAAAGGGGAGCTGCTATACGAACATTAACACTTAAATAAAGGAAAATAATGTAGATTTGTACGAAAATAATAGTAGCTTTATTATTGTTAACTTGTTGTACTTTCCCGCCAATGTTGCTAGAATGCGGCAAGTGCACGGTACGCTCTTTAACCCAGGACCAAAATCAATAGAATATTATTAAAATTATTGAATAAATAATGCATAGATCTTTATCAATAATAACACATACAAAATTACACATTCAAAATAAAAAGGAACAAATAAAACTTTGATAGGTGAAAAAAAATGTTCGCGCAGGCCTACAATTAGATGCATGAATAATATTGCGATGGCTATTTGATTTTTGAAGGAGTTTTGGGTTCATTACTTTTTATGATCTGGACCTCGCCTGCCAATAAATTTTATGTTAGCCCAAATTTGCCCTTATTTATTTTAAACTTTTTACGATACATTTTAAAAATGCCATCCAACAAAATCAAATAAAAAAAATGGCAACGCAATTATGAACCAAAATTTTTGGTTCCATTATAACTTCACAAATAACAAAAAAAAAAAGTATTTTTTTATATAATTTATTTTTAAATTTCGATAAAGTACCGATGCATCAAAAACACTCAAACTTCATACAGGATTTGTTGGAAAAAAAACCGCACCACAATCCTGACAAAAAGTTTTGTTTTGTAAATATGATAATTCTAGTTAATGGTCACAAATTTAATTGCTCTAGCCTTTGGCTTTCCCTTTCTCAAGGATGATTTTAAATTGGGGTATAGGACAAGTTTGCCGCCTCCCTCCCCCATCAAATTTTCAAAAAAGAAAAAATGTAAAATATACAATACATTTTTGTCAGACAGGGGGAAGTTTGTGCAAAAAGGGGTTTAAATTTATTTCAAGAGATATACTCAAATTAATTCGGGGGGGGGGGGGGGTGTTTTCCTGAAGGAGTCAACCCTATATTTAAATTTTGATACCTTTTCAATAGTGGCATTTAGCATCTTTTTTTTTGTAAACAAAAACATTCATTAATTAAAACGTATTTTCAAAGATCACTCAAATTACTTACAAAAACCCTCAAAAATTTTTTTTTAAACTTTCATTTGTGAACTATTTAGTGCATTGTCAGTAAATTTTTTTGATATAGGCTTATAGTATCACATCTTTATAATCACTAATTTTTTGTGTTTTTATTAATCAAATTAAGGTGAAATTGTGCAAAATTTAAACCTAAGTTGGGCCTAAGCTGAAAAAATGTCTTTTGTGCAATTTAAAAACAAAATTATTTTCTTATGGCGTACGAAGGGGGGAAGGGGGGGTTATTATGGGGGAGGGGGGTTTTATAACTTTTAGCACGGCTATTTTATTGGTGGTCCCCAAAAAGGCAAATTTTTTTAACCCATAAAAACGAAAAGTTAATTTAAAACTTTGCTTAGTCATTTAAAATGGGGGGGGGGGGAAAAGAGTCCCCCACCCCTGTTAGGGATGTTAATGTATGAGGGTTCTGGACATATATTCCACTTTTAGTCTATGCATCCATGATCTCAATAAATTTTTTGCGATGAAGGTTTTTAAAGTATGTTCATGAATCTGACTTGCGATTTTAGACCTACGGTAGGCCAGCTTAATCCCCAAGGGAATTCACTAAAAAATGTAGCCTAATTATAATTTGATTATAAATTTATAACTCAGGGATTCGTACTTTTTTCAAAAGCCTAGTAGAAAAGTGGTATTCCTCTGTATTTAAAAAGTAGGGCCCTTTATTTAAAATTAAAGTTTATCCAGTCTTCAAAACCCCTTCACTTTATCTGTAAATTTGAAAATCAGTTGATAAAAGCTGGGTTTTTCTTCTCACCCCATCTAACAACACAACAAAAAACATCCTTGCTAGGTACCATCTTGTACAAAGCTATGATTTTTTGTTGCCTCGCGGTTTTAAAACCGCACTTTTCCCCCATTTCCCGCAGCACGCGACACCCTTCCCCGTTGCACACTTCTGCCCCTAGGGCTGCGCCACAGTTACTTCGGAGGCCCATAGGGACTATGATGCCACCGTTTTCCGAAATCCACACATCCCCTAGGACATAATATAGGACAAACAGCCTTCCCTAAAAAGCAGCTGGCTTCCTTCTTGATCTACATAGTCTTTGGCTAAGTCCATTAAAAAAATATAACATATTTTTCAAGGATTTTTCCACCCGTACGGGCGTAAAACACGTTGAAGTCCATTGCGCCAACCTCACTTCGGTTGCAGCTTGTCCCACAGTCCGCGGCGCTATCTGTTGGATTTTTCGGAACTAGCTAAGCCCCGCCTTTGACTAGTTGTCAATTTCCACTGCCTCTCTGACGATTCGTCTAGATAGATGGCTTACCATGGCAAGAGGCCTCATTCCGTCAAAATCAATGGAATGACCCTCCTTCTTGACATGTTGTGCCAAAGCAGATGTTGTTTCCATCTTGTTGACGGCGAGTTTGTGTTCCTGTAGTCGCATCGACATATTTCGACCAGTTTGTCCAACATAATATGTCTGCGAACAGTCTCCACACGGAATCTCGTAGACGCCCCAACCCTCCAAATGAATCTTGTCTTTGTGGCTACAATCATTTTGCCTAAGGTTCTATCTGTCGAAAAGACCGTCTTGATGTTTTCAATAGCCAGTAGTTTGCCAATTCGGTCGGTGGTCCCTCGAACATATGGCAAATATGCAGTGGCTCTTGGTTTGTCTACTGGATCGACTTGAGTTTCTTCTGCTCTGGTTCTTCTTTTCCCAAGCCTGTGGAACAACCGGTCAGGAAACCCGTTACTGAACAGTGCCTCACGTAGATCTTGCCTTCTCCGTCTAAATGTTCTTCGTCCAGTTATTCTTCGAGAACATTTTCTATGGCTGTTAGTTATTGCAGATGCCAATTTTCTAGGGCGAGGCCTAGCCGAAGAAGACAGAAATGGGCAAAAAAGGTTTCGTGCTTTTGGTGGCTTGTTTACATTGTTTCTTTTGACGTTTAGAATGATCAATTATGGATCAATAAGATGCTGTGTTTCCTCCGGAAGTCCGTGTGGAAATATTTTTCTAAGAAAAATAAGACCGGTTGCATCTACTAGATGTTTGGGACAACGTAAACAACGGACAAGAAGGCGACGAACTAGCACAATGGCCAATAGTATTTTGACTTCAACATTTAACAGCATTTTCCTGTTGCTTATTGCTCTTTCTGGGGATGTTGAGCTAACCCTGGTCCTTTGCAGTGTGTTCAAACTGATGATCATTTGCTTGCTAGTCTCATGCAGACCACCTCTGTCGCACATGGATATAATTTGCCTCCTTCTTACTTTGTGTGGAGATGTAGAAGTTAATCCCGGTCCAGTCAAACTGGCAGAACAAGCGTTGCCATCATTGTAAAACTGAGGGACGTAAAAACCAACTTTTTACAATGTGCTCTGAATGTACGAGACCGTTCCACAATACATGCGTCAAAATACTGCCATCATTGCACAGGCGCGTAGTAAATAGTGCACAGACTTGGACGTGCTAGGAGTGCACAGTGCCACAGTTTAATGATTCATTTTTCATTGCTGGAGATGCGCTTCAATTTAACCAAAGCACCAATAGCGATTCTGGCTCCAATTATTCTGGTATATAATTACTATCTTTTAACGCTCGTAGTCTTAAACATTCGAAACGCTCTCCCATAATTTATACCTGGATTGAAGCGCTTACCCCATCAGTTATTTTCGTCTGTGAAACGTGGCTCGATGCAAGTGTACGAGATTTGGAAATATTACCCACGTCCTACATGGTATTTCAGAAGGACCGAGATGCCCGACCAGGGGGTGGAGTTCTCATAGCAGCAAAACCTGAGCTTAAGCAGGTGCATGTACCTTGTAACTATCTACACTTAATGCAGAATCATATGGGTGGTAGATAACTATGCAATTAAAAAACTGTATACTTGGTTCTGCTTACAGGCCGCCTAATTTTCCGCCGCATATTTATACAAGGACTAATCGAATCTTTATGGCCGTGTTGAAAGTTAGTAACCAAGTATCCCGCACATGTTTTTGTGTGGAGTATTTTAATTCCGAATATAACTTGGGTTCTGTAGCTCCTATTCGCTAACTATGCTACTGCCAATCATCTCGTTTCACGAGCTCTCTTTCACGCAATCAGTCACCGAAGCTACTCGAGTAACGGATACTTCGCGATCTATCATTTAAATACACCTATTGCTGTGCAAAGATATTGGTTTCTCTTGCCCACCAAAGGGAGTCGATAAAGAAGTTTCCCACTTTCGTTTTCTGTCCAACTTGGGCCTAAAATATTGGAAGACCACAACAAACACCAACTAGAGTAGGCCTACAAAGTAATACAACATCAAATTACAATGGCTTTTTTTCCGCTTATTAACGGTTATACCAAGCTATCACAGATTGCATATGAACATAATTCAAAAAAAATAAGATTAAACGAATACTAATAACAGAATTGACATGACGGGCATAGTATTCAAATTAGTCATCATGGAGGTACGTGAAAATAGCGTTTTGTGAATAGATGCTACAAGCGCTATTTTTTTCACTGAAACTATGTTTTCCACTCCTATTTTATTTTACATGTTATCAGTAATTTGTGTGGTACACATTTTTGTCAGTTGTATTAATTCAACTTTGACATGACTTCAAAATAAAAATTTAAAAAAAAACTTGATACACAAAGTTTTGAAAGTGTCCAAAAAAATAGATGCTACAAAACGCTATAAAATGACACTTGAAAATGCTATTACACGTATACCTCTACTCATCAATGCTGTAAAAAGTCCTTGCGGATAAAAAGTTTTCTTAAGTATTCCTAAAAACTCGTCTTTTCGATATTGGTGATACATGTTTATGATGTTTATATGAAGAACATTGTAAATCTTTACACCAATGAAGTCTTGAACTCTTTTGAGTCATTTCTAGTCTTGGAGGCAGGACATTGTTTCTGGTGGTATGACAGTGATACTGCTGTTTCAAGGGCATCTTTCCCACTAGCCCACTAGGCCACGGGCCTATAGGGGCGGCAGCTCTTGGGGCGGCACTAGAACGAAAAAAAAAAAAAACCCCCCCAAATTCAACAATGTTTTTGTTTTATTTATTTTATTTATTTAATTTTTATTAATATCTCATATAATGGAATTTTAGATTTTAAAACGTGTTTTGGAGCGTTTAAAAGTTGAATTTTGCAAAAATTTCGCCTTCGGCGAAATCAGTCCCTTCGCCACAGATATAGCATTAATCTATATCCCGATCCGTACTAGTTTTTACTATGGGTTCGAAGTAAGAATTTTGCGTGTTTTTATACTGTGGTGCTAGCTGCTGCAGCTACCTTAGACAACGAACTTTTGTTGCAGAGAAGGTGCTACTTGTCCTAGTATGATCTCTAAGGAACATTACACATGAAAACCATTACCTTTACTTTACTGTTAAGGTTGTGAGTTGGGGGTGGGGGGGGGCGTCAGATTTTATTGCCCTAGGGGCGGCTCCCTACCTAAAGAAGACGGCCCTGGCCTGTTTTGGATTTTTGGTCTGTCCAGATTGGGTCTTGGTGTAGCACAACTTCCGGATGTAGACTGGCGACTGTTGTAAACGTTGAGTTGATGAAAAAGGTGCTGACCATGATGTAGGATTCTTACTGACTTGCTTTTATGGTAAAAATCGTCAATAATACATAAATGTTTCAAGATTAAGTTTTTGGTGGCGCATTCTAATCAACTCTAATTGATTGTCATTAGTGTAATTACGCGAACTGGAGGAAGTTGTCTGGCGAGATGTGTCAATGTTGTTCCGCCATATTGGCTAATGGATGTAGTGACATTAAGCCAGAGTGACTTCTTATTATAAAAATACTACAAAACCTTTAACATTTTTAACGTCCTCTATTTTTGGCGAAACTAATTTTGTCGGTTGAAGCTCTTTTTGTAATTAGAAACGTTGAAATGTTTGTTGTTATTTTGTTTTGTATTTTGGAGTATTTTAGGTAGTGAAACGGGATGATTTTATTTCGGACCCCCCCCCCCCCCCCCTAACCAAAGGAAGTTCGGCGTATAGTTGTAGTGCGCACCTTAGAATTAATCAAGAGAACATTTTATTACACATATAATTTACAAGTGAGACGTTTAGGCCCTTTTACACGGAAACTGTAATCTATATTCCTATATAACTACCTAAAATCTTTTTAAAATGCGAATGGAAAGAAGAGCCCCAACATGCTTTTTTTTTTAAATTAAAATGTCGTAGCCATTGATCTATTCGACGAGTCTCAATTTGATTTGTTGGGTTACCACTAGTTTTATTTTTCTAAACATGCATCGTTCAAGTTTGTTTACACTTGATTGTCCTTGTTTGTTTCATCCTTTGTAGTAGATAGTACTCTTTTGCAAGTAACTTAGCTATATATTTATGTCATGTAGGAACTTGGAGATAAATCCACTGATTTGTCGCGAGCCGTTGAGTTTGTCATCTTAAAAATTTATGACTGCAAAACCACAATTCATGCTCGCGACTTGAAAACACAGACCACCTGGACCTAAATTAATTAAATTCATCATCACCTTATAATATAATACGATGTATACAGAAATATGATAATAATCCTTGAGGTACACGTAAACTATGCGTTTTAGGTTTTTGATGCTAAGCCGATGGTTAAAACAAAGACCAGTATTGAAACCTTACTTCCTCCAAAAGAGAGGTAAAGTTGGGCAACGCATGCATTTTGTTTTCAGATTTCACTTTGATTGAATTTTCTTACGTGGGCAACGTAACACAAGTATCGGCAATCGTTTTTGCAACGATAATCAGACCAGGAAGCAATGTTTTTCAATGTAATTTAGCATCTAGAAGCAAGGCATGTGTGTTTGCTCTCAATAACGCATCCATGCACTGCATGATTCAAAGAGTCACCAAGCAAGTGGTTACTCTGTGACAAGCTGTGCCTACAATCCCTTATCATGATGAACCGACGTCTGGAAACTATTTTATGTGATGACGTATACGTATTGTCATAGTAATCGCGAGCCAAACTCTGTGTGAGTGATACGCATCATACTGACGTGCTTGCAATGTGTTTGCGACAACAATGTGGGCGAGGGGGATTTAATTATCACATCTATGCTCCACGCACTGTCTAGGAAATTCGGGTTGTATTTCTTGCACTTTTCTGTTAAAACTTGACCTTGATTTTACTCTTTAATTGTTTTTTTGCTCTAAACGCAAATATGTATTTCAAATATTTGTAGGTCTAACTTGAAGTCATACTAAAGAAGTGTTTCGTTGATAGCCAGCTGGGTAGCCGATTTAAACTAATTCGTTAAAGCGTATACGTAATTAAATTACCTTTTTTTAGAACCATTTTCTAAAGCCATCAATGCGATTTGTATAATAAATCATTTAATAAATGGGAGGGGGGGGGGGTACATATACATAACTAACACGAATGGACGAACTCGAAACAAACTGGGCACATCCGCGCTGCTTTTCTACAATAAAGGTTACGTATAGAAAATGACAAACAACGATAAAAGGATCGTATCAAACTTTAATTATCATATAGAAATTTGTATGCTGTTTACATATTTAAGTAAGGTGGTGGGTTTTCGCTGCAGGAATTAAAATTAATGTAGGGCCTTTCTTAATTTAATATCAATTTGCATCAATTAAAATGTATTAAAATGCATGGGTAGTGTTGTTATTGAATATGATTGGATCTGCAGTCTGTCCCTAAACACGTATATGGCTCGACATTCCCCTCACATTAAGGCTTCTGACATCATTTTTTACGTATTTGACAGGAACATCCTGTGGTGTTTCTGTTGGTGCATACTGAGTATTTGTGACAGAAAAGATACCACCAGCAAACTACCGGCGTGCAAATCAAAAGATAAGTTAAATAGTTGCGTCTTATCAACTTGTGAATCATAATTCACTCATGTGCAAAACAAGTTTTTGGCGAGCATTTCCCAACTTGCCCCAATAAATCATTGTTTGGAAACAATTACTTAAATGAAATGAAATGAAATTTTAATTTTTAATCCATCATTTCCTATAGCTTCTAAACGCCAGATTTCACTCAAATTTTGGTTCCCAAGGTAAATTTTTCAATCGTTTCGCAACCGTGGTAATGTGGTAATGATAATATCGCACAAAATGTTTCCTTTGTTTACATATTTTGTTTCAACAAACAACGACAACGATTTGGGTTTGATAATGTCCCGTTTTACTAACTTTTTATTAATTCAAATTGTACAACGAAATATTATCTAACCGCACCTAAACTGGAGTTTCATCATTTAAATTGTGTACGTAACATTACTTTTTAACAGAAGTTCGTGAAACTGGATTTATTTTTATTTAAATTTCAGGAATGACCGTCTTATTGGGTTGAAGCTGAATAATTTGGGCGGTTTTAACCATATTTATAATATTTTTATGCGTATACCTATTCGTTCATGATATTAGTACATAATATTCTAGCCGCATATGAAACCATGTTGTATGTGGTTTTACCTGGGCTAAATTATGAAGTTTGCTTGTCAACACTTTTTGACGAATAAACAATATGGCTCACCATATTGAAAGTGTCATGTTATTTTTTCAAGTTCCTATTTTAGTGCCTTTCGTCTCTAAAACCATGATTATATTATTTTGAATGTCGACATATTTATGAAATTTCAACATATTTCGGTGTTGAGTGGTGATTCATTTTCTGGTTTATATTTTATCGATTATCTGTGAAAGTAAATTTGCACATATGTATATCGCGTCATTTGCGAGTTACACGGAACTCTATACTTATTAGTAAAAATAGCGTTTTGGGTTTTAGATCCTGTATCAGATTTTTTTAATGCAACTAGCGCTTTTTTGTCCTACACTTTGGCTTCTTCATTCCTTTTTTTTATTTATTTTAAATAATGATATTCTTGATTTACACCCAAATTTCAATCAAGTTTATTTAAAATTAAACTCTACGAGCTAGAAATGATTGCAACATGGTACTATATTCTCGCAACGTATATAGGATCACAGCAAAAGTCTAGTTTCAAGTCTGTGGGATTCGGCCGGGCCTCGCTGCAGTGTGTACAGATGACTCACTGTCATCCACCTCCTTCCACGTTATCTCTAGTCAATCAACAGCTAATAATAATAATAATTTAAAACTAAAGTCCTTTGGGAAGTAAAGAAAGATCCCAGGTATCAAGAAATTTCCCCTCCTCGTTACCACCTCCACTCGGCACGGGTGACAGTGGGTCGCGAGACGTTGGAATGCGGTAGGCCGCATGACCCATTCATCCAGGTGTCATTGTTAAGAAAATCAATTTTTTGATGTAGTTAAAATGTTATAATTTCTCATTTATTTTCAAATATATGGAATAATTATGTAAAATTAATATAAAATAAACTTTGTATTTTTAAAATAGCTTGAAAACTGCCGTAATTATTGCCTGTCGTAAATTTTTCTGATCGTAACCATGAAGTTACAAACTAACTCTAATTACGGCAGTTTTCATGCTATTTTTAAAATACAAAGTTTATTTTATATTAATTTTACATGATTATTCCATATATTTGAAAATAAATGAGAAATTATAACATTTTAACTACATCAAAAAATTGATTTCTTAACAATGACACCTGGTCATGTGGTCTACCGCATTCCAACGTCTCGCGAGCACTGTCACCCGTGCCGAGTGGAGGTGGTAACGAGGAGGGAAATTTTTTTGATACCTGGGATCGTTCTTTACTTGCAAAGGACTTTAGGTTAAGTTTTGACGATTTTTACATTTTAAAAAAAATCGTTTTTGAACAGTGGAACAGTAGTATTTTTGTTTCTGTTTAGCAGCTTTAGTCTCTGCTATTTTTTCCTGGTTGTACATAAAATCTTGATAAAATTCCTTTAGACAAGTGGAAACTTAGTTTGAACCCACTTTTGTAAATCACTTTTAAAGTTTGATTTATTAACCATCAACAGTTTTAGATCTTTAGGTAAATCGTTGAATTTTTTAAAACCATTCACAAACAAGGATTTTTGCCCGCAGCATTTATTTTGACTAGGCATGAAGAAATCTTGAGCATATCTAGTAAGATGATCATGCACATCATTATTGAGTTTGTAGAACTCTGAAAGGTGAAAAGTACGAGTACTCTCTCTTATATTAAGATGGAATGGACATATTTGGCAGTTAGCAAAATAGCTATATTTGCTCGGCCAAGATGCATCCGATATAATATGAAACTTTGTAAAGTTGTCAATAAAGCATACATGGGCAGCCCTGCGTCATAGATTTTAAAAATGTTTTATCAGCCAGAAAAAATATCACAAATATAGTCTATTTTGGAGTTTTTAACAAAATCAAAATTCGTGAAAACTAATTTATTTTTTATAGCCTAAATTATTTTAAAACAAAATTTGGAAATGCGTTACTGCAGTCCTATATTTCTACATTCGTGGCATGTTCAAAATTTCAAACACTTGTGGTGTCTGTCGGCCGAGCGCACTGCAATTTGCCTAAAACGCATGCCCTATGCTCTCTTAGTACGATAAAATATTTACAAGTGCTATGAAGTCATGACTCGATCACGTGACCCCAGAATCATATCTTATCGCATGCTAGGTTGTGAAGCGTCGTCGTTGTCGGGGACCCTGCCCTCCCCTTGACGACCTCCCCGACGACGACCTCGGCGTGAGAACCACAACCTAATAGAACAAGTTATCCAGACTTATCTCTGCGTTCTGCGTCAAAGTCTGGTTTGCTCGAGCATTATGTGATGATGTGCATGAGAATGACTAACTGAAATGAGCGGAAATTATCGTATTATTATGCTAGAACTTGACTCGGCACAGATTTATATCTTACAATATTTTGAGAGTATATAACGGTATATCAATGACTGTTCGTTCTTTCACGAGGATTTAAGGCATTGAATGTAGATGTGACCCTGTGAGAGTTTTTGATTATATGGAAATCAATCCAGAAATAAGAAATCAACCTCGGCCAGGTATCGAATCTGGTCTGTAACAACAATCCAGAACTATCCCGGGATAACTTTTGGGTTAAAGCGTGCAACCTGCATTCGGGAGACCTGGCAGAGATGAATTTCTTAATTTCTTAATTGATTTCCATAAGATTTATGAGGGTTGGGTGTAATAGGCCTAATGATTAACACCTTCAGTCCCTGCGTCCATTTAAATGGACACCAAATTTGAAATTTTAATCCAGGCAAATGATAAGTTTTCAAATTTGTCCCCAATTTTTTTTTTGGTTGAATAAAAAATTATTAAATTTTTTCCCATGTCAATGGGACAAAAAGTGCACTTTTTAAAAACGTTTGAAAATACACATCTGCAAAAAATGGTAAAAATGAAAAAAATGGTGTTTTTCCCAGAAAAGTAAGAAAGCTATTCCTAGTAATTGTTTTTATTTGAGATACAAAAAATGCAAAATGTGCAAAAAAATTCAGATAAAAATCTAGTTTTAGGAATAGTATTCAAATTTATATTTAAAATTATGTTGAAACTTTTATTCAGAATCCAAAATTTTCCGAAATTCATTAAAAAACGTGATAAAAAATATTTTGAAAACACTAAAAATCTTATAAAAAATTCTGGAATTAGATTTAATTGCTTAAAATTACTTAAATTGCACCAATTTAATTCGGGACTAAAGGGGTAAATGATTTGCTTGCTTTGGTTTACTGCCCCCCTTTGAAAATCAGTTAGGCCTATGTGACTGAGTGGGTAGACTAATAGGTACGGATTATTTATTTATTTTTTAAGGGGGACAATTACGGGTTTCTTTTCCTTGCAGATTTTTTTTTTATTACAAGTAGTTTATGGATGTGGTTGTATTAATATGTATATTGTGATCCTCTCCCCCGCCTCTCCGGTGGGTAGACCGGTAGACCGGTAGACCGGTGGGTAGACTAAAAGCATAGAAAATACAGATTTTCATGTTATGTTTGTGCGGCTCGTTGGTCTTGGGGTTAGCCTACCTGCTGCCAATGCAGGAGGTTCAGGGTTCGATTCCCTAAAGTCAGAAGTTTTTTAACTTCTGATTTGGACTGTAGTCCTTCAGTTCTTGTTTTGGGAATTTGTAATCGATGACTTTTGAGCCGTCCTAGCAACGAGACACAATAAATTTAATTAAAGTTGTTCTGCCTGGCGTTGATCCGCGGGTGTTCGTTGTTACCACTAATTGCTATTATTTCGTATTAAAAAAATATCGATCTTTGGTTGGTTATCGCTCACTCGTCGGTTGCGTCGGGGCCTACAGGGTTGGCTTGGTCGCTTTGCCCCACTGAAAATCAGTTGACTGAATGGGTAGATTCTAAATACGGATTTATATTTTATTGTTGTGTAGGCCTAGTCGTTTTTTAAAGCTTTTTTATTTGTTTAAAATACGCGCCATTGCTGAGTAGTGGAATTTTTATTGATCAGGCGCTGGCAGAACATGGGCAGAACTTCAAGGCGGTGGTCGTAGTGGTTATCTTGTCAATATTTTTGTTTTGATGCCTCTCTGATTAAAATTTTAATCATTTAATGGATAATATAAATATTAATTACAACTTCTTGAAGATCATAGACCAACATTCGAGCACGAGAATGGTAAGACAAGAAATGGGCATAGGTAGTAGGCCTACCTAGTAGTACCTAGCTAGCCTACATTATTGAACGCAACTCCTAGGAACGTTAGCCTATGCCTAGGCCTAGCCCTAGGGTTAGCCCTTACCTAGGCTATGATGATCATAATTATTATTACGTACGCATAGGAATAGGCTCCCCCTTAACAAAGTTTATGTTGCACGTTGGTCCAGCAGGTAATGTCCCTGCTTTCTATGTTGAAGGGCCACGGTTCGATTCCCTGTTCAGCCATAAGTTTTTTATCTCATGAGACTAGGCCTAGGCCTAGGCCTACATAATCCTTTAAAGTGATAATCTATAAGAGCATTTATGCTGATTTGCCAAGGTTTAACCATTGTAATGTTTAAGATGGGCCTAGGCCTTAATCATAGGCTAGTCCAAATGATGCAAACCTAACTTGCTGGAGAAAACCTCCTTTCCCCCTACCGGGCACCTAGGCAGAGGCCTAGGCCCTAGGCTAGATAGGCCTGCAATCGTACAGTTCTATTCTGCCCTACTAAGCAATAAAGGCCCCAACTACACTTTTGGTCTATTTTGAGTTAGACGTAGGCCTACCATTAGATGCGGAGTAACATTCTCCATCTAATGTGCTAAGCTAGAAAGCCCTAACTCCGCTATATTTTGTTGTGCACTTTGCCCTAACTACAAATTATGAGCATTTACTAAGGAAGAAGGCCCTATGTTCACTATTGCCGTAGAGTGCTTTTTAACACAGAGTATTTTAAGGCAAATAACAGATGGTGGAAGGGAATTGTTTTCAAATGCTGTGATATTCATCCCAAAAAGCCCTAACTTCCGTAATTACCTAATTGGATATAAATCACATCATATTATGAATTATGATTCCTCTAAATAAATTCCATTTGATTTTAGAACTTCATTACCGGTATAATATTATTGCTAAATCAAATTACAACTAAAACCCTTTGCAGTGCAAATTAATTCACTAATTTTCAATTACTCAAAACTATGTTTTTTGAAGGGCCTTCTTGCTTAGTAGGGCAGAATTGATTTCACTGGTTTGTGTTTTATGTTGGCTAGGACTAGGTCTATTGACTCTTGATTGGTTGTTTGTTACTGAACAACAGATTAACTAGGCCTAGCCTAGTAGTCTGTCTTTCTGCTTAGTCATTCATATTATCTTCTGGGTCGATGCATAATGGCTAGGGTGCAAGACTGGGACTATTGACCTTGTGTTAAATTCTAAGGATATTGCGCACCATAAAGCTTCACATTTCCAGTAAAGAAAGCTGGAACTTTTGATTTAAAATTTAAACTTTGCCTACCTTGGGCCTAGGCTATATGGTGAGACTAGGCCTATTTATTTCCCCCCTTTGTAGGTCTAAATCAGATTTTATGACCCTCCTTTTGCCTTGTAGGTAAATATGTTGTTTTAACTGAATGGGACACATAGGGCATAGGGTAGGCCTATGTTTAGTAAAAAATAAATAAATAACAGCTTACCCTACAATTTTTAAAACAGTAGGCCTACATTTTGTGGCATCTGTACTCTGTAACCTAGTTCCTAGGTTGAGTAGGCCTAGGCCTACTAATTTGTGTACGGTACTTTGATTATAGGTGATTCGTCTGAAATAATAAAATGTAGGGCCTAGATAGGCCTACGTAGCCTACCCCTTACAATCTTTCTAAGCTGATTGTGGGTATTCAAGAGCCAAACTAATCAAAATGGAGTACGGTGGTGAAGTCGCGGCCTCGCCTTCCGCTTGGAACGGCAGTGTCAACCCCAACTATGTCTTGAAAGACATCCCGATGGACAGCAACTTTGTGTTTCTACTGACTTCATTAATATCGGCGATGGTCTGGGTTATCTACATCACTTATTACAATTCGAGGGTCATTGGTTACTTTGCTACAAAGCTACTCAACAGGCTGTTTGTCACTAAAGGGTTCCTACACATCGGTAATTACAATGTTTATTTCTTTTGTTAAGAACTAGACCTAGCTCTCTTTAAGACTGTTGGATGAGCTAGGACCAACTTTTGTTATGTAATGTTTTCAATGCCCATTAAAACATCACTTGATCGACAAATCCAACAAATTTTCCGTAGGCTTGCCGACATTCTGTAACACTTTTTGATCTCCAATTTTCACCCTACAAATTTAAAACTTTGTCAGGTTCACAAAATAGGCTATATATCAGGCCTAGGCCTATTCATGTGGTATGGATACAATCAGAGAACATTTCAAGTTTTAACGTTTCAAATAGTAGGCAGAGGCCTAACAGTAGTACGGTAGTATAGTAATTACAAGTCTTCTACACAAGTTTTCAAAAGTATTACAAATACATCTCTTTGGTGACCTCTACACTCTACAGGATGGTCAAAAGAGAACCTAAGTTTGTTAAGTCAAGAAGGAAATCGGCTCTCACTGGTCTCTGCTCCCATGAGAGTTAGGGGGTTAGGCCTACCATGGCACAAAAATGTATCTTGCTGTATCTTTTGACTCAAAAGTGTGAGTAACTTATGGTCAATCTTTTGCATTTTATTGTTTTTATTTGTTTTGACTACTTTTGCACCTAAGCATACGTTTTGTACAGTATTTGTAATTCTGCTTGTATTGTTGTAAGTGACGAGATACAATGTAGGCCTACTGATATGTAATGTACCTGATGTATCTATTAATAAACTTGAAACTTGAACTTATATATTCTAGGTTCATTGGCGATCAACGTATTGTCTGGAAAAATCATGTTCCGTGACATTATCTACATAACGAACGATTACACGGTCCGAATACAAGATGGCTGGGTGATATTCCGATGGTGGAGATCGTACGTACCCAAGGATGTTTCTGAAGGTAGGTCAAAAAAGTAAAAACTCATGACGACAGAATGAATAGGCCTTAGAGGTGCGTGTATTTATAGCATTTTCAAGTGTCATTTTATAGCGTTTTGTAGCATCTATTTTTTGGCTAATTTCAAAACCTTGTGTGAACTTTTTTCAGATTTTTTATTTTTTATTTGATCATCAAGGTTGAATTAATATCAACTGAATAAAGATGTGCAAAAAACAAACAAATTAATGATACTATGGAAAATAAAATAAAATAGGACTTGAAAACCTTGGTTTTAAGTGAAAAAATAGCGCTTTGTAGCATCTATTCACAAAACGCTATTTTCACGTACCGGTAGGCCTACCTCTAATAGGCTTACAATTCATTTGAAACCAAATGTAGACCTAGACCTGTCACAATATCTGAAGATTGGCATTCAATTACTGTTACGTACTCGTGGTAGTTGACAGTAGTTGACAGCACTGTCTAACTCGTGCCTGTGGGTAGTGTTGATAGAATGCCAAGCGGCTGGAGTATATTAGAGGTGACCTTTGACAAGTGATGGTGGCTGCCAAGAAAATCAAGAAATTCGGCAGCTCCATCACTTCTCGAAGGTAAGATCTATCTCACACCTAATATTTATCATGCCTCTGATACAAATGTTGAGTTGCATGTTTGATTGGCCCTACTGTGTATAGGGCTAGTAGGCTATAGTAGGTTAGGCTATGTTAAAAAGCTAGAGAGAGAACTACATCTGAAAGAAAACAGTTGTTTTTAGAGGTGGGGTGGGATACCTAGGTAGTAATTTGTTTAATTGCTTCATTGTTTAAAGCTTTTCACTGTAGTAAATATTCAAAGAGCTACCACAATTGGATGCGGGAACAGAATTCAGTACATCAGGCAAGAATACCCCCATAAGAATTGCATTTGACAATTAAAAATTGTTTGTGCCTTTTGAATGAGAAGTGAAGAATAGATATATCAAACACCATCAACTATCATCACACCAACGATCTTGCTAACTTTCCAACCTCAGCCACAGGTAGCAGGCGTGCTCTGCTTCTACTAGACTATTTCCCCTTCCAACACCCACCTTCGACAGCACCCTCATTGTACATGTAACATAGGCCTAGGCCTACCGTGTTAGATTTATAGCTATTTTAGTACCTACTCTAGCTGAGTGATAAAGATCACAAGTTGGTTGAAACATGTTTTTTTCATCTATGTGTGTCTGTGCGACCTACCTAACATTTTTAAGGTAAGATGTTGTCTTTCTGTACCTTTCCCCCACTGAAACATGTTTATTCATAATCCTACTTTAATTATCCTAGCCATTTAGGCCTCACCTAACCTACACTCACTAATTGTCATCAAAGGTTATATTTAGGCCTATCATTAATTTTGAAGGATAGTGTTGACGTGTTGATTTATCCCCCAGACTTATCTCACTCGGACACTCGCCTCTCTGTGATGCTCAACGGCTTCGAGCTTCACTTCTACAACCGCTGCGGCGTCTACGCGAACCTGGAGAAACTGTTTGGCCTGGATCCTCAGATGTTCCCCTCGGATGAAGAGGAAGACCGGGAGAGGGACAGGACGGGTCTAGTGAGCCCGGCGGTCAGTCCCAAGGAAGCGGCGTTGTCTCACAGCTGGAGGGATCTCATACCCGTCATCAAGCTGGACATTGCCTCGGTCAGTAGTCACTACCAACCATCTCTATACTAGTACTTTTACACTGGTCGGGGAGTAGAATGTAAACCTGCCTTAATTTTAAATTGAAATATATAATTTGAAATATATTTATAGAGCTATTGTGTTTCTACTTTATATTATCATTTAATTTTTTGCTAAATGCTTAGTTATTTATGCTATTGGTTGTTTAGCCCTATGTTAATTTGTGTAGCATAAATGCTGCTAAACAATTTGTTGAATTGTACGTATGAATGTATTTTGTAATGATGACCCCTTGTGCAAGGCTTATGTAGGTCCTACCTGATTCCTGTCTGTTGCATCAAGTCGGAACACAACGGTCTAAGAATTAACTAGAATTCTTCATAGAGTTGTTAAAGTCTGCAACATCTGTACTACCGGTACCAGTATTTTGTTGTTTGTTTAAAGTTTAAACTCTACTCTAGACCTACTGGTGTGATAATGCCTGGTGCAGTAATGGACTCAGTCATGTAGGCCTACTTGGTTTGTAAAGGTGAGGCGAAATCCTTTAAAGATAGGTAGCCTACCGGTAGCTGTGTAGCACCTACTGTTAATTACTTACACGATAGTACGGCGCTGATAAATAGTTCTACTGTTCAGAATTAGAATGTGGATGATACGAATGTTTGAATGCATTACTTACTTGGAAACTAGAACCTTATTAAACTATAATTAAAGCACACCACAATTGGCGCAGGTTGTAAAACACACTATTATATCAAAGTTTTATTGGTGTAACTCACATCTGAGCAATCTAGTGAACGAGTCGCATTCTTTTCTCCAAGGCCGTGTGGTGTTTGTAATCGTCTCGTCCCACCACTCTCGCATCACCGTCGAAGAGGCGCATTTTGTTACTCCACAAAACCAGTCAGCTCGAGGCTGGACCACTTCATGCACTTTGTCAGTGCAAAGCGTAACTTCAAGGTTTGTACGACAGTCGTACCTGTCAACGTTTTTTTTTTTTTTTTTTTCTGTCAAAGTGGACTCTCAGCCATTCTTCTGCTTGCTATCCATATAAGACTGCCTCCTTTTCATCATGCTCAGGTCATCGGCAGGGAGTCAATGTCATTCTTAGGGCGGCGCATCTGAGAGATGCGCTCTGTCTTGATCTTTAAATTACAAGTTTGCAGGTAGCCGTTCGTTGGTAATGTTGAAGCGGTTGCAGGTGGTGCTGCAAGACGTCGTGACCGGTTACAAGCCGAAATGGCTTGGCCGTCTTCCTCGACCAGTCTTTGTCTGGCCCCTTTTTTGATCTCGTCCACCAGTTCTTTAGTCGTGAAGTCTCTTCTTGTGGTGTTTCTGAAGACCTTTTTGTGGTTGACTTGATCTTAGTTTTGACTATTTGGTAGGAGAGAGGCGCTGCTGGTGGTGTTGCGGTGCTTTTGTGGCACTTTTGGCAAGAAGTCTGCCTTTTCATTCCCATATCTTGCAGGGCTGTGGGTCATTGAGTCTCTAATAGTTTGTTTTGCTTGTCGGATGCGACAAGGAGTTTTTTGAAAAGCAGCGATTAGGATTTGTCGCTGCTTGAGAGACAAATTGGATGCTGAGACGCTGTCGCTTAGATCACAAATTTTGTCTTGTTGAGGGGAAGGCGGGGGTCTCGGCGATTTTTCGGCCGCCTGGCAATGCGCGACCTAGCGTCGAAGTATGTTTCGCAGCTCCCATTGGAGTGGCTTCTTCAAAGAAGATGCAGTGGATGCGAACCTGTCTGTTGTAGCCGAGTCATAGGAGCCGCTGTGAAGATTGCAAACCACTCTTGAAGAGGAATTGCTTCTTCGGTGCTTCGGCAAGGCTCTTTCGTTCTTTATGATATGTCATCTTTCTTCTCGATGCGTCAAATTTTGGTCCCCGGGCAAGCTTGAGGACTTGTAGGCAGAACTCTGGGAGTGGTACGTAGTGGTGCACGTGGGGCTTCTAGGAGGATAGGACAGTTTTACTCTTTAGTGGTTGACTGTTTCGTAAAGTTAGTGTGGGCCTGACTTTTGAGGTTGGGTAGTTGAGCCATTTGTCGGGGTTTAGGCGCGCCAGTTTTTCGTGCAGTTGGACAGCGCGCTGCCTCTTCTTACTGTAGAGGCTCAAATTTGGCTGGACCACTCCATGGCGAAATTGGGGTGGTTTTCAATGCTCCGTTATGAGGCGAAGGGCTCGATTTTGACCCGTCGACATGGCTGGCGTCGTTGCGGCGGCGGCAGGAAAGACTTCGGGTTTCCGTCTCAATGGCTGGTCTGATGTCGTTTTGTAGGTCAGCGCCAGAGTGTCTAGTTTTGCGCCAGACACACGCTACCCTTTGAAGAGTCGTAGTCGTTTTTGGCCCTTCTCTGTCAGCCTTTTCAAAGTGGATCTTGCCGTCATTTTTTTGTCAGAGTCACGCCAAGGTACTTCATCTCACTGTCTGTTTACAATCTGTTCGCCATCAAGAGTGATGTTGAATCTTGAAGGGATTGTGACTCATCGTTAAGTAGGTGCAGATGTTTTGCTGCAGTTATCTAAAGCCGTGCACTATATCCAGCCTGCAGCTATCGTCATGGCGAGGCCCATTTTTTGTCTCAGTCCAACCGGACATTTTCTGTGAAGAAGATGACAAAGTCGTCTGCAAAACTTTGACGACGGCAGGTATTCGATCAGTAGTTTGATGAGTCCATTGATTGGGAATTTTTAAGGACGGTCGGCGCTGTGATTGTACCTTGAGCACTCCGGCTCGCGCTTACGTGTTTTGCTTTCTAGTTGTACCCATGTTTACCTGGGAGGCCAGGCATACTCATCCAACCTTGGGCAATGGAATGCCTACTCTAATGATATGTAGCCGTCCGTGGTGGCAATGCGGTTTGGGCGCAGTTCGAAACTGTGTGCTCCAATTGGGGACGTGGGTTTGAATCCCCGCATAGTTGCACTACTACGTCATACTTGAATTGAACGTACACTGTGTTGAAAGTTGTGAAAAAAATACACTCGCAGAGTGTTAGAGCGGCAAATCAAACGTCTGAGCAAAATTCTGTTTTAGTTACAAAATTAAATACGTAGGACTACTTAAAAAAAAAAAAAAACAAGCTAAAATTCTAAATGCCACGACTAGTAAAAATATATTAAATTTGCATTAGTTTTCAGAAAAGATTTTAGATTGAAATTTCATTTATGAATAGACATTGACCATCAAATGAAGAAAAGCAAGTGATATTGTGGTCCTCGGGAAACTGCCGACGGTTTGCGTCAATGTGCTTAAACGTGTTTAATTCTGTATCTAGCTTCCATTTGAGCAAGCATTGTGAAATAGAATTGCACATTCCACGATTATTGGACTAGGTAGATGACATTATAATTATACAGTGCATAAATATTGACTGTAAATTTGTGAACCTTTTGGATTATTTCCATATATTTACTAAAAAACATTGTTAAACATGTACCAGAGTTCACTTGCTCTATTATTGTTGCCTTTCATGTATGACATTGAATAGAAACTCTCATCAAAGCAAATCTCACCACTGTCTTTTTTTTCTTAAGTGAAACCCGTCAATTAGGAGCATTTGTCCTTTGGGCAATTGTTTGGTCTCAATGTTGTGCCGTACTGGTTGATTCGTTTGGGTGGCTGGTAAACGTGTTGCTCCAAGCAAACGTGGTGTGTTTGCTGGATTAAAATTTTAATCGGGGGGTGGGCAATCCACGGGACTGCATGAACTGGTTCTACCCATCTTGTAACATGTATCGAGCTTGCGGGGCAACTCTGTACTACCGGTACCGTATTTGTTGTTTGTTTAAAGTTTAAACTCTACTCTAGACTAGGGTGTGAAATGCCTGGTGCAGAAATGACTCAGTCATGTGGGCCTACTTGGTTTTAAAGGGAGGCGAAATCCTTTAAAGATAGGTAGCCTACCGGTAGCTGTGTAGCACCTACTGTTAATTACTTACACCGATAGTACCGCTGATAAAATAGTCTACTGTTCAGAATTAGAATGTGGATGATATGAATGTTTGAATGCATTACTTGGAAACTAGAACCTTATTAAACTAAAATTAAATCACACCACAATGTACAACACACTATTATTATCAAAGTTTTATTGTTGTACTACTCACATCTGAGCAGTCTAGTTGACCGAGTCGCATTCTTGTTCTCCAAGGCCGTGTGGTGTTTGGTAATCGTCTCGTCCCGACCACTCTCTCCATCACCGTCGAAGAGGCGCACTTTGTTTACTCCACAAAACCAGCAGCCTCGAGGCTGGACCACTTCATGCACTTTGTCAAGTGCAAAGCGGAGAACTTCAAGGTTTGTACGACAGTCTGTTACTCTGTCAACGTTTTTTTTTTTTTTTTTTTTTCTTGTGCAAAGTTGGCCTCTTCAGCCATTCTTCTGTCTTGCTATCCAATATAAGACTGCCTCCTTTTCTATCCTGCTCAGGTCATCGGGCAGGGAGTCAATGTCATTCTTGAGGGCGGCGCATCTGAAGAGATGCGCTCTGTCTTGATCTTCTAAATTACAAAGTTTGCAGGTAGCCGGTTCGTTGGTAATGTTGAAGCGGTGCAGGTGGTGCTGCAAGACGTCGTGACCGGTTACAAGCCGGAAATGGGCGGTGGCCGTCTTCCTCGACCAGCCCTTTGTCTGGCCCTTTTTGATCTCGGTCCACCAGTTCTTTAGTCGTGAAGTCTCTTCTGTGGTGTTTCTGAAGATCCTTTTTGTGGTTGACTTGATCTTAGTTTTGACATTTTGGTAGGAGAGAGGGCGTGCTGGTGGTTGCGGTGCTTTTTGTGGCACTTTTGGCCAAGAAGTCTGCCTTTTCATTCCCCATGATCTTGCAGTGGCTGGGGATCCATTGAGTCTCTAATAGTTTGTTTTGCTGTCGGATGCCGACAAGGGAGTTTTTGAAAAGCAGCGATTTAGGATTTAGGTTCGCTGCTTGAGAGACAAATTGGATGGCTGAGACGCTGTCGCTTAGGATCACAAATTTTGTCTTGTTGAGGGGGAAGGCGGGGGTCCCCGGCGATTTTTTCGGCCGCCCTGGCAATGGCTGCGACCTCAGCGTCGAAGTATGTTTCGCCAGCTCCCATTGGAGTGGCTTCTTCAAAGAAGATGCAGTGGATGCCGTAACCTGTTCTGTTTGTAGCCGAGTCATAGGAGCCGTCTGTGAAGATGTGCACCCACTCTTGAAGAGGAAAGTGCTTCTTCAGGTGCTTCTCGGCAAGCTCTTTCAGTTCTTTATGATCATGGTCATCTTTCTTCTCGATGCCGTCAATTTTGGTCCCCGGGGCAAGCTGATTGGACTTGTCCGGCAGAAGCTCTGGGAGTGGTACGTCAAGTGGTGCACGTGGTGCTTCTAGGAGGATAGGACAGTTTTTACTCTTCAGTTGGTGGACTGTTTCAGTAAAGTTAGTGTGCGCCTTGACTTTTGAGGTTGGGTAGTTGAGCCATTTGTCGGGGTTTAGGCGCGCCAGTTTTTCGTGCAGTTGGACAGCGCGCTGCTCTCTTCTTAGCTGTAGAGGCTCAATTTGGCTGGACCACTCCATGGCGATAATTGGGGTGGTTTTCACTGCTCCCGTTATGAGGCGAAGGGCTCGATTTTGGACTCTGTCGACATGGCTGGCGTGCGTTGCGGCGGCGGCAGGAAAGACTTCGGTGCCGTACTCAATGGCTGGTCTGATGTACGTTTTGTAGGTCAGCGCCAGAGTGTCTAGTTTTGCGCCCCCGGACACACCGGCTACCCTTTGAAGGAGTCGTAGTCGTTTTTGGCCCTTCTCTGCAGCCTTTTCAAAGTGGATCTTGCCGGTCATTTTTTTGTCGAGAGTCACGCCAAGGTACTTCATCTCATCTGTCTGTTTAATCTGTTCGCCATCAAGAGTGATGTTGAACTTGAAGGGATTGTGACTCATCGTGAAGTAGGTGCAGATGGTTTTGCTGCAGTTTATCTTAAAGCCGTGCACTTTGATCCAGCCTGCAGCTATCGTCATGGCGAGGCCCATTTTTTGCTCCAGTCCAACCGGACATTTTCCTGTGAAGAAGATGACAAAGTCGTCTGCAAAAACTTTGACGACAAGGCCAGGTATTCGATTCAATAGTTTGATGAGTCCATTGATTGCAATTTTGAAGACGGTCGGCGCTGTGATTGTACCTTGAGCAACTCCGGCTCGCGTCTTACGTGTTTTGCTTTCTAGTTGTACCCATGTCACCCTGCTGGAGGCCAGGCATACTCATACCAACCTTGGGCAACTGGAATGCCCTACTCTAATGATATGTAGCCGTCCGTGGTGGCAATGCGGTTTGGGCGCAGGTTCGAAACGTGTGGCTACCAATGGGACGTGGGTTTGAATCCCGCATATCTGCACTCTACGTCATACTTGAATTGAACGTACACTGTGTTGAAAGGGTTGTTGAAAAAAAATACACTCGGCAGATTGAGAGCGGCAAAATCAAACGTCTGAGACAAAATTCTGTTTTAGTTAGAAAATTGAAATACGTAAGACTACTTAAAAAAAAAAAAAAAAACAAGCTAAATTTCTAAATGCCACAGACTAGTAAAAAATATATATAAATTTGCATTAGTTTTCAGAAAAGATTTTAGATTTGAAATTTCATTTATGAATAGACATTGAACCTCCAAATAGAAAGAAAAGCAAGTGATATTGTGGTCCTCGAAGCTGCCGACGGTGCCTCATGTGCTTAAACGTGTTCAATTCAGTTTATCTAGCTTCCATTTGAGCAATGCATTGTTGAAATAGAATTGCACAATTTCCACAATTATTGGACTAGGTAGATGACATTATAATTATACAGTGCATAAATATGACTGTAAATTTGTTAACTTTTGGATTAATTTCCATATAATTTAACTAAAAAACATTGTTTAAAACATGTACAGAGTTCACTTGCTCTATTATTGTTGCCTTTCATGTATGACATTGAAATAGAAACTCTCATCAAAGCAAATCTCACACACTGTCTTTTTTTTCTTTAGTGAAACCGAATCAATTTATTTGGGAGCATTTGGTCTCTTTTGGAGATGAGTTGTTTGTGTGTGCAATGTAAATGTGCCACGTACTTGGTCATGAATTCCTTTGTTGGTGGTTACTTGGTAAACACGTACATAGTTGCTCCGAAGCAAGTAAGCAGATGCGCGTGGTTTCGGCTGGCCATTGAGCGATCAGTATTTTTAATCGGGGACTGCTGATTGGCTGCAATCCACCCGCCGGTGACGTCAGCATCTGCTTACTTGCTTCGGAACAACTTTTTCTATAACTATGTGATGTGCGATGTATGCAGACACACGGTGGATTTCAGTGTACTGTAATTAGCTAATCTTACAAAATCTTCAAAATACTTTCTTCAATTATGCAACAAGTTGTCGTTGTGTATCTTGAATCTATTTCAACAAGTTTATGTTTATCTTCACCATTATAAAATCTAACAAACAACTACTTATTTGTAGGTACTTACTATAATGCTCTTAAGTGCATGGATAAAAATGTCTTGTTGTTGAAGGTCTATACATCTGCCTACGTGTTAGAAGTTCCCTAGGCACCCTAGTATCCAGTGGCATTTCCTGCATTCAAAGTCAGGTGGGGAAAGTACATTTAATTCATGTTTTTTATAGGCCTACACGCATTTTTCTCGGAGAACTACCAGGACCAAACTTTTTTATTTGAATCCTACCCATGTTATTGATAAATGCTAATTTACATTAATGTAGAAAATATGAATAATATTAGGAGAATAAATTTAACTTTATAAAATTAATATTGAATTCCAAAGTCATAAAAGTACTCCATCATTCAAAATAACTTTTTATAAATAAAGTTTCAATTTAAATCAGTTAAAACATTTGAGTCCACATGTAAAAATAGATGCAGAATATCGTTCCAATAACTACATTCAGTAATATTATTGACATGCTGTCGATTACGCAAAGTATTTGCGTCGAATTTGTCCGCCCGTCAGTGTTTTGGGGCTAGGTCCGATTTGCCCCTTTTGGTACTGTACGCGGCGCGAACCGCTCGGTGTGGGCGGAGCTACACGTGCATGCTGAGGCATAGAGCAGCTAGGGCTAGCCAGCGCTAGCCCCGCGTGAAGCTATCGTAGGAACGCTTCACGTGGATGCGGCGGCCAGTGCTGCTACGTTACGACAATAAATTTTCAACTCTTTTTGACTCTGATTCAATTGTTGGCGCAGAAATTGAGTACGATGGTAAGTAAATAAATAATTCAAGCGATTTTAAATGTTTAAAAAAAAAACTATGTGATTCTTTTGTGCCGTGCTAGAAATTGTGGGTGGGGCTCAGCCCCACCTGCCCCTATGCAGGAAACGCCACTGCTAGTATCAATTGTGCTACTTTTGTGGTAGAGTAACATGAGGCAGTGTGATAAATCATGACACTTAGTGTTTAAATGATATTTTTAATTGTGATAAATTGCAGGCGCGTAGAAACTCCTTTTCGAGTGGGGGGGGAACAACAAATCTGCTGCCAAGCACGAGGGGTTTGGGGGGCGAAGCCCCCCAACAACAGCGCCGCAGGCGAAAATTTTGAAAATTATGTTTTTAGAGTGTGTTTGGTGCGTTCTAGAAAAAAATCGTGTGCTGAATGCAATACCAAATTAATGTATTTTTTGTACAGTAAAAACTATGAAACTAAAAATAAAGTTGGAATAGTTAAGAGATAGACCATGCAGTGGCGTAAATATAGGTGGTGCAAGTGGTGCAGTTGCACCGGGGCCCACGGCCTGGGGGGGCCCACACAGGATGCAGCTCGGCGCCAGTAGCCGGTGTATACAAATTACAAATTCTACCGTGTATTATTCACTTCTTGCCTTTACTTCAATCCCAAGAAAGCCGTTCAAACGTGAATGCTGAAAACATGTCCCATTATCGAAATAATTTCAAGGGAAGTGTTTAGGTGTGCCCTTACTATTGTGAGCGTGCAGAAATAACCCTTTTCTGGGAAATAGGAATACATTATGGCTTCGAACCCCTTCCAAGTAAGAATATTTTTGTCAATTTATTGCTAAAATCTGATTGGCTAAAACTTGGAGACATCTTGTTTCAGCCAATAAGATATCGAAGCGAGTAGTGAGTAGGCCTAAGTCTACATTTTCTGCAACACTGACTCCCTGTGCGTTTTAAATTTTACCTCAGTTGGTAACGAAACAAACGCCGAGATTTTCAGTGCTTGTGCGCGAACGTGTAGAACAAATAGTGTTTGTTAGGTGCCGTTTAGCGTGTGACAATGTCTAATAAACTAAAACGACCAAGTGGCGCTCAAAAACGTAAAGTAAAACGGGAAGAAGACATGAAAGTGTCTAAGCTTACTAAAATTAATTCTTTTTTGTTTCCAAGTGTAATGCAGATGCTACTACGAGTGATAGCTCAACAAATGTAATTACCTCCGAAAACGATTCACAAAGTATAACGGTTTGCGATACAGTAAACATTAATGTGACAGTCGATGATTATGTTTCTTACGTTGCCAGTGACGGCGGCAAGTGCTGAGAGGTCTTTTTCTAAACTAAAACTGATCAAGTCGTACCTTCGAAGCACTATGGGTCAAGAAAGACTGACCGGATTATCAATCTTATCTATTGAACAAGAGAGAGCTCGGAAAATAGATTTCAGATTCAGCAAAACCATCGATATGTTTGCAGAGCAAAAGGCGAGACGAAAAAATCCGAAGTTACCCTAACCCTGTTCCTGATTCCATTGGTAAGTCAGTACTTTCAATTTTTCTCAGGTTTGAATATTTTACACGTATTTTAGTACCGGTTCAACGAGGTAGGTCACCGCAGTGAATGTCATAAATTAAAAAATCTGATGGGGGGGGGGGGCATTTTTTGTATTTGCACCGGGGCCCTTCATCATCTAGTTACGCCACTGAGACCATGCATGGCTTTTGAGCCAGTTCAAAAGAGCTGAAGGTATTTTCTTCATTATTCTGAGGTTCTCCTTCCTTCCACTGTCAGTGTCAAGTCATAACTTAAACTAACCAGCCACAAACAAGTCTTCGTTAAACACACCCCAGCACCATACGGACTGCAATACCGTGTCACAACATCCCGACGCTACCTATGGCAATTATAATGTACTTTTTACTCATTTACAAAAACAAAAGAATCACAGTGGGAAATTCAAAATTGAAAATTCGTTATTCAGAATTTGTTTCCGTGCGTATTTACGGCGAGACTTAATTTCTAAGATTCTGAAGTGGGGGGGTCACGGTAAAAAGTGGGGGGGAAAACTCCCCCCATTCCCCCCCCCCTTCCTACGTGCCTGATAAATTGTGATACATTGACAAGAAGTTATCTAATCATGGTTTTACCAACTGTATGACAAATATTGAAACTAAAATATTCCTAGATGCTTACATTCACTTGATATTAGAAAAATCTCCAGATAGTACATACTTTTTTATTATTCCTTGACAGAGTACCTACTATGATTTTTAAGTGTACTTATAATTTAGTTGATGGTAGGTATTCATTATAGATAACTTCTTGGCATAGACTGATTAATTAATTGTATCCTATATCTACATGGGCTAACATATGTTTATATTGTGATAAACATTTTATGTTATTTTGTTAGCCATCTAGTTTTTAAATATACAAATACTGATCTAATTACTGATGTACTACATCTAAACATAATATAAAACAAATTAACTCATGTCATCCTAAATGGGAATGATTTGAAACATATCTTGTTGTTTTCTTCCTACATTTTAATGCCTACTGTATTCAGATACACCAACACCATTGTGGGCCGTACCAGGGGCGCCGGGTTTTCTAAATTCCGAGGGGTGCTGAAATATTTCATTGACATTTCGAAGGAAATAATCATTTTTAATTGTCATGAATTGGATACATTTTATTCAGTAGCGGATCTGGTCCTGATTCGGGGGGGGGGGGGGGGGGATTTTTTCTCTAGATTTTCATGCAATTATAAATTGACAACTACCTATCCACGTATCTATGGGGAGGGGGAGGTAGTGCGATTTTGCAAAATCAGGGTGTGTTCAAAAGTTTCAGCCATAAGTGTCTTATTGCCGAAGGCGAAAACATTTCCTAAATTCCTACTTTTGAAGGCCTAAAACCCACGTTTAAAAATCGAAAATTGCACAATAGGTGATGGTAATAGGGAATATTCCACTTAATATTTTATATTTTATTTTAATTCTTATTCATGTCTTAATAGTCACTGCACTTTTTTTTATTTAAAAAAAATGTTTTTTGTGTAATTTAAACAAGAAGTAAATTGGACCCCCAGTATGCGCGCCAAAAACGAGCGTGCGCCATCTTTGGACGGTACTACGTCATAACTGTGTTGAGTCAAGGCCAATTGGAAACTAAATGTACGTATATTTGTACATATTTACATACAGATGGCGGTGCTCGCCCATCCGCTCAACACAAACAACTCCACAGGGATGTACATTTTCACCGTCTTTTGTTTTTCTTTTTTCGTATGTGACAGGAGATTTCGCGAGATCATTGTGATTAAGAATAACGAGCATTTTGTCTTGAATTTTTGCATAGCCTAGGACTATCATGGTATTCTTTATCTACAATAGGCTTTAAATTATTAGTCATCAAAGTAAAGTTTTTGTGCGGGATGTGTGTCAGAACATGAACGTGCAGGCCTAGGGTTGGCAAGTTAGGCCTAGGGCTTGTCAAGTGAGTAATTTTAGTATTCACATACCAATGCCTATATCCTACAGGAACGATTGGCCTAGACTGTTGTATTATAAATAATTTTCTACGTCTAGGCCTAGACCCAGGACTGTTTCAGTTTTGTTTTTTGATTGCAATGTCAACTTTTCTCGTTTTCCGGCTAGGCGTTAAATGTAAAATGTCCGCCATCTGTTTACATTACTGTAGGCTACGCTAGGCGCTGCTTTGTTTAAAACACCGCCGTCTTGATGTATATCTCGATCCTACTATAATACTATTCCAACATCTTTGGTCTGGATGTATGTTTATCCAGACGGCGTTGGATCAACACAGTTCTGACGTCACAGTCGTTTTTGCCGCTTTAAAAAACTGCTGCTTTTATAACGGCTATAAATCACTGGATTATTATTTCACGGAAAAACTAAGTACATATTTGTAATCGGGACGAAATACTTCTTCTAAAAAATCTATTCGTACAGTATTTGGCGGAAGTGGAATATTCCCTATTGCATATTACAAACAGCTTGAACATTTCTAAGAAACTTTCTGGTCCATTTCAACAAAATTAGGTCTTGGTAGACGAAACGTTTTATAATATATAATTATTGTAAGATAGTAATTTTGAGTTATACACCTCGTTTTTATTATCGTTGTGAAGCACTACCGATCTACACTGGTAGTTTATGTTGATTTTAAGACTGCATTTGATATAGTAGATAGAGAAATACTTTTAAAAAAGATGAAAGAGATGGGAGTACCACACAACATATACAGATGGAGTAAAAACTTTCTAAGTCAGAGATATATAAGAGTAAGATGCAACAACAAACGATCACGGTATAGAAAAACCAAGGCAGGAGTACCACAAGGGGCAGTAACAAGCCCTACTTACTTCCTGATATATATAAACGACTTGGCGCAATATATACAGGAAAGAAGCGAGGTAAAGATCAAGTTATTTGCACCAAGTTGGTGCTTTGGTGTAGTGACAGAGACGTACAGAAAATGGAGTTAGAAATGAACAAGGCATTGCAAGCATTAGAAGAATGGACCAGGGAAAATGGGATGGTAGTGAATGAAACAAAAACAGTATACAATTATTGTACAACAGGAAGAACAATGCCCCAGTTTAGCCTAAATACAAAGGAGTAAGCTTAAAATACGAAGAAGACCCAATCTATCTTGGCGTAATGATGGATAAGAAAATGACAATGTCTAGCCATATCGACAGAATGTGCCAATTAAGTAATAAAAGACTAGGCTTACTGAAAAGAGTATCAGGGGTAACTTGGGGAGCCAATGTCAATACACTATCTACGACATACAAAACATACATACGTCCAGTGTTGGAATATGAAAATGCCATGTTGATTAACACTTCAAAAACACACTTGGACAAGCTCAACATTATCCAAAATAAAGCCCTGAGGATCATAACAGGAGGAGTGAAAACCACACCTATCACCGCAATGGAAACAGTAGCTGAAGTCCCACCACTGGAAGCAAGGAGAAATGTAGCAGCTGGAAGCCTGTACGAAAAAATGGTTCGCTTGGATGTAGATTATTGGGACAGAGATCCCCAAGAAGGCCTTAAAACACAAAAAACATTCATAGTCATCATTGGAAGTAAACCATACTAAATATTGAAGGAATACAAGAGAAAAAGAAGAACTATCAAGAGGAGCATATGAGAAGTCTGGCACTAAGATTTATTCACAAAGAATACCCAGAGAAGGAGTGGCTGCATATATACACGGATGGATCAGCAACACCAGGAGAAGGGAATGCAGGTGCAGGAATACACAGTAGAGAGTTTGAGGAATCATTCCCAGCAGGATCAAATGGGAGTAACTTTGATGGGGAGATGAGAGCAATAAGCAAAGCGTTGGAGAAGATTGAATACTTTAGAGAAAGGAAGGTGGTGATACTAACAGACTCAAGAGCATCTATCCAGGCTATAGTGAGTAGAGAAGAAACAGAAGCAGAAATAAGAAACTGCAAGATAAGAATCCTGAGGTTGATGAATGCAGGTAACACAGTAATGCTACAGTGGATACCGGCACACTGTGGCATAAACGGAAACGAGAAGGCTGATTTCCTCGCTAAAATGGGAAGTAAAACCAAGCAATTCATAAACAACATTTCATACAGATCAGCTAAATCACATCTAAAATCAGCCAGCAACTCGGAGGTAAAGAAAGCATGGAAGGAGAAAGGCAAGAATAAAATGTGGAGTGAGCTGGTTAATACAAGGAAAGGAAGAAATGATAGGACAAACCATTATAGAAGAAGAACTACAACAGCACAGTTTAGACTAGATACCGGCCATGACTTGCTAGCAAAGCACTTACATAGAATAGGTGTGATGGAGAGCAGCATGTGTAAACTCTGTGGTGATGGAACACAGGACAGACAACATCTATTTAGATGCGCTACATTGAAAGGACACTATGGGGAAATGCCAGGGGGTATGGACAGGAGGGAACAGGAGTCCTATCTTTACTGGTTGTCAAGACACATGATGACATAGATATGTCAATGTGGGCATAAGAAAAGAAGAAGAGAAGAAGAGAAGCAAATTCTGCAGGCATGTTGTCATCATCAGCAAGGTTACTTTATAAACACCATTCATAATGAGCCACACCGTCAGCATAACTAGTAAGGGGTTGTTGTTGTGCTGACAGTGTGGCTCATTAATGAATGGTGTTTAAAGTAACCTTGCTGATGATGACAACATGCATGCAGAATTTGCTTCTTGCGTGGCCCTACTACTGGTTTGGTTATGTGTTGTGAGTTTTGTTTGCATGTAGTTAGCTGATTTTTAGAGGCCACCATCTGCCTGATGAGTAGGGATCCAGGGATTTCGCAATCGGCGAAAAAATGAAAAAGCTTAAAAATACCTGAAACGTGTTTTTCATTGGATGAGCATAGCGAGCGAAGCGAAGATTCCATTTCACTACACTGGAGAAAAAAATCCGGAATGTTTTTTTTTCTTTCCTTCCTTCTTTCTTTTTTTTCTGTATTTTTGTGTGTTTGTCAGCACGATTCCGGCTAAACCGATACTCCGATTGCGATGAAATTTTATGGAGGCCTTCGAAATCTCTGAACTTAGAACTGCCACGTTTTTGAGCGCAATCGGGAAATTTTTTCTTATAAAAAACGCAATTTTATGATTTTTTTCGATTTTTTTAAATATTTCTTCGACTTATAACACCTACACGCTTTATCCGATTGTAAAGATTTTTTCACAGAACCTTAATTTTATGAATTAAGATATTCGTGTGAAATTTGAGCGTAATCGAAAAATTATTTCTCATGAAAATCGAAATTTTACAGGTTTTTTCTTTTTTAAAACAATTCTTTGACTTGTAACACCTACATGCTTTATCCGATTGTGATGCTTTTTTCACAGAACCTTAATTTCATGAATAAATATACTCGTGTTAAATTTGAGCGCAATTGAATAATTATTTCTTATGAAAATTGCAATTTTACGATTTTTTTTTAAATTACGATTTATTAAAAAAATTAAGTTAATTTTTTATTTTATTTAATTTAATTAAAAAAAATCTTCGACTAAGTAATAATTTTTTCACAGAACAACAGAAAATCCGCGTAACAAATGGCAGCTCAATGCACCAATTACGCTCATCCAACAACGCGGCGGGACTTAAGCGTTTTCCTAGTAAGATCCCATGGCCTATGACACCAAAAAAATGCAATTTGAAATCGCACCAAAACACAAAATATTCCATTCAATGATGAAAACGTGAAATAAAATGCTTTTTACTGTTTTTACTGCCCAATCAGTGAAATTTACCTTGTCATTAGTATTATTTCCGATAAAAACATGCCGAAAATTCATGGAATTACGATTTTCCCAAAATACGGACATTTTGACAGTTTTTTCGGTGTTGCTAGACACCGGCCCTAAGCCTATTTTTTTTTTTAATTTCAAAAAGCATTTTACATTGCTAATAAAAATATATCAAAAATGTGTATTTTGGTGAAAAATAGCAAAAAATGAAAACACAAAATAAAGCATAATTTCAATTTCAAAGAGCATAATTTGTCAATCCAAAAAATATCTTTCCTGGACCTCTACTGATTAATCCCAGAAGGACCAAATGCGTCGTGGATTAAGGTACACCCCTAACAACTTTAAATTAGCTGCAGTTGTCATCAGCAGGTGAAAAGTTTTGTCGCTCTCAGCCCTTCAGGCTGGGATTTATGTTCTCTTTGCTTCCCCAACCTGTCAACCCTTCTCCAATCTAACTAGCCGATAGGCATTTTTCACACTAGAAAAAATAAAGAAAAAAGTTTGCCCTACTTTGACTTAGGGCAAGAAATTAAGAAAATGTGGAAACAAGATCAAGTCACTACAATACTAATTATTGTGTCAGCCACGGCAGTAATACCACACAACCTACACAATAGTATACACCAACTAGACATCAACAAGAATCTATTCCTCAAAATGCTGTTAAGGCAGTTATAATTTGCACATATATGTAGGGCTAGGCTATATTATATAGTCAGAAAATTTCTCAATGGCAATATATTTTTATAAAACGATTTTATGTTATAGGACTTATAGGGTATAGGCCTAGTATATTTTACGGTATATAGGTGTGAGATAGAATCTAACAGCTTATTATTATTATTATTATTATTATTATTATTATTATTATTATTTATTTGCCTTTGAATATGTACAAAACAAAGACAGGCAGCCAGAAGAGGGCTTGAAGCCCAAAACACTTGTGGTGTCCGACTGCCTTACTACAACGTACCAACATAAATAAAAATAACTAACAATACATACAATGAAATATTTACAAAATAATGCAATTGACACGCACGCGCACACACTCACACGCACACGCACGCACGGCGGCAGCTGAGTTTCTTGATAAATACAGTAAGAACTCTCTTATCCGAGTTGGATGAGACCGGGGGCACCTCGGATTTGCGAAAAACTCGGATGGCGCGGTTCATTTGTTTATTTGCTCTCGTAGCATAGCCTGATGTGGTAAAATGATGTATGACACATGTAATGGATAAAGGAACATAAAATACACACGATACACTTCATACAGGGTATACTAAATGATTTAATAGCTTGTAAATCAAGCTCACAAACACACGTACACAATTACGCCTACATGTCGTAATAAAAACGTATGTCCAGGCCTAAACTCACCGCAGTAGGCCTAGGCCTAGGGCCTACAATGCAAACATAGGCCTAGGCCTAGCTCTCTTTCTCATGTGGGAAAACCTCTCACTACTATGCCCGCGCTGAAGCTCTCGACGCAAGATAAGTCTGGGAAAGAAATAAGATAAGCCCAGGAATAACAATTCAATGCGTCGTGATTACGAATTTCGTGAATCGGTTGAAACATGATTGCATCTAGTTCCACATTGACCATCTTTGAACAGCTGTGTGTGAGATGGCTGGATCGTATGCGCACGCGCAGGCGCGCGACGCACACTGACCTCTATATGCTCAGTGACACTGACGCTTACCGGCGATGCGCCCGACGCACACTGACCACTGAACTCTATATGCTCAGTGAACTGATGCAGACTGCTCGAAAGTCGAGATATATCGCCGATCTATCTTCTTTGCACTCACTCGTAAGGCATGCCTACAAATGTATGCGAGTACATTTAAAAAAGTGCGGCGCGGCGTCTGTAATTATTTTTATGTTTTATTTACGTATTTAAAACTTTTTTTTTCATTTTTTTTTTTTTTGCGCGGCTTGGTTAACACGGTACATCGGATAAGCGGAGATCGGATAAGAGAGTTCTTACTGTAGATACAAAAATATGCAGGCCTACAAAACGTCTAGTGTTTTTTCTGTGTTTTGTACATATTTATGTCTATTTATCAATAAATTCGGCAGCCACCATCACTTTTTGAAGGTAAGCTGTTAGATTCTGTCTCACACCAACATACTCCAACCGATTGGCATTCTATAAACATAACCTAACTTATATTTTATAAGGTACTAGTTAGATAAGCTTTTGATTTTAATGTTATGTTATTGTTATGTTATTGTTATGTTTCTGTTATGTTGCTACTGTAACTTGATTATTTAGATAAGTTTTGAATTTGAATGTTTTGTAAACTAATTACAGGCACATGTGCCACAATGCATTGCATTTACTTGTTCCGGGTTGTAGGCTACCGAGATGTGAATAAACATAATAACAATAATAACCTGCATCTTGGTCTGGAAGAGTTTCGGACACAACTTGCACTTGACGGTCGGCCCCTGCGTGTGCAGCAGCATGTGTCGCTTCATGCTCTGGGCCGTGGAGACTTCGGAGTCGCACTCCGCACACTTCAGCTTCGGCAGGTCCACCTCTAGATGTTTGGTCCGGATGTGGTACGCCAGGTCCACGCGGGTGTAGTAACCAGCGCCGCACGTGTCGCACAAGAAATCTCTCTTGCCGAAATGTTTGTTCATGTGTACGTGGACATTATGGTTCTTGTCGAGCACAACGCCGCAGATTTCGCACAGACGGTAACTGTCCCTTTTGTTTTTATGTTTCATATAAACGTGACTGGCTAGTAAAACGTCGGAGGTAAACGTTTTCTCACATATATCGCAAGTCACGGGTTTTATCACGGCGTTGTGAGTTCTAATGTGCTCTACTAATGACGAGTACGAAGGAAATGTTATACCACATTCGATACAATCTCGAACTATAGGCATCATTGTCAATGAGCACCACTCTTGTTCTTTTTCTTCTTGGGGGGGATTGGGAAGAGATAAACTCTTTTCTTCTACTACAGAAGGGTTGCTTTCTACTACAGGAGGGTTGCTTTCTTTATGTTGTTGTTGTTGTTGTTGTTGTTGTTGTTGGTTGTTGTTGTTGTTGTTGTTGTAGGGCCCTCCTGCTGTTGATCATCTGATCGGTGGCAGGTTTAGGCTTTTCTGATTTGCAAGAATTCTCTGTCGCGAGCTTGGAGGAGCAATTGACATATGTAAACGCTGAAACTCTGCGGAATTTCTTAGGTTGGATTGTTATATACGGGACTTGAAATTCTGAGTTTGGTTCAATTTTTGGTTTTGTTCTCGACTGCAGAAGTATACTTGTATCATGTTCGATAGGGGTGGTAATTTTATTTGTAGATTTTAAGTCTATATCAATATCAACAACAGGTTTACATTCATTTGACGTTCGATCTTTTATTAGAGGTAAGGTAGTAACTATACGTTTGTCAAAGTCCAACAACTTGTTCGTATCAATGGACATGTCCTTACGAGAAAAGAAGTGGTCCAGAGTTAGGGTTACATCCTCCCGACGCATCTCACAATCAAGATTAATCTCGCACCCGACTAGTCCGAGGTCACCCGAAGACGGCAATCTATTAGGGTATTTCAAATCTTTGCCCGCACCCTTTGACGATTTAGGCGATTCCCCCATCAAGAAACTAACAAAATCGTCTTTTTTCTTCATCAACATGGATTCTGTACAAAAAGTCTTACGGTAATCTCTGGATTTTTGTATTATTTCGAATACTATTATTTAAATCCTCCACTCGAATTGCTAACGGATCTTCAACATTTTTATCTCCCGAGCGGTTAATATTGACAGACTCGCCGTTTTCAGTCGTTCCCTCACACAAGTTCAATGGTGAAGTACTTATGAATTCGTAGTCCATTGTTTTCGGCAATGTGTTGGGTAGACGCTTTGAATTAGCACATTGCACTTTGGAGTAAGGTATTTGGGGTTTAGGGTTTACATTAGGCCTAAGGTTTTGAGGGGCTGCCTTTGCAACAGGTTCACTTGGTGTTTGTGAATCCTCGTCGTGTTTGCGAGCTGATTGGTCGATGTGGAGCTCGTCGTGTCTGCGAGCTGATTGGTCGATGTGGAGCTCGTCGTGTTTGCGAGCTGATTGGTCGATGTGGAGCTCGCGTCTCCTCTGAAAGCAAACCGACCCCCACAGGAAAATTAGTTCACATACTCTCAAAGCAGGGTGTCAACTTATTACATAGAATGTAGACTACAGCTAATTTTTAACTTTTCCAGATTTTCCAGATTGAAAACCATTTGCAAATTTTGTTGACTGGGAAAATAAGAGAATTGATTAAATTTGTATTGATTGATTGATTCATTACTAACTACATTTTTTGCACTGAGAGTATATTATTGGATGAGCGAAGCAAAGACTTCAATTTCACTGACCCCCCAAAAAAATTTAGCTCATTTTTTTTTTTGTATTTTTGTCTGTTTGTTTGCTCTCTACCGGGCAAACGGAATATCCGATCTTGATGAAAATTGGAGGGGACCTTCGAAATCTCTGAACTTAGAGGTGTATTGTTTTTGGGTACAATCGAAGAAATATTTCTCATGAATATCGTACTTTAACGTTTTTTAAAAAAATTAGTGCAATATTTTCGTGCCATTTGGGCCGATTCTGACCAACCGGGTGGGGCTACAATGTTCATATTTTACATGGACATTAAGGTTATGGTGATGTATTGCTTTCTGAAAGAAAAAGTTGAAAAAGTTAGCCAGAATCCATAGAATAAAGGTTTAAATATGAGTTTTTTGAGGTTTATAATAACAATCAACAAGTAACAATAGAAACTTGACAACAATCACCTACAATGCATTCAAAAAGCACTTGCAATGGAAAAGTGGTGCTACACAAACTAAAAACTTACAAAAAAGCTCATCCATCAATGCGGCGGGACTGAAGCGTTTTCCTAGTAAATTATATTGGGGGTTGAAGGGATTGTACCCAGAAAAATTTCTGGACATTTCCAGGTTTTAAAGGTTTTTCAGACTTGTAGACACCTTGACCAAGGTACTTCCGGTACTTCCGTAAGTAGTTGAATTAAGTAGGGTACCGGTAAGTTGCGTAACCATGCAGTCGTGTAAATCGGCCATGCAAAGTACTAGACCAGTTGGAGAAAGTACAGAATACCTAACTAACTTAAAGCTTAGAACAAATTAAAATAAGTTATAAATAATCTGAAACAGAAAGGTCATAGCAATCCATTTTAACAAATCAGCCAACCTTGAATGTAAACAAACTATATTTAAACCATAATGACCACGAACTTAGTTAGTATTATACCCAAAAGTGATGAATTGGTGTTGAAAATAATTCAACATTTAGTTGAAGGCTCTATATCTCTCTCCCCCATGATATTTTTTTTAAATTTTGGGTGTGGGACCTAGTAAAAGAATTGCAGATTATAGTCTTTAGCCTAGTGGAAAGGCATGGGAAGAAACAATCAATATTGCTACCAGAGATCTAGCCTAGCATTGCCTACTCTAAATCTTAAACAGTATTTATTTATCCCTTTTACCACAAATTCAGCAGCACCCCAATGTGTAGAAAACATAAAAATACATAATTGCAATACACCTTACCACAAACCTGTAACAGACACAAAATTGTTAAAAAAGACTATCGTACGCAAAATATTTGGGAACTACTGTAGACTGTAATCTAAATTGGAAGCAACAAATAAAGGATACCTGCAAAACACTGCGGTACTGCACCATAGTCTAAAGTTTTACAGACTAAAGAACGTAGTGAACAGAGTTCCACTCTTAGAATGATATATTTTGCTCTAATCTAATCCATACTAGACTAAAATACGTCAAGTTGGCTGGGGCGGAATAAGAAACTCTCACCTAAAGCCTCTGAACATAATGCAGAAGCAAAAAGTAATAAACACCAAATCACCTAGATACACCACAAACTAACTATTCCTTAACTTTAATCTATTAGATATCAGGCAGATATAAATTCATCCTTATTACACTAACACATGAAACCAACATAAAACAGCCCCCAAACAAACCCTAACCAGCAACATTAACTAGGGGAAGCTCCAAACTCAATATGAATATACCAAGACATGAAAAAGGCATTGGACACTTAGGCCCGGTATTTCAATGTCCAGTTAAAGTGGCAAGTAAATTTAACTGACACATAACTTGTTTTCACTATGGCAACCACCAATCAGAAGCCTTGTAAATATTTACTGAGAGGACTAACTGGCAGATAAATTTTAACTAGACATTGAAATTCTGGACCTTAGTAGTTTTATAGAAAAATTGTCAATAAGAATAAGAAACCTTCTACATACTAGTAAATTCAAAATTAAATTACAAAAATGGGCCCTTGAAAAAGGCAGAGAGTTTTGTGCTAATCTTATAATAAACAACATGAATTACTAAAAAAAATAGGACTACACTGTTTTTTCCCCATAGGCCTATGCATAATATAGGCCTACTTTTAATAAATAACGTCTAGATGTAAAAGCCTACCTACGGTATCACCACAGATTGTATCTGTTATCTGTGGTATCACGTTAGGTCTGGAATTTTAGTTTCAATTAGGTACTGGTACTACAAATATCATCTTATTTTATATTTTTAGTATTTCAACATATATTTAACATTATACTCACAATACATTATATTATACTTTACTTAAGCCTATAGGTAATTTTGTCTACAAAAAATAATTCAAGCTAGGAACTGAAATAGAAAAAAATTGTGTCCAAAAAACTATTAAATTGCCTCTTGATGATATATTATAGAAATCTGTGTCAACTTATTTGTTATTACTTATTATTTATTTATTATACATTGACAACAGGACTCTTGTCCCACGAGTGCAATAGATTTTTTCAACTAAAACTAAACTAAGAACTAGAACTATATTCTAAAATAAGTGTAACATATTATGCGTGAGAATATCTTATATTCTATCTCTATTTTCAATATATTTTTATACTAGGGCCTATAAATCTTGTAGGGTATAGGCCTCCATTAAGAATTTAATTAATCTTTTCATTATTTGTACTACATTACAATTTATTGCAACTTTACCATAAGAATCTGATAGCCTATGTTTATTATTGGATGAGCGAAGCGAAGACTTCAATTTCACCGACCCCCCAAAAAATTTAGCTCGGGTGTTTTTTTGTTTTTTTTTGTTTGTTTTGTTTTTTTGTTTGTTTTTCTGTCTGTTTGTTCGCTCTCTACCGGGCAAACGGCATATCCGATCTTGATGAAAATTGGAGGGGACCTTCGAAATCTCTGAACTTAGACTTGCTACGTTTTTGGGTACAACCGAAGAAATATTTCTCATGAATATCGCAATTTTGCGATTTTTTGTGTGATATTTTCATGACATTTTGGCCAATTCTGACCAAACGGGTGGGGCTACAACGTTCATATTTCACATGGACATTAAGGTAATGGTGATGTATTGCTTTCTGAAAGAAAAAGTTGAAAAAGTTAGCCAGAATCTATAGAAATAAAGCTTTTAATATGTTTTTTGATTTTTTGTGCGATATTTTCGTGCCATTTGGGCCAATTCTGACCAAACAGGTGGGGCTACAACGTTCATATTATACATGGACATTAAGGTTATGGTGATGTAGTACCTTTTGAAAGAAAAAGTTGAAAAAGTTAGCCCGAATCCATAGAAATAAAGCTTTTAATATAAGTTTTTTACAGTAAATAATACCAATTGACAGGTAACAATAGAAACTTGACAACAATCACCTACAATGCGTAGGCAGCAAAACAAAGCACTTGCAAAAGTAAAGATATCCCACGCAAACTAAAAACTTTTAAAAGCTCATCCATCAACGCGTCGGGACTATAGCGTTTTCCTAGTTATTCTTACACATAAATTGTATTTTTTTAACTTTATTTTAGGTCTCAAGATTAAGAAATATTTACTTACATTACATCTGTGTATGTCTCTCAAAGCCTTTTCTCAAAGTCTTTGCTAATTACATTTGAATACTCCCACACACAGGGCTACGGCTCTAGGTGGGTATTCTTTCTTCTACTTAGGCTAACCGGTTAAACATGTCTGTAACTGTTTTGTACTCAAACTGAAGATGAACTAAAGTATCTATCTACTTAAACTAGGAACATGAATAAACATTTTTCAGTGGGAGGTAAAGGTACAGAAGGAAGACAGCTTGTGTGTGGCTCGTTGGTCTTGTTGTTAGCGTATCTGCTTCCAATGCAGAAGGTCCAGGGTTCGATTCCCGCTAAAGTCAGAAGTTTTTTAACTTCTGATTTGGACTTAAGTCCATCAGTTCTTGTCTTAGGAGTTTGTAAACGGTGACTTTGGAGCCGTCCTAGCAACGAAGCACATAATAAATTTCAGAGTTGTTCTAAATCGGCCTTGTTGATTCTGGCGTTGATTCGCGGGTGTTCGCACTGTCCATACCACTGATTGCTATATTTCCTATTTAAAATATCGATCTTTAATTGGTTATCGCTCACTCGTCGATTGCGTCGGGGCCTGCAGGGTTGGCTTGGTCGCTTTGATTTAAAGTCCCCCACTGAAAATCAGTTATATAACTGAGTGGGTAGACTCTAAATAAAATTTATTTATTTATTTATTTACCTTCCTTCAGTACCTTTCCCCCACTGAAACATGTTTATTCATGTTCCCAGTTTAAGTATCCTAGCCATTTAGGCCTTATCTATACCTAAGCAAACTATCTATCTATCTATCTATCTATCTATCTTAATATAAGTGACCGAGTCATCTCGCCAACTAGCGTGTTTGTTTAACTTATGTAAGTTTTAATGTAGCCCTATTCAATTCATTTTACAATGATTTAAGTCAATTCCATTGAAGCTATAATTTGTATTTAATGTAACTGAATTTTGTATACACCTACTGCCTAGTACTATTATGCAATATTTTGTAACTATCCCAATTGCAGTGTGTACGAACACTGTAAATAGTTTCCACGCCCTGTGGCAACACAAACACGTGATATGTTAAGAAGATATTTTTGTTTTGTTTTAAACTTTTCCATTTGTTCAGGCTCATAATATAAGTGACCGAGTCATCTCGCTTACTAGCGTGTTTGTTTAACTTATCTATATTTAATGTATTTAATTCTTTTTACAATGATTTAAGTCAATTCCATTTAAGCTATAATTTGTGATTATAGTAACTGAATTTTGTATACACCTACTGCCTTGTACTATCATGTAATATTTTGTAACTATCCCAAATTGTTCGAATAAATAAATAAATAAATAAATAAATCAATCAATCAATCTATCTATCTATCTATCTATTTATCTATCTACCCATAGATACTAGTACACCCTCCACCTATATCTAGATCTAATAATGTAGTAATGAGAATTCAGGTGCAGGTATTTGTGGTGGAACTTAATTGCATCTTTGGTTTTGTTCTGACCAAAAGAGGTGAATTGGTGTTGAAAATTATTTATAATTTACCGTTTTTAGCGATAAAATTTTTGTAAGTAAAGTGTAGTACGTAGTGTTAAGTATGTCTGTTACCGCTTGTTACGATCCCTGTATCGAGTTAAGTTAATATTGTACAGTAAAAATGTTTATATCATGAGAAAGCTCATTTTATTTCCTATACATTGTTGCCTCTCGCAACTCACCCAGGTTTCTATTTCTTCTACTCTACTATACTCTGCACTATCTTCTACTATCATTCTCAAGTTTATTAGTATTATCGTTGAGTGACTAATATATTGCTAGAGTCGTAACGGCCTATGCTGAGTGTCTACGGAAAAATTTTCCTCCGCTCATGTAGTACATTGCCGACATGCTAGGCCAGGCGCGGACTGGGTCGAAAAGGCCCGGGATGCTGGCATGTAGTAGGGCCCGTATGAGGTCGCGTAGCAAAGCAGGGGTCTGGGGCGAAGCCCCAGCCCCCGGAGGCAATTTCACCGAAGGCGAAATTTTTTTGAGTGGTTCCTTATATTTTATGGCCTAAAACGCTATTTTAGGATGCGATTAACAGGCGCCAACACACACTACCCGAGCTCGCAATTCAAATCTCGCGAAAATTATATTTGAGGAAGCCTTACAACCAATAATGTAACTCACAAGTGCCAAATTGACACTCGCAAAATGCGAGCTTGGGGGATGAGTGTATACTGGACATTTTGATTGAATCATGCATAACTTTCCAATAATAATGTGTAAACGTAAGCTGTAACCTGTAATGAGACGATTCACGGTACTACTTCTACATCCCCCCCCCCGGCGGCCCCCCCCCCCCCCCCCCCCCCCACCCACCCAACGCCATCCCCTTGCTAGTTGGAACTGGCAAACCAAAACCAAAATACTTGCAATCACATCGAAATTTCTTCTCGTAGCGCGGCGGCAAGAAAGTCAATTAGCTATACATGATAGTCACTAGTAACTAGTGACTAGGAACTGTTCCTACTGAAAACTGAAAAGTGAGAACACTGAACTACCATTCTCGTTTGAAGAGCTGCCTAAGGCACCCCATGAGTTATCGTTAATATTATTAAAGTATTTTGTTCGGCAACTCTTTTTCGCAGTAAACAAATATACAATCATATATATTTTGTCTGAAACTGAAAGTGTAGAGTGTACAAAAGTTCCACAGGGGCCCGGAATGTAAAAAGCCCGGGGTGCGATCGCACCCCGGCACCCCCTGCCAGTCCGCGCCTGTGCTAGGCAGCGTGCCCGACAGCTCGAGCGAAGCTACAGCTACCTAGCAGCAATCGGAGTAACTTCGTAGGCCCCTAGTGGAGAACCGGATGTCAATTTAAATTAGAACGCGCGGAAATATTTTAACATAAGATACATTGATACAAGCATTTCGTTTGTAGGTTTTGCGATTAATATTATTATACATACAAATAAACTTGTTTTCGAGTGTAAAATACAAATGAATATGTCATATATTGTTTGTTTTATATATTTTAACATAAAATATTGTGTATATATATTTGAAACTTCTAAAAGTTTAAATTCTCTACACTGTCATGGTAATAAAGTTATTTTGCAGCTGCATGGTATTGTTCTAGGAAGGCCATGCTTATAAGGAAGTGTATTAAAAGTAAATATACTAGGAAGCTTCACAAACGCTTTTTCAGGCGCGTTGTTGGATGAGCGTAATTTTTTTTAACGAAAAAAGCGTAAAATTGCGATTTTCATGAGAAATTATTTTTGATTGCGCTTAAATTTCACACCAATATATTAATTTATAAAATAAAGGTTCTGTATAAAAATCGTTACAATCGGATGAAGCATGTAGGTGTTATAAGTCAAAGAAATGTAAAATAAAAAAATAAAAAACGTTAAATTACGATTTTCATAAAACAATATTTTTTGAATGCCCTCAAATTTCACACGAATATATTAATTCATGAAATTAAGGTTCTGTGAAAAAATCATTACAATTGGATAAAGCATGTAGGTGTTATAAGTCGAAGAAAGTTAAAAAAAAAAAAAAAAAACGCGTAAAATTGCAATTTTCATGAGAAATACTTTTTTTATTACGCTCGAATTCCACACGAATATATAAATTCATGAAATAAAGGTTCTGTGAAAAAATCATTACATTCGGATAAAGCATGTAGGTGTTATAAGTCGAAGAATTTTTTAAAAAATCGAAAAAAATCGGAAAATTACGATTTACAGAGAAATAATTTTTCGATTGCGCTCAAAAACGTGGCAGTTCTTGGTTCAGAAATTACGAAGGCCTCAATAAAATTTCATCGCAATTGGAGTATCGGTTTAGCCGAAATAGTGCTATCAGACACACAATAATACAAACAGAAAGAAAGAAAGAAAGAAAGAAAAAAAAAAAAACATTCCGGATGTTTTTCTCCAGTGTAGTGAAATGGAATCTTCGCTTCGCTTGCTACGCTCATTCAAGAAATAACGTAACGATATAATAAAGTAATAATTTAATTTGGCAAGAGTGCCAGAGCTGTCAAATTATAACGTGAAAATCATTAGAATATGAGGAGACCAATATTATGTCAATCTTGGCCAGCAGCAACATTGTAATTTTCATTGTTTGTATCTTCTTACTCATTGTGACAATATTGTTGTAGACAATTATGAAAAATTATTGATCTTCAGGGACCGATTTGTTTTGCATAACAAGTAAGTTAAACTGTGAGCAGGTCCAGGAATCGGCCGTTGGCATGAATTCTATGCATTTCATCATGTTTCACAGACAAGAGGTAACACATAATTGCCAATGTCTCTTCTCCCCGTCCGTTTCGAAAATCTGATTTGTATCAACGAATACGATTTATTACGTTACCGGCTTCTAGTTTGTGTACACATAACCCACTAGACCCCCCCCCCCAACCCAGATTTGGGACAGTTCATTTTTTAAATGAACTTTCTAAACGTTCAGTTCACAGCTCAAATAAAGAACTTTTTCAAAGTTGAAGTTATTTTAAAACCTAAAATTTTTAAAAAGTTCAAGTTCGTCTAAAATTTTTAGCATAAATATGAGACGTTAAGCAATATCCAATCAAAAATCAATCAAATTATGAATTAAGTTCTTTTACACATTTCCATTATTTTGTTAAAAGTAGTATGCATAATAGAATAATTACGGTACCAGTAGTTTTCTCAGTTCGTAGTAATTGCATAATTCGTAATTTATTAATTTGGTCCAAAGATTTGGCTGTGAATGTGAGGCTTGAGCTGTGCCGTAGGACAAAAGTATGCCTACCTTCTTACAATGGTCTGGAATTCCTCAGAAACAGAGACGCGCGCGGGCTCGGCTTCTACTCCGACGTTGCCAAATGCTAAGTAATTAATTGTAATGCAACCGCGCATTATAGTGATCGCTTGACCAAACGAAGCTACTCTTGTCTTCCGAGGACTTGCTTATATTATCACGGCTTGCCGCAGGCGGTCGAAATGCGATAGCGAGGGGTTGGGAGTTTTAATGATTGTGGGACTACTGAGGGACTATGCTCTGATGGGAGGGGGGTGGGGGGGGCATGTATTTCCGCAAAACTGAGCGCATGGAAATAAAACGTGTGAAAGATGCAAAATAGCAGTTAAAAAACATTTCTCAGAACCATGTTTACATATTATATTCGCAATCTGCTTTAGATCACAGTGGTCTATTCGTAAATAATCATTGATTAACGATGGCTTTTTTAATCAATGTCGTAAATGTATCGTACTAAAGATATCCTTCCTAAAGATCAAATACAATATTGTCATTGTCAATGATCAATCTAACTCAAACACAAAGCTCTCGTTGCTAGACGGTCCCGAAGGAGAATCTTATCACATAGGCGGTTTGAAATACGTGCCTGCTGCGGACCTTGTTTTGATGATTGAGAGAAAATGTCCTCTTTCCTCTATGTCTTTTACGTGATACGTCATACGTGGTCATGCTTTGTAACGAAGTGATTGGGCGAGGGGGAAATTATATTTTATGAACACATTGCAACAGGGCATACGCGCCCTCACAAGTGCAATTACCATCATTGCATGAGTATTATGAGATTTTTTCTTCCACATACAACACTCTAGTATTCTGACTGTATAATTATTTTCTCAGTGTTGTGTATCGTTGTGATGTACTGTGTGGTGGTGACAGTGTGGGGTACACTGGAAAGGGGGGGGGGGTACCCATCACCAAACCCATCTTCCTACGCGACTGTCTGCACACATAACCACCGGGAATATATTCCATTGAATATTTTAACAGTGTTCATTAAATTAAAACATAGTATTATTTGAGGTATTTAGTGAGTTATGGTTATATATTATTTTAAATTAATTTTTTTGCGAACTTTTGTTCAAAAAAATATTTTGATTGAGCCAGACCTATTTGTCATTTGTTTATGCCTTGATTATAAAAAAGCGTTATGCTCGGGGAAATAGGTCAGGCTCATTCTAAAACATATCGTTAAGGTGAAATATATAAATAATTTGCGAAATTGTATTGCAATCGTATTTTTTCTCTGGGTAAGTATTCTTTTTGTACACGAGAAATACTACTTCTGTTGACAGCATAATATAGATTGCCAGCAAAGTCCAATCCGGTCCAATCCACCAAAAATAAAATAATCGTTAGATTTGAATAAAATCGATTCACAGACAGTAGAGTTTTTTTTTTGTAAATTTATTGGACCGTGGCTTAATATGTACTTGTCCCAGTACCTGAGCAAGACCCTTATTTTAATTACTTCCGCTCCGGCTTGCGAGTGTTCCGAGAATTTACCTTTACTCTTGTCTGTGAAACCTGATGAAATGCACAGATTTCATGCCAACGCAAATTCCTGGACCTCACAATGTGGCTAAGTCTTGTTGTTATGTGAAACAAATCCATTCTCAAGAAGATCAATAATATTGTTTATAAAAATATTGTCACAATGAGAAAGAAGATACAAACAATGTAAATTGCAATGTTGAAGTTGTTGGCCCATTAACCACCAAGTAGGATATTGTCATAATTATCCTTATTTCGTAAACAATCTGTCAATATCCATATCTTAATTAATTGTGTATAGTCTCCTCATATTCTATTCTGATGATTAGCATGTGATAATTTGACGGCTCTGTTACTCTTGCTAAATAAGATTATTAATTTACTATATCGCTACCTCCTTTATATCCTACCTTATAAAATACTTCTTTATCTTCTTTATTTATTTATTCCTTCACTCAAGTACAGCATTGCTGCCATTTTACATTGAGGTACAAAGATAATAAATTTAAAATCATATTATAAAAACATAAAACGTAATAAAACAGTGGAACATTTCAGTAAACATACAGTTGTAGGGTACTTTTATCTTGTAATTAAGTATAGATAAATAATATGAACTTTGCATGAATGATTATGTGAAAAGTGGCACAACAGTTTGTGCAAATGTGAGGCCTTTCCAAACCTGCTGGTGAAGACAAAACAACATGATAATAATATGATTCCTAGAATTGTGATGACGATGGTTGAATGCTCGCCGAAGAATCCCCTCCTCCCACAATTTGAAGACTGATGGATGAGCTCGTGTAAACCAGGTTTTGACACGGAATGCAGAGGTATTTACTCTGGAAAGCTTTAAAGCCGTAAATGCGCCACCAAGCGGGTAATTTGTGGAAATTTACCAAGCTCGTAAAAAAGACAATTATTTTAAATGTTGATAATATTTTATTATGATCTGATCGCGCAATTTGCATAGCCTTTGTAAACAACCTGTCAATTTGATTTTATGAACATAACTTTAAAAAAATATTTTTAAAAAGTTACAAAAATAAATAGATTTTGTGATTTTTTTCGGGCTCTTACTAGCTGATGTTTGCGAGGTGGACTTTTTTTCTTGAATCGACTTGTACGATTAGCAGAGCCTTGCTCTGGGTCAATTCTACACCGGGCCCAGACGGGGTAAAGAAATTGTAAATCACAATGCTAATACTCGCGCCAGGGTGGCAGGCGATCATTAAATTGAAATAGAATATGCTTTTAGTTTTAATAAAATTTCCAAAGATTTACGAAATATAGATAAAAACATTGTACATTGTTATTTTAACCGATAACAGGACTTAAGTCTGAGTATGAGTGGAGTTTGAAGAGATTGAGTTTGTCGGCGACAGCATGATATTAATTTAATCGTTTGGTTCACGGGTTGATGAGTCAGAAAACAAAACTTGTTCCAAACCGTAAAGTGAACCAATAATAGTTAACGTTGCCGGTACCCGGTGCGAGTGACGTTGACAGTTCTATAATTATTAATTATTAGTAATTTGACCAGTGTTGTTCATATTTGGGTGATACTCACTGATTCAAGTTTCTAATTAGTGCAGTAATCAAGGAAATAAGTAGTTGTTTCATTGCACGTTCAGTTTTGAACGCGCAGCAGAACGCGCAATAAAAAAATTATCTCTCATGAAAATCGCAATTTTACGTGTTTTTGTTTTTTTAAAAACTTTCTTCGACTTATAACACCTACATGCTTTATCCAATTGTAATGATTTTTTCACAGAACCTTAATTTCATGAATTAATATATTCGTGTGAAATTTGAGCGCATTCAAAAAATATTTTTTTTATGAAAATCGCAATTTTACGTTTTTTTATTTTTTTATTTTACATTTCTTTGACTTATAACACCTACATGCTTTATCCGATTTTAACGATTTTTATACAGAACCTTTATTTTATAAATTAATATATTGGTGTGAAATTTGAGCGCAATCAAAAATAATTTCTCATGAAAATCGCAATTTTACGCTTTTTTCGTTAAAAAAAATTACGCTCATCCAACAACGCGCCTGAAAAAGCGTTTGCGAAGCTTCCTAGTATATTTACTTTTAATACACTTCCTTATAAGCATGGCCTTCCTAGAACAATACCATGCAGCTGCAAAATAACTTTATTACCATGACAGTTTAGAGAATTTAAACTTTTAGAAGTTTCAAATATAAATACATAATATTTTATGTTAAAATATATAAAACAAACAATATATGACATATTCATTAGTATTTTACACTCGAAAACAAGTTTATTTGTATGTATAATAATATCACACACATAACAAAAACTTGTAGAAATACAGCCAAACCTTACACACTCAAAAGGAATGAGATCTAAAAAAGGGTCAAGCTCATCTACCCTTCCACATAAACGTACAGTGTCCCATAACAGCATCCTCGAAAAGCTTGGCAAAATAGAATTTGCGATTATTAATTTAACGTAATAGTTTATCCAAGTTCTTTTTTTCTAATTAATTTAAACGTAATAACATGCAAATTCTATTTTGCCAAGCTTTTCGAGGATGCTGTTATGGGACACTGTACGTTTATGTGGAAGGGTAGATGAGCTTGGCCCTTTTTTTAGATCTCATTCCTTTTGAGTGTGTAAGGTTTGGCTGTATTTCTACAAGTTTTTGTTATGTGTGTGATCTCATTACTTTTTCAAGTTCCATTACAAAATTATTTGCTAAAATATAATATTTTTATCAAAGTTGATTTAAATTCTATGGTATTAGCAGTAACAATATAGGATGTAAAATATCTAGACCCGGATTCATGTACATCCTGGGTATAGGTGGTATAACCATGGTATAACGACGGTATAAGGACTGGACCCCAATTCTTGAGTTCGTGGGAGATGAGTTGAAAACGCAATTTGAAAACGAAGTCGTTTTCGTTTTCGAAGGAATTGGTATTCTTGAACGGTATCGTGGAAAACGTCATGGGTTGTGAGTTGAAAGCATTAATATTAAACCACTATAGTAGGCTAGATTAGCAGTCTCCTATACCTCCGCACAGGCGCGAGCGTAGCAAATTGAAGACTCAACCGGCCCATTTCAAGATGGCGATTTGGTGTTTTAATTTATGCTTTTTTAATGCAATAAAGTATTTTACTGGATTGTTTGATATGGTTTTAGCTTGTGCAGCATGGTATTAAACAAAAGAAACAATATGAAGTGATTGCATAAGGGAATTTAGTAATCATTTGGTGTTAAAGGCTATGCTTACCTGTCAACCTGGCGGCAATCTTGAGAACTATTTGGCCACAAATCGCTCCCATTTGATTAACATGTAAACTGTCATTTTAAGATGGCTTCTAATTGTACCGGAAGTGGACCACCGACTGCTGGTCTAGCCAATTATATAGGATGTCTGTGGTTGAAAGAGTATCACGAAATTCAAACACTTTAAAAAGATTTGCGTATAGCAAAGAGCTCGAAAAAGTTCTATATTTATTCTAGATGGCAGTGCCTTCATAAACGCGGGCCAATCGAAAGACAAGTTGTATGAAATGATTTGATTGTTGCAATTATGTAAACAAACAGATGAGCAAGTTCATATCAGAACAATGTTGTGCTGGCATAGGGTTGGCTAGGCTTGTCAAACATGTAATGTAAGTATGAATTTTACTAGTCCTATAGCCAAATGGAACTTAGCCAAATGGAACTTTAGACCTACACTTTTGCATTATAAATAATTTTCCACATCTGGGCCTAGGCCAGGGACGGTTTCTGATTTGTTTTATGAGAGTATAATGACACCTTTTCTCGTTCCACACAAAGAAGAAAAATTTTAAATGTCCGCTATTTGTTTACGTATCGCACTTTCCCGCCTAACTCTGCTTATACCGTCAACAAGTGTCAAGTAACTATGGTTACTTGTTGATTGTATGCCAAGTGTTTAAGGCTTATTTTAAAACCTTTATTTGGAAGCCTTCCAACAAACTTTTTCAACTTTTTTTTTCAAAAGAGACTATATTTCTATAACCTTAATGTCCATGTAAAATATGAACATTGTAGTCCCACCCGTCTGGTCAGAATCGCGGGCCGACGTATTAGATGTTAGCAGTAGCAGTAGTAGCAGTAGCAGTAGCTAACATCCTTAAAGTGATTTTGAGCATGTTTCAAGCCATTTTTTCACCAAGAAGGAATAATCGTACCCCAATAAAATTTGGCATGTGTTGTCAGGTACCTAAATCCCCTCGATTGTGATAGTTTTCAAGTTCACATCACGTTACATGACGGCTGGGTAACACCTCGAAATCACCCCAACTCTGCTTGGTGTATAAGGTGCTTGAGTGTGTAGCGCACCGCGGCTTGGCTGCGGCGCCCTAACGGGCACCTAGATTAATCGCGAAACCTACAAACGAAATGCTTGTATCAATGTATCTTATGTTAAAATATTTCCGCGCGTTCTAATTTAAATTGACATCCGGTTCTCCACTAGGGGCCTACGAAGTTACTCCGATTGCTGCTAGGTAGCTGTAGCTTCGCTCGAGCTGTCGGGCACGCTGCCTAGCATGTTGGCAATGTTCTACATGAGCGGAGGAAAATTTTTCCGTAGACACTCAGCATAGGCCGTTACGACTCTAGCTATATATTAGTCACTCAACGGTATTATATTTTTAATTACTTTAAAAAGCAGGTTTAGCACTATGTGTCACGGAGCTGTTAGCTCTTTCTAACCTGCTTAATAATATCTTAGTAATATTTGCATATAGATGTAGATCTACCTGTGTCCACACTCTAGCGTAAGTCTGTATCTATATGAATTATTGTAGGCCTACCTAAGAAATTGTTAAATAAATATAAATAATAATAATAATAATAATAATAAAAATAATAATAATAATAATAATGTATTTTTAATGAATGAATAACAACAGGTCTATAGTTAGGTTTGTTAATAATTAATATACAAAAATGTTGTCTAAAGGTACGTCTGTTACCCGTGTTTTGTCCTTACACAGTACGCTTACACAGCAATCGTGTCCAAAGAAAGGCTACAGTACATCCGGCAACATAGGCCTACCTTATAAAAATCTTATTGGAATACTGGTATTTTAAACCAAAATTGTAAGCTGGTAAGTATTGGTTCAGTGACAGAAATTTACTCAAAGTAAGAAACATAATGAACACACTTTCATTAGGCTACGATATGTTTCAAGATGTTTAGGAATATAGGCCTAGAGCCTAAAGCTAGTAGTACGTACCAGTATGCCTAGGCCTAATAGTAGTACCAAAAGATAGATAGATAATAGTTGATTACTCTAAATAAAGTGCATTTTGGTAGCTAACATACTGTCACAAAACAGGCACAATTCATGATAATTAAATGCAACATGGGACTAAGTCACAACATTATCAATAAATTATAAAAACCTAGAAAAATAAACTACTCTACTCTACTCTACTCTAAAGAAATTTGCATTCACTGTCACAGTTTAAAAAATGAAGGCATTCATAGCCTAATAATAAAAATAAAATAACATCACAGGTATAGATAGGCCTACCTTTGCCAGCCCACGAAGTTTGAGATCCACTAGGGAACACGCCTCTTTGAAGTTATAATAGTCGTTGACAAGGTTATCACACTTCCGGCAGATTTGGCACGGCAGATCATCCTGCTGTGCAATCTGAAACACACCGTTCTCTTGTTGAACACTCCTTTAAGCTCGATTGCCGTTCTCAAGTTGGAGAGGCCTATTTTTGAGGACTAGGTCCAAGAGGACCTAAGCCATATACATAGAATTAACAAAGACAAAACTATAAACTAAAGATATAAACACTTTAATTAGTAAAAGTAAAACTTAAATATGACATCAATTAGTAGCTGTAGACATGTCATCAATGTTCTGCAATTTACTAACAGAATTATATTCAACGAAGACTGGAAGAATTTTTGATACCATACTCATGGTGTCCTGTATCATTGCTGTGGTCAGTTTGACATGAACAATTTTAAATAATTATATATCTGATATAATTATATATAATATGAGTCAAGCTTTTTTGGACTAAAATGTTACCTATCAAGATTTGAACACAAAAATGAAGATTGAACTCAAGAATAAAGATTTCGCGTTCGGTGGTTTATTCCGCGAAAGTTTTTGATTATACTCCCTGATTTGCTGTTCCTGATTTTTGGCAAACCTCATATTCGTTTATTATTTTATTTTTATTTATTTATTTAACGTCTATCCTATTCAGTTATAAAAACTGATTTACAAAGGAGAACAACTAAATAAATCTAATTACATAGATGCAGACACAACAATGAACTACATTTAAGTAAATATTTGAAATAGTAATATTACAACAATGCATTAAATACTCAACAAATTTGATAACAAATAAAAAGGATATTAAATGCAATTTATGAATGATTCAATATAAAAAAGGGTGAGGAATGAAAAGAAAAGAAAAAAGAAAAGAAAAAGAAAACAAAAGAAAAAAGAAAAAAGGAAAGGAAAAAAAGTAAGAAAAAAAAGAAAGAAAGAAAAACATTAAAAAAGAAAAACGAAAAGAAAAAACTGATTTATTAGACGATCCCACTCAAACGAATATGAGGTTAGCCAAAAATCAGGAACAGCAAATCAGGTAGTAATCAATCTTTGGCGGAAGAAACCACCGAACGCGAGTGGGATCGTCTAATAAATCAGTTTTTTTCTTTTCGTTTTTCTTTTTTAATGTTTTTTTTTCTTCTTTCTTTCTTTTTTCCTTTTTTCTTTTCTTTTCATTCCCCACACTTTTTTATATTTGATTCATTCATTAAATGTATTTAATATCATTTTTATTTGTTACCAAAATTGTTGTGTTAAATGCATTGTTGTTGTAATGCTACTATTTCAAATATTTACTTAAATGTAGTTTATTTGTTGTTTCTGCATAGCTATGTAATTAGATTTATTTAGTTGTCCTCTTTTGTAAATCAGTTTTTATAGCTGAATAGGATAGACGTTAAATAATAATATAATATACTCAAGTTGGAAACAGGAGTCAGAAATATATATATATATAGGCCTACTCATTTAACAATCCTAATATTATATTTTATAATATATAAAGTAAAAATTAAATTACATTAATATACCTACAAATTAACAAATAATTATATGGTGATGAACAATAAACAATGATATCAAAATTATAAGTGCAACAAAACATAAGAGTAAATAAACATAAGAGTAAATAATGTTCATGTAAAAATATTAACAGAAATGTGTTAATAAAAGAAAAGAGGGGGAAATGCTCATGACCTTCAACTGCAGTCCAATCACGGATTGATTTTTAAAGAATTAAAATCAGAGAATACCGTATGTCGACTTTGGTAAATTAGGTAAATTATTATAAAATGAAGGTAAACGAAAGGTGATAGATCTACGGGTAATAGAAAGCCTAGGCCTAGCTACATGGAAAAGGTGCGTAAGCCTAGTAAAGCGGGATGTAACATGGAGTGGAAACATGGAGACAAGACTGGTGGACCGGAAAACACCATTGATGATACGGTGCAGGAAAGACATGTCATAGCGTTTTTTTCGAGTGGCTAGATCTGTCATGAAAAGTTCACTCATAATTTGTTGTCGGACGAGGCATTAAAAGCTGGGACACGATGACAAACAATTGCACAGAAAAATGAAAGTACTCTATCTATTCTTTTAATGTTGGTATCAGCTGGCAATGCCCAAATTGGAGTACAGTACTCAATCACAGGTAAAACACAGCCCGTGAAATATGATTTTAGCGCAGTTGGGTCACGAATATCAGTGAACTTATATAATAAACCCAATAGTAACATGGATTTTGAAGTTATTTTGGGAATTTGCTCAATGAGGAACGATCTATGTAATTAAAATTCAATGTCAATTGATTTATTTAATAAACATCATTGATTTAAATCAAATGAACTTTTTCTTCATTTTGAGCAACAAACACAAGAGTTTGAACTGATTTAGGCAAAGTTTTCCTTAAATTAATTTTTGAATTATATTTTCTGGAACACTTGTGAAAGTATTAGATCCGCTCACCAACTTGACAAGTTTTGAAACACTGAATTGTTGATTTAAATCAATAAAAATCTGATTTTTATACTAAAAATTTAAAAAATCACACACCCTGCTAGGAAGACAACTGAACATGTTGAAAATACAGAATTGGGAAGAATATACAAAGGAAATGATGAAGGGGATAAACAGGGTAGCTGGAACAGAATGTACTTAGAATATCAGGGGGAAGAAGGGAGAAATGGGATAAGCTCTTTCTTGATTGAGGCATATGTGCTAATACTTACTGACAACAAAAAGAAGGCTAATGCCCTAAATGTATATTATGCTGAAGCTTTTCAGGCAAAGGAGAAAAGTGATAACAAAGCAAGAATTGAAAAAATAGGCCTACCTGATAGAAAACTGTTTCTACACGATAAATGAATATCAACAATGAAAGAGATGACATGTTTACCTGGTAGATAGCAAAATATATTACTGTTTTATCAATTTGACATCTTGCTGTAGAAAAGCATTTTTAAATATGTATGTTTGTATAATTTATGTAGGCCTATATAATTTTATATAATGTTTTTATGTAACAGGCTAGTATATGGCTAGTTTATAGTAAACTAAATGTATTGACAAACACAATGTTACAATGTACTGTAACCTACACCGATGCTAATATAAGTGAACTGAACTGAACTGAAAGGGCTTTTGAGATTAACTTGGACCAGGTCACCAAAGTAGGCCTCAGTGGCGTGGCGAACTACTAAGAGTGATCGGTGCCTACAATATTTTAACTACACCCACCCCCTACTTTCGTGGGCAACAAGGGGGTCTGGGGGCGTGCCCCCAGTTTAGCCCCGCAGGGAATTTTTTCAATTTTGATGATCCTAGAATGGATTTGGTGCGTTTTACCAGCAATTAATATGATTTTATAGATGTTGATAGCCTCATTTTATATAATGAAATTTTAATGAAATGGCTGAATTTTTTTCTGTTGAACTCATAAATTTATCATTTTTTGGATGAGCGTAGCGAGCGTAGCGAGCGAAGCGAAGATTCCATTTCACTACACTGGAGAAAAAAAATCCGGAATGTTTTTTTTTTTTTTTTTTTTTTTTTTTTTTTCTGTATTTTTGTGTGTTTGTTAACACGATTCCGGCTAAAACCGATACTCCGATTGCGATGAAATTTTATGGAGACCTTCGAAATCTCTGAACTTAGAACTGCCACGTTTTTGAGCGCAATCGGGAAATTTTTCTCATAAAAAACGCAATTTTACGATTTTTTTTCGATTTAAAAATATTCTTCGACTTATAACACCTACATGCTTTTATCCGATTGCAATAATTTTTTCAAAGAACCTTTTTTTATGAACTAATATTCGTTTGAAATTTGAGCGTAATCGAAAAATTATTTCTCATGAAAATCAAAATTTTTACGGGTTTTTTCTTTTCTAAAACAATTCTTTGACTTATAACACCTACATGCTTTATCTTATTGTAATGATTTTTTTCACAGAACCTTAATTTCGTGATTAATATATTCGTGTTAAATTTGAGCGCAATCGAATAATTATTTCTTATACAAATTGCAATTTTACGATTTTTTTCTTTTTAAAAAATTACGATTAATTAAAAAATTAAGTTAATTTTTATTTTATTTTATTTAATTATAAAAATTAAGTTAATTTTTTATTTAATTTAATTTAATTTAAAAAAATCTTCGATTAAGTAATGATTTTTTCACAGAACAACAGAAAATCCGCGTAACACATGGCATCTCAATGCACCATATACGCTCATCCAACAACGCGGCGGGACTTAAGCGTTTTCCTAGTTTAGTCTTCCACAGATTAGCTCCGCAGGGAATTTTTTCAATTTTGGTCATCCTAGAATGGATTTGGTGCGTTTTACCAGCAATTAGGCCTAATATGATTTTATAGATGTTGATAGCCTCATTTTTATGTAATGAAATTTTAATGAAATCGCTGAAAATATATATATTTTTTTTGAACTCATAAGCCAACGGTTTGTTATTCTTTTTTGTCTACCCCAGATTAGCCCCGCAGGGAATATTTTTAATTTTGGTGATCCTAGAATGGATTTGGTGCTTTTTACCGGCAATTAATATGATTTTATTAGACGAGTAAGCAAAGCGAATGAGGATTACTATTCAAGATAAACGGCGCTTATTCTGTGACTCTGTGCGTATGTGTGCTAGTGTGAACTATAAAAATCAGCCGAATCGCTGAACAGATTGCGCTTATGTTTTAATTGTTGAACTCATAAAGCCAACGGTGTGTTATTCATCTTCGCCTCCTCGTAGCGGCGTAGCCCCAGAATTTGGAAAAAAATACACATTAAGAAAGTAATCATTGAAGAATTTAGTACCTACAAGAGGAATCCGGGGGCCTTCCCATTTGAAAAGAAATTGTATGTCCTAAATCGTTAGATAATCTGTGCATTTTGGAAATAAATTTGGTTAGGGCCTATTTTGTTCGTTTTCTCCGTTTATTGGCAGAGCTATTATTTGGGATTTAGGAAAACTACTGAAACGCATAATAATGAAAACTAGGGGCTCCGTGGGCTTGCCCCCGGGAAAATGATTATTTAAGGTTATTTGGTACAAATCTGTGAATTTTGAAGAAACACTTTGTTTGCAATATTTGAAGAGAAAAGATACGATTTTATTCTTTTACGGGCAAACTTACTGTCTCGATTTCATTGAAATCAATGCATTTTTATCTAGAAATTGTACTGGAAATACTTCAATTCAAATAGGTCCAAGAATGTTTTTCTTATTGCATTCACAACGTCGATAATCCTGCTTCGTATCATGAGACGGTATTTAAAAATTAAAACAGAAAACTCGAAAATGTTCTAGACTTCCTCCATGCCACCAGTTGTATTTAATTTATAAATTCCTCAAATCAATCCATTCAATCAAATGAAATAAGTTATAGTGTAACGAACGTGTCTATTCATTTAGCAGAATTGTTGAATTGCTACCTGCTATTAGTTGAGTTAAGAACTACTGGATGAATATCCATCATGCATGTTGTCTGCACTTTTACTAAAAAATCATGATTCATGACAAACTTTTACAACAGTCCAGTAACACTCTAAGGTAAGTAAAGAGCTGTAGCCATACAATTCAGTAGGTGTGATTATAACAATCAAAATAGTCATATAAAGTATATAAAATATTATGTTTTATTAAAAAGTAAGGGGTGGGTGGGTCCCTGGGGGACCACCCACCCACCCCTTTTGGTATCGGTGCCTGGGCTACGATTTGGTATGTTCGCCACGCCACTGGTAGGCCTGATAGCTAATCTAAAACAAATTAAGGCTCCTAGGTCAGATGGCATTAGAGGGGACTTTTTTAAACTAGCCATCATAAGAGAGATGGCACTGTAGCCTACATGGGCATAGTGATGGAGGTTTCAATAAAAGAAGGAGTAGTACCATATAGTTGGAGAGATGCTACAGTTATTCCAATACATAAAGGGGGAGAAAAGGGTAAACTGGGGAACTACAGGCCTATTTCACTGACTTAAGTGGGTTCCAAGATAATGGAATGACTACCTAGTGGGTGATTAATTATACTATGAAAGAAGTGATAAAGGATAATAATTGGTTGACTGATAGCCAACATTGTTTGAGGAAGGGGCATTGATGTGGTAAATGAAATATATAGGGAATACATTGGAAAAGGGGGGAGTGGTAGATGCTGTGGTCATCGATTTTGAAAAAGCATTCGACAAAGTACTGCATAGGATAGCGAAGAGGTGTGTATTTTTTGTTTTATTTAAGGGAAGAACAAAAGCTCATGGTAAATGAAAATGGACAAGTTACAAACAACCCACAGGAAATACAAGAAATGTGGAGGAAATATTTCAAAGATCTGCTAAATGTAGGCCTACAGGTTAGTGAAAATTTAAATGCAGAGAAAGAGGAAGAGGCAAGTGGAGAAGATGAAGAAGACGAGGTAACAGAACAAGAGGTGGCACAGGCGTTAGGAGCCATGAAGAATGGTAGAGCTCCGGGAGTGGATGACATTTCTGTGGAAATGATCAAAGCATCAGGTGCGGAAGGAAGAAGATGGTTATTTCGAGTAATAAGTGCTGCGTGGAAACAAAAGAAGATACCGGAAGATTGGAAAAGAGGTATAATTGTACCGCTGTTTAAGAAAGGTGACTGTAAGAAATGTGAAAATTATAGAGGGGTGACATTAATGTGTCAGTGTGCAAAAATTTATGAGAAAGTTATAGAACTAAGACTGAAGGAGGTATATGACACAGATCTAAGAGAAGAACAATATGGGTTCAGAAGTGGACGGTCTACTATTGATCCCATATTTGCTATAAGACAGACAATGGAGGGGAGATGGCAAAATGGGAAAGAAATGCACATTGTGTTTTTGGATCTGGAGAAGGCATACGATCGCCTGCCTAGAGAGAAAGTATGGGAGTGTCTAGAGATAAAAGGAGTGGGAAGAGGTTTAATAGACAGGATACAAAGTACATATCAAAGGAGTGAAAGTTGTGTACAGACAGATATGGGTAGGTCAGAATGGTTTTAAGTAAATGAGGGCTTGCAACAAGGTAGTGTGTTATCTCCAACACTCTTTACTGTTGTAATGGATGAAATTATAAGAAGAGTGGAACCAAATACAGATGGAAGGGACACAAGAACATTAGTGTTTGCGGACGATGTGTTGATTGAGAGATTGAGAGTGCCAGAGAAGTGCAGGAGAAGGTGGACAGATGGAACGAAGTTACTACAGAGTTTGGTCTAAAAATCTATCAGAAAAAGAGTGAATGTTTGCGTATGCAAAAGAAGACAAAGGGCAGGCCTAGAGACATGGAAAATATTGTACTACGTGGAGAAGTCTTAGAAGAAAAAGAATTTAAATATTTGGGAAGTATATTGACAAAAGATGCAAAAGTGTGTAGGGAAGTGTCATCTAGAGTGCAAAAAGCAGAAGGGTTTTATCAATTGGTGAGAAAGTTACTATGGAATGAGTTGTTCCCACAAAAATGTAAAATTTTGCTGTATAAGGCATATTTTGTACCTATACTAACATATGTGGCAGGCCAACAACACCCCGCTCCTTACCGTAAACGAAGCATATACGCTGTTGGCCTAACGGGAATAAATCAATTACCCCAAGGCCAACAACACTCCGCTCCTTACCGTAAACGATGTATATACGCTGTTGGCCTAACGGGAATAAATCTATTACCCCAAGGCCAACAAACCTTCTTTGTATTTTCGATAATGAAATGCAGGGTGTTGGCCTAAGGGGAATAAATAAATTCCCCTTAGGCCAACAAGTGTAACATGGTCTTTATCGACAGGTAGTAATGATGGCATAGGGGGAAAAAAAAGGTTGATGGCCTTACGGGAAGCGGCACTGTGGGACGGCTCCGGTGCCTAGGACACACCCCTTCGATTTCTCAATGCCACTTTGACCACCCTTCTTTTGATCTTTTACAACATGATAATATGCGCCCCATCAAGTAAATTTCGAATGTCGAGTCATAATCATGTATTTTCATTTGACATTGAAGTTTGGAAAAATACTCAGAAAGGCAATTAGTATTTTACTGCTGTTTTACATAGGCGTACTTTCTAACCAAGGAGCGACAAACACTTTTATAAAGTCCGCGGCTGCGAAGATAGCTGCGTTCCAGAATTCATCTCGTGAGTAATCCCGGATACCCTACTGTGACGTCGTCAGGATACGTTGGATGTCAAAAAAATATTGGAACAGTTGGATTACAACTATGGCGGCAAATACAAATCAGCTGTAGGCATGGGTACGCACATTGAGCAAATGGTGACCATTCTAGACCAATAAATGTCTCCTTTCAGTCCGAAACTAACATAAAAATTAGTATCATCTGATGTCTGTGGTAAATAGATACTGAACTAATGCCAAAGAATGAGACCTAGGCCTAGGCCCTAGGCCCTAGGCCTACGGCGCCCTATACAAAACTATTAGTGAATAAACAGCAACTAAACTAGCAAACGCGCTTGTATTTCCATGACTGGCTATTCAGAGGCGTATGCCTAGACCTAGGCCTAGGGCTAGCCTCTTCGCTCGATCCTCCTGCTCGAGTAGATTCGTGCTGTAGGCCTAGCTTGTTATCACTTCATAAATTTGAAAGCAAATTCTGAATCTGGAAATAAATCAGGCTAAAATAAGTAATTGTATCAAGTTTGGTGCTAGGAACTAGGCTAGGCCTACACGTAAAAGCTTTCAACCCAAAGGGGTAGACATAACCTAAAAACCGGATCACGGGCTAGCCTAGACCACCATGGCCTAGACCCTAGGGCCTTGACCTAGGAGTAGAGTAGGCTAGGCCTAGAGGTCTAATTTCTATTCAAACTTGTTGAAGTATTAATTACTCAGCATTTTGCATTATTGTGGCCGTATCATGTGACACGGATCCGGATAACGTGTAAATGATGCCTTCAAATTCGAGCATAATAATATCCACTATTATCACTCCCTTCGATTTTCCCGCTAAAACAAGTAATCTAATCCCAGTCATCTCCTTGCGGGTAGGATGAGTCGGATGAGGGTTGGATTCGTTTTGGCTTATTTCCGGGACACTTGGAAACACTTGGCTGACTCGGATTAGTAATCGGATTAATTCTGGAACGCAGCTAATTGATCTTGTGCACTCGCTTAATCAAACGTGCAACTGTTATGTCGGTCCTAATACCTGAATCAACCAAATATAATGCCACAAATATTAATAATTATTGAGCAATTACTTTAAACTTGATCTGTGCAAACAGTTTGTCTCTCGAATTCGTAGATAAATTGCTAAAATCTGTTTTATTGTTGCTAACCTCTTCACACAACAACTGCCCACTTCCTATATAAGGAAAGTCTGTCTCATGTTAACACAGGGACGTCCGCGGTGTTGGAGGTTCATCCCACGTGCTTTGTTTAGCTGTGTGGATGCGCAGAGGGCAAGACAAACCTGTCCTAGGGAGCCTAGGACAAACCCCTTCGACCTCTCAATGCCACTTTGACATCCCTTCTTTTGACCCTCTATCAAGTGTATTTCGAGGCATTATCGTTTTGTTTTATTGGCATCAATATTATGTATTCTCAGTTTTGAAGGCTGCTCGGAATTAGTAGAATTTTTCCTAATTAGGGAAACGCCAAAGTCGTTGATACACGAGTGAGTGAGTCATGTGGTGAGTACCCGGGAACATCCCCTTTCCTCCCCTGTACCTGAGGCTCTACCTAAGTTGGCTAAGGCGCCCTTATACCCGGAATGTGGAAGTGGGAGACATGGGTTCAATCCCCTGGTCGGATAAGATTTTGTAGTTTATGGATTGTATTTTAAAATTATTATTAAACATGTTTTGAAATGCATATAACGCAGTTTTGTCTTCATCAACTGTGACAAAACTATGAAAAACATAGCCAGTACAAAATACGAGTAAAGATTGCAAGGTTTACTCAATCTCCCAGCGGAATTTGGGGGTACCTTAAGCGTGCAACCCTTTCGTACTTTCTCTAACCAAACCAAAGGGCCTAAAATGACAATTCTCCTGTCTCAGACTATCGCGTTCCTCTCCTACTTGGATCTACGCATGATCTCTCACACTCACTCACTCAACTCACAGATTCAGTTATCTTTTCAGAACCGGTATTCAGAACACTGATTGATAAGAGATTTCAATGTGGGTGTGCGACGTAGCATGCTGACCGTGCATGTGACACAATCCAATGTTTTCTATGATAGTGTTAGCAAATTTGACATGGAGAACGTGTCCTCGAGTTTTTAGCTAGGTGAAATAGTTTTAGGATGGTTGTGAAATGAATGTCCTTGGCCTGTTTAGGACTTGACTCGAATCTAAACAAATCTTTCCGTCAGGATTGCCGGTGCCGTCGTATCGAACTGAGAACTGACGATCAGTTTATCCCAATTATTAGCAATCACTGTATTCGTATTAAATAATTAAGAATCAATATTTGTAATTAAAAGTAGGCCTAGAACCAAATTTAAATCGTTTTGTTAAACTGAGTCTGTTCACCGCTGTTCACATCACGCGTACCTAGTTTCACACTCCTTACACCGCACACGCCCAAGTCTTAGTACATAGCTTTCAAAATTCATACTTATATAAGTCCAAATATCTACAATATGGCCCAAATACAAAGTATGTGCCAACTTACCTTGGCTCAACTCAAGGGAAGGATCGGTGTCCGTAGGCCATGGCTAGGGGGTCGGTTGGAGCTAGGGCCCAAGGCCAAAGTTCAAATTGTTTTTCACATCGCTTCGTCTAAAAATCGACAACTGGCTTCGAACTATGACTCATTCTAAAAGTACAAATTACCGATAAATATTATGCACGCATTTATTACAGAGTTATTATTGAGTACTTTATAGTAGGCCTGCGCCTGCCTACCGCGGGTCTCCGGGTCGCCATTTTAATGAGTCCAAGGTTCAAATTGCAATTTGATTTTCACTTCACTTGATCTAAAAAAAAAAACGACCACTGGCTTCAAACTATTACTCATTCTGAAAGTTCTACTACCGATAAATAGTATCGTTTCGCGTTTATTCCGGAGTTACGAGCACTTTTAAGTCGGTGCCGCGTATGTCACAATTTACAATTTTCGCATCAAGCGCTGTGATTGGTCGATGCAAAGTTTATACGTTGTAACCTCGACTGGCATTGGTTGAACTGACTTTTCTCATCCAATAGAATTGTTCGTTTCATTTCAGCTGTAACTATCATTTTAGTGCAGGGTATGAACTTTATTTATTTATTTAATTAATGTCTATCATATTCAGTTAAAAAACTGATTTACAAAGGATGTAGGCCTCCGCCTATTGGGTGGTTCTTTATTTACAGTTGCATACAAATACGTACAAATATGATGAATATAAATATTATTACATTATAGTCACGGCACGATATTTCTACAAAGATTTCAAGTGTTTTAGCAAAATATTTGCTAGCGTCGACGCCGTTTCTTGTTGTTAAAAAATTTAATAACAGGGATAAACATCAAAATAGCCTAAATAAAATAAATAAATAAATAAGTAAAATAAATAAAAAACATATGCCTATATAAAAATATACATAATAATAATTGGATGAGCGAAGCGAAGACTTCAATTTCACTGATCCCCCAAAAAATTTAGCTCGATTTTTTTTTTGTTTGTTTGTTTTTCTGTCTTTTTGTTCGCGCTCTACCGGGCAAACGGCATACGCGATCTTGATGAAAATTGGAGGGGACTTTCGAAATCTCTAAACTTAGACTTGCCACGTTTTTGGGTACAATCGAAGAAAATTTTCTCATGAATATCGTACTTTTACGATTTTTTCCTATTTTTACTGATTTTTTCGTGACATTTCCGGACCGGGTTCGATCCCCAGTGTAGTCACTTTTTTATTTCTGTCTAAAGTACTTAATAATAATAATAATAATAATAATAATAATAATAATAATAATAATAATAATAATAATAATAATAATAATAATAATAATAATAATAATAATAATTGAAAATTGAGAGATTGACACTTCCAAGAGAACAAGGAGGAAGAGGCCTAATTGATCTGGACAACTTATCTATAGGTGCCCGTTAGGGCGCCGCAGCCAAGCCGCGGTGCGCTACACACTCAGGCACCTTAGTTATACAGCAGAGTTGGGGTGATTTCGAGGTGTCACCCAGCCATCATGAAACGTTATGTGAACTTGAAAACTATCAAAATCGAGAAGATTTATATAGGTACCTGACAACATATGCCAAATTTGGTTGGGGTAAGAGCATTCCTTCTTGGTGAAAAAATGGCTTGAAACATGCTCAAAAACTGCTACTGCTACTACATCTACTACCGCTACTACTACGGTATAATTCGTCAGTTTCAATCGGCCAGCGATTCTGCCCAAACGAGTGGAGCTAGAACGTTCATATTTTTCATGTACATTAAGGTTATAGTGATATAGTGTCTTTTGAAAGAAAAAGTTGAAAAAGTTTGCTGGAAGGCTTCCAAATAAAGGTTTTATTATAAGCCTTTTACAATAATTTTAACCAACAAGTAACAAGAGTTACTTGACAATGATCACCTACATTGTTTACAAAAACCAAGTCTTTGGACCACTAGATATTTTAAATTCTATTGTTAATTGGTAATACCATATCAATTAAATCTACTTTGATAAAATTATTGTATTTTAACAAATAATTTTGTAATGGAACTTGAAAAAGTAATGAGATCCCACATAACAAAAAACTTGTAAAAAAACAGCCAAACCTTACACAATCAAAAGCAATGAGATCTAAAAGAAATGCCAAACTTATGTACCCTCCTACATTTTCGCATTCTTAATACATAAATTCACTTTGCCCTGTGACTGTATCCTTGCAAAGCTTGGCAAAATAAATTTGCACAAACTTTTACATTTAAAACAATAGTTGCAAATAAAATTTTGCCACGCTTTGCAAGGATCCAGTCACAGGGAAATGTGAATTTATGTGTTATTGCGAAAATGTAGGAGGGTACATAAGCTTGGGATTTCTATTAGATCTCATTGTTTTTTATTGTGTAAGGTTTGGCTGTTTGTTTTTTTACAAGCTTTTTTTTATTGTGGGATATTATAAGCAACAAGACATTTTAAGAAAATATTTCTTTACGAAGAGCAACCATGCAATCAACACTGCATATGGCTGTGGAGCTGACAAATCATTAACTCCACTCAATCTAGCAAACGAAAGTGTCAATCTACAAGGGAACCTCATAACTGACGCTGCAAAAGAGTTACGTCTCTCAGAAAAGACCCTACACAAGAGACATTATGATGAACTACACAAAGGTCACGTAGATATTAAAGCATCAAATAGGTGATTAAACAACGGGGAACTATTTGGAGAAACAGAAGGTTTTATGGCTATTCAAGACAGAGTGATTGAGACGAAAAATTATAAAAAAAATATACATTATACAAGATGCGACAGTAAACGATCAATGTAGAAAATGTAGTGTAAGGAGTGAAACAATCGAACACATCATATCCGGGTGCCAGTCACTATGTCAAACAGATTACCTCTACAGACATAACCAAGTAGCTAACATTATTCACCAAAAAATAGCAATCAAGTACAACCTCATTGATACACACACACCTTACTACAAATACAAACCGGAGAAAGTACTAGATAGTAAAGATTTCAAATTATATTACGACCGCACAGTTATAACAGACCAAACCAAAGATTATATAAGGCCTACTACGTAGGAACCGGGGAAAGAAGGGGGAACACATGCCCCACTTTGGCCATAAGATCACTTGACACGACTGGCACTCCGTACCCCTCTCCTCCAACCCGCCGTCCAAGAGATCCAACCCATTGGAGATTTACACACTTACTGATTCGGAGCTTCCAATGTTAGTTTCATCAAATGATGTGAAAATATGTTATTTAAATAAAATATAAGTCAGGGCTAGATCTGCCCTCGTCATAGGCTAATAAGAAATGAAACACGATTTTTGGATGAGCGTAGTGAAGAGATCATGCAGCTCAAGCAGCAGAGGTTTTGATTTTAGTGTACCGTGCATACGAATTATTTCCCAGAACGACGAGCTAACAAACCGATGTCACAATACAACATTCAAATGAGGTCACCGAAATCTGTACAGAACTTAAGAAATGGTGTTAAACCTCCCAGTGGAACCGTTTTTTACTGAGTTATTATTGGATGAGCGAAGCGAAGACTTCAATTTTACTGACCCCCAAAAAAATTTAGCTCGAGTGTTTTGTTTTTTTTTCCCCCTGTCTGTTTGCACGATTCCGGGCAAACGGCATATTATGCGATCTTGATGAAAATTGGAGGAGACCTTCGTTTTTTTTTAATTTAGACTTGCCACGTTTTTGGGTACAATCGAAGAAATATTTCTCATGAATATCGTACTTTTACGATTTTTTCCGATTTTTAGTGCGATATTTTCGTGACATTTGGGCCGATTCTGACCAAACGGGTGTGGCTACAACGTTCATATTTCACATGGACATTAAGGTTATGGTGATGTAGTACCTTTTGAAAGAAAAAGTTGAAAAAGTTAGCCAGAATCCATTAAAATAAAGGTTTTAATATGAGTTTTTTTAGGTTTATAATAACAATTAACAAGTAACAATAGAAACTTGACAACAATCACCTACAATGCATTCAAAAAGCACCTGCAAAGGAAAAGTGGTCCTACGCAAACTAAAAACTTACAAAAAAGCTCATCCATCAACGTGGCGGGACTAAGCGTTTCCCCCCCCAACCCCCCCCCCTTCAACCACTTCGTCCCGCGGTAGCGAGCATTGAGGTTGCAGACAAGGTCGCACCCAAAACATGTGTCTTCTCCCCCCCCCCCCCCCCGGACGCCAACTTTCAAAACGTTCCTATGCGCCTGCTTCTCTTGTCTCCTTGGCCTGCAGGGGAGAGCTCAGGCAGCCCGCTGTACACATAGCACGTGCTCGGTAGTTTGAACATACTCCGTGAGCGCTAGTGTACGGGACGGCCGAGCACATGGACGAGATTTATTGATCCGTGGGGTGTACACACGTGGTCCGTAGTTTCAACATACTACGTGAGCGCTAGTGTACGGGGCGGCCGAGCACATGGACGAGATTTATTGATCGTGGGTGTACCTGTACACACGTGGTCCGTAGTTTCAACATACTCGTGAGCGCTAGTGTACGGGACGGCCGAGCACATGGACGAGATTTATGATCCGTGGGGTGTACACACGTGGTCCGTAGTTTCAACATACTCCGTGAGCGCTAGTGTACGGACGGCCGAGCACATGGACGAGATTTATTGATCCGTGGGGTGTACACACGTGGTCCGTAGTTTCAACATACTCCGTGAGCGCTAGTGTACGGGACGGCCGAGCACATGGACGAGATTTATTGATCCGTGGGGTGTACACACGTGGTCCGTAGTTTCAACATACTCCGTGAGCGCTAGTGTACGGGACGGCCGAGCACATGGACGAGATTTATTGATCCGTGGGGTGTACACACGTGGTCCGTAGTTTCAACATACTCCGTGAGCGCTAGCGTACGGGACGGCCGAGCACATGGACGAGATTTATTGATCCGTGGGGTGTAGGCCTACACACGTGGTCCGTAGTTTCAACATACTCCGTGAGCGCTAGTGTACGGGGCGGCCGAGCACATGGACGAGATTTATTGATCCGTGGGGTGTACACACGTGGTCCGTAGTTTCAACATACTCCGTGAGCGCTAGTGTACGGGACGGCCGAGCACATGGACGAGATTTATTGATCCGTGGAAGTACACACGTGGTCCGTAGTTTCAACATACTCCGTCAGCGCCACCTTACGGTACTCCTGCCGCGAGCAAACGGGCAACCCACGTTACACCTCTTCAGCTACAAGGTCACTCAGAAGGAGACGGAAAGACAGTCCTAGGACATATCACACCCTCTGTCTAGATACTGGGCACCAATTCCTGTACATTTTAATTCCGAACCTCTAGCCCTTCACCCAGTGGCATAACTATGGGGGGAGACAGCCTTCCAAAAACGGTCAGAGGGGGTTACAATTTTTATTTGATAAAGATATGAGATATTAATGGAGATATTATAATCATAGACATTGAGGTATTTTTCTTAATTTACTCTTATTTCATACATCTTTTATAAGATTTCTGTAAAAAGATATCAGCAAACAAAATAGTTTCTCCTATCAAATTCTTACAAAAGAAAAATTTCTACCCAGTAATTATGTTTATATATTTCCTCTCTGCCCACATTGACATCATGTGTCTTGAGAACCAGTAACGACAGGACTCTGGTTCCTTCTGTCCATCCCCCTTGGCATTTCCTCATAGTGTCCTTTCAATGTAGCGCATCTAAATAAATAGAATGTTGTTTGTCCTGTGTTCCATCACCACAGAGCTTACATATACTGCTTTTAATATGTAGGTGCTTTGCTAGCAAGACATGGCCGGTATCTAGTCTGAACTGTGCTGTTGTAGTTCTTCTCCTATAATGGTTTGTCTTATCATTTCTTCTTTTCCTTGTATTAACCAGCTCACTCCACACTTTAAACTTGTCTTTCTCCTTCCATGCTTTCTTTACTTCAGAGTTGCTGACTGATGTCAGATGTGCCTTAGCTGATCTGTCTGAAATGTTTATGAATTGCTTGGTTTTGCTTCCCTGCTTCCCTGCTTTATGCTTTATATCGAATGCATTACACTTTGGTACTTTTGTGCATGCTTGTAGTTTCACACCGAGCCTTTGGGCTCTTATTGAAAGAGTGATATTTTTCTTTGGGGAGGAAACTCTTTTTCACTTAGAGATTGAGTTGTGGTGGGTGGGGACGGGAGGTGAGGGGACTGGGAGGGATTTTAGCAAAGAAATCAGCTATAGGTGGAACCAGATAAGCTGTCACTCGCCGAGGGATCGCAGCACTGTCGTCCACGCACTATGGCCACAGGATCGGCAAAAAGTAAATAAAATAACGGTCTCTAAAACTGCTTTCGGAGAAAAACACGACTACTTATTTCAAAGCCAAGGCCTGCCCAATATATCCTAAAAATAAAGTATTTATGAAGTGTACGAATAAAATCAAGACATTTTGATGCTCCTAAACATTGACATCACCTGGCAAGGTTGGCATTATAAACAGCTGGAACTTTGGACACACCATTACCAACAAGGCAAAAAAACTTTCGAAATCGTGATTTCTTAAAATCATTATTTCGCTAAAATACTGACTCTGGGACGAACTACTTTATTCACAGCTTATAAAATGTTGATTTATGTGATAACATATCACGATAACATGACCAAATACGGTAGGCCCTACCTAATGCCAGTTGTGTGTAAATTGTCAACGTTGGCGTCCGTGCTCTCGCTTGACCTTGACGTGGGACAGCTTATCTGGTCCCACCTATATCTCATTTCCGTTTATGCCGGTATCCATTGTACGTGTCCCGGTATCCACTGTACGTGTCCCTGTATTGAATGAATAAACACTAGCCTTCAGTAGTTCAGTAGGCCTTGAATGATGAGTTGCATTTTTTGAAATTGGTTTATTTATTATTTATTATTTATTTGTCAGTAGTACATTACATGGTAATTGCAACAGGTAAAAGATATATTCTAGTGTGCTGCCCTCAAAAACATAGTTTGAACGAGAGCAGTTCCTAGAGGTAATTGTACAGAGAATTTAATGTGGTTTTAGTAAAAAGTAATACCTAAAGAGTAAAAATGGTAAAAAGTAAAAGTAAAAAGTAAAAGTAAAAATTAAAAGTAAGATGTAAAAAGTAAAAAGTAAAGTAAAAACTAAATTACTATTATTAGTTTATAACAACTCATTTCACATATACTATTTATTTTGATATGAAATTATTGCTATGATGCATAAAAATTAAAAACAAAAAACCGTTCGATAACAATCTGTTACATTTGAGGATACATTATAATTATAACTATAACAATAGATATGTACACACAGATAACTTTTTTTTAAGCAATACTAACACAAACAGAATTAATACAATGCTGGGTATAGTCATAAATAATGAAGAATTAGAACCGCGGGAATGGCAAGCAGGAGTTATAATATGACTCTTATTTAGATAACACGTTGTTGGTTACATCTTCAATATATTGTTGTGAACAGCAAGCCAACCATTTCGTTAGATCAATTTTGAATCGACTGCTTCGTACAGTGGTTCTTATTGGTAATGGGAGGGAATTAAATAGTTTGGGCCCTAAAAATACGGCGTGTCTTTGAGTTAATGTGAGTTCGCAAGTGGGGTTATTAGGCTGACATTATTGGATTAGTGTTTATTGCATGATTTACTTTTTTGCATTGATTTAAGTTTTTATGAATATGAGTGCACAATAATTTAACGTAGAGTTTGCGAACACTTAAGAAATTTGTTTCAATAAAAGTAGATTTCGACGGAAGAATTTAGGTTTTTAAGGATTATTTTTAGAAAAAGCTTTTGAATTACGTTTAGCTGATGTATGTGAGTGTCATAAAGCTCCTCCCCAACTCAGTATTCCATAAATTAGTGAAGATTGTATCAAGGCAAAGTATATATTTCTAAGGAGAGTTTTTGTCAGAATATTTCTTAACGTATAAAAAATGTACAGACAATTTCTTAACCTAGATGTGATCATTTTAATATGACAATTCCATTTTAAATGTTGGTCGATTATTACACCTAATATTTTATATGAGCCACTTTCTTAATTACATGGCAGTTGCAGGTAGTGTGTTATTACTATGGATAGGGGTGTCGCAATCAGTTAAGTGGAGTTGTATGTTGTTTTGAGTAGGCTGGTTGGCAATCGTGGCAGAAAAGGTGATAAATTCCGTTTTTTCCAGATTGAGAGTGAGGATGTTATCGTTTAGCCACTGCTGTATTTTAGAGAGTTCTCGTTGAGCTTTTTTGTAAACTTCATCCCAGTTTTTGCCGACAAATAATAGCACTGTATCGTCAGCAAATGTAATTATTTTTTCCATCGATTATACCATTACACAATTCATTAATAAAGATGGTAAAGAGTAAAGGTCCCAACACTGTACCCTGTGGAACTCCGTATTCAATTATTCTTGGTTTACTAAGGTGACCATTTATGGTCACCATTTGTTCCCGATCAGTTATATAGCTCTTTATAAGGTTGTTTGCGATGCCACGTATACCATAATTATTTAATTTGTTTAGTAATAATTTGTGTGAAACCGTATCAAATGCTTTAGCTAAATCCAAGAATACAGCTAGCGGTTTTTTGTTTGAATCTAATGCGGTATGTACTTCTGTGGTAATTTCAGAATTGCGTCCTGCGTGCTTAACGAATTTCGGAATCCAAATTGATTGTCAGAAATAATATCGTTAGTTTCGAGAAAGTCATTGAATCTTTTTTTTATAGCTTTTTCATAAATTTTTGAAATATTTGATGTGAGAGAGATTGGTCTGTAATTACTTAATTAGTTTTATATCCTTCTTATGTATGGGGTTATTTGAGCTTTTTTTAGAATATCTGGGTATTCTCCAGATATGAAACCTATGTTAATGATATGCATGAGGGTTGAGTTATAGAGTTCTTTACTAGTTTTAAGGTTGATGTAAGTATCCCATCATGCCCAGGTGACGTCCGCATGCCCAGCTCATTGATGTACTCTATGATTTCGTCTTCATCAACTGGCGTCAAAAAGATAGTCTTTGGATTAACTTTGTCCCTCGATGTTAGTTTTATTTGAATGTTTGTAGTGTGTGGAAGTTTACTACTGATTATTTTGTTTGCCATTTGTTTCCCTATATCACTAAAAAAGTCGACAAATTCATTAGCAACCATTACAGGATTGTTTTTGTTAGAACAACACCTTTGTCTGTTTGAATTTTCTTAATTTCTATTTTAGATCTATTCCTATTTGCAGCCTCGTTAATTACCCGCCAAGTTTTTCTTACGTCATTATGAGCATTTGCTATTTTATCTTGGTAATACTTGTTTTTCCTGTCTTTTACCAGAGTGTTTATTTATTTCGATACATTTTGTAACGGAGTTTTAGAGTTTCATTAGTGGGGTCTTTTAGTACTTTCTTGTGTAGTTTATCCCTTTCTTTCATTGATGTGGCTATTCCGACTGTCATCCATGATTTTAAAGTTTTTATTTCTTTATCTTTAATGGAACAGTAGCATTCATTACATGTGTTTTAAATATTTATAAAATTGACAGCTGCATCATTTGAGTTATTAGTGTTAATGACATCATTCCGCTCTCATCTTCGATTAATGCCATAAGAGTATCGTTATCAATTTTGGTGGCACAAGTGGTCTTTTGAATATGTTCGTTGTTTTTACTATTATTATTAGTTGTACTCCAGCCCTAGATAGGTTGGGTAGTGATCTGTTATATTGTTTGTAAGATTAATGAAGTGTATGATGTAATGTGCGAATTTAGATAAAATGTGGTCTATACACTTTTGAGAAGTTGTTGTAACTCTGGTAGGTTCTTTAATGCATGGTAAGTATCCATTAGAGAACATTACGTTAAGGTAATCATTAGAAATATTATATTCAGCATCGCTAGGTTGGTAAGTATTTATATTTATGTCCCCTGCAACTATATTGTGACTGCCCTTAAGATGAGTCGACATTATTTGTTCTAGTTCTTCAGTGAACAATTTAGCATTAGATGACGGAGACCTATAAATAGCAAGGATATTGATAGTTTCATTATTTCTCTCAAGTTTAATAATTACTCCATTTGCTTGAGTTAATGCAGGTAACTCAATTATATTCAAATTTTCAAATGCGTTTTCGTTAATATATACTGAGAGGCTATCATGGGATGTAATTTTAGTTGGTATGTGATATGCGTTATAGTGTTTTAATTCGTATTGCTTTGATTGTGTTCTATTTGGGTTTCTGTAAGAATTAGAATATCAAAAAGGGTTTTCGGTATGGTATAGTAGGGCCTGAAAAGTGTCAAAGTTTTTGTTATTCCCCTAATGTTGGTATGAAAGAGTTTAAATTGATTGTGTTTAATTAACTGTTTAAATTTATCTATGTCGTCACAATGGGATTCTTCATTATTGTTGCCATCCAGATCTAAAGGTTCTAATCCTATCATTTATAAAATTAATATAATAAAAGTAAAAAATAAACTTAGTATTTACGTCTATAATAACAATATTATGTTTACCCTGGATTATTGGGGTAGTTTTAATTTAGATTCAAATAACTAATCTAAGTTCTAGATGTGTGTTATACAGGCCTGTAGGCCCGTGACGAGTAGTTCCCCCGGCATGATTAGTCCGAGTCCCGTGGTGAAAAGCTGCATCTGCGCGCGCTCTATTGGTGTTGACCGGAGTTGCTAGACGTGGCCTTGGAGTCAGGTGCAGGGCTGGTTTGACGTCGCTCTCGGTCAGTGGGTTAGGTAGGGGCAATTGAATGGCAAAAAATTAGTGTTTTTACTGTGTTATTGTTTCTAGCCATAATGACTAAAAGATTGTAACTGTCTTGTTTTTGTTGTGTTTAGCTATAAGTGCACAATAAAATTTTAAGTTTATTTTGTCGTGCTAATATTGTGCATTTAAGTGGCAAAATTAAATTGGATGCTTTTATTGATTTGTAGCCTAAAATGGCAAAGAAAATAAATATTTTTTTCTTCTGTTTTTGTTTTGTAGCCATTATTGACAAATAAATTGCTGTGATTTGTTTTTGTTTTTCAGCAAATATTCATGCATTCATGCAAAAACAATTTTAGCTGCAAGTTGCGTTGATGATTGTTATATTGTGACTATCATCGGACAATAATTAAACGAGGGAGCGGAGCGACCGAGTGTCTCCATTCAACTCAAACGGCTCTCATTCTGTGATTCTGTCTGTCTGTCTGTCTGTACGTCGAAAATCAGCCGAACCGCTGAACAGATTGGGCTGAAATTTAAAACAGACATCCGGTACGAGTTTACTGAGAACTGCTAACAAAATCAGCTAGATCCATTGCGATTTAATCCTACAATAAATAAAAATGTGATTTTTTAAATATTGATAGCATTTGTTTAGTAGCAGCTAGTGGGACGATAGCTATGTGGCTTGCATTGCCTATTGGTAAGCATTTAGACTACCGCACGGAGGGTTGGGGTTCGATACCCGTTAGCTCGAACTTTTTTATATTTTTACACCCACATATTATTTTTGAGGGGTGTTAAATGGGAAATAAAAATTAGGTGATTTTGTTTTATCTTGGAAATTTGTTAATGTTTCACGCTAATACGTTTTAAACATGATTCACATTTTAAATGTTCAATTTAAATAACAAGGGAAACGCCAAAGTCGTTGTTATATGAGTGAGTGAGCCATTTGTGTTGAGTACCCGGTATCATTTCCCATACTGGGCTAGATCCAGCCTTAGGTATAGAGGAGGAAAGGGGATGTTCCCGGGTACTCAACATTTGGCTTACTCACTCGTTTAACAACGACTTTGGCGTTTCCCTAGTTAAACGAGGGAGCGGAGCGACCGAGTGTTCTCCATTTAACTCGAACGGCTCTCATTCTGTGATTCTGTCTGTCTGTACGTCGAAAATCAGCCGAACCGCTGAACAGATTGGGCTGAAATTTTAAACAGACATCCGGTACGAGTTTTATGAGAACTGCTAACAAAATCAGCTAGATCCATTGCGATTTAATCATACAAAAAATTAAAATGTCATTTTTAAAATATCGATAGCATTTGTTTAGTAGCAGCTAGCGGGAAAATACCTACGTGACTTGCATGGCCTATTGGTAAGCATTTAGTCTACCGCACGGAAGGTTGGGGTTCGATACCCGTTAGCTCGAACTTTCTTACACCCACATATTATTTTTTAGGGGTGTTAAATGGGAAATAAAACTTAGGTGATTTTGTTTTATCTTGTAAATTTGATAATGTTTCACGCTAATACGTTTTGAACACGATTCGCATTTCAAATGTTCAATTTAAATATCTAGGGAAACGCCAAAGTCGTTGTTAAACGAGTGAGTGAGCCATGTGTTGAGTACCCGGTATCATTCCTCATACTGGGCTAGATCCTTAAGTATTGGGGAGTAAAGGGGATGTTCCCGGGTACTCAACACTTGGCTCACTCACTCACTCGTTTAACAACGACTTTGGCGTTTCCCTAGTTAAACGAGGGAGCGGAGCGACTGAGTGTCTCCATTCAACTCAAACGGCTCTCATTCTGTGATTCTGTCTGTCTGTACGTCGAAAATCAGCCGAACCGCTGAACAGATTGCGCTGAAATTTTAAACAGACATTCGGTACGAGTTTACTAAGAACTGTTAACAAAATCAGCTTGATCCATTGCGATTTAAGCCTACAATAAATAAAAATGTGATTTTTAATAATATCAATGGCATTTGTTTGGTAGCAGTTAGCGGGACGAGGTTGACGTGGCCTGCATGGCCTAGTGGTAACCATTTAGCCTACCGCACGGATGGATGGGGTTCGATACCCGTCAGTTCTAACTTTTTTTATAATTTTACACCCACATATTATTTTTGAGGGGTGTTAATGGGAAATAAAAATTAGGTGATTTTGTTTAATCTTTGAAGTTTGTTAATGTTTCACGCTAATACGTTTTGAATACGATTCGCATTTTTAATGTTCAATTTAAATAACTAGGAAAACGCTTAAGTCCCGCCGCGTTGTTGGATGAGCGTAATTGGTGCATTGAGCTGCCATGTGTTATGCGAATTTTCTGTTGTTCTGTGGAAAAATCATTACTAAGTTGAATTTTTTTAAATTTAATTAAATTAAATTAAATTAAATTAAAGATTTAGGCCTACTTTTATTTTTTAATTTATTAATGTAATTGTTAAAAAAAATCGTAAAATTGCGATTTTTATAAGAAATAATTTCTTATTGCGCTCAAATTTAACACTAATATATAAATTCATAAAATTAAGGTTCTGCGAAAAAATCATTACAATCGGATAAAGCATGTAGGTGTTATAAGTCAAAGAATTGTTTAAAAAAAGAAAAAACCCGTAAAATTTCGATTTTTATGATAAATATTTTTTCAATTGCGCTCAAATTTCACAAGAATATCTAAATTCATAAAATAAAGGTTCTGTGCAAAAATCATTAAAATCGGATAAAGCATGTAGGTGTTATAAGTCAAAGAAATTTTTAAAAAATCGAAAAAAATCGTAAAATTGCGATTTTCATGAGAAATAATTTTCCGATTGCGCTCAAAAACGTGGCAGTTCTAAGTTCAGAGATTTCGAAGGCCTCCATAAAATTTCATCTCAATCGGAGTATCGGTTTAGCCGGAATCGTGCGGACAAACAGACAAAAATACAAAAAGAAAAAAAAAAAAACATTCCGGATTTTTTTCTCCAGTGTAGTAGAATGGAATCTTCGCTTCGCTCGCTACGCTCGCTGCGCTCATCCAATTATTGTGGCAAGCAGAGTGAGTTTCTGTAAGTTGACCAGACGGTCCGGTTTTAGAAGTCAAAACACTTGGCTAACTCACTCGTTTAACAACGACTTTGGCGTTTCCCTAGTTAAACGAGGGAGCGGAGCGACCGAGTACCGAGTGTCTCCATTCAACTCAAACGGCCCTCATTCTGTGATTCTGTCTGTCTGTCTGTCTGTCTGTCTGTCTGTACGTCGAAAATCAGCCGAACCGCTGAACAGATTGCGCTGAAATTTTAAACAGACATCCGGTACGAGTTTACTGAGAACTGTTAACAAAATCAGCTAGATCCGTTGCGATTTAAGCCTACAATAAATAAAAATGTGATTTTTTAAAAATATCGATGGCATTTGTTTAGTAGTAGGTAGCGGGACGAGGTCTACGTGGCCTGTATGGCCTAGTGGTAAGCATATAGCCTACCGCACGGAGGGTTGGGGTTCATTACCCGTTAATTCGAACTTTTTTGTATTTTTGCACACACATATTATTTTTGATGGGTGTTAAATGGGAAATAAAAATTCGGTGATTTTGTTTTATCTTGGAAATTTTGGTAATGTTTCACGCTTATACGTTTTGAACACGATTCGCATTTTAAATTTTCAATTTAAATAATTAAACGAGGGAGCGGAGCGACCGAGTGTCTCCATTCAACTCAAACGGTTCTCATTCTGTGATTCTGTCTGTCTGTCTGTACGTCGAAAATCAGCCGAACCGTTGAACAGATTGGGCTGAAATTTTAAACAGACATCCAGGACGAGTTTACTGAGAACTGCTAACAAAATCAGTTAGATCCATTGCGATTTAATCCTACAATAAATAAAAATGTGATTTTTAAAATTTCGATGGCATTTGTTTAGTAGCAGCTAGCGGGACAATATCTACGTGGCTTGCATGGCCTATTGGTAAAGCATTTAGTCTACCGCACGGAGGGTTGGGGTTCGATACCCGTTAGCTCGAACTTTTTTTTTATATTTTTACACCCACATTATATTTTGGAGGGGTGTTTAATGAGAAATAAAACTTAGGTGATTTTGTTTTATCTTGGAAATTTGTTAATGTTTCACGCTAATACGTTTTGAATACGATTCGCATTTAAAATGTTTAATTTCCATAACTAGGGAAACGCCTAAGTCGTTGTTAAACGAGTGAGTGAGCCATGTGTTGAGTACCCGGTATCATTCCTCATACTGGGCTAGATCCTTAAGTATTGGGGAGGAAAGGGGATGTTCCCGGGTACTCAACACTTGGCTCACTCACTCACTCGTTTAACAACGACTTTGGCGTTTCCCTAGTTATTGTTGCAAAGCGAGTTCCAGTTTAAACTAGGGAAACGCCAAAGTCGTTGTTAAATGAGTGAGTGAGCCATATGTTGAGTACCCGGTATCATTCCCCATACTGGGCTAGATCCAGCCTTAGGTATAGGGAAGGAAAGGGGATGTTACCGGGTACTCAACACTTGGCTCACTCACTCGTTTAACAACGACTTTGGCGTTTCCCTAGTTAAACGAGGGAGCGGAGCGACCGAGTGTCTCCATTCAACTCAAACGGCTCTCATTCTGTGATTCTGTCTGTCTGTCTGTCTGTACGTCGAAAATCAGCCGAACCGCTGAACAGATTTAGCTGAAATTTTAAACAGACATCCGGTACGAGTATACTGAGAACTGTTAACAAAATCAGCTTGATCCATTGCGATTTAAGCCTACAATAAATAAAAATGTGATTTTTTAAATTATCGATAGCATTTGTTTAGTAGCAGCTAGCGGAACGTGATTTGCGTGGCTTACATGGCACAGTGGTAAGCATTTAGCCTACCGCACGGAGGGTTGGTGTTCGATTCCCGTTAGTTCGAACTTTTTTTATATTTTTACATCCACATATTATTTTTGAGGGGTGTTGAATGGGAAATAAAATTAGGTGATTTTGTTTCATCTTGGAAATTTGTTAATGTTTTACGCTAATACGTTTTGAACACGATTCGCATTTTAAATGTTCAATTTAAATAACTAGGGAAACGCCAAATTCGTTGTTAAACGAGTGAGTGAGCCATGTGTTGAGTACTCGGTATCAATCCCCATACTGGGCTCGATCCAGCCTTAGGTAAAGGGAAGGAAAGGGGATGTTCCCGGGTACTCAACACTTGGCTCACTCACTCGTTTGACAACGACTTTGGCGTTTCCCTAGTTACATTTTTCTGTTGTCTAGAGACCATGTATCCTGTTCCTAGGGTCCTCCTGTCTGCCCTCCCACCCTAGCATTAGATTGTTACACCACAGATACTAGCTGTGATCACACCATGAAGTTGTAATAACAGGTTAAACAGCTTCTTCTCCATGATGGTCACATATGTTTGAATGAATGATTGTGTGAGTGAATAAGTGTAAATATACATTGTGTGTGAAGACATGAGTGGCTGACAGTGAGAAGTAGTCTTCATCGCATTGGGTAACATTTCCCATGCGAGGCTATACCCATACCGAGCGTTAGCTCATAAAGGGTGACTCTTGGAGGTACACATTTTGGGGAACACTCGTATTGCCTAGTTAAAGGCAGATTGATAAGATAGGGGTTTAGTTAGGGAGCTGGTCTTTGTCGCCGGAAGTGTTTAGTATTTAGGGGTGGGAAGACACAAAGATTATATTTTATTCTAACACTGATGATTGAAATTAAAAGCCAGGGGATTGGGGTCGGAGCACTGCGCGAGGCATTTATCCTATCTTGGTCCCTAATTATGAGGCGAGTTGGTTCCCCTGGACCCGTCTCTTCTTTGGAGGAAGTGGCTGACAGTGGCGTATCCAGGAATTCTGCGTATCCAGGAATTCATAAAGGGGGGGGGGGGTCAACCAATTAATTCATACAGTGTTGAATTCAGACTTTTCATCCCGGGGGGGCTATTTAAGATCCCGGGGGTATAACATAGGGACCAAGTACGGGGGGTTGGGGGGCGAAGTCCCCCAACAATAGCGCCGCAGGCGAAAATTTTGAAAATCAGGTTTTTAGAGTGCGTTTGGTGCGTTTTAGAAAAAAGTTGTGGTCTGAACGAAATACCAAAATAATGTAGTTTTTGTGTTAGATTTAACCTTCAAACCGCTAGATTCACTAAACGGTCATTTTAGCAACGAAAACAAATACAATATTTTCCAAACAGGGTGAAAAACTGTTGTTTTTTTACCAATCACAGCACGATTTTGTAAAATTCGACTAAAAGGAAGCAAGTATCAGTGTTTAGCCTAATACACACGGAAAACTGCGTTGACCCCTCCTTTTACAGGATGTCTACGCATTTGTTATACCTGATAATAGTGTTTTCGCATCGAAAAGTACACTGAACATTTACCCAACATACTTGTATGTATCAGGCCTGCAAGCGCATATCAGCTCTCAAGGCGCGACTGCGAGCCAACATACAAAAGAAGACATAATTGGGAATTCCCTAAACAGAAGTCGGAGGAGCCCTTCGAATGACCATACATTTACAAATCTAGTTCTTGGCCTCATGAGTTGCCCACACGTTTTTCGTAGTGTCTGCCTATTTGATTACAGTTACAAACATAAACCTTAACAACCTTCAAAGCAATATGTTCGTGCCTTTTCAAAAACGGCAAAGTGACATTTAAAAAATGGAGGAATATAAAGTGCATGTAGACAATTTATTCCCGGGGGGCGAATGACAGTTCCCGGGGGGGCTTCGCCCCCCCGGGATCATAGCTGGATTCAACACTGAATTCCCAACAAGCACAAAATTATTGCCGCTTGTGGTCCATAAGCGGTTTACTGCTGCAAATCCCGATCCATAAGCAATCCGCTTATGGTCCATAGGCTCAAAACCAGCAGCTGGTACAGTGCGAGTGGACCATTAGCGGTCCACAAGCACAAAACCAGCTGCTGGATCAGTGCTAGTGGACCATAAGCGGTCCACATGCACAAAACCAGCTGCTGGTTCAGTGCGAGTGGACCATAAGCGATCCATAAGCACAAAATATAAATAAATAGGAATTAGTTTGTAAACAGCTGGATTAGTTCACTTTATTTGACCATTTGTTATAGTTAATATTTTGTCTATCTTGGCTACTACTCTTGCTTGTTTAAATGTGTTATTAATATTATGATTTTTTGTTTTTATTTACCTAATTACGGAAATAGCTGTTTTTCTCTGAAACGTTGTCCTTGTTAAAATAAAGATTTGTTTCCACTAATAAGTTTAAAATAGAATAGACAATAATGTATTTTACGTAAAAAAATCCCACACAAATTAAACGACTTTGATACGTTACTTTGTTTGTATAAATTGAGCAACATATAAATGAATGCGAGATATATACATTGCTATAAATAAATTGACATAATTTAGTATTTACTCCTACACTACAGTACTGATACTATTTTTTTACTGGTCATATCAAGTATATCTTATGGTTACACCATCGTAATGAACACGATATTAATCCGCGAACGTATTCCGTACGTAAATACTAAAGACCCTGAGAAATATATAATAATATAATAAATTATTATAAAAATCACACACTGAACTGTAGCCTGGGTTACTTACTTACTAATAACGATATTTCGGAGAGCTCCGTCTCGTTTCTCAAGCATCCATGCCCGTCCGCCGATGCTTGAGAAAGGAGACGAAGCTCTCCGAAATATCGTGATTAATACGTAAGTAACCCAGGTTAGTTCAGTGTGTGATTTTTATAATATATTTCCGGGTTTATGAGTTGTTGCCATATTTTAAATAATAAATTATGTTCTCATGTTTTCAACTGTAATTATACCTGAAGAAGAATCACTGTTTTATTTTGCGTATTTGTGGAAAGATAATCATAGCCGGGGGTAGCCCTAATATTAGTCAATACTTCAAATTATAATAATTATTTTATCGTGACTATCATAACAACATGCGCAACAATTATTTCAAATTAATTGTATGAGATAAATTGTATTGTCTCCGTTGTATTACACCATCTTTCTTAACTAAGTAATAACCAAAACGAAGTTCTAGTTGAAAGGTCATTCAATAAAATAAATCAAACATGGTTATGTTACAAGGAGCGTTTCGTATACATTATTGGTATTAGCAACGCTTTTTGACAGTTTCGTTAGTCGAAAGTAAATCTCAATTCGTAGATAAATAAAGAATATAATAAACATAGGGACATTCGTCAAGACGATGTATGCGCGCTTCCTCTACATGAGTTGGATTAGCACGCCAAGTCTTCAGTGTCACCGTAGCCGAGTGGTTATGGTACCTGCACATTTCAGATCCAGACCATCAAGACGCCACGCAGCATCGAGTTCGAGTACGGTTGTTGGCGATATATTATAATTTGTGCTTACGTTCCTAATAAAATAACCATTTACCTTGTTTCTAGTTGGTGTTAGTGATATACGACTCGAATGAATAGATAAGCAATAATAATTTTTTATATACATTTTGCAATGATTAAATAGCGTGCCTCCTCTGTTTGCTACCAGATAGCGTTAGTGTTCTCCGCCTGGGACTGGTATTTTGCTTTCAAAAGAATTTTATTTCCTCTCAAAGCTGCTGGGTTTGCTACAGGCATCCGCTTATGGACCACAGGCGGCTAGCCAGCAGTGGTCCATAAGCGGCTGGGCGGCAGTGGACCATAAGCGGCTAGCGGGCTGTGGTCCACAGGCGGCTGGCCGGTTGTGGTCCATAGGCGGTTTACCGCTTATGGAAAGCTTCTGGATGTTGTGCCAAAGCCACATGCGATCCACTTGCACAGAACCGGCTATGGTCCATAAGCTCCACTGCTGGTTCTCCTACAGTTGGCCATAAGGTTTCCATAAGTTTGTGTTACTTGGGTTCATAGATGTACCGAAGGCTAAGTGGGGGTCCGGGGGGCAAAATTTTTCTCCTTCAAGGTCATTTTGGTGAAAATCTGTGCGTTTTAAAGCATCACAACGACCAACTTTTATTCTACTAAAATCCTGTTTTTAATCCAAAAGTTTTCACTTTCAAGGTCATTTTGGTGAAAATCTGTGCGTTTTAAAGCATCACAATAACCAAATTTGTATCTATACTTAAATCCTCTTTTGGTCAGATGGTAATTTGCATTTAGTTTTGCTATAAAACAGTTATTCTATATTCTCCATTGAAACGTTTAAGTGCACTTTCACACTTTTCTTTGGCAAAAGGGGAGGGGGGTTGTCCCCCCTCTCCACCCCCTTGGATACGCCACTGGTGGCTGAATTATTGAAGTTAATTATCAGCTATTTCTTTCACTTGATTTTAAAATTATCAATATTAATTATTTCTATTCTCTAGGTTAAATAATCTAAATGAGGCTTATTCAAAGGCAAAGATTGTTACAAAATTGCAGTTTTAGTTTTAAGTTTCGAATGAAGTTATTCCCGTCAATTTATTGCTACAAATCTGTCATTTGCGTGTGCCAATGGAAATGAAGCTGTTATTTATTTTATTTATTATTTTATTAACAATAATATTCCCCTCCACATTGCAACGAAAGATTGTTGGCGACGTTTTTGCCGCGCCCCTTGCCCCCTTGTCATGGAGCTTATCTATCTATCTATTTAATTAGTAATTAGTTGCCGCCATTCTGATTAAAGCTTATTTAAACCACAGCCATCCGGATGGTAAATCAAGTTCAAGTTCACCAATTTTTTTATTTGCATGTTGTTAGTTAATTACAGATTTAAACCATGGTACATCAAGAAAAACAGCAAAGCCCACAAAGTTTTTTGAAAACTTGAACGTGGGCAGTTATATACATATAATACATAAAATAAATAAATAATAATAAAATGAGCGAACTATTTCTCGTTTAGCCAGCGGTGGATGTCAGAGTCCTTGTTGCATGGCTTGTTAATTTGTAGGTTAAGGTAGGCTTAGGCTTTGCCAAATTCAATGGCTTAGGAAGGCTTAGGTACCTAGTTCTTTTAAATGCACAGGTCTTTGTTTATGAAATATAATCAGGCCTAGCCTTTAATAGAGGCAAGGATTAATAATCTTTGGTAGGGGCACCCTAAGGCTAGGCTTAAAAAGAGCACGAAGGTTTTGATAGGGTCTAGGCCCTAGGATCTTTCAACAGAGGTAGGCCTAGCCCTATGGATCCATGGCAGAACTCAACTGTAGGCCTAGACCTAGGCCTACCTACGGAACTAATGACGTCTGTAGAGAATTTGAACTTTGAAGATAATTTTACGCCTACGCCTAGGCCTAGGCCTAGCACTACTTCTTCGGACCTTCTACCTGATTCAGCTGAATATCTATCCCGTCTAGGTACGTTGTGTGCATATAAAGCATTATCATTTGCATTAACACTGTTAGGAGCCTAGCTAGCCCTAGGCCTTTGTTTGTTTGTTTGTTTTTATTATCATCCAAGAGACTTTATAATACAAAAGTAGGCTATAGGATTTGTCAGTAAGGTCGCCTTGCACAGAGGCCAATACCCTACCTAGGGTAGGCCTAGGCTAGCCTAGCCTACGCCTAGGCCTATCCTACCCTAGGTAGGGCTAGTAGGCCCTAGCCTATGGGGACCTAGATAAGGAGCCCTAGGAGGCACTAGCCTTAGCTCAACCCTGTTTTGGGTCTTTACACAATGACCGGACTAGCCCTAGCCTACTATAGATCTATACCAACACCACAAAAACCCTGACCAAAACGGATGAGTCCAAGTTTTGAATGCAGGCAACGAGCGCATACGCGCGCACCTTGAGTAGGCCTAGCGGTGGAGAAAAATGAAGGTGCGGGGCGGCTAGGTCATATCGCTCCCGCCGTAAGCCGTAAGGAGATGTGTTCCTCACGGCTGCCGGCTAGAACTGAGCCGTACGGCGCCCATATCTACAGAACTCCCCTAAAACCGAGAATGTCTCATAATTATGCGTTTGTGCTAGCCAAGAAAATGGTCTGTCTATGTCGGTATATCAGGACATCCAAAGTGGAATAATGAAAACAGTTTGAAAGATTTGTAGGCCTATTTGATTTATTTGATTTGATTTGATTTATTTATTTTATTTTATTAAGCGTCACATGATTATGCCCTACATTCAGTTTGGTGCACAGTGGCACATGAATATTGAAACTTATCATTAGGATTTACTAAAAAAAACAAAAAACATAGGCATATGGCCTAATAAGCCTATTATGACACAACAGAAACAGAAACACAAAAGATAGTTTAGGTAGGCCCTAGGTAGTTTATTTCAAGGCTGTGTCCCCTACCAACCCCCCATGGCAGCAGTGAGGCCTACTGCTGCCAACCCCCCTACTAGCAAACCTAGGCCCTAGTGTGGGAAGGTTGCAACTTCAGTTCAATTGGTACACCCCCTCCCCCCTGGCAGCAGTGTTGTCTAGTACCGTGCCCTGCTGCCAACCCCCCTGTTTGTTTTGTTAGTTTGTTTAGTGTATTTCACTGTCTGGCAAGTAGTAGGCAGTGTTATTAGGGTGTACTGTTGAGTTTAGGTCTGTAATAAGACGAGGCATTGGAATTTGAAGGCCTGGCCACCCCTCCCCGGCAGTGGAATGATACAGTGCCCTGCTGCCAACCCCACCTTGCTCATTTAAGCCTGTATAACCTGCAGGAATGGTATTTGTGTGTCTTTTAAGTAGTAGGGCAGTTTAATTAGGGTGTAGGCCTACAGTTTAGTTTGGGTCTGTAATGAATGACACAAGAGATTGGAATGACGGCCTGGCAGTGAAATGGAAGGCAGTGCCCCTGCTGCCAACCCCCCCTGCCCCCTCCCTACATTGTTTACCTCATGTTATTACAGACCTAAACTAAACAGGCCTACACGCTACACCCTAATTACACTGCCTACTACTTGCCAGACAGTCAGATACCATTCCTGGAGGTAATACAGGCCTATGAACTGTACTGTACTGCATCTTGTCAATTATGTCCCCTAAATTTCAGAACGAAAACTTGACAAGCTGAAGATGGGTAAGGGAAGTGCAAAATCCCTAGTTGAATCTCTGTCTGCCATTCGCGAATCACACATGATTCAACTTTTATCCAATGAAGAATCCATACCAAAAGATTTGAATGAAGAAATTGTTATCAACAGAACCCAAGAACTGATTATGCGCCGATTTGCCCCAGAAAAACAAGCTATTTCCCTGGAAGAACTGGTAGAGCTATTGAAAGCAGATCAACTTGCTCAAGACGTTGAGAAACATCAGCTAGCTGAAGAGGATGAGAAAGATTTACCACCGGTGGCCCAAGACGGTGAGAAAGATAGTTGAAAATATGTCTCGTAAATTCTACGTACACAATTTCTGTAACTACTAGTGACTGCAGATATGGTATTATATTAAATATCCATTAAAGCTATAGCAGAGTTCGGTAGGCCTAAGTTGCAAGTAAAGAATCCACCATAGTTGCCATGCCAATAGTTGATCATACAGGAAATGAATTGGTACTACTATAGTTGTCAAAATAAGAAAGAATCTATTGTGTGTGTTGTATTTCTTCAGGTCATAAACCTACATCATACATTTCAAATAACATATGTTACTTAGCATATTCTTTATTATTAGAAATATAATAGGGTAGCTCAGAAGCTAAGATACCAGTATACAATTTTGTAAATTACTGTACTAGGCCTAGTTAAGGTAGGCTATGTAGGCCAAATGCCTGGCCACTCTTTAAGAGATCTTACTTTCCATTTTTGCCTTTTTTGTTATACCTAATACCAATGAGGCCTATACAAATTCATCAGTCTCTTGTAGCTAATTTTCCAACTGTAGTGTTTTTCCTAGCCCTACATGTGTTTCTGGTTCTTTTCTTGGCTCTTTTCATCACTATTGACAGTGTTAAATACTACATATTTTCATGACTAATGGACCAATGGTCAGTACAAAATCTTCAATTGGGCTTTGCACACAAAGCTTTTTGCAGTCTGTGCCACCATAGTACTGGCCCTAATCATCAACATGTAGGCCACGACTGAATGACTCACTCCGCGTGGTTCTTTGGGCACGGCATTGTCAATCATCTAGATCCACTGGGCTTGTACTAGGGTGGCACTACGAGTGTTAGAAAGTGGCAGTGGAAAGCCCAATAGCAGCTTTCCAAGTATTAGAAAGAAGGTGTATAAGAAACATGTAGGCCTACCTTTAAAATAGAAAACTAAATGCCTACTTACTATAAAATATATAACAAGTATAAGAAGCCTAGGCCTAGCAATGAACCAATGATAAATCAAGCACAAAGACATAATGTCAAGTTGTATACCTTGAGTAATGGTTAAGCAAAGGTTGAGTAAATTATGCATCACTGCTATGTTTTTGTGGTGTCAAAAATTCGTCTAAATGCTATAGTATGGGTTACTGATCAGTGATCAGTGATCAACCCGAGTCAAGTTGTTTTGCGACTTCAGGTTACTACTTACTGGAGCTTTGTTGAGAGTTGCCAGTTCATGACTTTATGCTAAGCTCTCTCAAGTGGATTTATGAAAACCTAACAAATTAAATTTCTTCCGATATGTATTTTTATTTTTCTCTTTCTACAATGTTGAATAATTAATACCGGTAATAGAAAAATTCCAGTGGTGTAATGCAAAATGGCATGAGGCCACGGACAAAATGGATATTTGACTTCTCCCTCCCTTCAAAAACTGAAGCTCTCAAAATGGTGTTGACTGTTGAGGAATAATTGTAGAAATCGTCTGTGATGGACTTTCTGTTGGTTACGGGGCCCGTGTGCACTGCGGACTTTGAGCTTTAGCCAGTTATGCCACTGGAAAATTGGCAGACATGCATGAGTGAATTGTAGTACCTCAATGGTATTCTTAAAGTAACTAAGTAACTTAATAAATATGTAATATTATTTCAGTTCAATTAGCATGGATAATTTGTAAGTTGCTTCATAATAAGCTGTTGGATCCTACCTCATACCAATATACTCCAGTCGATTAGCATTCTATCAATTGAAACATCACTTGATCCACAAACTACCTTATTTTTACTCTGGAGAGAGGCCAGACTTTGAAAGTCTTCAAGCAGGTCTACATACTAATATGTCAACAATAACAGCTGATAATATTTCCTTGCTTGGTGTCAACGATGCAAAGGATCATATCAGTCAGCAGACTGACTTCATTCCCAATATCTACAGCTCCCTGGCATCTGCTGAAGCTGCTGTTAAAGTGACCATCCACCAGAAAAAATACCAAGGCTATATTTATGTTTTTGGATATTTTAATTTAGGTAATCCTAAACATCTATTATTTTACAAACTTTATTTTTCTTTGGCAATTTGAAAGTGCAGTGCAAGAAAAGAAGATTTAAATAACATTTCCAAAACAATTGAGCTTAGTTTCAGATATTGTCATGTCAATCAACTATGTAAAATGATTGAAAAGTGCTTTTCTTAACCCTTTTTATTTATTAAAGAAATGATAATTTTAAAACATACATTTATATATAAAATGATAATTTGTTTTGCCCTCTCAGACAATGTGTCTGATCATGCACATAAATCTTGACATTTTATTAGTTTTGAAACCTCGAATGTACCGTATCCTCGTAAGCAATTATTATTTGGTTAAAATCGATAAATGATAAGTTTCCAAAAAACAAAATGTTTCGTCATGCCTGGATAATTCAATTTCTTCTTATTTTATTTGAACATTAAATAACGTTAAGTAATTGTGTAAAGGTGACGTGTAAATAAAAGCGGGGTAAAAATGAAATAAATCTATCTGATTTTTGTAGACAAAAATATTTAGAAAAACATTTCAGGATTATTGTGGAACTTAGACCTGCTCCTCAGTAGCCCGGCAATGTTGCTGGACAATGTTAAAATCTCCTAAGACTCTGTACACTGATTGGCAGGGTACAAATATTACGTCCCGCATACGACAAGGACGCTGGTCCAAAGTGTATGGCCACCCCCGTTCTACAAGGACAAGAGTTTCAATCCTTCATCATCATTCATCATCTATCACCACTCATCGTCTCAAATAGCCTTAGTGCATCAATATGGGACATTAAGCAACAAAAATAACCAAGCAAAATATATAAGCTATTAACATTTTGTATACATAGGTCTACTACATATTTGCTACCATTTACCTTCTTGATACTAGACCAATCCTAGATAGTCAAATTATTTTGAATATTCACATAATTTAAATTATGTGTTTGATTCATTCTTATAGCACAGGTACTCTATTTTTTCTCTTCATTCTTTTTTGCATACTCTTATGACCGGCAATGTTAAAAGAGTTTGACATTATTGTTTGGTAAATAGTCCTCCGAAGCAAGTTTTTAAATGATACTTCTTTAATATCTATTTTGCACACTTATGTTGCCATCTTTTTAGATCTTGGTTTTATCTGGAAGGTATTATTCAAATTTTGGCCCTTAAAACAATGATGAAAAACCTAAGTATTTGTCTTCCATTATTACCTCTGATCAAGCAAAGGTTCTTGACATTAGACAATTATATGTAAAAAATATTCTTCTCTTTATTCATAAAAATTTCAAGGACTTTACGCTCTAATACTAGGCTTTCAACTAGACATGGATTATTCCTACTTAGGAAAAACACGCGTCTGGGTCAAAGACATGTTTCTTTTCTAGGACCGTTAATACATAATAATACCTTACCTGAAAAATGTTTTGCTTCTTCTGTATGTTCTTTAAAAAAGGATTAAATAACAATAATAATGCCCAATAAGTTCTAGCCTATTTCTTGTAACTTAGTCTCAAGGCTAATTTTTTTTATAAAAATTCCTTTGTCTATTTCTTTAGTCTAGTTTAGTTTTAAGGTACCTGGATTTTTTACCATATAAATTGTTTCCTTGCATGAACATAAATATATGTTTTATTTATTTATTTTTTATTTTTTCATATTGTACATACTATTAATTTAAACTATAACTTTGCTAACATCTTGCAATTGTTTTGAATTTAACATGTCCCCACACACGAGCACTGTGCTTATGTGGGCTTCTCTAGATTATTCTCTTCTCTTTTTGTGTTTGTTTTATGTACCAATTGTATCTATTTTCTTGAGAATAAACATTTTTCTGAATCTGAATCTGAATAGTTAAAAAAAAACTTTTTCTTGGTCATCACACCATCAATTTGTTTTATGTAGAGAGGGATAAGTACATGGACTAAAATTGATGATTCATAATTTTTGGTATGCTAGATTTATCACTTCTGTCTTGAATGTTTAATATTGCATCTTAAATTTCACCCACATCTGAGGTATTTATTTGGTTCTTAAAAAGTGATACGACTTCTTTTAATCACAAAATCTAAACAGTTTTGTTTTTTATCATTTCATTTTGGATTGAATTAGAATTTAAAACACAATTATCTAAAAAATGAAAGAGAATACGGTACTAAACAAAAATGTTAGGTGGGTCAATCAATGTTAACCATGTTACAGAAATATGTTTTTATTTAATTTTAAGTGTTTATATCACCAAGGCCCTTCGCAAACACTTATTCCAGTCGCGTTTATGGATGAGCAGGTCATGCCTAAGTTCAGAGATTTCGAAGGTCCACTAACAGTTACAGCACGATTGCACAATCTCTTGCAAGTGAAGAAAGCAGCTAGGCATGTCTTGCATATAATAGGTAAATTTCCTGTAACCAAAAAGGTATTTTCTAGTGCCAAAAACTCGTTAATACTCTATAAACACACCCGAAGAATTGAACATTTTTCCGGGGCTGTGCGACCCGGCCCGGACCTATATATGCTGAGCCCCCCATTGGTGCATCCAAAATAGGAGTCGCCAAACTTTACATTGGCACAGGGCGCCAAATAGAAGAATTATCTGAACAATGCAAGAAGAGCAGACTATAAAGTGGGTGAGATAAGGACATACGTAGTTAGTTAGTTAGTTAGTTGTTAGTTAGTTAGTTAGTTAGTTAGTGGGGTTTTAGGGCACACGACAGTCAAGTTATCAGTGTCCATAATTCACTGCTATAAAAATAATAAATAGCACTCATTTTACTCTGATAGCCATTTTATAAGTCGCCTCAGGAGAATTTAGACACCTTGGAAACTTCAAGTGTCATTCTTAATGTCTGTACGTTTGGGGCAAAACAAGTTGTCATTTGCAGGGATTTTAATTAACATAGATGTGATGATAAGAAATAGGACCAGTAAAAGATTTAAAGAGATGATAAACACCATTGGTTATAGAGCTCTGATTGATGTCCCAACTACGACGGTGACAAATGTAAACCATACAAGCTGTACTGCAATTGATAACATATTGACAAATGTTCATAAAGAACATTGTAAGGCATCGGTAACTGTGACAGCTCTATCAGACCATGATGCTCAGGCAGTCGAGTTATTTCCAATTGCTGGTACAGTGAAAACTACCAGATATACCAGGGTACATAATAGGATTGTCGGTGTGAAGAATATCAATACTTTTGTAGGAAAACTAATGGCACAAAGCTGGCAGAATGTCTACAGTCAAAACAAGTTTAACTCTTAAGTAGGCATATAAGATATTAGAGCAGACAGTTATATACCTATATAACTCTTCTTTTCTGACTAAGCGGAAGATAATTGGCAGTAAAGTAACTAGTGGCATTTGGACCGAGTTAGGAAAAATTGGATCACGCCGCAAATCAGAGATATGAGGGTTAAAATGAGAAAATAGCTATCAGCTTAAAACGAACAAAATGTTATGATGAAAGGAGAGAGTTGCAGCTATAAAAAAATCAAAATAAATAAATATATAAAAATAAAAATATAGGAAAATTATAAAGGAGGCTAAGGCAAATGCTTTGAGAAAGCAGGTTATGCTCTAAAAGTGTAAAAGTAGAACTTTATGGCAGTGTATTGACAGTGATAGGAATAAAATGTCAACGGTAAATGACATGGGTATAAATATACAGTTGAAAAGTGGCAACGGGTGTCTTAACATCAAGTACTGAGCAGGCAATTGACCTGCTAAATCGGTACTTTTGTGTGGCTCTTAAGTAAAATATTGGAAAAGGATCACAAAAATAATAACTCTCCTATGCATTTTAAACCACAGCCGGACTCCGGGGTAGATTTTGCTCTTCAATATATTAGCGAGGATGAAGTCATGGGCTTAATACTTTGGTTAAAAAACAAAATGTCTACAGGACCTGATGGAATTCCAAGCAGCCTTTTGAAACGGTGTGCTCACCCACTGCTAAGGCCTTTGACACATTTAATAAATGCATCCTTTGGTGAAGAAATCTTTCCATCTGTTTTAAAATTAGCGAAGGTCACCCCAATTGTTAAGGGAGGGGATCGTAAAGATGTGAGTTGCTACAGACCAATCTCAAATCTCAATGCCATATCTAAAGTGTTTGAAATGGCAATGAGCAGTTAATTAATGTACATACAGTAGGTATGGAAGAAAATAGTTTAATTTCAATCGAACAGATGAAGATCTGCATCACCATAATACCAGAAGAAAAACAGCAAGTACATATTGTGTTTGCTCATAACTTGCAAGCATTTAAAAAGGGACCAACTTTTGCAGAGGCAAATTTTTTTTAATACACTTCCAATGAATGTCACAACATTTTTAAGAGGAAACTGCATGCATGCACTCCTAATTGAAAAAGAGTTTTATTCTGTGGATGAGATGTTGGTGAATGTTGGTAACTATTGTGATAACTTATACTTTTAAAAATATTTTATAATTTACTTTGGGTGGACAGTGCCTTTTTAAAAATCGATTGTACTTTAAAGTAAAAAAATAAATATTTTAACTTTTACTGGGGGTAGTGTTCATTCTAATTGGTTGTGTTATGAACCCTACAACTACTGTAGTTTAGGAGAGTGTATGACATACCTAGGCTGGACGTTGATGTTAATATGTATCTAATGTGGTTGTGTGCCACACAATGTTTTTGTAAAATTGCACAGATAAACTAAAACCTGAAACCTGCTCTAAGACCGGCCCTGATGATAACCAATCACTGTACGCACTCTTCAACTACCGCCGTGAATGGAAAGACCAGATGGGGTATGCATTGTAGAACATACAAACTGTGATATCGTTTTGCCAAATGAATTTACTATTTCTTGGGAATGGGGATCTTACCAGTTTTTCTCTCCACTTCTCACCAAATTAACCCATACTTTTTATATTGTACAAGTTTTGTCACTAAAGTGGGAAAAATGTTATCTTAGTGTCGGCCCTATTTAAAATTTAAATTGTGGTTTATCACATTCACATTGGGAATATTAGCTATTAAAAATTGTTTCCTTCATATTTTTACCTTGGGTCACCAACCCCTGGTAACAGCGGTGACTGATTGCCATGTTGCAAGAAAGGAGAGAGACCAAGTTCAAGTTTTGCTATTTTATTTTTATTCTTTGATCAATACAATGTACCAGAATGGGTTTCATCATATTTGTACTCAACTCAACTCAACTGCCGAGTGAATATTTAGATGTCCACTGAAATACCTCTGCACAATGGTTCAGTCAAGATGTTTTTTAAAATTCCTAAAATCTTTTTAAAAAAGGTAAATGTTTTGTTGATTTCGATTTGCTAAATATGCATAAAAAAGTAATCTTGACTTTACATAACAGTTCACTGTTAACCCAAATGCTAGCTCATTTTACATACCGAATTAGTAAAACTACTGACTGTGAAGATTGAATTATAAATTCCCATTATTACGTTTTAAACCATAAATGTAGAGAGCTACGCGAGGACGAGCTACTTTAACCGCGTTTTAATTTCAAGTCAATGACATTAGTGTCCACGTGGTTTGACCAGCTGAACTAGGCTACCCCACCTCCTGTCAAACAGGAAATTAGCACGTGGGCAAATATAACCATTTCATTGGGAGATCCGCGTGTCATGCGCGAGCCACATGCGCGATAGAGCAAGGCGAGTGTTGCGTTGCGTCCTTCACTGACAGATCGATATTGGTTCAAATCCCGTGAGTGCTACTTTTGATGTAAGTATGGGCTACAGATTTATCATTTACTTACCTTCGGTTGACATATTGATTAAAATTCACAGCTATTATAAAAAAAGTTATTGTGCAATTGTTTTTTGAGGTTATGAGTTACGCTTACCCTAGGCCTAGGCTAGGCCTAGACGTTAAGGTTAAGCTTGTCTTGGCAAAGCCCTAGGCCCTAGCCTGTTGCTTCTAGCCTAGGCTAGGCCCTACCATGTGGAATAGTGTAGGGTATCCTGGTCTACCTTAGAGAGTATTTTTCTGTCTTAGCTAGGCATAGAGACCGCTAATTATAGCCTAGGCCCTAGCTAGGCCTAGGTCTAATACAAGATCCTAGGGCTATGTCATGGAGGCCTAGGCCCTAGCCTCCCTAGTCTCCCTAGCCTAGCCTAGGCTAGGGCTTAGGCCTGGCTATACAAAGGCCCAAAGTCTCTGCCCTGTGTGCGGCCAAATCCTTGGACGAGGCACCCTAGGTGGAGTGTGTAACATAGCCCTGATAGCCTAAGCCTAGCCTAGACCTACCTCTGAGCCCATATCATCCCTAGCCCCCTTGCAATCCCATGGCAAAGTCCTAGCCCTATTACTTGCCAAGGCTTTGGTCATAGGTGTAGAGAGAGTAGGTTCGTTTTTTTGTCCTGCACTGCCGTCGCTGGTGCAAGGTGTAGAGCACCAACACGTTATTCTGTCTCCGTGCAACTTACACTGCGGCGTTATTTTGTCCAGTTAAACTTACACTTAACCGCGGTGTAACACCAGCTCCAGAGGTGAGTGTGCGGTGTAGTGCAGTGAAAAGATGGGGGCAACTTAAATTTTTCTGTGTTTTAACGTAATGTCAACATTTCTTCTAGGCTTTATAGGCCTAGGGCTTACCAGGAATAATCATTTTTTATATTACATGCATTACTTATTTCATACAAACGTAAATAGAAATAAAAATTGTACAGAATTATTTAACTGATCAAATAATGCTACACCCAAGCGGTTTTTTGTCTTCCTAGTGTAGTGTAACTAGGCCTACACTATCGACATTTTCCGGTCTACACCCTACACCGGCACCACAGAAAAGTGCAGGACAAAAAACGAACCATAGTGTTGTACAAAAATGCAACGTGTTAAAAGTAGGATTGATGATTATGAAAAATTCCACAATTAACTTGGGGATAGGCATTCAATTGAAAGTCAATGGGACTCGCGAGCGGGCTGTGAATTTTATTGGTACCGGTATTAATTTCCCTAACAATAATTTGTGATAAATGTATTATGTTGTAGCATAAGCCATAGATCAATCAAAGTTAAAGGTTGGTAATTTTTTTCCACATGTATAGGCACCTAAACTAAAATTACAAAACATAGGCATAGGCCTAGGCCTATAGCAGAAAAAAACTGCTATTGCTGGAATACGTTTTTTGTTTTAGATTTCACTGTAGGGGGTTGAAAAAGTCTACAACCTACAACTTCGATTGATCAATTTTACAAAATTAACTAATTACCCACCCCCCCCCACCCCCCACCCGTCCGAGTCTCTTTGAATGTTTCGCAAATAGGGATGGCACTTAGACCTGTCAAATGAAAATTTGTCAATTGACCATGAACGTAGGTTAAATATAAAAAAAATATATATTTTGTACGTTGTGACAGGATACTTACGAGACATTTGTCTGCAACGTTAGTTTTAATCAATATGCCTACTAGGCCGCTTCACTAACGCTTTTTCCAGTCGCGTTGATGGTTGAGCTTTTATGGTTGATTATCGGCCCAAATGTCATGAAAATATCGTATTAAAAATCGGGAAAAAAATTGTAAAAGTAGGCTCTACTTACGATTTCTGTGAGAAATATTTCTTCGAATGTCTCTAAAATCATAACATAGGCCTATAGAGGACTCAAATAACAAGACAACATGGGCAAGTGCTTAATTTTTTTGGAATCATGGTAGCCCGAATATTAAAATGTAATACTTCAATTTTTTATCCTTATTCACCCACTCTTGAGGGGATATGATTGTATTATTGTGAATACGAAAATCCCGATATAAATATAAACAAAAACAGGAATTGAACCCATGGTCTCCCTCTGGCCGGGCGCGGACTATATAACTGGGAGTGGTGATTTAATAACTTAAGAATTTGATATGCATTATAATATCAAAATCCACCAATAATTCAGCAACAAATTCACTACCGTGGTTTCGGTGGTCTTTTGGGAGACATGGGTTCGATCCTCGGCCAAGGTTGGGTTTTTTAAATCTGGACTTAGACCATTTATTGTGATATAATCTAGGGCTACTGATTGTTATAAGCCAAAAATGAATTAGTCTTATTAACTAGGTATGAATTTAATATATTAATATGAAGACCACTCTTTATTAAGATCTCACAGAATTACCTAAGTGAGAGGGAATATGTTTTGTTTACGTAATTTTTTGTTGATTCCTTATACGAAATAACGAATCAGTGCATGTGTTGAGTCACTTATCTTCCAACAAGTGGCACGAGCAAAATATATACACTCTACTCTAATGGCAAGTGGGTAGGTGGATTGTGGACAGATAATATTCAACGTACAAAATGTGTAACAAACAAAATAACAGTAGGTATAGTTGGTTAACCAGTTGGCGTTTGATTACGTTTTCAGTGTCTCCAATGCATTTTTTCACGGAATGAATTATGTTTCTGTTAAAATATGATGTTGAAGACACTCATTTAGGAGCTGTTTGTTGTGTGCACGATAGAACATCACAATACTTATCTCAATTAGTTAATTTCTTACACGCGAGGATAGCATGTGTAGATTCTATCCTCTCTAGCGCGTTTCCAGCATTCGCCGCCAGAGTGGACATGGGAAGAAAGAGCGCTCTATATAATTTCAGTGATCTTAGACTTTCCCATAAAGTTTCATCAAGATCGGAGTAGCCGTTTGCCCGGTCGCGGGCCAAATATCACGAAAATATCTCATTAAAAATTTAAAAAAATCATAAAAGTACGATAATTATATGAAATGTTTGATCGATTGTACCCAAAAATGTGGCGAGTCTAAGTTCAGAGATTTCAAAGGTCCCCTCAAATTTTCATCAAGATTGCATATGCCGTTTGCCCGGTAGAGCGCAAACAAACAGACAAAAATACAAAAACAAACAAAAAAAACACTCGAGCTCATTTTTTGGGGGGTTAGTGAAATTGAAGTCCTTGCTTCGCTCATCCAATGATCTATGTTCTATGGTGAGAAAGCCTATAATATTAATAAAAATGAGTGGATGGATACCATTTACTAGCACTTTGTCTGCTCCTGTCAAAAAGTATTAGGCCTAAACAAGTGCAACAACAGTGAATTGTCCAATTTCAAATTTGTCCTTCAGGGAATGTAACTTAGCCGAAGTCGATTAACGTACCTACCTTTGAAGAATAAGTGCTGCCAACTAAATAAGTAAAAATATTTCTTTGATTAATTATTTGACCCGTCAAATACTACTTAATGTCAATATTTAATACATTATTCAGACATTAAAAAAGTCCTAGATTCGAACCCCGGTCCGGATGGACTATTTTAATTTCTGAATTGATCAATTACACCTACGGGAGTGTTTCCAGACCATCCAAATTGAGAAATACTACTTTGTCAATGGACAACATTTGACCGATCAATTGACAGCTTGCCTTCCCTACTTGTGAGTTTCTTATAAAAACACTAACACCTAGACCTAGGTGTGTTCTGATTTATATAAGCTGTTGTATAAGTGTTCTGTTACGTAATATGGAATTGTGAAGCACAACCTGGAAGGTCTTACTATGTTGTTTTAAAAATAGACAACAGGTTATAGTAAGAAGATAGGAATGCAATGCCACAGCACAATCATGTTACTGGCACCCTACTGGACTGGCATTGCAAGTAAATAATTTACATTTACCTGCATAATTCATCTCCATCATCAATGCAGAGGTACATGTGGGTTTCTTGGCTGACCTTGATTTGAAGTGATTTATTTATTCTTGTACGTATACAACAGATTTTGTCCACAACAAGTGACAAATCAATTTAACTTATTAAAATGCGCATAGTCCTTTAAAAAACAACTCAATGCTCTTAATATCTACCTACAACCGTCTGCGGTGGCACATACGATTAGGGCGCTGGTCCGAAGCTTATCTCTACAAGGACATGGGTTCGAATCCCGCATAAGGCATGTTTTATTTGTAATCGTCTTTCATCGTCATATGTCGCCACTCATCGTCTCAAATAGCCTTAGTTAAGCAACAAAAATCATCATCTTAATATCTACTGAAAGATTATTAAAATGTCTTGATCACATATGATTATTGGACTTCGTTTAATAACATGATTAAATCTCTCTCATTGTTAAAAAGTTAAAACAGTATATTTGTTTTTTATCCATTCCATAAAACTAAATTAAAAATATACAAACTAGGTATTTAAAAGCTTTAGTGGAAATAACTCTATATTTTATTATATGAAATAACAACGTTTCGGAAATGACTTTAAACTTTTTCCGTCCTCAGGTTTCTTGTGAAAAACAAAAAATCATACTATCAAAAGTATATCAAAACAAACAAAGACAATAGCCAAGGTTGATAAAATTTAACATTTCACACATGGAAGTTGACAAAAACAAAAAAAAATAAAAAAAATAAAAAAATAATATTATAATGAACTCTAGGCCTACTCACTTTAAAACTAATACAAACTAGGTAGGCGGCCTACAGTAAAATAGTATAGGCTAGCCCAACTTAATAAAATTTGGTTTACATGATGTTTGTTGTTCTACTCTTAGCATTGCCCTCACCACTCTCTTTTGGTATTTTAGTACTCTGTCCTTCCTTACTATATAGGTCTTTGCAGGTACTGTATGTTGTTTATAATTATCCTAGAACAGGCTTATAGTAGGTAGTAGGCTTATCTAATAGATGAGAAATGCTCTTTAACAGCATACTGGACTAGGTAGTGGTAGGCTATTTCAAGTTCATAATTTGCATTTTAAATGCATAATAATCGATCATCTTATCGCAATGTCTCAGTGCAAGTACATGTGTGTTCAGCTTCCTTGCTTTGGTATGTTATATAACTGGCCTATAAAGTACATGCTTGCATTGAGATTTGAGTATCCCAACAGAGTTTCTAACATTGTTTTAATTCGTCCATCTGCCCTCGGAATGGATGTTTGGAATGGGTACTTGCATCGCTTTCCCCAAACTTATTTATTATTTGCAGTTTAGATTAGAGTACTGGTTACGCTGACATTTTAAAATGTTTAGTAATTTGTGACTAAAATTAAATTCCCACTCCACCCTCGAGATTAAAACGCACCAAGAAAAAATGCTGTGTCAGTGTTATTTGACCCATTGAGTGTGGGTGTCGCCTCTTTTGTTCACCACATGAGTTTATCTCCAGGTCAACCACTCAAAGTGGGAAATATCTAGGAACAATTCGCAAAAGTTGGCACTGGTAGAATGGTAGGCCTACACATTTAAACACGGTTAGTGGAGTATTTTAAATGCTTAGGGAATTAATTTATACTGGGTAGCCCTAGTACTTGTCATCTGATTGTAATTACAGCATTTCTCTTTTTCTAGCTGTCACAATGGAGCTACAGGAATGTCTGGAGAATATGGTGGAGGATAAGCTTGACGGTCTTGTGCCAACTGCAATAGTGGCTGAAGTCGTGGGTATTGTGGCCGTGATCTTGGTGACCGTTTGGGTTGGTCACTACCATGGTGGCTTTGCATGGAGGTCCAATCCAGGCGTGGAGTTTAACTGGCATCCAGTTTTCATGACCATTGGACTAATATTCTTATATGCACATTGTAAGTAGTACCGTTACCTATTTGAACACTAGTAGACCAACACATCTTATAGCTATCTTGCTTGCTTATGAGTGATCCCTATTTGTCAAGTTTCTAATCTGCCCAATTTAGGTATTGAGTTTTTATAATATTCTACTGTGATTCACATGTGCCAATATATGGAACTCCGACAGAGATAATGTTGGTCCCGGTATCTGTGGTTTTCTCACAGTGTTATTGCTAACTTATTGCACCTAACGACCTTTCGTTATATGTAACACTATCCCAGCAGTGTTTAATAAGCAGCAGAGATGACATCTGATACCCGGGTACTTAAGTTTTACAGAATCTTTAACATTATCCAAAATTTTTGGGTATGGATTTGTTAGATTGAACAACTTCAACATCAAGAATTACTAATAAAGAGTTGTAGCCATGGAAACTACAAAACTGTTGACTCACAAATAGAACTGTTGGGTATTTTAGGCTTGGTTGGTTTGTCCATCAGTTCAAATTAGTTTGTTTAGTTTCTATAGTATATTGATAGTAGGATAGCCTAATTACAAGATGGCAGGTCATTAAAACTTTTGACACATTAGGGTAAACCAAATCCGATGAGGATCTGGAACTGAACCGGACCCATATTTTACTACCAAATGTCATCCATAGTAGGTAAGCTACCCTTTTGAAAAATCTTGACAAGATCTTGGCAAGAAATAAACAAGATCTCACTTAACACTTAACACAAGTTCTTGACAATCTTGGCAATTAACACAAGTTCTTGACAAGATTTGATCTTGGCAAGAAATAAACAAGATCTTACTTAACACAAGTTCTTGACAAGATTTTTCAGCAGAGTAGCGCTACATAATTTTCTCTCTTATTCATCGTACATCATACAAAAAACTTTAAAATCTGAGAAGACGTGAATGCAAGCTATAGGCTACTAGCAACGCCGCCACGCATCCAGGTGCATGCCGGATATTCTCCGCTTCAAACCCTACTGAAGGACAAGCAACCCTCATTCCCCAAGTAGTCGCCTGCTGAACGGCTCAACACTTATCATGCTCAAACTTTTATTCTCTTTATCATTTGGACTAAACTTAAGAGGAATAATATTTAGCAAACATATCATTCCTTCTAATAGCGATAATTTTGAATTTTTAGACAGCTGCTAACTTGTTATATCGATGTACGTAGGTATTGAAATAGAATGTAAGACTTTTACTTGTTCTTTTATGAAATTTGATAAAACAACTCCAATTGACAAAAACCTACTGATCGGATTTCGACAAGACCTCTTTCAAAATATGCATCTGACAGTTTAGACAAGAAATAAATTAACTTTCTAGATAGTAAGTGCACTGAACAAAAATTTACAGCATAGGGTAATATGCAGGGTATGTGTTTTCATCTACTAGAAAAACGCTAAAGTCCCGCCGCGTTGATGGATGAGCGTTTTTGTAAGTTTTTAGTTTGCGTAAGACCACTTTTCCTTTGCAAGTGCTTTGTGAAAGCATTGTAGGTGATTGTTGTCATGTTTCAATTGTTACTTCTTAATATTGTTATTATAAACTTAAAAAAACTCATATTAAAACCTTTATTCTATGGATTCTGGGTAACTTTTTCAACTTTTTCTTTCAAAAAGCAATACATAACCATGACCTTAATATCCGTGTGAAATATGAACGTTGTAGCCCCACCCGTTTGGTCAGAATCAACCCAAATGTCACTAAAATATAGCACTAAAATTCGAAAAAAATCGTAAATGTACGTTTATTTGATGGATTGGATTCTGGTTAACTTTTTCAACTTTTTTTTTTCACAAGGTACTACATCACCATAACCTTAATGTCCATGTAAAATATGAACTTTGTAGCCCCACCCGTTTGGTCAGAATCGGCCCAAATGTCACGGAAATATCGCACTAAAAATCGAAAAAAATCGTAAAAGTGCGATATTCATGAGAAATATTTGTTCGATTGTACCCAAAAACGTGGCACGTCTAAGTTCAGAGATTTCGAAGGTCCCCTTCAATTTCCATCAAGATCGCTTATGCCGTTTGCCCGGAATCGTGCGAACAAACAGACAAAAAAAAAAAAACATTGGAGCTAAATTTTTTGAGGGGTCAGTGAAATTGAAGTTTTCGCTTCGCTCGCTACGCTCATCCAACAATACGCACTTTTGACATGCGGATGAGCCGTGAAAAACTGCACACTATGCTGTAAATTTTCGTGCAGCGCTTTTTCTATCTAGAAAGTTAATTTATCTCTTGTCTAAATAGTTAGATGGATATTTAGAAAGAATTCTTCTTGAAATCCGACGAGTAGTTTTTTGTCAATTGAAGTTGAGAAGACTTATAGTTGTTAATTGGATGAGCGTAGCGAGCGAAGCGAATATTCCATTTCACTACACTGGAGAAAAAAATCCGGGATGTTTTTTTTTTTTTTCTTCTTTTTTTTCTGTTTGTATTATTGTGTGTTTGTTAACACGATTCCGGCTAAACCGATACTCCAATTGCGATGAAATTTTATAAAGACCTTCAAAATCTCTGAACTTAGAACTGCCACGTTTTTGAGCGCAATCGGAAAATTATTTCTCATGAAAATCGCCATTTTACGAATTTTTTCAATTTTTAAAATATTTCTTCGACTTGTAACACCTACATGCTTAATTCAATTTTAATGATTTTTTCACAAAACCTTAATTTTATGAATTAAGATATTCGTGTGAAATTTGAGCGCAATCGAAAAATTATTTCTCATGAAAATCGAAATTTTACACGTTTTTTCTTTTTTTAAACAAGTCTTTGACTTATAACACCTACATGCTTTATCCTATTGTAATGAATTTTTCACAGAACCTTAATTTTATGAATTCATATATTCTTGTAAAATTTGAGCGCAATCGAATAATTATTTCTTATGAAAATCGCAATTTTACGATTTTTTCCTTTATTTAAAATTACGATTCATAAAAAAAATTAAAAAATAAAGTCAATTTTTTATTTTATTTAATTTAATTTAAAAAAATTATTCGACTTTGTAATAATTTTGTCACAGAACAACAGAAAATCCTCATAACACATGGCAGCTCAATGCACCAATTACGCTCATCCAACAACGCGGCGGGACTTAAGCGTTTTCCTAGTAATATTGTCATGTATAATGCGTAGAGCCTACATTGTTATAACAAGCTATCGGCTGTGTACAAAATTTTGAAAAAAATCGTTATTAGAAGGAATGATTTGTTTTCTAATTATTATTCCTCTTAAGTTTTTTCCAAATAATGAATCTAGAATAAAAGTTAAGAGCTTGATTTTTGTTGCTCCGTGCAGCAGACGTCAACTTGCGAAATGTGTATCTTGCCCTTGTAGTCACTTGGCGCCAAACTGTTACGTCAGTTGCTAGTAGCCTAGGCCTTGTGGTTTCCACGATAATAAGACTAAATTACTTCTGGTGTACCCTCTAGAATGCACAAACTCACCCTTGGAACTGTACTGCAACTAGTTGCTCATTTGAAATCTTGTTGGTACTTTACAGCATTGCAACCATCCGTAGAAATTTCGAGCGGGACATTTACAATCTTGCGGGGTGAAGGACGGGGAGAGAAAGGCGTTAACAAAATCGTCCCCACTACTGTAGTTGGGCACAAAACAATATGGCACTAGCTGCAGGAGGGGTAATACACAGATAGACAGCTCGACATGTTTTATTGCCTGGCTCACTACCACGACAAGAATTTTGTCAAGATCAACTTAGATTGCCACAAACAGCTAGTAGATGCATAAATGCAAAGATAAATATTCTAGCCAGTTGTAATCCTCATCCCAATGTTATTTTTCTTATGTCAATTTAATATAATTTTTAATTTGATATTGAACATTGTATGTTATCAAAATTTGTGTCTTTCCAATGACAATGAACTACGCAATTTATTTTGGCTGTCTCGCTTGCTTTTAATATTGGTTTAGATGCCTAGTTTTGGACCTACTTTGAACAAATGAAATTCTATTTTTAACAATACGTATTATTTACCGTATTGTTCTGAATATAAGGCTATAAGCCTACCCTTTTTAAATTATTTTATGTCTCAAAGTCCCTTACCATCTTATATGCGTATGTTTTTTTTTCATTACAACAAGAAAAGTTAGAGGGTCGGCTTATATTCAGGTTCGGCCTATATTCGGCACAATACTACATCATTGTATGAAAGATGTGGAGCCTACAGGCTTAAAACAGAGAATAAACCGTTTTCTTTCCTAAAGACTGTTTCTGCTAATGTATTGGGTTTGCCCTACTAGATTTGCATTCTTTAAGCTACAATCTAACTGACTTCTTTGCTATTTTAATGATTTCAGCGATTTTGGTGTACCGCATACTACGGCAGTATCGCAAGCAAAACTTGAAACTGATTCACATGGTTTTGCATGTGATGTCATTTGTGTTGGTGATCATTGGCTTGGTAGCAGTGTTCGACTCCCATAACCTCGCTATTCCACCAACTCCTAACTTATACACTCTACACAGCTGGGTTGGCTTGACTGCTGTCATCTTATTCTGCTGTCAGGTAAACAACTTCAACAAAAAAAATTACCTGAGGATTTGTTTCATAGTCATTATGGTTTGGTTTTAGTTCATTACTTTTGGAGCAAAGTGGCTCGGGTACAATATTGTATAAGGATGTAAAATTTCTGGAAGGTTTTATTTACGAAATTAACAGAAATATTTCCACTTCATTCACTGTCTGTACTTCATATTGCAAGGCAAATTTATAATACTTCACAGAAAATGACCGTAATTGAAATGTTGAAAATTCAAAATTGCGGTTTATCATTAGTCATTTAGTCATTACACACCAGTCGGGTGTCAGTGCTCTTTGAACAGCTTGTTCCACAATAAATCAATCTACGCATGTGTCAAGCAGGGGTCTGGGAATACGAATTATTGTCATTTTGCTTGTTTTCTCCATGCCTCAGTTAGCAGTCAAAAGTTACTATATATTATTTGCTCTGTGATAGATATGGTAGCTCAAATGGGCTAGCTTAATTGCAAAATTCTGGTTGTTAAAGTTGAGTCAAGTTTACTTGATTAGGCCTAATAATTCCATTTGTTATAAAATAAAATATATATTTTGTTATTTAATTCAAGAATGCATTAACTTTTAGCTATAGGCCTACCTACTCGAAGGTTACCTACTCAATTGATGGAGCTAGAAAAACACTGTACGTTCACATATTATGCACATTACTACAGTGATAAAATGATAGCTCCTAAACTTATAGAGTGCCTACTATAATTTTGTTTGCACATGTACAAAACATCAATACCTTTTTGTCCAAAAATTTTAAATTAAAAAAAAACTTTTTGGGCAATCCAAATTTGAAAAGTAGAATTGCTCTTATCTTGGTACCATGTTTACAAGAGTATAAAACTAGACTTTTTGAGAAGGCTTTTCAAAGACCTTTAATTTAAAAAATAGCTTTCTAGGCCTATGTTGAACAGTAGGTAGGGCCTACCTATAGATTTTGGAATTGTTTGGTAATTGTAATAATTTGAGTTTTTGAGCCACCCGCAATTCAAAAATCGTAAGAGATACAACGAAAAATTTTAAAATATATTTTTTGGGGGGGTTTTGAGTAGATGTGATGTGCCAATTTTTTTCAAAATCGGGGTGAGGTAAACTGGTGTGTTGATTTGACATGGAATTTCCCAACCACAATAATTTGGAGACAATTTATGAGTAATGTTTGTGTATGAAAATCTGTGTGCTGCGGGTGTAATGCAAATAGGTTTCAGCAAGGTGTCGGTGCTCTTGAAATTAAATTTATACATTTTTCTAAATCATTCGACGCATGGTAGTCTATTAAAAGTCATCTGGCTACACTCAAAAACTAAGTTACTAGTTAGGCCTACTGCACATATCCAAATCATTGGTAATGCCACTCTGGAACTAAATTCTGCATGCATGGTGTCGTCATCAACTAAGCTAAAATCATTCACGCACATGGGTAGATGTTGGCACTGTGTAGCACAATATGCGGGCTTTTCTCCTCCGCTCTTAAACAACAATAAACTAAAACAACAAGACCGTGTACTTGAACCAAAAACCATGTTAACAAGAGAAAAGCTAACGGTTAACCCTCCTATAGTCATTGCTGGGCGGGCACCTTCATTCATTCATTCTGTAGAAGGTGATAAGAGGTAGGAAAGAAGATATTCTTTTTGGGGAGAATTACAGTACTAGTTATGCAATAATAAACATAAAGAGTTCTTCATTGTTTATCTTTGTTTGTGTTTTCTTTCAGTGGGTGGCTGGTTTTGTGGTTTTCCTCGTCCCTGGTCTTGATTCCGCTATTCGTGCATCTTACCTCCCAGTTCATGTGTTCTTTGGACTCGGAGGATTTGTGCTGGCCGTGGTGGCAGCGCTCTTGGGTATTGGTGAAAAGGCAATCTGGGCTATGTGAGTATCAGACCAATTATAAATCTCATTTTAAATTTCTTTGGAAATCCAAAATATCCTTATTGATTGATAATGATTGCCTATTGCCCATTATTGTGATAGGCCTACTTGCAATGATTTTTTAAATTAATTAATTAATTTATTTCTTTATTTAGAAAATCCTTTTACATTGGTCACTCATGTGCACATCACAAGGACATGCGAGCATATGAAGTTGTCAAATCAGTGCTAGGCTACTATTTATGTACAAATTTACATATTTAGATAACATAATATGGGTTTTGATAAAACAGAAAAACAACATACATGAACATTTAAAAACCACTGGATAGAACAATGTTGTAATTATGCAATAGTCATAGGCCTACTCTCCGATAGCCACCACATTAAAATAATTAAAAGCTCATTTTCCACATATTCATCCAGCAACTTGAGCGAGTTAAATTAGGCTTATACAACACAAGCCTCAAAGAATTCATCTATCGAATAAAAGCTATGTTTTAGAAAAAAAGGATTTACCCTAACCTTAAACTCATTTCTGGACCTTGTATCTCCATTCCTTAACTCCTTAGGCAACAAATTATATATATATATATATAAATGATTTAAAAAAATCATGCACCCTCCCATGTGATACCCTGAGTTTAGCTTTTGTTGTTGTTTATTAGCATCCAATTTGACTTTACATATTAAAGTATAGGATTTGTCAACCATTCTATGGATTGTGGAGTTGCGGTGCAGGTCCACAGCGAGTGGTACCTTGGTTCAAATATCTCATCGCGCATTGTTTTTGTAATTTCCCTTCCTCCACATCAATCACCTCTTTATATTGATGCTCGATCATTTTAACTATAAAGATAGAGGTATAAAAAAATCGGCACTTGAACAAGGATTCCATGATCAACCCTCGACAAATCAACGAGAAGTACTCTCGCGAGTCGTAATATCCACTCGCAATGAGGTGGCGCGGGTAAACCAGGGTCTGGGGCGAAGCCCCAGCCGCCGGAGGCAAATCCGCGGAAGGCGGAAAATTTTTGGGGTCCTGTGTTATATTTGGTGGCCTAAAACGCGATTTGTGGCGACATCTAATCTTAAAAAAACGATTAAAAGAAAGCAAACACTGCATTATTAACTCCTTACGTCACGTAATAGGAGTTCGATCCTCAGTCAATGTGAAGTAGGCCTAGGACCGCGGCACAATGCGAGTACAAATAGGCCTAGACCTACCACCTGCTGGATTTACGTCTATGTTTTCATGAGGATGGGCAAGGTCACTTATTTAATGATTATAATAAACACTACTTTCGTTTATTATGATTCATAAAACTACATCCAAGATCGCGGAAGGCCTAGGCCCCATTGTGATTTCAACCTAGCAGCTGACGTTTGCAAGTCCTTGATGCTCGACAAGTTTCACGATTTCATTATTACACTTATTATCAGGAGGATGTTGCACGGGATTTAGGGCTGTCGGTGGATTCTCATATTTCTCTCCAATAACGTCAGATGAAGTTAAAAACATAATTAAGAATGGTTTCGTCGTTCGCGTCGATTTTACACCTAGTTTAGGCGTCTCGTTTGTCTCTTTGTTACGTGCGTTGTTGGGTAGCCTGGAACTTGACCTTGACTTTTTGATACTTCGTTTTTAGCGAGTGGTTGGTAACAGGCCATGCTGCGCATCAGGCTATGCGCGGTAGTTGTATTGCAGGCGCGGCGATTCAAATGCTAGATCGTAAGAAAAGCGCGGTCGCACGATAAGTTATCTGCGAGTGTCAATTTGCCAACTCGCAAGCACCAAATTTTCACTCGCAAATTGCGAGCTTGCGAGTGGGATTGTCGAGGGTTGTCCATGATATGAGTTTTGTTCTTTTGTCCCACCACATTGTGGTTATTTTAACCAGGTGTAAAAAAGGGTAATCAGAAATAGGGGTGAAAAGTGCAATAATTTACGTGTGGACAAAGGAACGATTTTGTTGTCATTTGATAGCAAATTTTGAGGTTATGTTGCCAGCTGTCGTTCAATTATCATTGGGTTTGGGAAGAAGAGGACTTCGGAAGTTATAAAAACAAAAATATAATACAGATGATTAATACGTATTAGGGTTGCGTTATGATAAATAAATTCATATCGATAATCGCCATTTTTCTGAAAATATATCGCGATAATATCGTCCGTGTTTATTTTTATCGTGATACGATATTATCGAAAATATCGTGATAATATCGGCAATATCGAAAATTTTCAATTGATTTTCAAGTGAATCTACTTGAAACATGTTTTTTATATCTCATAATAATTAATGCTTGAACTCGGAGCGTGTAAAGATAACGAGTCGCGTCATCGATGTTGTCACTACAACGGGAGCAACTTGACTGAAGTCCCATGAAGCGCGCTGCCGCTACGTGAATCGAGAACCGAGGTTGGAGGGAGGTGCGCGCGCATCGGCTAGGCGCTGGCGGGGAGAGCTCTGTGGGCGGGGATCGTAGCGGAGAAGTGGGTGGAGCGTTCCGTTGAACTGCAGAAATGTGTAGTGCAGACCGCGGCGAGATTTATCACGATATTCAGGTAAAATAATATCGTACGATTATCGCGATATGACGTCGCATATCGTATCGATAAACGATATTATCGATATACGATTATCGTCCGCAATACTAATTAATATATAGATCTAGTAGAGTCTTGTTTACTTCTTAGAAAATTTGCTTAAAATAAATCACCCAGTGACCAGTATATATTCGAAACAAGTTACATAGACCATAACTCACTTTCATAAGATAACTCACTCAATAGTATTTAGCTTTGTGTATTTTATTACAACTCTATTTGATATATTTTTATTATTACCGGTTATATCTTCTATTTATAAAATAATTTCACATTATAGTATTGTTAGGTAGTTGTTACATTTGAAATTGGCGCAAATTTCTCATGCTTACAAGGGTTTACCTGATCCGAGCAGAGTGATCAGATCACTTCTCAACTGATCTGTCACGTGACAGATCAGTCGGATCACACACAGGTTTACGAACGCATAATTTTAAATATTGTTGATCAAATATGGCCGACGCTGGCCGACGTGTTGTGTTGCTGCCAAATGTGAGGTTATGTTGGCTTATATCTTAAAAATCGTATTACCGTAATGATTATCGCAATAGACCTACATTAGTACCTACATACAACAATTTAAATATACCAGATGCACAACCCACCTACTCTACAGTCATAGGGCCTTCTTGTAGATTGGTCGATTTCAAAATATTGCGCGCTTGTTACTGATCTACCCAACTTACCACCCCTTCTAGAGATCACTGATCCGCTGATCCGTCAAGTGATCAGATCAAGTATTCAGACAAAAGTGATCTACTCGGATCAGGTTTTCGTAAGAGATTTTACTGATCGAGTTACTCGGATCAAGTAAACGTAAGCACCCATACAACTGTACACCTCCTCAAGAGGCATGTCTAAAAGTTGTAAAAGTGGTAATTGCCTTGGGACAAAAGAACACATCTGTGGTAGAAAGGTGTAATTACATCTGGACAGAAAAAAGGATTTTTTTCTAAAAAATTACCACAGTGTGAAAAGTGGTGGACAAAAGAACAAACCTATGATGTTCATTTCTGGTTTGACATAGGCCTACTGTATTTCCAACTACTAACCTGCCTTTTTGTGATCTTTTCTTTTAAATCTATACTTGTTAGGGGTGTGCAAATACTCAAATCTTGAGCTTGACTTTAGGCTCAATTTATTCAAGCTGAGCCTTACAAATTGTCTTAACATTCTCAAACACATGCAAGCATTAAATATAGAGATGGGACGATGCCGATTCCGATTCCAACGATTCCACCGATTCTCGGAGAATCGGTAAAGAATCGTTCTACCGATTATTACGAAAATTTCAGCCGATTCCAAATATGAGCAAATTCGTATTTGGCGCCAACAAAAATAGACTTTCAAGTGTTGGCAGCACGCGTAATGGAATTCGATTATCGCGAACGTGCTGCTGTCTAGCGAGCGAATGTGAAACTAATGAGATAGAAAACAACTTATTTCAAAATGGCGGAATTTCAGGCTCGTTATTTCGGGGATCTCAAGAAACTAATAATAATGTTTATTCCGGGTCATTTTCTTCAGCTGAAAACTATGAAATTAACATTAACACTTGTTTTTAACTATTATTATTATTATTATTATTATTATTATGGTACTATTATTATTATTATTATTATTATTATTATTATTATTATTATTATTATTATTATTATTATTATTATTTTAACTAAGTTAATGCAACAATAGTGACAACTGCACTTCATTTTATCCTAGAAGAAATAATGTTGATAAAGGTGCACCCCACTGGCTAGGCCTAGGCCTACTTTGTTTGGCCCTAGGCCTAGCCTCGGCCCTACCCCATATGATTAAAAAATAGGAAGTGGCTATTTAACCGTAGCTACGGGAAAATTACGATTCTCAATTCGTCCGTAGCATGAACGAAGATCAGCGGAAATAATCGAAGGTATCCGAATCGTCCGCGGGATACCACGTAACTAGGCCAATAGCTTCAAATATCACAGTGCATTGTGGCAGAGTGGTAGTGCGTCCGAATTCTATGCGAGAGGTCGGCGGTTCAAATTTTCGTTTGGTCGTTTTTTTTTTACCATTCTATTTGGGTCCATGTTTTTTCTGCAAATGATTTCCCTACATTCGGCCCCGTCGCAAACACAATTCTAGATGATAAAAGCGTTTAAAAAGTGCTGCGTCGCGCTAGCCTAGTTCTAGGATACAATCGATAAGAGCGCACCCGAAATCCTTTCCGTTAAAAACGAGTTTAGATTTAAAATAGCAACGTTAAAGGTTTGGTAAGTAGAGTATTTTATTGAAAAGGTTGGTAGGCCTACTAAGTAAATGTCATAATAAACATGGCGCGCCGGCAACAGTGAAATGGTAGTGTTTGTGTTCAATCTTTATTAATTATAACATAATTCGTATATTTTCAGAGTGGTTATTATTGAATTAACGTAATTTACTTCCCGTTCCTACGGTTAAATTAGCAGGCCTAATTTTTCCGTACCCACAGTTCGAGTACCTTCGGTGATTTCCGCCGATGTTCGTTCATGATACGGACAAATTGAGAAACGTAATTTTCCTGTAGCTACGGTCGAATAGCCTCAGCGTAAAAAAATATCCTGATTCCCTGGATGTTTTGCGGAAGAATACCCTAGGCTACTTTCAGGTTGGCTCTTACACCATTAGGTCTATTGGGTGGAATGAAAAATGTTATTGATAGGCCTATTGGGTAGGCCTAGACATAGAGGGCTGATAGATACGCTTTCTGTGAACCACTTATAAATAAACACAAGTTATGTAGGCCTATGACCAATACATGGATAAGACTACCGAATGAAACACTTCGAGCAGGCGGTGGAATGAAACTTATAATGTAGGCATAGGCTAATATTTACATAAGTTCCAGTAGGCCTAGGGCTACTTAAATAAAAAGAATCGGAATCAGCATCGGAATCGTTAAGGAATGGAATCGGAATCGGTTTTGGAATCGGTGAAATTTTGGAATTGTCCCATCCCTAATTAAATATGTTGTTAAAAAACATTTCACGGAAACACGACGGAAGAATGAGCAGTAGAGCACTGGACAATAGTGATCTATTAATTAATAGCCAAGAATGTTTTTAGGAAGAGATAAGACATCCATCACTTCATTTAGTTGTTTTGTGTTTTGTCAAAAGTCATTACAACTACTACAAACATCATTACGTTGCTGTTGTATGCGATCTTTTAGAGGATTAGGTATAATAGTACGATGGCTGTGGTACATTCAGTGCATAAATAATTTAAGCTAGTCAACATTTTATTCTTTCAAAGTTTTATCCAAGCACAATCACATGCATAACAAACCCTGAAATAATGAATGAGAATTATTTGCTCCAAAGTCCAAACTCTCGATTAACATCACATATAGATAGTGAGAAAGAACTGCTGTTTCTCACGAGGCACACTAAGCTTACTAAGAAAGAACAGCTAATCGGTTTGCTAGGTAAAATACCTATGATTTTCTTTCATTTGAGTTCAATGAAGATGACACAATTATTTGTCTTCATTTTATCTGCTGTATTTCTGTTTATTTGTGGACATACACACTAGGTTTTTAATGTTTCTTTTTCAGTAAAAACATCAGTGATCTGCCTCCAGAAGGCATGCTAGTCAACTTCATTGGTGTATTTCTGGTCGTGTTTGCTGGCCTGGTTGTTTATATGGCAACGGAGGGTCGCTTCAAGCGCCAAGAGCTTCCTGAAGACCAACATCTGCTTACTGGAACCTCTGACTAAATCTGCCAGGTTCTTGTCACTCATGTCGACGGATTGTACTTTCTAAGCTTCATATAAACTGGCAGCAGCCACCCGTAACAGTTGCCAATGCATTTGACCAACAGTTTGGAGGGAACACTCCAAAAACTGCATCTGATAACCATCACTTGTTAAGTTGTTTTAAGTTAAATTTGCATAATTTATTCTTAAGATTGAACCATTAAGAGGAATGCAACTAACTTCTTTAAGGCAGGAACTTTTGATTAGCTATATAATTGTGTGATATTTTATTGTGCTGATTTGTTCTAGTTGGCCTTAGGCCTAAATACTTTTTTCGTTATGTACTTTTGACAACACTTTTTCTTATGAGATACTATAACCAGATTTGTTGTTTATTACTGTATTTAGTTTGGATAAACTGTCTACATTGAAACAGATTCCATACTAATGGTGCTATCCCTTGGCAAGTGCGATCTAAACTGGCAATGCTTTCATAATGGTTGTTGAAATCATTGTTGTAGGCAGTGCCAAACCCTACTTACCTAAAGTGGATAAGTTGGCATTGCAAATGTTGTTATTGGTTCTAGTGAGTGTCTAAATTTATTGTTTTATTTCAATGATTGTCGACGACAGGAGTGGAGTAATTATTAATTTGAACCACTTCTAGAATGTCTAAATTTTATGCATTTAAATTTAAATTAAATTATTTGTAAAGGATGATGTTAGGTACTACTTGAGTTACATGGATTCTATATCTTTGTAACAAGACGTTTGGTGGAGGTAATCAACTAGTTGGCAAAGTCAAAGATGACTGGCAGCACAGCTAGTGCCCACTGCTCGCTTTTCATTTCTATCTGTAGCAAAACCTGATCCAGGTACCCAATATCATCCTTATTCTGTATTTATTTTGAGTAAGTTTTAAGGATTTGACTGTTATACTTACATCACAGAGTTAAATATTAAACATATATATTTTCTCAAAACATTGTTTAAGACCTTTAAATTTTGAGTAGTAAGCGTTAATTTACTTTTCAGCTCATATTGATACAACTAGAAATAATGAAGAAGTTGCAGGTTGAGAAATTAAACACACACTCGCACACCTATTCACCTGCTATTGATAAATCATCAGAATCATCGACGTGTTATGTCCTTTTGGAACTATCGGGCAGCACTTCATAATACAGAACGGAAATAGTTTTACAAACAAGGCATCATGCATTCAAAGATTAATGCAGCTAAATTTAATTGCTTAAATTGCGAGATGCTACTATATTTTACTTTGCCCCCGAGTGACGATATCTGAATGAAGAGCTAAGTGTTGTGTGTGTGGATCGATAATTTATTTTATCTCTTAAATGTAGTCGTAAGACATACATTCACAATTATTGCCAATTTGGCATCAGCTAATACTGCTTAACCCATACGTGTTCTTTTCACCCCTGCACTGCACTTGTGTAAGGATAATCTGAATGTCACTGTAAAGATATTGATTGCTATCATTGAAAATACCATGGCTAACTGCCTGATAGAGATTGATGCCTCCATAGCAACATTCATACTAGTCTATCCTTATAGAATCGCAGTGCAGGACCCGTATCGTATTGAAAATTTAGTTTTGTGAAATAAAATAAGAACAAAACAAGATCACCATTTCTTATTTACAATGTTTGTTTTGGGAGTACATGTTTGGGGCTGCTAGATTTAGGAATCTCTCCACAAGAGTACGTAAAATATTTACAATCTGAAAAAAGTTTTACATTTACATCTTTCTTGCTTATACATAGGTAATATAATATGTATTAAATTGTTTGTTTATCAAGTGCTACATGCTATTTCTGACAAATTATGTTCTCATTTATATGCTGAGTACTATATACTTGAAAGCTGTTCCTCCTTTGAATATATGTGTAAAACTAAACTGTAAACCAATTTCCACTTATGTAGTTTGTTTTGGTTCAACTGACAGAAAGACTTCTGTCTAGTGGCCAATCCAATGTTGAACACGTGCATGGGCACATAAACCCAGCATCGAGCATACAATATTGATTGAGTATTAGATAGGAGATGCCAAACGGCTAGTTAATGTTTAGTAGGGGTGTGGTAAGGGAACCCAACAGCTTACCTGGTCGGTAACTGCAGGGATAAATAAAAATGTTGGGTTCCCTTTCCACACCCCTACTTAACAATATTGAGTATTAGCTAGTTCTCATTTCTCTATAACAGGTGCTAGAGTCTCTGAATTGTTTGGGGCCCATTCGATGATGCTGTTGACACAAGTACTTTATATAACGAATTCAGATCATGTTTTTGGTAGCTGTCAGTACCCTTGAAATCGCACAAATTACGTTACATCAGTATTCACCCTTCAAACTACCTGAATAATTACATATATGTGTTTTCTTTTTAGTTGATACTTGCTAAACGTTTTGTTGTGCACGTTATTCAGATTTATTTGAAAAGGTTCAGAATAGGTTCTGGTTCGAAACCAAAGGACTCAGATACTGATACCTAAAAACTAGTGTGAGAGACTAAAATGAACCCAAAAAATCATGATGGACCTTGGTATAAGTGATGTGGAAATCAGGCAACGGTTGATTGACAGTTGACACTTGGCCCTTCTTACAATTCAACAGTTTCAGTTCTTTGCTGGTGGAATTAAACCAAAATGCACAAACACTGTTGAAAGTGTAGGGTCGACTTTAATTTTGCATGTAAGTGATTAATGTGGAATGCAAATTTGTATTTATTAGTGATTACTTATGCTGCACGTGATAAGCTTGAATAAGAACTATATTGGCTGCGTTCCGTAAGTTGTTCAATATGCTATTTGCGTGCTTGACCCATTCCGAAAGCTGTTGAATATGCTATGCTTGGCGTTCCGTAACATGGTTTGTGAGCATTCAGCATACTCAATATGCTCGAGGTTTTAACTTGAGCATTCCCAGCATATGGGAGAATTGGCGGTATTTTAAAATCAAAAATGGCGGATCACCTAATTAAATTGTTATGTATCGTTCTTTGACGTGACAAAACCCCAAAAAACTTGCGTAATAGTTGTTTTACCTGAGCCAGCCACTTGAATAAACAACGGTAAGTCACTTACACTTACTTAATAACTTAAATTCCTTATATGACGGACTTAACCTAAAAATTGCGTAAAATATATTTGCAGCACCTGTGGCAACGCGCATGCGCGCCTCCCCGAAATAGCCATACTCATGCTCGACGTGTTCCGAAAGTATATCGTGCTTACAGATGCTTTAACGTGCTGGAGAATGCCAGCACCAAAGCATATTCAACAGCTTTTGGAAAGTGCCCATTTAGTTGTGTTGCATTACATTACATTATGTATTTAAGAGTTAACTAGTAGGTATAACACTTAACACTTAGTAAATTAATTATTTCCAAATTGGATATTTCTTTTAAAGGAGCTATTACCCCCCCCCCCTCCAAAAAAAAATATCACTATAGCATAATACTACACTAAATTGACCATTTAAAAAATTATATCTTGTAACTGTGATTTTACACTAATTTTTCAATTTTTTGATCATGAAATTTGTGAAAATTGGCGTTTTGGGAAATTTCTTAAATCGGCTTTAACCTCTTCTTTTTTGTTCCACATAGATACTAGAGCATCATACCAATCTAAAATGGCCCTTTATAACATCGTGCCTTGAAACTGTGCACAAATATACACTCAAACACGCAAAAATATGCATTCCAAAATCACACCCCTTCTTGGTAATCAGCATATTTTGACCGAACCACTTGCCCAAATTACAAAACAAAATATATAGGATTTACAAATAAGGCTGTCGAGTACGTCAATAATGGCCGGTATTTTTTTGGATCAAAATCTTTCAATGTCACGGGGCTTAAAGATTGTTCCCATGTTATTTCTTATGGGAGATTTTTGTCGATGGGATCAGCTCGAAAAATACCAAGTTCGTAATTTTTTCCCGGGTCATGGTGGCCCCAATAATTTTTCTGTTAATTTCTAAATTCATAACTAGTTAGCCTGAATGAAATATTTGTTGTAGTTTAGCGGGTGAATACCCCTTTAAGAGGAGTAACTGAGGCTAGTGGGGTGATGAATTTAAGTGCTCCCAGGTAAATGGTTCATTTGGCTTATAATTTACAGCATTTATTTGATTAGCAATATTACGGTGAAAATCCGGTTACAGCACAAAATTCTTAAAAATGTATATTTTCAGACTTATTTTAGATAGTAAAACTACCAAATTGACTAGGAAATAATGAACTTTTCTAGGCCATTTGAGACTTAGGATTCTTTAAGTATAGTGAGTGTTCTCAAAGCAAGTAGTAATGACTGAAAGTGCAATTCTTGTATGTACTTGGGACAGAAAACATCTGTACGCATCTTGTCTCGGATGTACCCAACTTAGAGATGTACCACCATGGTGTATAGCACTAACTGTTATGGTCTCAAGTCCTAAAAATTGGGCAGCACTTTTTCGTGGGTTGAAATATATGATAAAATTAATTTTTGTATACTGTACTAGTACATTCCTTAGCTCACAAGTTGTACATTTTCCAATTGATTTAATACTTCCTACAAAGAAAATGCACAGTATTTTTCAATGTATCCAAAAGAGTAATATCAAAATAAAACACCTTTCCAAAGAAAACCGTACAACCCAGTAATTTAATGGTCAGCCGGGTGCTATTTTGAGAACATCTTACGTGTTGTCTTCGGAACATTGCGTAAACTTATAGCATTAGTCTGTACGTTGTTTTTTGTTTTATATTACAGTTCATTTCAGTTTGACCATAAATTAACTTCATATTTACTCCTCACCCCACTTTATTTGTTATATTCGAGTAAGACTGCACTATTATGGTCGTCGTCACACTACATCGTAGCTTCTTCCAGTTGCCGATTATTGTGTAGACTGCATGTTTAGTTTTTATTTTTCCTGTGGTGTTAACTTATTTAAGGATTATTTTTAATTGTACAGCATGGCTACTGTTTTGTATGAGTCCAAACTTGATGCAGAAATCTCTGAAAATATTGATTTGTCCAAGCTACTCATACACAAATGGGATGTAGTTATCTTATTATACTTAGTTCATATATAACTATTTGTGAATCTAGAAAATATATTATGTCTGTTAAACTTGTTCAGATGGTAGTGTGGACTAAGCAGTGGTGCTATATTAGGTGTGAACAGAGCATGTACTTTGACTGATTAGTTTATCTGGTACCTACACTATATTTATTGTGGGGTTTTATATTTTACTTTTATGCACTGTTCCATAATTTAGAATTACTAATTATTGACTGTTAATTCAAGACTACCACTGGCTCATGTGTATCACATATGCTCACGTTTAAACTGCCTCACTTTCTTCACTTTTGTTACATAATTGAAGCTCAAATTCTCACTTAACTCACTTATTTAGTAATTTATATGTATGTACACCCTCGACCGAAGTAAATCAAGGGCTGGGTGTGGTAGATACAACAAGATCCCCTGATTTACTAATGGTCACTGGTGTACATTAATTAGAACATAATACGTAGTCACGTTCTTAACGCGTGATCAATGTAGAGAAGGGCTTGCGGAAATACATAGATCATCCACTCCACTAACCACCAAGTTGAGAAAAATATCAAAGCTAGCATTTATTTATCAGAGACTGGTTATTTATGGGGGCCATTTAATTTCAGGCGAGAACCACTTAATGCAACAAAATTTTCTGTCATGACTATTGATTACCTAAACTAACAACAAACTGCATTGATTGTTAAGATATCAATAGAATTTTCAAAGCAGTAATCGTGTTATTTGATTTTTTAGTGGATACTGAATTTCAGTGGCGAAGCGTGACTATTTTACAGGGTAGACATTGGTAGACACAGGTACAAATTTAACACAGCAAGGGGGTTTGGGGGGCGGAGCCCCCCAACTTTAGCGCCGCAGGCGAAAATTTTGAAAATCGGGTTTTGTGAATGTGTTTGGAGCGTTCTAGACAAAAGTTGTGGTTTGAAAGCAATACAGAAATATCGTTGTTTTTGTACAGTAAAAACTTAATTTAAGTCGATCCTACTTATTAGATTTTTGCATTCATGTCAGAATCAGAATACCTGTATTGAAGCATCTATAACTTGTTTCCCCAGTCAATACTCAAATATAGCTGTAGGGCCTATAGTGAAATTTCGTCTGTTTCACACAAGGATATATATATTTTATAGCAATTTTTCAGCTGCAGTCAAACTTGCTAAAATCTATCTATGTGAAGTAAAGCTACTGCAGACTTCATCATTATTAGACTTAGCATATACTTGCTCCAACAAAGAACACTCGAGATGAAGCACTCAGTTAATATGACAACTAGCCTATTCACGCACAATGAAAAACTAACCTGTAAGGCGGGAACATTTAGCCTATTCACGCACAATGAAACAAATGTATCCATGCGAACAACAATTGAAAATGCCGATGCAGCCGAAACACGAGCTGAAGCGCGAGGAGACATGTCTCATTTGCCTATGCTATTTGCGAAGAAGGAGGGGAAGTGGAGGGGAGTGGACAAGCGCTGGGCCATAGAGTTATAGGTCTAAGAGGGGAAGGCTCGGAGACAGAATCCTAGTTGTCTCAAGAGCTTGCAGGCATGGAAATAGTCCACGTCCGCGCAGAATGGTAACGCGTTCATTCGTTGCTTTGCCCGCGTACGTTTAAAATATAATTTTTCTTCTTCTTTTTTTTTTAAATAGGGTAGACACTGTCTCAATGCCTACCCCGACGCTTCGCCACTACTGAATTTACTTATGTGCTCATCAGATAGTGTTGAAATTAATTTTGCATTGTTAGTTCAACTTTAAATACTTACTTTGAAGTTTTTCTTTTTTAATAAGCCAGCATTGTATGTAGTGTTTTAGTTGTGTCATAAACTTACAAATAATGTAAGATATCAGCTGTACATAGTGGGCTAGAAGTGATGGTAGAAGTTGGTAGTTTGCATAGCATTTCATTTTTGGGAGTTTTCTTTATAATGAGATACAAAACACTTAAACTAATTAACATTCAATCCTTTCCGCTAATGCCAGCAATAGACGATTTTTAACATCCCTTGCGCCATATGCTCCATACACTCGGAACTGTGTCAGATTGCATGACCGCCTGGGTGACTTAGCTGGGTGACATTTGCTTGGCGTGCAATATAGATGAAATGAAAGTGTCTTTAGGTGTACATGGATATACATATTAAGTTGACACATAACATAACTTGTGTGTTGTATATGTATGTTATACGGGAAAATAGCGTTTTGTGAATAGATGCTACAAAGCACTATTTTGTTATACTTAAAACTAAGTTTTTTTCAGTCCTATTTTATTTAATTTTCCATAGTATCATAACTATAATATACACATTATTATTCAGTTGATATTAATTCAACCTGATGACAAAATTTAAAAATGAAAATATGAAAATGCTTCATACACAAGCTTTTGAAAGTGGCCAAGAAATAGATGCTACAAAAAGCTATAAAATGGCACTTGAAAATGCTATATATGTGTACCTCTAAACATATCTATGCACATATTTAGTGATTCATCTTATTCCTTTTTTACCTGGTTATATTATTTTTCTTGTTTTTATGTACAGTTGCATTATAGTTTTCATTCAGTTTGCACTGCTTTTTCTGTTTTGAGTAAACAAAATATCATTGCATCATTTATAATTGTAATGGAAGTTATGTAATCACTATATAAAATAATGCAAGTCCAATATTTCATTGTTATATTTAGAGACTTATATATTGCTGCTATCGTTACGAGGATGTGAATTTAATGTTTCGCCTTCTTCATAAATAGTACTTACCTTCTTTGTCAGAGTATTGCTTGTAACAAATTCAGAATAACTAAAATAAATGGTTTTGAAACATACTGTTATACCGTATTCAGTGAAGATGTGTTATATATTTTTTTTTAGTAAATGCTCTAAAATTTCATTTAATTTTAATTTGTCTCAACAATAATTGCTACATTTAGCTCTCTAACCATATAATCAAATGAAATAACATAAGTTTAAATCTAAATGATTGTAGAATATAGGTAGTTAGATGGGGACTGTGATTTATTGAAGTGATCATATCTACATTTGAAATATCTCCTTCTGAACGGTTGCCAATGCTCGTGGTGCCTAGCCTAGGCATCCATACATTGTCTGGCAAGTATTATATTCATTTAAAAAATTAGGCCTAATCAATATAATGCCATGACATTTTTATCTTTTCTTCTGAACTGTTGAGAGGTTAAACTTGACTGGTGTCATGTAAAGAACAGTTATCAATGCCTCTTTTTATTTCTTCACATTCATTTGCATTGTATTTCAAGTTGAAACTTGAAAATAATATTTGTTTTAAATTATGCATGATGAAATCCTTCCATTATTATAAATAAGGTATGTCCTTGAATTGTAGACAAAAGATTGCAGCTTAAGTACGGAGGTTTGATGAAAATACCACATGCACTATTTTGTATTTACGATGCAAATGATAAATAACAAATTTCATTTTTAGTATATTTTCATAAATATTTTAAATTAAGTTTTAACTTTATAGTCTTTCAACTGTACGTAAATAGGTACTACATCTTTGTTAATTGGAGTCATCTGTCCTAAACCTAATTCCAATAAGTGTTAATTTTTAAATGTGAAAATGGCCTAGCAATTAAGACATTAGTTGTGACTTAAGTATTGCACAACTATTTTTATGCTTACTATTATTGTGCTGGTGTCTCTTTGTTATATTTCCTATTACAATATACAAATTAATTAATACTGTAATGTATCGAATCGTAATGTTAACGGTTTGGGATAATTTTTTGTTGATCTTCAATAGTTATGTTCAGATGATTTAATGGTAATTGACATGAAATGAAATAGGTGCTACTACCAGAAATCTTGACTTAATTGTTCTGACAGGACAGTTTATCTGTAACCTGTATGGTTGCAAATATCAGCGTTCATAAACCTCAAAGGATATGTAAAGTCCAATGATAGAGAGAGCTCATTGTGATCTAGCTAATTGAAGAATGGTTTACGTTTGATCTCGTGTTGATTTTAAAGTGGCCTTTAGTTTCAAAACTGACTGAAATGATAGCTTATGTGCACGGTCTCATCCCTTACCCTTGTACCTTACAGTAGTAGTGTGTTCCACAACATTACTTTCTTCTAGGAACATATTAATTTAACATGATCAACTGCCATATTTATATTCCTCAACACATAAATTTTGCCATTGGTGATTCATACTTCCAATTGGCAAATGTAATATTATTATTGGGATCACCTATCTTCTCTCCTTTATTATAATCACATGATAGTTCAGAAAGTGCAAACCTCTATTTTGTCAAATCTATATAAAATCTATATTTACAAACATTCAACGTATATACGAAAGCATAAACGTTATAACAAGCATGATATAATATAGGCTATATTGTTGGTAATGATACGATATAATATGAATGCCCTTTTCCAAGTAAAACAAGTCTTACATATGCTTCTGGCATTCTCCCCTTATTTATATAGAGTTCATGTGTAGTTAACATTTCTGTACTTGGTAAAGTTAATAGATAATAACATTATGTACCGGTAACATGGGGTGAATAGGAACAAAACTTCCTCTAAATAATACTAAATTCGTAATTGCCGCTCTTTTTAAACGGCTCACATAAGGTTTTTTGTAGTTGGTACACTACATTTTGCAGTTCCCTCTAAAAATAGACTTAACTTGACAACCGCAGCCTTTATAATAGAAAATCAGCCTCAATGTTATGAAAAGCATTGGCACATTTAAGAGAGCTGATAAACTTTGTCATTTCTCTTTATCTGGGAAGAGTTACATATCTTATAAACGTAGGACTCCATTATCAAGATATATTTTTTTTTAAATGTAATTTGTGTTCCTATTGACCCCTGGCTAGGGTTAATAGGAACAGCTAGCATATCTATATGTATTTTCAGGCATATTTATATCCCTGTTCCTATTGACCCCACATGGAGGTGAATAGGAACGCACAATATAAAAATTAAAATAAAATATAAATATTCATATACTCTGTTAATGGTTGGTTATATTATTTAAAGGAACCACATAGCCATAATTTAAAAAATATCTCATTGGTTTACTATGATTCATGTTGAAATAACAAGAAGTTAACTTACAAAACTGTTCCTATTCACCCCACCTTACGGTACCGTATTGAGTTTAACTTACATGATTTCCATGGAGTGATGGCTCACTAGTTGTTATTGATGTTCTGTACTTTAAATAGGAATAGTAAATCATGAGAGAAGGGCATTATAAATATCATTTCACAATCACTCTAGGCCAATGTGAATAATGTTTTAATGATGTTGTGTTCGTGTAGTATTACCATAATACATGTATGTTCGTAATTGCATGAAGCTTCCACTGTTACATAGCAAAGGTAATTGGAAATTGAAATTACCTAAATGTTAAATATAATATGATCTTTAAGTTGATTTTTACTAGTATAGGCTACTATTGGTTGCGATTATGTTTTGTATTGTGGTGTTCTGTCTATGCCATCCATGTGCTGGAATTCTACATGCATATGTGTGTTCATGGGTTCAACAACTTATCAAAATTCCAAAGATATTTAATTTTACATATTCAGAAATAATAAATGTTTCTTATTTGTAATTGGTTTAAAATTTTAAATATGATGGTCTGTTGGGTACTACTAGCCTGCCCTTATTTTATGTCCATTATAGCTTAAACATATAATTATGTATATCATAACAATTGCATGCTCTCATTAAAATATGTGGTGCAAACATAATAGTTATGTTTCTACATACACTATTCCTTTTCCACATTCCTGTGAATGCTTGAATAAGTAGGCTTTATTGTAGTGGGTCATGCATAATATCTCAATACCCATTTGTGTCACTTTCTCAAAAATTTAAAGCCCGTTTGATACTGAGACATCGTAAATGTGTGGTGATTGGAGAGTAAATAATTTTGCTAGTTAGTGTTGTATTGATTTCCATGTTGAGCTCTGATGCAGTATGTTTGGAGGAAAATTGTTTATGCAGACATTGGCACCATGCGTACAACATTTTGAACGTGCTCTGAGCTCAATCTTCATGTTTCTTATCTGATCTCTGATACTGCTCATCTTCTCTTCTCAGTTCTATCAATCTTACTTGGTACATGGCCTTTCAAAATTTTATTCTTTGCCTCCATGATAAATCTCTTCTGTTTTGAGATCTGATTTTATTGCACTGCACGCTTTGTAACATTTCTACCGGTTTTAATTTCCATTAATGTCACAATAAGCAGGCCCTGTCTATGTAAACTGGCCTCTTAGATCAATTGCTTACATGATTTGTAGTAGCATTATAACACACCGATACTCCAATTGCGATGACATTTTCTGAAGGCCCTCGAAATCTCTGAACAACTGCCACGTTTTTGAGCTCAATCGAAAGATTGTTTGTCATAAAAATCGCAATTTTACATTTTTTTTTGATTTTTTGAAATTTTTCGAATTTCTTTGATAACACCTACATGCTTTATCCAATTGTAATGATTTTTTCACAGAACCTTTATTTATGAATTAATATATTAGTGGGAAATTTGAGTGTAACCAAAAAATTATTTCTCATGAAAATCGCAATTTTACGATTTTTTCAATTTTTAAAATTCCTTCGTCTTATAACACCTACATGCTTTATCCAAATGTAATGATTTTTTCACAGAAACTTAATTTTATGAATTAATATATTCTTGTGAAATTTGAGCGCAATCGAAAAATTATTTCTCATGAAAATTGCAATTTTACGCTTTTTTTCGTTTTTAAAAAAATTACGTTCATCCAACAACGAGCCTGAAAAAACGTTTGCGAAGCTCCCTAGTATATTATCTACATGTGCTGGGTCTTGGGGTGACAAATCGTCATGCAGTGTCTTGTGCTGTGAAGTTTTAGTGCTTGCTGGCTCTGCCTGGCATCCTCACTTTGCTGTTTCCTATGACAGGCGTTTCTACAATCTCTTAACTTATTTCTTTCTACCACAGTCTTTCTTTATTGATCTATTTCCATGATTTCCCCTTTTATGTCCAATATGTCCTCTACACATAAGTTAACCTACACTTGGGTAAAATTTTGTCAGCTAATTATTCTCTTTCATACCTCTTTTGAGATGTTTTGCAGTCCTTGGCAGTACACTGCCAAAGTGCAATTCTTCTGAAATAGTTCAATAATAGTACTAAAAATGTTGTTTTCAAATAGGAAATTGTTACCAAATATATCCGGAAGAGTGAACTTGCCGTTATAACGATTACCGGTAGGCTATACCTATTATAAACTAAGAGTACTATTTTATTATTTTTTATGTTTATGCTCCCAAGTATTTATAACTGTTACTTTACCCCTGTTAATACAAAGAACCAAGAATAGTAGAGCCTACCATAGTGTGAATAATTTCATTTTAGAAAAATCTTAAGAGAATATAGGACATGCGTTTTAAGCAAATTGTTGTTCGCTCGGCCGACTGACACCACAGGTGTTTGAAATTTTGAACATTTGTCACGAATGTGGAAAATAGGGCCTAGGGCACTGCAGTAACACATTTCCAAATTTTGTTTTCAAATAATTTATAAAAAATAAATTTGTTTTCACGAATTTTGATTTTGTTTTGAAAATTTTCGTGATTTTATTCTGGCTGATTAAGACAAAATTTGGAAAATCTATGACCGCAGGGCTGACCATGTATGCTTTATTGATAACTTTGCAAAGTTTCATATACGTCGGATGCATCTTGGCTAATAGCTATTTGCTAACTGCCAAATGTGTCCCAAGAAGCTTTTGTATTGGAAAGATAAATATATAAAAACTTGTCACTCTCCATCGCTGAAAATTCCGGCAGAACCTCTTTCAATTGGGGTAGGGGATCTTCGGCAACCAGTCTGAGACAGCCCGCAACGCCTATATTATTTTAATTAAAATTTAATTTTAAAAATTTTTCCGTGTGAAACCTGCCCAGGGTGCAATGCATGCCCCTTACATTGGAAGTTTAAGGGAATGTCTGAGGGATGATTAGGACTCAAAGCCCAGGGTGCAATGCATGCCCCTTACATTGGAAGTTTAAGGGAATGTCTGAGGGATGATTAGGAAAGCCCAGGGTGCAATGCATGCCCCTTACATGGGAATGTCTTGAGGGATGATTAGGAGGACTCAAATCTCTTCCATTTGCATAAACGACTGTGGAAATCCGCGGAAAACTTTCAGTAAGAATTGCCGGTACAGGGATTCTAACTTTCTACAACATGAATCATAGTACTATCGGTGTACTTTATTTCTATAATATGATTACGATTTTGTCGATTTGTTGGCACGTAATCATCATCTTTAGAGTAGGCATACTTCTTTTACACTGTAGGACATACTATAGGTAGACCTACGGGTACCTAACATTTTCTTTTATGAACAAATTAGTAATCTGATGTATTGTTGTATCCTTATTAAATTCACCGTAAAAATTACAATACTTTATTCGATTATTTATTATTTTATTAATGTGTAGAATGGAACAGGATCACTGCGGTGAATGGGCCACAATAGGCCTGCTTTCCTGTTTCATTCTGTAATTTTTGTATAATGTGTACAAATTACAGAGACAAAATTAATAATAAATAAATAAATAAATAATCTGTGTCTAAACTATTTTATATCTAACTGTGCCTTTGTGCATAGAAATATAGCGTAAAACACGCTTAGTATTGAGTAAGAAATAGGCACATAAATAATTTCATGTTGTCATATTTGATTAAACAATCTGTCATCTTTCGTACAGCTTGCAACGTTTGGGCGTAACATATGCTTCGAATAAGCATAAATGACCGTGAAATCCTAACACCAAGTTAATTGGAATATATTATCATTTCGATTACTAACAACCCCAAAACGTGAACGTAATTTAGTAGAAATGATGCACGTGGTGAAAGTCGGAGGACTGCACTGAGAGTTATTATTAAATCCGAGCAATATGAAGAGAGGGGAGAGCTGGATGGCGTGACATCCGATTTGCTATGGGTCGATCCCTCCATGCAACGTATGAGTGTGTGCGGGATTACGCGCATCGGCGCCGTGCCAGAGCACTCTCACTTGCTTAGCTCTACTTGGTGTGCAGTTTGCTTTAGCCCTAGAGTCGACCCACTCAGTAACAGAGGCTTCAAGGCTATTGTACCACCTCTGGCCGATAATTTGAACGTCGAAGAAACATGTCTGAAAAGTTTGCTGAATGAAAGAAGGCCTTTAAAATAACAGAAAAAAAATGTGAATTTTTTTGGGCGGGACATAACCTCACTTTTGGAAATTATATTTAGATTTTTGGACAAAAGTGTAATATACTAGGAAAACGCTTAAGTCCCGCCGCGTTGTTGGATGAGCGTAATTGGTGCATTGAGCTGCCATGTGTTATGCGAATTTTCTGTTGTTCTGTGGAAAAATCATTATTAAATTGAAATTTTTTTAAATTAAATTAAATAAAATAAAAAATTAACTTAATTTTTTTTAATTGATCGTAATTGTTGAAAAAAAATCGTAAAATTGAAATTTTTTTAAGAAAAAATTTATTTGATTGCGCTCAAATTTAACAATAATATATTAATTCATAAAATTAAGGTTTTGCGAAAAAATCATTTCAATCGGATAAAGCATGTAGGTGTTATAAGTCAAAGAATGTTTCAAAAAAGAAAAACCGTAAAATTCGATTTTATGATAAATATTTTAAATTGCGCTCAAATTTCACAAGAATATCTTAATTCAGAATAAAGGTTCTGTGCAAAAATCATTAAAATCGGATAAAGCATGTAGGTGTTATAAGTCGAAGAAATTTTATTAATCGAAAAATCGTAAATTGCGATTTTTATGAGAAAAATTTTCCGATTGCGCTCAAAACGTGGCAGTTCTAAGTTCAGAGATTCGAAGGCCTCCATAAAATTTCATCGCGATCGGAGTATCGGTTTAGCCGGAATCGTGTGGACAAACAGACAAAAATACAAAAAGAAAAAAAAAAAAAAAAAACATTCCGGATTTTTTTCTCCAGTGTAGTAAAATGGAATCTTCGCTTCGCTCGCTACGCTCGCTACGCTCATCCAACAAGACTAGTTCAAAATTGAATTTTGAGAATCAGTTTTCTGGATATAGTTTCTAAACACCCCTAGCTATAACTTGACTATAGCTAAAATAGTTTTCTGAAAATAACAGTTGGTGTACGAATTTTTTTGTCAAACGGTACAAAACTCGTATTTGTACCGTTTGACAAAAAAATCGTACATCAACTGTTATTTTCAGAAAACTATTTTAGCTATAGTCAAGTTATAGCTAAAGGTGTTTAGAAACTATGTCCAGAAAACCGATTCTCAAAATTGAATTTTGAACTAGTCTTGTATATTACACTTTTGTCCAAAAATCTAAATGTAATTTCCAAAAGTGAGGTTATGTCCCGCCCCAAAAAAATCGCATTTTTTCTGTTATTTTAAAGGCCTTCTTTCATTCAGCAAACTTTTCAGACATGTTTCTTCGACTTTCAAATTATCGGCCAGAGGTGGTACAATAGCCTTAAAGCAGCTACGTTAGACGCCGACGTCATCGAAGAAGACCAACCAGCGATTGAAATATATAAATAGAGGACAGCTATTTTTATTATTATTGTATAACATGCACTATTTATTTATAATTTAAAAATAGTATCAATAATACTTCGCTGATTTATATTTTCAAGTTGTAATTTTTCAGTGTTCACATATTTATTTTTCCGACTATTGTATCAATTCGCTTTTTTCTTATCGAAAGTGATCCATTGTTGAAAGACCCTTGCAGCGAGCCTCAAGTAATTTGACTCGACTGCAATTAAAATAATAAGCTAAAACCTTTTGACAACCCAATGAAGAATTAAGTATATCTGTTATAATAATGTTAATATTTACACACAATCATTTAAATGGTTTTACGTATGTTGTTTATAAGATCACTGAATATCTAATAAAGTGTGTCTGACTGCAGTCTGCAATCACTACTTAGACCGAATGTTTTAATCTGCCGTATTGTGCAATATAGGACTTAACGGCAACGCTCCTCGGTTTCATACTTTCAATATCGCATCCATTCTAATTGATCTTGCGTTCCGTCTTGCAATCCACTATCGCGCCTTCTAGCAAGCTGTCGATATCAAGTTTTAAGTGCACCTGCTTCTACAGTCTCAAACTTCGATGACTTACATGCTACGACCCCGCAAAGTGCTCTTGAATTCCTGATAGTGATAAGTGATAATAACTTATTATTATTAGTTAATTTATCAATAGAGCGAACAGTTGTAAGCTTATTGCCATGATAATCGAAATCTATATTTGATTTAAATATAATATTTCCCTATTTCATAATTAATTTTTGGATGAGCTAAGCGAAGACTTCAATTTCACTGACACCTCAACAAATTTAGCTCCAATGTTTTTTTTTCCTGTCGGTTTGTTCACACTCTACCGGGCAAACGGTATATGCGATCTTGATGAAAATTGGAGGGGACCTTCGAAATCTCTGAACTTAGACCTTCCACGTTTTTGAAGAAAAGTTCTCATGAATATCGTACTTTTACGAATTTTTTCGATTTTTTGTGCAATATTTTCGTGACATTTGGGCCGATTCTGACCAAACGGGTGGGGCTACAACGTTCATATTTTACATGGACATTAAGGTAATGGTGATGTATTGCTTTTTGAAAGAAAAATTTGAAAAAGTTAGCCAGAATCCATAGAATAAAGGTTTTAATATGAGTTTTTTGAGGTTTATAATAACAATTAACAAGTAACAATAGAAACTTGACAACAATCGCCTACAATGCATTCAAAAAGCACTTGCAAAGGAAAAGTGGTCCTACGCAAACTAAAAACTTACAAAAAAGCTCATCCATCAACGCGACTAAAAAAAGCGTTCGCGAAGCGGCCTAGTTTAAATGAATTGCAGGGACAGATTTTTATTTTAATCCTGTTTGCGATGCCTAAATTAGACATAAAAAGCTTCATAAAAAATTATGGAGCTGAGCAAACATATAAGCGATACTTTCCTGTCCGTCCGTCTGTGCGTGTGTCACGTCTCGCGATGAAAACTGAGCACGACGTCTGATTGAGATGCGTTTATTTGTTGGCATTGCCCTTCTATACTAAAGATACATCATCTTTTTGGTGACCCTGGGGTTAACGGGGGTGGCTAGCCCTCCAGTAACTTTTGAAAAACAACTTTTAATGGTAATTAAGCTAGACCGGCACCTCCACCAAAAAATCAACACAAAGCGAATTATTTAATTTTTGTATTCTTCGACGTACCCGTGCGGTATAGAATATGTTAGGGAGCGCAACTCCCCTGTAAGTATTACTTTTCCGTAAGTCTGTCTGTGCGTGTGTCATGAAAACCGGCCGGCACGTATGTGTGTTTGCTTTCAGTTAGGCCCTGTGTGTGCATAGCTTCACAACCCTGTAGGCTACACGGGGGGTTAACGGGGGTGGTCGTGCTATGGCTAACATGTGTGTGCATAGCTTCACAACCCTGTAGGCTACACGGGGGGTTAACGGGGGTGGTCGTGCTATGGCTAACATGTGTGTGCATAGCTTCACAACCCTGTAGGATACACGGGGGGTGACGGGGGTGGTCGTGCTATGGCTAACATGTGTGTGCATAGCTTCACAACCCTGTAGGATACACGGGGGGTTAACGGGGGTGGTCGTGCTATGGCTAACATATGTGTGCATAGCTTCACAACCCTGTAGGCTACACGGGGGGTTAACGGGGGTGGTCGTGCTATGGCTAACATGTGTGTGCATAGCTTCACAACCCTGTAGGCTACACGGGGGGTTAACGGGGGTGGTCGTGCTATGGCTAACATCGATCGTAGGGGAGAGCAGTGTAACAGCTTGCACGTGGTTAATATATGGATTAAATTGAGACACAAAATGGTGTCCGCTACGTAAACAGATCCGCTTAAATTTAAAAAAATCGCAATTTTATTTTTCGCCTTTTTATTATATTCAGGTAACACCTTTTAGGCTAAATCTATTAAGAGGATGCACTGTGCATGGTATACCTGCAATACACACACATCACACATGGTCAACGGTCATAGAAACTAGTCGAAGGCGACTTACCTCTTCAAAAGAGTACATTGGGGCTGGAAAGGAATTAATTTTATGAAACAATATTTGTTTTGTTATTTGGATTGAGGAAAACTTTGGTGAAAACACCAGCCTAGATAGTCGGTGTATGTATATAGTCGAACCGATTATGCTATTTCGTGTGAAATGATGCCCCATGAATAATATGCTAATGTTAATCTTCAGTCTTATACCTAACACAGTTATCTCTGATTGTTGGTGCAACCTTCATCTTTCCATGCACCTACAATCAGTCCCGTCCCGACTTACAGTTATATCTTTGTAATGATCGCACTTACGATGCGTGGAACCAATTACTCACATTAGAAGTATAACCATGGCGAACAAGTGAGGGCTATCCTCTCATTCTTTTGTTATTATAATCCACTGCTGGCAGTCACAGCATATTACTCGCAACACTCTGTCGTCTGCGCGCAAGGGAGAACTCTAATTAAATAACCCTCTTATGAAAGTTGACACTAATATTGCTAGGCCAGAATATCTCCCTATTTAGTAATAACGTACTTGACATGTGACTTATAGCTTAGCTTATTCCATTAAAATGGGTTTAAGAAATGTTGTTATCAATAATCATATTCTATCCCCTCTACCTGTGGCTATCACATCAAGTATAATAGCCTTTCCTACCATCTTCTTTCAATATTTATTTATTATGTTTGATACTCGACTTTAACAACTTATTTCTTTCTTTCTTTCTTTCTTTCTTAATTAATTAATTAATTAATTATTAATTTATTTATTTATTTTTATTTATTTATTTATTTATTTATTTAACGTCTATATACTATTCAGTAAAAATCCGATGTACGACGGGGATACTCATGAGAATGCGGAGTGAAACATATCGTTATGTCGCATGCCCGTTCCAGCCAATTTCCAATAATTTGTATGATCGTAAATTTTTATCTATAACCATGCTGATTTTAGATAATAATTTAGTTATTTGTAAACAAAAAAAGTAGTAAATTGAACAACATTTTAATATTTGTCAAAGTTATTGTACCCGCGTTAATTGTATTGGCAATTATTTGCTAGCTTGTCGGAGCTAAACAGAGAGTTATTAGGAGCACACATTGTGGCAGGGCTTCTTGTTTGAGCTCCGTGCAATATGTTGTTGACAATTTCCGCTATCAGCTGGACGTTGCGGTGAGCTAGAGGAAACCCGACACTTCGTTCACGGCGCATGCAGCATGACTCTAGTTGCACATGTCGTGGTATCACTTACTGTATAAATACACTTCACACAATGAAAGCTTATCATGACTCTCATACATAAGATAATCACATGCATGGTCAGACCTTGATACCAGTTACCCACAAACAAAACTCAGTTAGGTAATACTTCGATTATAGGTATATAAATCAGTCGTGAATAGTGTAGGTATACGTTATTGATAATTTAATAGCTTTACCAGGAGGTGAAGCTTCCATAAGCTTCACTGTTCTGTTGTCCGTCCGTTCGTCTGTGCGCGTGTCACGTCTCACGTCTCACGACGACGATGATGATGATGATGATGATGATGATGATGATGATGATGATGATGATGATGATGATGATGATGATGATGATGATGATGATGATGATGATGATGATGATGGGTAGACTCTAAATACGATTTTTTTTATGCCAGACTGACAGGCGTTTTTGTTGGCATTGCCCTTCAACTTCAACAACCCTTGGAGTAAGGGGAAGGGTGGCTGGCTAGCCTCCTAGAACGTTCAGTAATACATGTGCTCATGCACCTCCAACATTATTGAATGCAAGAACAAGCGAGGATATCTTCTAATAGTAAGCACACGGCACCGCCAACAAAACGATCAAAGTACTATACTAACTATTTTATTTTTGTATTCTTGTTTGACGAACTTGTGGTACAACCGTGCCTGCATAAATAAGTTCAATGTAGGAAGTAGGATGGCAAGAGGTAGACTGAGAAGTGTGCTTGGAGTGAATAAATCATTATGAAGTTGGGGGAGAGAAATAATAATTCTGGGCAAAGAGAGGGGTGGCGGGGGCAAACGTGGTTAACGTTTATTTACATGCTCTTTCTTTTTGTTACAATTGCCCTTCAGCAATGATGAATGAAAACGTTTTTCGTGATCTTGGAGTCAGGAAGTGAGTAGGTTGAGAGGTAAAATGAGACGTTGTGCTAAATACCGATTTGTTTCAAGACTTTTCTTACAATTATATTTTGACTCCCCATGTCACTGAAGTCGTCGCTGATCCCCCGGTTCTCCAAAAAGGGTGGGATTCAAAATTAGATTTTCTGTTAAAAAGCAATTTCACGACAGTATAAGTGTAGTTTGCTTCCTGTTTTTGGTGCTCCCGTACTTGCGTTTTTATTCATATAAATTTATATCATATCATCACTTCGTATAGTACAACCCAAGCTGTTTTTGTTTTATTTGCAATGATATTACCCATTGCGATGTGCATGAACGTACAGTGACTGCATGGACTTGGATATTATATTTCAATAACATCATATCCCACTACCATCAATCTTTAATACAATTTTAATAAAAACAAGGCTTTGAAGGGTGATATTGCTGAGGTTTCATTGGCCACAGCACATAAAGCACCACAGTTTCAACCAATGGGGGATGCTATATTGATTTTCAGGAGGGGCTTGCTAGGGGATGTTGGGAGTGGCTCAGATGTACATTGCTACTATGGAAAACTGCTCAGTTTTAATCTAGGACCCTAGGGCATACAGGGAATTACCAAGGAACTGGGCATATCAAAGATTACATATAATTGAACTCAATTTTAAACGTATATGTTCACCAAGGAATCATTAACTAACACAAAAAATCAAAAATTCTTTACAAAACGATAGATTTTTCAAAAATCTTAATTTACCTAGTGAATGAAAGAAACGCGAAACTAACAAAATTACTTAATGAAGTATTTTTTAAATGTGGGTGATATTGTAAATGTGTGTTTTGGATAGTGTTTTTCTGCAAGTCCAACCCAAGTTGTTCGGTGGTCGACTCTGAGGCAAGATGGACTCATCAAGGGTGTTATAAGTGGATGTCGGGATTTGGAGAGCAGCCCTTGTGGGACATCGCCTCTGCTACCACCCACACACCAGTTTCGGTAAGTAGGCGCCATTAGGGCAGTAGCCACACCACATACAAACTTTATATGGCCTATTGCGAGTATTTCAGTACAAAATTTGTAAGTGAATTCAATTCTTTATTTATAAATTCACACAGCGTTTCCTGCATTAATCAGCCGTTCCCGTCTTCAGGTTATAATAAACAAATAATAATTACAGAGTTTTAGGGTACATATACCCTCGCAAACCCCGCTTTGCTATCGAGACGTGAACAAAATATTTGACGTTTCTTTTCATCGGCTGACCCTTGTTTCTGAATCATTATCTTTAATATAGATATTTGGTAATCGATATGTATTTTTTTTTAGCTAATATAAGAAAAAATACATTTCTTAGAGCACTTCGAAAATGTACATTCGCAAAAAGAGATAAAAACATGTTTTTTTAGGTGTGTCCACATATTTAATACCCTATGTGTAAACATAAGGAAACGATCTTTATTAATTTGAGGGGGGGGGGGGGGGGGGGGGGGCTAGCTAATTTGTAATTTTAAAAAAATGATTAAAAACACGTTTTTGGTTTATAAAACAACAACACAACAAACACACCAACCAAAAGTAAGACATATCAATATAGAAGTCCCTACTCTTATTTCATTAGTGATACTTGAACACACACGTGATAGACTGTATACTTTTTATTCCAGATAAAATTATTAACATTTGTTGTGTGTTATCATTATGCTTCATAGATGGTTACACGTTGTCTGCATTGTGAAGCAAACATGAAATCTATACTTTTCTCATGCGCTTCTGCCGGCTGTGACTTTCTCTAGCCAGCATACGCTTGTTAGATCCCCCTGTCTTACATCATTGTCGCATGCCTCATGTCTAGCTAAATCACACTAATCACACATCAACCCAAGAAGATCGCTACGTGCTACCAGCCACAGCTCTAGCCAGCATACGCTTGTTAGATCCCCTGTCTTACATCATTGTCGCATGCCTCATGTCTAGCTAAATCACACTAATCACACACATCACCCAAGAAGATCGCTACGTGCTACCAGCCACAGCTCGATTGAAATAAAGCCTTGGCTTGGCATTTTTATCTTCTCATATTACCACAACGACTTTATACAATAGTCGCTTGAGCTTACAGTAAGGTGCTTACGTAACTTCCGCGACTCTGCTTTAAATCCACACATTGTTTCATCTAACACTTCAATAATATTATTATTTACATAAATTATGCTAGCTTGCAATGCGATAACCTGATAAGTTTTTCATATTGTTTTAACTTGGCTTGCATTTAAAAAATGTCTACTACGCGTGCATTAGTGGCGGACTCCAAGGAAGGTGTAATATTCCAAGGATTTCTACCCTCGTGTAATGCACAACAGGGTCACACAAATTTATTAATGCTTTTGTGCCATGTTTCTAGGGGAGGGGGTGGGGGTGAATCATATTAATATAAACAATGCACAAAATGTTTACTAGAAACCTCTCCCCTCAAATATAAATATACTATAAAGTAAATAAATAATTGTTAACTAGTTTTCAGTCAGTGGTTTTGAATTGCCCAGGCTTGACCGACTATATTTTTGTTTAATTGTGTTTTTATTGCGATTAGTCTATTATTTTCTGGCATGTATATAGAAACTAAACCAGAATAGTTAAATCCTACCCTTGATGGAATTTAATTTTAATTTGCTGGCAAATGTTTCAACACCTAGCAGTATGAATATTTTCATCTAATTGATATCTGAGGACTGAAAAGTGGTTTGAAACGCCTTATCACCTCATTAAACATGATCGATGATTGAAACACGTTCTCCATAAGTAACGTGTTAGTTTATAGAACGGAAGGAAAACATTGGATGTTCATGAATACCTAATCAAAGGTGGATTGATAACAATACAATGGTTAATTAACGAGCTCTTATGGCAAGTTTGCGACCAAATATTTTAGAAACGATCGTGGTTTCAGCCGTTATTGTGATTGCAATTCAAAAGAGACAAAAACTAAATCGTGGATTCTATATTTTAGCTTTGGCATAGTGTTCTCTGCAAAGTACCGCTCTTTATTCTGGCATTCAACGAACTTTTAGATTAATATCTTCACCAGAATAACATAAGTTCTGAAATAAATAAAGCACATTTAAAAAAAAATTGAATCTATCTACGAAAATGTCTATATCCTGGAAAAACTTCTTTAGTACACAAAATTAATTTTTTAGCTTTTTTAAAGCGATTCTCCCCTACGTTCATCACTTAGTTTTCTGTCCGTCGTGTGCGTGTGTCACGTCTCGCGATAAAAACCGAACACGACCTCCGAGTGACATGTGTTTTTTTGTTGGCATTGCCCTTCGACAAAGATGGTACAAAATGTTTTTTGACCTTAAGGGTCAAAAGGACGGGGAAAGCATTTTTATTACACGTGTTTTCCATACCCGGCATGGCACCTCCACCTATGTTTTCACATTTTTTCAAAATTTATGTACTTGTTCGACTATCTGTTGACTAAGTACCTTCGCTCCCTATTTTCGAGGCTTCCGTACTCGTGCTAACCCAGCTGTCGTCAAACATGACTGAATAATTTTTCAAATATTTCCCTCTGTGAAAGACTAATGCTGAGTTTGAATCCTATAAAATCCGGACACCATACACATAGTAGGTTTTCCGTTTAAGTCTAAAGTGGGGACATCCGACATAGCGAGCTTATGACTTTTGGGCAATACCTGCCATCGGCAATCCTGACTGAAAGTTTGTTACAAGGCTTTCTTCATTCGTTAAGGTGGGATTGAGTCCTGTACCAACAGCCCTTAGACAATTTCCTGACTGAAAGTCTTTCTTCATTCGTTAAGGTGGGATTGAGTCCTGTACCAACAGCCCTTAGACAATTTCCTGACTGAAAGTTTGTTACAAATCTTTCTTCATTCGTTAAGGTGGGATTGAGTCCTGTACCAACAGCCCTTAGACAATTTCCTGACTGAAAGTTTGTTACAAGTCTTTCTTCATTCGTTAAGGTGGGATTGAGTCCTGTACCAACAGCCCTTAGACAATTTCCTGACTGAAAGTTTGTTACAATTCTTTCTTCATTCGTTAAGGCTATTCGACCGCGTTTTTCTTTTTTCCAAAATATGCTACCAAGTCAAAATATAGTGAATGGCTTTGAAACCTGGCTATTTTAGAAAATCAAAACTTTTTTGTTTCAAATTTTTCTGATCCGATACACGGTCAATATCGCCACCTCAAAATAATTTCAATCTTCAATTCGCCAGGGCACACCATTCAATGTACGGTGTTGTGCTTTTGTGACATTCTTTTTCAACTGGTTTTCTATAGGCTGACTGAGAGAAAATAGATTTTTTTTTAAACAATTGTCTTTCCTGCGAATGTTTTCGTTTGGCGATATTTTGTACCGATTTGTACCGCCAAACGAAAAAATTCGCAGGAACGACAGTTCTTTAATAAAAATGTTTTCTCTCAGTCAGCCTCTAGAAAACCAGTTGAAAATTAATGTCACAAAATTTACAACACCCTACGTTGAATGGTGTGCCCTGGCGAATTGAAGTTTGAAATTATTTTGAGGTGGCGATATTGGCCGTGTACCGGATCAGAAAAGTTTGAAAAAAATAGTTTTGTTTTTTCTAAAATAGCCAGGTTTCAAAGCCATTCACTATTTTTTGACTTGGTAGCTTGTTTTGGAAAATAGAAAAACGCGGTCGAATAGCCTTAAGGTGGGATTGAGTCCTACACTAACAGCCCTTAGACAATTCCTTCACAACTACCTATAGCAGCTTACTCATCAGGAAAGTGTCACACCGGGTATATGCCTAGTTGAGGTTTACGTGGACAGTCACGGAAAGAGTTAATAAATTAATAAGTTGTTTAGTCCACCTGTGGTTGACCCTGGGTTGTGTTTCAGGCCGAGATGGGCGGGTATGGTGACGTAGCCCCTTACTCTTCCTTGTGGGACCATCATGGGCCACCTCTGGGCTACCAAGCCCCTCACCCAGAACTGTTAGGACTAGCACAAGAGCTGTGGTCTGCAGGACCGCACAGTAACACACACCGAGCACAGTGTATGCTGCAGCAGAGGTATACCTCATCGCATTACGCCACTGCCACACTAGCTTTAGCTCATTTAGCTCTTTAGCTCTTGTCTTTTTCATTTTCAGTTTTTTATTTTATTTTGAAAAGCAATATTTTGCACAATTCAATTAAAATGATAGTTAAAGTGAGAAGAATGATTTTAAAGCACAAGAAAAACATTCATTGAAATAACTTAGTTTCAGAAAACATTATCAGCGTGATATCAATGTAAATTTATTTAAGTTTTTAATGCATTATTAGCAACTAACTACAGACGGTGGAGATTGAAATTTGAATACAGATTCAACTGTTTTAATAGAGACTGAACGATACGTGAGAACAGTGCATTTTTATAATTTTTTTAGATATTCTTCGCACCTCTGCTATTTTATTATTAGTCCTGGGAACGTTTAGGTAATTGTGGATTTGATATACCTCCATTTTTATTTTTATATTTTATTTCATATCGATGCAATTTGTGAAGGGTTTCCTCTGGCCAAACAATTTCTATGTAGATCACTGTTTTACGAAAGAGAGATGTGATTCTCCGAAAATTTTAACAAATGTATTATAAAATGTCTTGTAAAATTGTATGAATGCATCTTTGTTATGCCTTGTGTGGGCAGGTTCGGTGCCCGGTCCAGCGTCTCGACGCAGTCGGGTGGGAGCGCGAAGAAGCCCCGACGTCGAGTTGCCACCATGGCGCAGCGTCGCGCCGCCAACATAAGAGAGCGTCGCCGGATGTTCAACCTGAACGAAGCTTTCGACAAGCTCAGACGCAAAGTACCAACATTCGCCTACGAGAAGCGACTTTCACGTATTGAAACACTACGTCTTGCCATCACCTACATCTCCTTCATGGGGGAGCTGTTGTCGGGGGGAGGGGGGAAGGTGGGGGATGGCCCTCCCCCGCTCTTCCCTGTCCCGGGACATAGGGACTACATCCCTTACACTTTGGGGCAATAGAAACAGACATGTACAAACATGCAGACGTGTGCGGTCTTAGCCTACAAACTGTGGTGCAAACAATACATCCAGAACCACACGTGTATGGATATGAATAATTATAATTTATCGTGAAGATAACACACATTTTCAAAGCCTCTCCGAACTATGGGACGGGAGACTCTTTAGATTTCAGGATGGAGCTGGATTTAGTAATTCCGGGATTTTACAACACCATCCCACAGTTTCGCGAAAGGCAATAATAATTGTGTCTTTTAAACGGTGGTGCATATTATGTATTTATGTCATTCACACGACACACACATTCAGACTGTATGCAACGTTCATACACACATAGCATACTATAACTTACACTCAACTTACTAATACTTACATAACACACACACCACATCACACATATGTATGTCATTCACCACACGGCCTACACATTATCACATTATGCATACACATAACACAAGCAATGCAACCTCCTGTTCGCCAGAGAGGGAATATTTCAAGAAATCCTATTTTCGTGTGTGAACGTACGAACCATATAAATCAATGTCTTCCAAAACTCATGTCAAACAATAAGATAGTAAACGACAAAACTAAAGAGTTATTTACAATACAATGTAATGTGTAATTGACGTAGATTTAGATGATATTCGGCCGACTTTCTATTAGCATTTACAGTGTCAGCCAGCAATGTAGAGATTGTGTCAAAACATGTAATTAGATGAAGCCAACAAAACTATTAATCTGTTTTCAATAAGGTGTGTACTGTGTAGCCCTCATCTGTTCGCTTTCGAACAAGTATTATTATGGTATATTTTTAGAACGAGTCCATAGTAGAGTATGTGTTCAACAAGTAATTAATTTTAAGTTAACTATGCATTGTTTTGTATTTAATGTATGTGATAATTTTACTTGGACTCTTCTCATTCTGTGATCGAATCCTACCAATATTTGCAGCTTGCTCAAGGTTTTAACTTGCATTTGCAATGTTGCTATATGTTTGCAATTAAATACCTCAAATCGTTCTAGTCAATAATATGTAAAACCATTATCACATTATACATAAACCATTTGGAAATAAAACATAACTATATGCTAAGCTGTAAACTTTAAATTTGCGTTGTTTTTTTAAATTTTAAAACATTCGACAACTGTAAACTTTTGAAAGGTATTTTTGGTTTGCGAAAGATGTTGTTGGGGGTGGGGTGCGGAAGGCCTGTGCAAGGGTGGGTAAATGTAACTGTTGGGAATATTTATTGAGGAGGGCAGATCTGCAAACATTTATTTCTAGCCAAGTCTGTACGTCTGCTCGCTGTTCCTTTCTTAGAAGACATTGAATTCATATTTATATGTTACTTATTTTTTATTTTCAATTTCGATGTTCGACAGTAAATATTAGCCACTAACACACTTGTAGTCACGTTTGTGGATGAGCGTCTTTGGTATATTGAGTCTTCGAGTCTTGCTCTCGTATGATTTCATAACGGTTTTATTTTACCAATGATATGTCTAAAGCAGGATTCAATAATTATGAATTAACTACCAACATAAATTATTTGCAATGCCTACCAATAGAAAACCAACATCAAAATATGAGAACAACCAGAACCAGAGATTCACAAATTCACAAATTTATTGTCATAGAATTCATACATAATACATACAACATAGCAAATTGTACAAAAAATAATGTTACATACAAAAATAAATCTTACAAGTATATAATCAAAGAACCCACAAAGCCTGAAAATGATGTAAAGACATATTATTAATTATATAAGAAGGTGACTACACAGAGAACGGAACATATAACCAAAATAAACACGAAAAACATAAATACCATGGTTGCATGACATATAAGTTAATTTGTGAAGTCAAAAAAAATAAATCATATTTCATTAAAAATAACAGAGTTAAGAAAAATCGAAATACATTGTCAAAAGGTATCAGAACAAAGATGTGATTTTAGTTCAGTTTTAATTTTTGAGATGTTAGACAAGGTTTTCAGTGAGGAAGGCAGCAAGTTGAACGTGGTAGGAACCGAATAAGAAAGTGAACGTTGGCCATATTGTAAAAATTGGGAATTTTGAACGCCCCTGCCACTTTGAGCCTTGTATCCTTGCATGAGTCTAACGTAATCTTGAGATCTGATTTAAAACAGAAGTGTAATATAAATCTATATATAAACAATGAAGATATTGGCAGCAGAAAGCATTAGAAAATCGAAAAATATCGTTAAAGTGCGTTTTCCATGAAAATGAAAATGAATATTCTTCGATTGTTCTATATAGGACGTGAAGGTCTAGGCTAGGAGATTTCCCCGTATGTTTTCGCCCTGATAGTGTGAGTAGTTAAGTCTGATATAATAGAATGGAATACCTTCACGTTTACCATGAAATATCTTGAATAGTTCTATCGACTTCGATATTAATGATTCTACACAAGCAATACAAGTTGACACGTGCTGTTGACTTAAAACTCATATTTATCTTTTAGTTGTTCTTTATATAATATACACACATTATAGCGATATCATGAGATTTAGTAATGGTCACTTGAAACGATACGCACTTAAAAAGTCGTTAAACTTATGCTTATCAGTAAAAAAGCAACCCAATCTTTACTATAGATTGCTACATTATGATTAACTTATACGTCTGCTGATTGTCTAATGTCTAAGACTCACGTCGCCTGTTAGGATATAGCCAATCCGTTTGCCTTCAAATATTTAACTATGGTCATAACAAGTTGTGTTTGTAGCTAGGTCTCTATTAACTCAATGACCTTATATTCGAGAAAAAACACCAACTTTAAATTTGTTTCAAGTTCCGAACAAATACTAACTTTTACACGTTAGAAGTTTCTGATGCGGGCGAGGGAATGTTCATTAAAATGGAACTCGTTCCCATAAGTTCATTAAAATGGAACTCGTTCCCGGTGACGGGTTCCTCCCAAACCCCAAGCCTGCCTGCACCCGGCCGGGCTACACTAGAGGTGTCACGCTCCGTAAGTGTCCATTACACGGTCATTTGCTCTGGCTAGAACCAAGAGGCCAATGGCCCTGAGCAGAAGGCTGAGAACAACAATAGGCACATACCGGCTAACAATAATAATTAAGGACATACCACCAAATCATCATACTAAGTACTGCAACAACAAGCGTTCTCCGTGCACACGTGAGGTCTAGACATTTACGAGTGTAAATAATTATCGTGGAAAAAAATAAAAACTATAACACATACCACTAATTAAGGCATACAATTTCTATTTAGTTAATGAAACATAAACGACATAGAAGCTAATTAAAATTAGAAATCAACACACAAAATAAATACAAATTTGAAATCAAATGTATTGGTCGTTGATCCTAACGGTTATTTGCCTACTACTTCAAATGATTTACAACACAGCACTCATGCGTCAGGCGTGCAACTCTGGTTCGGAAGTTCACGGGTACGAATCCCGCCTCCTTGACGGAAAGTCCTCGGACAACCTGAAGAGGGTCACACAGGGTTCATAAATAATATCAAATCTATATTATAGTACTGTTTTGGTTTGTTCAATTGGCATGCGCATCGATACGTAGATCTGAGGATTCAGGTTTCGATCCCTATTCGGGCAAACTTCACGCTATCACACAATACTGTGGATAACCATTAACTAGTCTAAAACCATTGAAATGATTATCATAATCATAATTCTCTAATTTTATAGATGATACGGACGCTCATTTTAAAACAATATCATGACCATCAGTATCTTGTGAGAGAATTTGTTAGTTAAACTAATTGTTATTATTTAAACCTTGACGCTCTGAACTCGAGTTTAATAACAACTGATGTTTATCAAGTTGAATGAGCAAGCACATCCAGTTTTATACACGTGTACTATTTGATGACGGTGACGATAAAGAACGTGAAAGATTTTTTAGCAAAGTAACTCACTTCCAGGCACGCGCTTCAAAATGTTTTCAAATCGTGGAAATACGTATGATAATAGCTATGCTGTGTCATAGAAGTGAATCAAATGCTTGGTTAGAGTTGATCCCCTGTATGCACCATTTTCCTGTTTGTCCGTCCGTCCGTCCGTCCGTCCGTCTGTGCGTGTCTCATGTCTCACGATAAAAACCTATAAAATATGATGATGATAATAATGATGATAAAATGACCGCCGATTGACATGTGATGTTTGGTTGATTTTGCCCTTCTACAAGTATGATACAAAATGCTGTTACCCCTTGCGATCGGTGGGAAGGGGGGAATACCAGTTTGCAAAAGGAACAATTCTCTCAATCCTGCACCATCACCAAGAGATTTCAATGCGGTGTCAGGTGTGGCTTTGCTCACTATTTTGGGTAGGTCCTGCTTGGTTTAAATGACTATCATGTGCAAAAAAAATAAAAAAATTGTAGGATCCCCGCTGTAGGGTGTACACATCAGATTTAACCAGTGTGACCCTCTTCAGGTGACTAACTAGGTATGTGGCGGATAGGACAATTGTGAAGGGATGTCCGAGGGCTATTAAAGAGGATTCAATCCCTTGCATTCGCATTAACGACTGAGGAAAACCTCGGAAAAAACCTTCAGTCAGGATTGCCGGTCTCGACGGGAGGTAATCATAAAATATATGCTAAGATGCTATAACATGGCTTATGGGCTTCAGCATATTGTAATCGAAGTCTTTAGTAGAGTTTGAAGAGCGATTTGTGAAATACCCCTAGTAAAATAACGAGGAAAAGTTTGAATTATTGCAAGTGCGTAACAAGGCTTTGTTTGCAGCGGAAGTGCGTATCGGTGGCATAAGTCCTTGGTGCATGGTTCTACGTGTCTCTGCACAAGTTCACCCTCGCAAGGCTATCCGCCACTGGGCCGCTGAAAGTTACACCACCGAATTGAGTAATTCACTCTGTTTTTACTACATTTTCCCTTTCGTCCGGTTTACTTGTTACAGATGATTGGCACCGGGAACCTTAGCTACCTTCCAAGGTTACACCGTTTTCTTTAGAGTACACCACGATAGAAATTTACAAAGGTCATTCCGCAAAGAACAATTCGAAATGGAAGTAGGAGCCATGCACCAAATTACAAATCCTGCCTTTATTTTATTATAATGGCCGGTAAAATTAGATTAACATAAAAAAAGTGACTTCAACCTAAATGGCTTCGTATAAAAGCACAAGGAACACAGAGACAAATTATCAGTCAGCATTGAGTTGACACAGCAGCAAGTAGCAAGATCTTGTGATTTTCAACATGGGTGTTTTTGTGTTATCGACAGCGATCTGTGTGTCTTGGTTCCTGGGACATGTGCTCGCTAGTCGCAGTGTGGTTTCGTCCGGAGGTTACTCGGATGGCGCCGGAGCCGCGAGCAGCGCTATCGGGTACGGCGTGGGCGTCGGAGGATACGGTGGGGGCATCGGGGGGTATGCTGGTGACGTCGGGGGGTACGGAGGAGGAGTTGGAAGGTACAGCGGCGGCGGCGGCGGGTACGGCCTAGGCCTCTCCAGTGGTGGTCACTTGGGCGGCATCGGCTTAGGAGATGTGCAAGCGGTCGGCGGCCACATCGCCGGAGGTTATCTAGGAGGATTAGGCAGAGGGATCGGAGTCGGCAGCGCAACACTGGTGGGAACAGGGTACACCGGGGGTCATATCGGGGGTGGAGGGGGCGGCGGGTTCTCAGCCGGGCAGGGGTACTCGTCGAACGGGGGAGGCTACGGAGCCAAGGGGTACAACGGCGGTGGGGTGGTGTCCGAAGACTCGAGCTACCTTGGTGGCGGAGGACAGAAGGGGGAGAAGGGCTCGGAGGCTAGCCAGGGCTTCAAGGGTAGCGAGGGCGCCGTCAGGCAGAACAATCAGAACCAGGGCGTCTACGGGGACAGCAACGGTGCTGTCAACAGTTACGACAAGGGTAGCGGCTTCTACGGAGCAGCAAACCACGAACAAGCAGGTCAGTGAAACAAACAACATGTATGTTTTCCAACGCCAGAAAAAAGACAGCTTTACTTTATTGCTCTCCCTAACTTACCGCCATAACAACCGTGGAATAGTTTGAGTGGGATGTAAAAAGAAAAACCAAGATTTCAGTTAGTTGTTTTTCGCCATCGATGACTTCAAAACTGTAAACAAAGCGATTTTATGGGAGTTAAATTCCCAGTTTAAAATGTGTGTTATTTACATAAGTGAATATAGATGTTTACCAACCTACGTAATTATTTCTGTGTGTTAAAGTAATACAAGCACTAATTAAGGCAGTCGTTACTTTTTATGACACATCATCTTTGCATGCTGGTTTATGACGATAGTGGTGATGATAAAAGACTCATTTGTACATTGCCCATTGTCTTCTCAAATAATTATCATTTATTTCTTTATTTGCAGTACCTATCTGCTTGATAGTGATCAAACAATGTATGTCAATTGTTATAACAAGAAATGCATGCACTCGAGCCCAACAGTTGTCAGGAAATGAAGTACTGTTTGCTTGCTTACAAAAATAATTGGCTAAATAAACAAATTGCTAGTTACATGTTGGCTACAAGTACCCTTCACGCCTGTTATTGTATTGTCTTCTATGTCAGGGGCTCTTGATACTTCTATTCACTGCTACCCTAAAGAAAGCCGTATATGAAGCTTATGAAAGGATTTATTTTACTAGTTATGGCCTCATGGTGGATGACCGAAGAGGGGGGAGGGTAGGGTCGGTACGTACCTGATAATATGACATGAGCATGACACCACGTCTCTTCAATGTGCTATGTATCGAAAGTGCACTTAGGAAACCGATAATGAAATATATCTTAGTGTGAATCTATACATGTTAACCGCTATAAATGAATGCACAGGAATGACAGACACGTTTTACTGGTAGAGATATATACTCTTCTTTCGGAAGTCAAAGTGCCCAATTCCAGTCCCCGGCAATCCTAACTGAAGGTTATTGCTAAGGTTCTCCTCAGTCCTAATAACATCCCTTGGGTATTCCTTGCTCCCTAACACCCTAATTTCCTAGTTAGTTACCTGTAGACGGTCACACCTGGTAAAGTGGTGTATACACTACAGTGGGCATTCTTACGAAGAAGTCTACCTGCCCTGGTAGGGTAGTCCTGATCCTAAGAGCTCATGTCGCCTCCCCCAGGTGCTAACCAGGGCGCCGTCAAGAACCAGGGCGGACACAAGAAGGGACACACCAAGAAGGGTTTCCAGAACTTCCACCACAAGGACGAGTCTGGCCAATCCTCGACGTTCTTCGACGACTCCAACGACGAGGGTGACCACTTCGAGTCCAAGGGAGTCCAGGGTCAGTTCGGCGACCAGGGGGCGCAGTCGTACAAGGGGCAGCTGCAGGACGGGGCATACCAGGAAGCCAACAAGGCACAGAAGGGGAACTTTGATACCGGTTATCTGGTCGACAACAGACAGGGTAAGCTCAACAACAATACCTTGAAGACTAGTGATACAAACACATCCGCCCACTCCTATCCTGACTCAACCCTCGCTTCCTCGACACTCAATATACAACACAGAACAATATTGAGTTTTATTCCAATATTCACGAGTATATTTTGTTTTTTACATAAGAGGGAATAGTCATAAGTTTCTAGTGCATGGCATAAATACACATAGATAAGTGTACACGATTATATTGTTTTCTTGGAAGCCCAATAAGGTCATGAAACCTGTGTGTGCCCACAATAAGATCATATACATGCTTCCTTCCTGTCATAGAATCATCACATTCGGTCATAGTTGATTTTTATGTCATAGATTTATACAAAGGTAATAAGAATAAATGCATTTTGTTACAGGAGAGAACGGCCATCAAGGTAACCAACGCTACTACGGTGATAATGTAAACTACGGTCAAAATAAGGCATACGATGATTTCGGCAAGAAATCCAACATACACCAACAACAGTATGGTGGGCAACAATCGCAAAACTATGGTGAAGGATACAAGAACGGAAATCACTTCGGCGGTGGATACGGCGGCGGATTTTATTAGCCCCCCTCGCACTCTCAGGCATGGCTGTCCATCGCATTGTCGTGACCAGTGACACACCCAGGACTTGGGGGGGGGGCTCTCCCCTGGATACGCCACTGATTCATTACAATGATAATAATAACGGGCACCTTGGCTAGAGAAAACCTGCTTTATTATATTCAAAATGTAGAAGATAGGACCCGACGAAGCTTTGTAATTAATTACATATGTTAATTAACTTATATGTTATTGCTGTCACTAGTATTATATCACCAATCATATAACCATATTTTACTGATGAGATGGTATTTATATCATAAATAAACCACATTATGTATAATATATTATTATAACCCTACAAACAACAATAAAACAACTTAAATAAATTTGTAAATAATAGTTGTATACTCGTTACTCAATATTTCCTTGCACAAATGTGCCTTTTAAATGTGCTCACCAGCTTTGCCTGTACCTCCTTATGTGTTCACTCTCCATTATAATCCCAGATTGAAAATTATTTTGAGTGATACTTGTTAATTGTTATAATATCCACGTTTATCTTACATAAATGATAAATTTGTATATAGTTATTCCGAAAGCTATTTCTTGTCTTAGACATCCACAAATTGACAAAGATAAAAGGTCCATTCACGGCGGTAAGCGCTGCTAGAAAGGATACTGTCAATGTTTTATTTGTATTGGGTCTTATGGCTGTAATAGTTTGAACTTGAACTTTAAAGCAAACAAAAGGTAGAGCATAAGGGGGCTGGCTGCCACCGGCAATCCCCACTGAAACTTTTGTCCACTTTTCGATGAAAGAAAAATTGACTCTCATAATTACTAAGAAATAAATTTAAAAAACCCTTCAGAAAGAATTCGTTTCCTAGATAATTAATTAATTTGTTATCTGTTTTCAACCTCCTTATCACTAAATCACGCCTGCTATGGTTTGGTCCAGTACATCCAAGCTGACAAGTCCTTGATCTTACTTTACAAATCACTAGATTGATTAAAAAGTGTTATCTGAAGTGTGAGTACGTGACTAACTCCACGTCTCACTCATGTGACGCGCCTAGAGATATAGTGAGTGCACCGCGCAAACCATTGCATTACATCGATCACAAGATATCAATTAGTAACTAGGCATTTTAGAAAAAAAATATGATAAAAAATCAGACTTTTATCAGTAGAATTTTGTTTTTGTAGTTTTTCAATTTTGTTAATGCTCGTTGGAAACCTTCCCACATTCCCGTCTTCAATTCCCTAATTAATTCGGTATTTGGGGTTTTAGGTATAGTTGTAGAGGGAATGGCTAAGGGCATGTTTAAGAGGACTCCAATTTCTTTTCAGGATTGTTGAAGTCAAAGACAAAGTGCACATGCAGTAAACATGACAACACCATTTTACTATGTAACTAGCGTAATTGAAATGTGGCATGTGTAAATACTGTGGAAATGGTCTGTTTGCAAGAAGAACTGAGAAGTGAACAGTAAACTAGCTCCAGACAATATGCAGCGACAAAGTCCAATTACAATAACATAGTTTACTCTGGAACACAATGTTTATATGGTGGGAAAACAGTTAAAATGTTTCTCCAGTTGATTCCAGTAACCATTAATCCTTACTAAAGGTTTTGTCTTAATTTATACTCAGTCAAAACGACAATGCTGGAGTAGTCATAATTTGCTCATACGGCGAAGATAGTTAGCAACCTGAAGTTGTCTCTTGACTAGTTATACATACAAATAATTTGTTTATGAATCGCTCCACCTCTTAAGACTGTTCTATAATTAGTCTAATCTGAAAATTGTCAAGAGATGCACTTTGCTGTAATTATCGTTTCGCTCCAATCAGTGAGTAATCGACGATTTCTGCATGTATAATAAACATAATCGCTAAGATTTAACTTCACCTTCATATTACACAAACGACGGCAAAGACGATGACGACCACGATGTGAGAACCCACCCCCATTATGACGCCGGGCGTACCTACGGAAATCCAATCAAGGTATAGGGGAGTGGTTGGTGCACGAAAATTCGTGTGATTACAAATCACCAAACCTAAAGGAAATTTTCCTTATCCACCTAATAGGACATCCATTCGTCCCGTTTTGTAGCAACCTGTCCCGATGTTCCCGGAACTGTTGGGGTCATTGGTCTCGTTTTTGTAATAAATTCTTATTTACAGTCTATACCCAGTCAGTCACATAGATGCTTTCCAGTGGGGCTCATTTTTCGAAAAGTGTACAGTCGCATTAGTGGTGGATGCTAGTTTTCAGCTTACTTAACTCTCTGTTCCTTTTTTAAAATAACAATACAAAAATTGCGTTTCCCACTAAATCATTATTGTTTGGTATGCACTCAAAACAAAATTTAAAAAATCTCGTTGGGAACCTGCCAAACTGAGAGTAATTGCAACTTACAAGTGCCTCTTCAGATGTCTATAGGTATTTTGGGCGAAGGGAATGTCCAAGGGCTGCGGATTCAACCCCATACGTTTGTATTATCGACTGATCAAAGTTTTTAGAAATAACTTTTAGTCAGGATTGCCTCTGGCGGGAATTTAAGACGATCTCCTGAATAGAATCTAGCGCTTTACGCTAGAGCTACATATTATTCTGCCGGTAAAAGTGTGTATGACACTCAAAGTGACAGTTTGTTCGGTAGATTACATTTAAAATTTACAATATAATATCTCACTCAATAACACAGCGTTGTGCATTTTCTACAATTTTATTCAATATAATTTTAAAATTACCAGTTTTATCTTCTATTTATTGAACAATCGCACATTATAACTGGGCTACTTTTGAAATTGACGCGAATTTCCATAGCTACACCTTTTACACCTCCTCAAGAGGCAGGTGCAAAAAGTGTAAAAGTTGTAATTACCCCCTGGACTAAAGAACACGGCTTTGGAAGAAATACTGTAATTACAGCTGGACAAAAGAACGCTTATTTCCTCAAAAGGTGTAAAAAGTGCAAAAGGTGTAAAAATTGGTGGACAAAAGAACAGACAGACCTCATGTATGCCAGAACGTATAGGGGTAATAATTAATTTTATATTCCATGTTTTACTATCTTAACCCCTTGATGCCCGAATTATGAAGGAATGATGGAAAAAATCGTACTATGATTTTTTAGAAACGTCAAAAATTACTAAAAAAAAAACATGTATCAATTTTGATGTAGGTTTGGGTCTAAAAAGGCCTATTGGTCCTCTAGGGCTAGAAAAAAAATATTTTTAGTAATAATAATAATAATAATAATAATAATAATAATAATAATAATAATAATAATAATAATAATAATAATAATAATAATAATAATAATAATAATAATAACTAAATTCCAGCAACGTCAGGTTGAGTGGTGTTCTTCACACCGATATCTAGGGCACGAAACAATTTTTTGTCGAAATTGCCTGGCTCAGCGTTTCTTCATCATCAACATCTTCATCGTCATCTTCATCCTGCATCTGCTTCTCCACCAATTTCCCCCACTCTTTCCTGTCCTCCCACAGCTTCAATTCCATCACCTGGTTCCACGATTCACCTCGCTCTACAACGTCTCCTTCAATCAATCTTCCCCATCTTTCTCTCGGTCTTCCTACTTTTCTTTTAACTTCATCCTCTGCTTCAAAGTCTCATCTTGGTATCCTATCCATTTCCATCCTCTTCATATACCTAAACCATCTTAAATTTCCCGTCCTAATTTAAACCTCAATTTCTCCAGAAATTTTTTTTTTTTTTACGTCGGTCGTCGCTTCCAATCCCGTCCAGTTTTGTAACCCCTTGATACTCCTTAAAAAAAAAAACTTCATCTCTGCTGCTTCCAACTGACTCTCTTCCTTTACTCCAACTGTTCAGGTTACTGCACCATACGTAAGTATAGGTATGAAGTATGCTTTATAGAAAATAACTTTACATCTCTGTGGAAACAGCTCGTTCCAAAGCAGCTTTCGCACCACTCACCAGTTGATAAAATCCTTCGGCTTTTTGTACCCTAGCTGTCACTTCTCTATTAACTTTATCATTTTTTGTCAAGATACTTCCTAAGTACTTAAATTCTTCCTTTTCTTCGAATACTTTTCCACGAACTCTTAACTTTTCTTGATTCTTAGGCATGCCTTTTATATCTTTTTTCATAACTAAACCTTCACTTTTATTCTGACTAATACTTAACCCAAACTCTGTTGCAACTACATTCCATCTCTCCACCTTTTCTTGGACCTCTTCAACACTCTCACCCCAAATTAAGACATCATCGGCTAAAACTAAAGTTCTAGTGTCTCTTCCTTCTTGAAACTTAAAAATCTTAACTTAAAAAATTCTGTATGGCATGTTCCTTATTTATTTTTGCTCATTTTCTTACATCATTGTTTTTGCTTGTATTGAACCAGAAATGAATCAAAATAACAGATTTTTAGAGCATACCGTATTTCCTGAAAATTTCAAATTTAGACCTTATTTTTGTATTAATCGTAATAGACCGGTAGGGCTAAAAAGACCCAAACCTAAAAAAAATGCTCTAAACCAATGATGATTACAACATTTTTGAATGTGTTGATGTTGAATATTATTAAAACATTAAAAAGTGATCATCCTCATAATAAAATATTTATATGTTACCGACACATAGATATCTTAACACCTATATGGGATGTCTATGTACCGACAGCTAGCGGCGAGAAAATATCATTAAAATAAATAAATATAGGACAACTTAACATTGAGTGACAATGACTTTTCGCCGTTTTCGGTACGTATTGTTTTTCGTTGCCATGGGAACTAAATCGAACCTCAATTCGATCATATATTTAATCCTAAAAGCTGATTGGCTGTTACAAGTCGAGTAGAAGTGCATATTGAAGAGTCAAATCGAAGTCGAACAACGTAGCCATGATACGCAACTGTAAAAACGAAATGTTTTAGGTATGGGTCGAAAACGAACAAGGGGTTAAAAATATGAAGCAATATGTTATAATCAGTGATTGAATTGAAGTAATTGCAAATTATAATTTAGATACATCCATATTATTATTTTGTACGCGCGCCATGCGGAATTGCCAACTAAATACGTAAATCTTGTGGGATTGTTCTGTTGGCGTCACTGGTAAAACATGTGAAGCTGATGGACTGTGTCGTCTGCTCGTCTTTGTCAGTTCATACTCAGTTGTTGTTAAGCTACGTTGGAAGTTGTAAGCGTGTTTAGTTGTAGGCGTCGCGTAATTGCGATTCGCTTCAGGTAAGCAAACAATCATCATAGATATTGGGCAGTCCATAATACTTAATATATTGCAACCATTTTTCGATGGTAGGCCCTAGTAGCCCCTTACCTCGAAGACAATGTCCCAGCTAATTACATAATGCCTTGCCTAGGTTAGGGTTAGGGCCGAGTTCAAACCTAGTCATCAAAAAGTTATCACCAATTGCACAGTTAGCCTATCACTAGCCTAGGCCTAGTTCAAGATCTAGGGCCACAGACATAGCCGAGTCTTTATTGTCTCTATGCTAGTCATAGCCAAGTCCTATTAGTTTTGTCATCTTCCACCTTGGGACGGCACTTATTCGGCTAGGGGGGTCCAACTTTTATATACCTAGTTAGGGCAAGGGGGCCCTAGGTATTGAATTCAAGGTCTGGGGCCTACGCCTACGCCTAGGCCCCTAGATTAGGTGCCTAGGCTTATGAAATCCGAAACTTCTTCGATTGAGGGGGGTCCAAAATAAAATCGTCATGTTTTTGCTGTTCTATTAACAAAAGAAACTACAAAACCTTTAACGTTTCTAGCCTATTTTTGGCAAAACTCCTTTCGGTTACAAGTCGGTAAAATATAAAATAAAATCGTTAAAAATTTGGTAGGTTTTGTATTAGTGAAAAACATGATGATTTTATTTTGGACCCCCCCCCCCCCCCAACCGAAGAAGTTCCGGCTAGCCTAGCCAGGCCTAGTCCTAGGCCTGGCTTAGGCTTAGGCTTAGATAATTTTATAGTTGCAACCCAAGTCTAGATATGCATCTGCCAAGTGCCATTATTGGCGATTGTGATTTTTTTAAACGATAGTCAAACTTGATTACTACAATCTCGTCACTTGGCCCGCTATCATGGGCTAGGTAGAGCCTAGGCCCTACCCAATTTGGTACGCCTACTAGATGCTTTACTTTGTCGACGGTCTTATGGGCTAGCTGCTAGGCAGGCCTAGCCCTATGCAAAGATAAGTCAACAATAGTTTGTCCATCGGTCTCCAGTCGAGTTGAGGCTTCTGACCTATTATTATTATTTATTATTTATTTTTTACAATCCACATGATATTCTCATGTAGGTATACAAGGTTACAAATGTATGAACAATGTACATTTAACAGAATAGTAACGAGAATACCAGTACGGTTGTAGAAGAGAAACAGAGAGGGCAGAGCCCCATAGCATGGCATGCCTGTTTCACTTCTGTGAACGCTTAATACTTAAAACTAAAAACTAATAAGATATTACTAATCATAAATCAATACCACGTTACATTGAAATAGAGAAATAGCCCTACAATTAAATCAAAAATCAGAACTACGTTTCAATAAAATAGGAGACATTGACTAGCCTACACATAATGATAAAATGACAAACATGGCATTAGGCCTATTAACCTAAACTAATTAATAATCGAAAAACAGCATTACATGTTGATTTAATGAGGTTGTAGTAAGTAGTAGTAGTAGCTAGTAGTACTTGTAGTATTAGCTAGTAGTAATATTAGGTACTAAATTGTTTTTTGAGTCACAACACACAACAATACATACCGGTACAAGTAAAGTTGTCAACACAAAAGGTAACAATCTCAATAGGTAGGCCTACTAATAATAACTCGTGAAATATGCAACGCAACATCATGAATTCGACAAACACATTTTTAGAAACTATAAATAACTGACTGACTAGCCAACACAAATACAAACATTGTCCTATCTCCTGTAACTGAAACTGAAAACAGCCCCTCTCCCCGCAAACGAGCACAAATCGAAAGACAGAGGAATCTGCAGCAGTCTCGCGACGGCCGCTACTGTAGCTAGAGCAGCATCGGCAGCAACCTTGGAACGATCTTTTAGTTTCCTAAAATGTGTTAATAGGTTTAAATGAGATCATCTGCTACTACCGTACTTTATAAGAAGCTAGCCAGCGAGATAGATGTAGAGATAGACAAATCTGTACTCAGTTTGTAAACAAAACTACCGGTAGTTATCATTGCAAAGTGTTTGGAACTTTTCACCACTAAAAGCTACCAATATACAAGGCAGTGGCTTATCCAGGGAGGGATTCCCAAAATCCCAGCTTAAATATTATATCCTTCTAATAATCTAGGCCTAGGCCTATAGGTTTACGCAAAAAATTAAATTCATCTATTATCTTTTCATTTTTTCGTTCAGCAAAGCCCCTTAGGCCTAACTTCTTCCAAAACACATTTCAGATTCAGATTCAGAAAAAATTTTATTCTCAAGAAAATAAATACAATTGGTAGCCTACATAAACAAACAAGAGAAGAGAATAGTCGAGAGAAGCCCACATAAGCACAGTGCTCGTGTGTGGGCAGTTATAATACATGTTAAATTTAAAACAATTACAAGATGTTAGCAAAGATAGAGTTTAAATTAATAGTAGTTTGTACAACATGAAAAAATAAGAAATAAATAAATAAAATAAAAATAAAATATATTTATGCAAGGAAGCAATTTATATGGTAAAATTCTTAAAACTAAACTAAACTAAACTAAACTAAAGAGATAGACAAAGGAATTTTTATAATAAAATTTAGCCTTGAGACTAGAGACTAAGTTGACAAGTAATAGGCTAGAACAGATTGGGCATTATTATTGTTATTTAATCCCTTTTCAAAGAGCCATTTCTTCACGTTATTTTTAAAAGAACATAGAGAAGAAACAAAACATTTTTCAGGCAAGGTATTATGAATTAAGGGTCCTAGAAAAGAAATATGTCTTTGACCCAGACGCGTGTTTTTCCTAGGTAGGAATAATCCATGTCTGGTTGAAAGCCTAACTCGTGAATCAGACACATTCAGCTGTTTAAAGTCCTTGAGATTTTTTTTTTTTTTTGAGATTTACATTCACACATATCACATTAAAAAAAAAACTTCATAAATACCAGTAAGTAGGCCTATTTTTTTTAAATTGCCTGTGGGTGTGGCGCTTTTGTATTGTATTTATTTTGCAGCAATAAAATTACATAGAACACTTTACAGAATTCATGTTCGTAACATTGGCTTTGTCATTGCATTTTCACAATATTACATATTTTACATCTAAACACATATAGGCCCTACATACATGTGGCCCCCCATTCCCGAAATATATTCCAACGTACGCTACTGACTCAAGGACATAGTTGCATATCATGTAACTATGTAGGCCTATAGAAGTATGTAGGGTACTTTTCCTGGGAAAGTTCCCCCCCCCTCCCCCCCCCCCCTGGGAAAATAGACTTCCGACATGTCTGAACTATAGCAGGGCCTACTTATCTAGTTGCTTAGGTTACTCATGTGGTTAGCCATACGAGTAATTGGAGATATTTTTTCTGGTTAGAAATATAGGACTAGACCTACTCTTATCCTAATTAGAAGGTGTATTTTGTACTGCACAGTTTGTTTAAGTGATGCTGATGGCAAGGATAAGGAAGTAAGTGATTTAGGCCCTGGTTTGAATATCATGATCTCGTAAAGCTTTGTAGGCATAGGCCTACTAATTACTAGAGTTATCTGTGCTCCCACCCATGTAGCAAGGTAGGTAGGTAACACATTTCACCTGCACCATGCAATTAAAATTCAAGTAATGCATTAAACCAATAAACGATAAACAACCTGAGGGAAAATGCATTTTTCTTTCATATGGCCAGTTGTCATTATACTCATTAGCATTCTGATTATTTTTTTACAATTACTGAGCGCTTATTGTTTGTGCTTACTACTGAATGAAATTCGTTCTGGTAACAGTTTGTGCATGCCCCTGCAAAAGTTGTCACTGCTAATGAGTAGCTACCTAGCCCTTATTCAGTCAGAACTGGGAAATGGTAGCCATACTAGTTTATTTTCGTTAATGTGGCATGTAAATCGGTGCTGTGTATTGTGTTTGTAAATAACTGTAGTGTTCAGTAGGCCTGTTTGTACCTACCAATTTATAATGAATGGTAGCACATGTGCAATTAAAGCCAATAACCTGTGAAGAGGTCACCATGACCTTCAACTGTTAAAATGCTGACAATGTAGGTCTACCTAAATATTTACTATTTTGACTAGTAGGCCACCTACCTTTACCATACCACAAATGCTTACATTTCCTCATAAAGATAACCAACTTATTTCAAACTAAATGAGCATTTAGGCTTTATTATTGTTTTACATTATTGTTAACTTAAAAAATAGGAGCATTGGAAGGAATTTCTAAAAATTCTGGTACTACCGCAGGTGAAAGTGTTCTATCTACACCTCTAGTCACTACTCTTATTTAAGCAAATGTGATTGTAATTAAATTAACATGGCATTTGAATTACAAATTTTCTTTACACTATTTTTTCTCAAATACACTATGGTTATGAGTTCTGACTGACGGAGGTCTTAGGGCAGGTAGGCTACTTATAATTGTGTTGTTTCTTGTTCTAGATGATGACCTTAGAAGGAGCGGAGAGGCGACCGTCTGCCCCATCTCCTGGTAGAAGTAGTCCCACGACTCCTACGACACCCACTGCTGATGAGCACACCCGCCTGGCTCCAGTAGTTGTGCAACAGTCGCATTTTATTGATGACCTCATCCAAATACCAGAGTCAGAAACCGTAAGTTTTATCAATAAAGAAGAGTCCCGCTAATTTAGCTTCCTCTCTTCAGGCTTTCTGGCTAATTTGGGCTGGGCCGGACCAAAATTTAATTTTCGGATTTTCCGAATAGAATATTTGTGACTTTACTAGTGATCACTGGTGACGTATTTGTTTCAGTAGAACTAGCCAGATGCTCAGTCAACCAGTGTGTATTTGATATATGGTAGGCCCTACAGTCTCATCTCGGTTATAAATTTCCAGCTTGTCTCATATTTCATTTTACGACGGGTAGGCGACTTTCAAAAATATTTAAAAGCCTGCCCTATTACATGTAAGGCAATTAAACTTACGCTTTTCATTATTCCTGTCAATAGGCCCTACCAATACACAATTAACACCAAATTAGTGTAGCTCTACTGTAAGTAGGTAGGCCTACTGGTACCCATTTTTATGTATTTTGTTTTCCGAAGTTAAAGTCGTTTTTAGGCGTTCTCTAGTTGGCAACAGATAGAGATAACATCAATAATTGGATGAGCAAAGTGAAGACTTCAATTTCACTGACCACTCAAAAAATTTAGCTCCAATGTTTTTTTTCCCTTTTTTTCTGTCTGTTTGTTCGCGCTCTACCGGGCAAACGGCATATGCGATCTTGATGAAAATTGGAGGGGACCTTCGAAATCTCTAAACTTAGACTTGCCACATTTTTGGGTAGGCCTACAATCGAAGAAATATTTCTCATGAATATTAACTTTTACGATTTTTTCCCGATTTTTAATGCGATATTTTCGTGATATTTGGTCCGAGTCCAGGTCAACGGCTATTCCGATCTTGATGAAACTTTATGGGAACGTTTGAAATCACTAAAGTAAGATAGGCCTATGATATGATTTTTTTGGAGGAAATCGAATAAATATTTCTAATGAATATCGTACGTTTACGATTTTTTCCCGATTTTAAGTGCGATATTTTCGTGACATTTGGGCCGATTCTGACTAAACGGGTGGGGCTACAACGTTCATATTTTATATGGACATGAAAGTAATAGTGATGTATTGCTTTCTGAAAGAAAAAGTTGAAGAAGTTAGCCAGAATCCATAGAATAAAGGTTTTATTTAATATGATTTTTTTGAGGTTTATAATAACAATTAACAAGTTACAATAGAAACTGGACAACAATTACCTACAATGCATTCAAAAAGCTCATCCATCAACGCGGCGGGACTTAAGCAGTTTCCTAGTAAAATTATAACACAACTCTCACGATGACTCGTTGGTGGCTCGTTGGTCTTGTGGTTAGCGTATCTGCTTCCAATGCAGAAGGTCCAGGGTTCGATTCCCGCTAAAATCAGAAGGTTTTTAACTTCTGATTTGGATTTCAGTCCATCAGTTCTTGTCTTAGGAGTTTGTAAACGGTGACTTTGGAGCCGTCCTAGCAACGAAGCACATAATAAATTTCAGAGTTGTTCTGAATCGGCCTTGTTGATTCTGGCATTGATTCGCGGGTGTTCGCACTGTCCATACCACTGATTGCTATATTTCCTATTAAAAATATCGATCTTTGGTTGGTTATCGCTCACTCGTCGATTGCGTCGGGGCCTGCAGGGTTGGCTTGGTCGCTTTGATTTAAAGTCCCCCACTGAAAATCAGTTACCTACATAACGGAGTGGGTAGACTCTAAATAAAATGTATTTATGTATTTATTTATTTATTTATTTATTTATTTATTTATTTATTTATTTATTTATTTATTTATTTATTTAATAGGCCTAAGTACTCCAATAATGGTCATTCACAACAAAAGACCATTCTTATAGATTTGCATAGGCTTATAAAAAAAAAGGCTTATAAAGTTACCTACCTATGCATAGTGATGAGAATTTTCATGAAAATTTTCAGAAAAAATTCAAATTTTTTCTATACTTTGTTTCCAAGGTAGGGTAGGCCTATAGGCTAAGTTGGTAGTTTAGCAAAAAATGTTTTTTTACTCAGGTAAACTTTGAAATAAAATCGTTGCTTCCTAGACTACGGTGCTTGGCTGGACGCGTGACATGGCCACTGGCCAGCAATAAAATATATATGCTACTGGTTAGGACATGAGGTTTTTATTAGTACGTATTTATGAAACATAAGCCTACATATCATAATGTCATAATAACATAATCAAATGCTAACTTTAAAGGGCTTGACAATAGAAAATGTGAAGCATATATTTTTTATTGGTGCCGTTTAACGGATAGGCTTGCTCTACATCTCTGCTGACAGACATTCTCTTGCTGCTGTACTCTGATTAGGGCTTGATGCTGAAGAGGGGGAAATATTCATGAATAATTTCATCTGCCATTGTTCTACTTACAATTAGCAAAATGTCAATGACATTTGGGATGTTATGCGTTTCATTACCAAAATGTTATATGTAACCATTGGTGTTCACTTGAAAACAAATTTGTGTAATAAATAAATCAATAAGTTGCTTGATGTAAACGGAATACCCACAGATTTTAACACACAGGCTGGCTGTTAGTGTGGTAAGGGCTTATGGTATGCTAGGCCAAGGCCCACTGATACAATTCAAGGTAGGCCTATTTTTCCCCTACATCATGAAAAGTATTCCAAAGTAGGCCTATGCCTACACCATTATTAAATTAAATGCAATTTTTATAACAAATATAAACTGCTTTAATTCGATTTTTTTCATTTAGGGCCTAACCATGCAAAAAGTCATTTAAACACAATATTCACATAGCTACTTCAATGCTATTCTATTTGTTGTTGTTCCAATGCTCAAACTGTATGTAGGCCCTACTATCAACTATATTTTATGAAGGTATGAATTCAATATTAGATGATCGGTACATATTTGGTAATATTACTGATTCACATCACTATTAGTATTGTAACAATAAATATATATAAATTATAGTACATAGGCCCTAGGTATTATATTGTGTTTAACCTTGGTTTTATAGTAGTCGACTATGACACTGTTATGGTGGTGTTATAGACATTAATAAAAAAGTGCCTCCACCGAGGATTGAACCTGGGACCTAGCCTATCTAGCCTTTACACACATATTTATATCTATCTATCTATCTATTCGAAATTTAATTTGCAGGAAAAGTCTATGTTCAAGAATGCACTGATAGTGAAAGTTTTCTTTACTAAGTAGTACCTATAAACTTTGTTTCACTGCATTAGTTTCTTGAATGTACTTCTAAAAGCCCACTAATGGTGGAACTTTGTATTTTATTGTGTGAAGTAGGCCTACATTCAGTTTTGTCCATCTTAGCAGTCAAAACAACATTTATTATTTTCTTCCAGACTGGCTTCAACTTCAGGAAGCTATGGGCGTTCACTGGACCCGGATTCCTGATGAGCATTGCGTACTTAGACCCTGGGAACATCGAATCCGATCTTCAATCCGGCACAGCAGCAATGTACAAAGTGAGTTGTTACTCAATAAGCCTGCAAGTGCACTCCATTAGCAGCATACATGATTGCCAATTCAGTGGGCAAATAATGCATAGACAGTCTGTACTCATTCAATTCATTCAATAGTTTAATCTTCAAAGTGCAGTAAGATAATTGTCATAGTAGTGTGCATACAGACAAACAGTGATTTGTTATGTGTAGCTATGATCTGCATATGTATGAAGTGTCTTAAACAAATTGAACTGATGTTGAAAGATTTAAATAATATGTACTGACTAGTGTATTTGTTTAAGATTACACACAGCCTACTACTAGGGATGACATTGGGTAGCCGACTATGGATTCCGTTCTCCTAGTCTCAAATCAGACAAAAGTTAAAATGCAGTTATTTTATATAGCCTAACTAGCAATGCTCTACAGCAATGAAAAAATAAAATTGAACTGAAGGACAAATGAAGTCAGTCACAGGGGCCCAAGTTTTGAAAAATGCGTTTGCAGTCACCTCTGAAAACGAGTGACTTAGAGGGTCACGTGACTACCTAAACGTACGTTTTGAACCAAATGCTAGTTTTGAAATCATAACGCACGTTTCGAAACGTACGTTTCCACCCACGGCCGAAAAGCTCGTGGTTTGATGATTAGTGATATATGTCATCGCCCCTATGATTCACTTACGAATCTTTTAGTTATGTCAGAAAATGTATGCTTTCATTATAGATGGCCGTGACTTTGATTTATTATTTGTCATTCGTTAGTTCACATTGTTAGAAAGTAATAATGGATGTTTATGTTAAACCGTTATCTTTGTATATCATGTATTACCTATTTTTTAAAATTACGCTTACTATGTATCATTGTACACTCGAGAATCGACATTCTACACTAATGACAGCCATCGTAATCGTAGGCAATGTTTTTCACTATGGTTCCTTTTTTTAGCGCTAGAGCGCTAGGCGTAATAATACGCAATTCTGATTGGTTGGGGGATGTTTTACATTCACAAAGCTTTGACTCTTTCGGAACAATCGCAACGATGACTAACAGCAACACCCATCTATCCCACAACGTACGTTTTGATTTCAAAACTAGCAATTTACTCAAGTCACCGAAATGAGGTGGGATAGGAATTACATTTTGACGGTGACTTGTGGCTGCAAACGCATTTTTCAAAACTTGGGTCCCAGGTTACCTGTAGGAGGTATGTAGTCAGTATGTATGAATGCAAACGTTTGTTGGGGACATAGAAAGTATCCTTACAGTTGAATTTGTGAATCACAAATTTGAACTGTAGAAACTATGACTTTAACTTTTGTGTAAATTTGCTTGAGTTTTAGTTTGTTGATTGAACAATAACAAAATCAACTAAACTACATTAGGTACCTAAAGAAGATTCAAATCCTTAGTATGGATTTGGGTAATGTTCATATTCGGAAAACCCCATGTCATCCCTAATCCCTACTACCAGTGGCATATCCAGGAATTCATAAAAGGGGGGTTCAACCAATGACTTCATAGATGTACCGGGGGGCTTGCCCACCCCAATTTTTTCCTTCACAGTCATTTTGGTGAAAATATGTGTTAAAGCATCATAATGACCAACTTTATATCTACTAAAATCCTCTTTATAATATAAAATTTTTTTCCTTCGAGGTCATTTTGGTGAAAATCTGTGTCTTTTACCCCTTAATGTGTGGGTCCTTTTCCACCTAAACTAAAAAATGTAGTATTTACGGTTGCCTAGGGCCTATCATGGCTACGTTTTTCGACTTTAATTCAACTCATCAATGTGTACTTCTACTCCACTTGTAACAGCCAATCAGCTTATAGGGTTCAATATAGCCCTATAGGTACAATCAAATTGAATTGATCAATTTAGTTCTTATAGCAACGAAAAACAACACGTACAGAAAAGTCAATTTGTTGTCATATTGCTTTTAGCAACATATACATAATATATTTTACAATTAAACACTTTTTAATGTTTTAATTGTCTTTGTTTGTCTTTGTTGTTATTCAACACTTGCAAAAATATTATTATCATCATTGGTTTGGAGCATGAGAAATTTTGGGCCTTTTTAGTCCCATCCGGCCGGTAATTTAGACTGTTTCAAAAGAAAGGGCTTAATTTGAAACTTCCATGAAATATGCTCTAAAAGATGTTATTTTTGTTTCTTTCCGGACAAACGCAATCAAATCCAAAGATGTTAAAAAATGAGCAAAAATAAATAAGGAACATGCCATATAGAATTTGTTTACGGTGCCGTGTGGGCCATTCTAGACCCAACGCTACATCAAAATTTAAAAATGCACAAAAAACAACAACATATTTTTAACTTTTTGATATGTCCTGATTTAAAAAAAATCTTAGTATGATTTTTTCCCCATCATTCCTTCATAATTCAGACATTAAAGTATTGAAACAAAACAGTTATTCTATATTCTCCATTGAAATGTTAAAGTGATGCCACTGCCTACTACTATAGACCTAGTAAGTTTATTTGTTTTGTATTGTATATTTTTGTTTTTTCAGGTATTATACTGCATGGATATTGAAAAAAAAAATGTGGGCCTTTAATTTTTTAACATAGGCCTGTGTATGTGTGGATTCCATTTCTAATTTATGAAACGTTACTTTTTTACTTTTCAAGTAGGTAAATTAATGAACATTATCAAGCATCCATACTTCCACAGTGTTCAACACAAGCAGCTTGTGACTTACAAGAATAGATACATTACCTATATGTTTCTATTTTATTTTTTACTAATCATGACGTTTCAATCCGACTGCGTACCATCATTTGAGGTACATAAAGTCGTCAAATTTGAGGAAATAATTTAACAACAATCTGAAATGTGAGGCCTTGAGTCTGCCTCCGATGATGGTAGGTACAGTCTTAAACCTTGAGGATTTGTTTGAGTGAACCTGCGACGACCCGTGAAATACACAGTAATCTCTATTAGTCCTAGTTCAGGCTGTGGAAGAATAAAGTTTTAAATTGCATGAATGTTACAATTTCTTACTGTATTTCTAATGTTAGTTTTTCCATTGTACAGACAATGCAACATCTTTGATTGCAGTTGCTCTGGGTTCTACTATCGGCGACTCTTCTGGGTCTGGTCATGCAGCGACTGTCGATCAGGCTGGGCGTCGTCACCGGACTCCACTTGGCTGAAATGTGCTATCGCCAGTATCGAAAAGTTCCACGAATTCTCTTGTGGATTATGGTAGAGATTGCAATCATAGGATCCGACATGCAGGAAGTGATTGGCACTGCGATTGCAATCTATCTGCTTTCAAACAGAGCGTAAGTTAGGATCCGACATGCAGGAAGTGATTGGCACTGCGATTGCAATCTATCTGCTTTCAAACAGAGCGTAAGTTAGGATCCGACATGCAGGAAGTGATTGGCACTGCGATTGCAATCTATCTGCTTTCAAACAGAGCGTAAGTTTTGGCCTTATTGATATTGCATTTATTGTTAAGAGTCTGACATCTGCCTGAAATATCCCATCAGGATAAAATGTGCCGTGGATAAAGATAACTTTAACGTAGCTGCATAGTCATTGTCAGCAAGTTTTGTGTTCTTTATAATACCTGTTTTGCGGGGTGGTGTTACTATGTATTGAGTATAGTACGTATTGGATTGAGAGAGAACCAAACATAGCCATTAGGCAAATATAACCTTTCCATAGAATGAGGCTTTGTGTGTGTGGCTCGTTGGTCTTGTGGTTAGCCTACCTGCTTCCAATGCATAGAGTAGAGTAGAGTAGAGTAGAGTAGATCTTTATTCACTTAAGACTAATACATGGTACAAGTATACACCTCTTCGTGAAGAGGGAGTGAATAGTTCCTAAGGTTCAGGGTTCGATTCCCGCTAAAGTCAGAGGTTTTTTTACTTCTGATTTGGACTTAAGTCCATCAGTTCTTGTCTTAGGAATTTGTAAACGGTGAATTTTGAGCCGTTTTAGCAACAAGGCACATAATAAAGTTTAATTGTTCTGAATCGGCCTTGTTAGGTAATTCTGGTGTTGATCCGCGGATGTTCGCACTGTCCGATTGCTATATTTCCTATTTAAAAAAATGATCTTTGGTTGGTTATTGCTTACTCGTCGATTGCGTCGGAGCCTACAGGGTTGGCTTGGTTGCTTTGGTTTACTGTCCCACACTGAAAATGAGTTATGTGACTGAGTAGGTAGACTCTAAAATCTAAATACAAATTTATTTATTTATTTTGTTTTACAGTGCTCTGATCTAAGTATATACGATGCACTGCGATGTTAGCCAGCTAGCGTTGGCTCTTTGCCTCAATAGTTTATTCACTGGGTGCTTACTCTGTTAGCTCCAAAATATCACATGTAATTTCACTCACAGAGTACATGTAAAGATAGACACTTCTTCAAACGAGTGCAACAACATGGCTAGGCTTATACATTAGTGAGGAATTCGAATTAGTGGCTTTAAAAGCTTTGAATATAGACAGGTGTTATCAAATGGCAAGTAATTCCATTTTGCCATAGCAGAATTAATAAAATAATACTGACATATCTCACACTCAAATGGCCCAAAGCACATGGTGTGAACGATCAACATTTTGTAAGACTCTGGACTCTTGTCAGTGCGCCACTCGAGCGCAATGAGGCTGATAAAATGTGTGAATTTGCTGACCCAGTGTGCATTCAAATTCTTAATGAAATGAAAATGGCATATTTCTTCTTAGTTTGTCGGTCTATGCTTGCTGAACTATTGGGGAGTAAAATTCTCTTTATATTTTATATGCTGTATTTTTGTTTGTTGTAGGGTTCCTCTATGGGCTGGTGTACTCATCACCATAGTTGATACCTTCACGTTTTTACTACTAGATAGATATGGACTTCGAAAACTCGAGTTGCTGTTTGGATTCCTTATAAGTGTGATGGCAATCACATTTGGATACGAGGTAAAGATCACCCGTCATGTAGGGCTTATGTCAATGTAGGCCAATGCATCTTTAAAATTGTACACTTTCTTATCAAGTTACGAATTTTTAAGGACACCCTTTTTTTCACTGTTGACCAAAAAGTAGGGGTATGCAAGTATCTCAAATTTCGAGTCAAGTATTTTCTGCAAGATCAAAATTATTTTGCACATTTTAGTCCAGACTCACATTGGACTCTATACTTGAGTAATTTTAGTACCAAGATTCAGAAATCAGGACACACCCCGCTACCGTAACTAGGAAGCAAATTAGAATAATTTATTTTTAAGTCATTCCTTATTTTCAAGTAAATTAACAATACATGGGGAGGGGGAGGCAATAGATCCCATGCCTTATTTTGCTTTCATAGTTTCTGGCTAGCCAGACGTGACAAGCTCCAGTTTTTTCCTTCATACTCTGCTGCTTTCTTATCAAACGCCTCCATTTAATTCTTCAACCATCTTCCTAATTCAGGACATCTCTTTCTTGTATACTTTGCTTAGGTACTTGTTTAATTAATCCATCTATTTATCCATCTTGCTACTTTTCTCTCAATCCATACCAGCTGCGAAAGTCTGTTCTCAATAGACCTACTAACCATAGGTTCCAATGAATGACGGTTTTGTCTGTTACAGTACGTGGTGTCGGCACCGAACCAAGGAGCTGTGTTGGAGGGAATGTTCATTCCGTGGTGCAAGGATTGCGACAGTACGGCACTACTGCAAGCAGTTGGGATAATCGGAGCTGTTATCATGCCACACAACCTGTATCTGCACTCAGCATTAGTGAAGGTACTGTTGCACTCTTCCTTGAAGATGTATATACTTACTACGTAGTTCTACCTACACCTTTGCAAACAAATCAAAACAATTTAAAACATGACTAAGCAGTAAGCACACTTCCAATGGCCTTGACAGGACAACATTTAGTCAAGCCTTGGTGCATATTGTGCATACTATTCAAATAACTTGAGCCCTTCTACAAACAAGACATTTTAAATGTACCGTTCCAATGACTTGTCATTGTTACCAAATTGATCCATGAGATTAACCATTGTTGCCATGGAGAAACACTAAGTCAAACATCAACTTGAGTCATAATACCTACGTATCTGCTTTAGCTCTTAAGATTTATTATTGTTATTGTTGTTACTACAGTGGAATTAGGCCCTTGGATATAGGTAAATTATTCTTGTACACATATTACTCAGTAAATGGAGCTAGTGTTTGCCAAATAAACATAAAATATTGTACTGTCAAACTGTTGAAATGACTTTCATAAAAAAAAGGTACAGAACTCTGGAGTGTTAGCGCAATGTCGAGCAAGTAAAACCAATAGGGGTGTGCGAACCTTGAATTTTTTTTCGAACAGAACCTCGAACCGAACCTTGAGAAAAATTTTGAACCTCGAAACGAACCTCTAGGAATATTTTTTAATTAAAACTAAATAAAAATAAGGTAACAACTTTACATTAGCTGCAGTTGTCATCAGCAGGTGAAAAGTTTTGTCGCCCCCAGCCTGGGATTTATGTTCTCTTTGCTTTCCCAACCTGTCAACCCTTCTCCAATCAAACCTAATCAACAATTAGTAAATTACTAGGCTTGGCCTAGGGGCCTAGCCTAGCGTACTCTTAATTTTTACACAAGCCCTAGGCCTAGGCCCTTCAAGTCTACAATCTAGGCCTAGGCCTTTGTGTAGGTCTAGGGCCTATTCATGCCTGGGCCTAGGCCCTACGCGTGTAAAATTAGGCCTAGGCCTAGGCTGCGTGCTAACGGCAAATTTTATTATCCAATTGACCAAAACTTCATAGCTTTTTAACTGATTCTTCTTTTGTGTTGATAAAGCTTTCTACATCATTTATTACGATAAACAATAACAGGATTTGGATGCGAGGACCGGGAGACGTGAATAGGCCTAGGCTAGCTAGGAAGCCTAGCTAGGCCTGGCTGGACACGGCGTCGAAAATAAACATCCTTTATTGGTTTGCTTGCGTCTATATCACTAATATTTCCGATCAACTATCCTGAAGAAAGAATGTGGAGAATATTCCATTTGATCACTTTTTTACGTCTTTTAAACTAGTAGTTTGCGTGGTTTGACATTTTTTATGTTCCTTCCATCCATTCCAACCATTCACTGACTTTGAAGGTCAAATTCACCATCGCCGAGCGTCGCGATTGGAGGAAACTAGTTTGCCATAGAGAGCGCTGGAGAGCATACGCGTGGTGCGCTCTATCGGCCATCGCTGGAACTTGTACTATAGGGCGCGGGATATTCAAACGTGCTGAAATAGCATTTTCACTACTTTCACGGAGAGGTTCGAGTTCGGTTCGAAATTCGAACCGAATTTTGTCGAACTCGAACCTTCACTAAAGTTCGAGTTCGGTTCGAAATTCGAACCGGTTCGCACACCCCTAAAAACCAACTCTAAATATGAGGAAAATTATATTGCTACCCTATCGAGCTGGTCATATGCAACAATGTTTTTGCCGCTCTTACTTTCTATCTCTCTCTACCTCGTGTGTAGTTCTCAAATATTACAACCAGAGAAGCCCCAAACCTTCCCCGTTTATTATATTAAGGAATCAAATAACTTAAATTAAATATCATCGAAGTTTGAAAGGTTCGTTTTGTTTACTTTTTTCTGTTTTTTTACGTTCTTTTTGTTGTTTTTAAGGTACTACTAGACTAGTATTTGCCCGCTGTTCTTGTCAATTTCAAAGTACCTAAACATCCGAGCCCTAATAATAGTTAGTACCGGTATATACTAACCCATTCATATTAATTGAGAATTAATAGGCTTATAAACGTATGGTTGAAGATAATGTTTTTAATTTTAACTTGAAATTACATATTCTTAGAAAGGTACTTGCCACCATGTTAACAAAGCAACACACTATTTGAAGGCTAAAGGGAGACTAAATAAATGAAAAAATATATTCTTCTTTTCATATGCCCACATTTTTGGCTTACTACTAGGCCATTATGCATAAACAAATAATTAATAAGTCAACTGAAATAATTATTGCTTTAATTGTTCCAGTCTCGTGACATCGATCGAAGGAAGCCGGAGAGAGTTCGCGAGGCCAATATGTATTTCTTCGTTGAGTCTTGCATCGCCTTATTTGTGTCGTTCATTATCAATGTGTTTGTGGTTTCTGTGTTTGCACATGGTCTTTACAAGAAAACCAACAACCAAGTGGTACGTATGTGTTTATTTTCTGATTTCTTCTCCACCACCCTCAATTAACTAGCTTACTTGGGAGTGTGAACCATTGCCTACGTTAAAAAACATTAACAACATCAATGAATTGTGTGTTGATAATAAATTGTTTAATTCCTCACCAACCTAGAAAGTAGAAAGACATGACCAAGAACAATGCTTTCTTTTCATGGATGTTATAATTGTCAAGTATATTCCTAATCCAGCGACATCATAAAGTACATACATTTTAATTTAAGTAGTCGTTACTCATCCGTTAGATGTGACTGTGTGTTGTGTATTTGTTGAGGTTGATTTAACTTTTGTTCTGAAACTATAAGGAAGCTATTCCAACAAAATGGTTGTGGATTTTAAACTAGATACTATGGATGACATGGCAGAATCGATTAATCGATTCCGGATCGATTCACAAACACAACAAATCACACGCACAAACACAACAACACAAACAACAAACACATCGTACACAAAGGCAGGCAGTACGGTCAACAGACGACGACGCAACGTTGCGAAACGCGTCGTTCCGTGGCGTAAGGCAGGCGAGACACGCCTTCACGGGCTCCGCGGCAAACGACTGCGGGAACATCGCTGCATATCACGGGTTCCGCAGAAAAGACCACCAAAATAACTCTGCATACAATTCAAAAGTTTTTTCTTGGGAATCGATTGCGAATCGATTCTTAGGTTACAATGATCGATTCCAATTTTTTGGAATCAATGTCATCCCTACTAAACACCCAGCTGTTGTGGAAGCTGCTCAGATAGGCATCAACATCTCTTTAAAGTAGGGTTTCTGTTTGATAATCGATATATCGATCGATACGATTATTTTCCAAAACGATCGATAATCAATTCAGTCTCTTCCCGAATCGATTATCGAAATTATCGATAATCGAATAGCTCGCCCGTCCGAAATTTTGTAATTTACCGCTCGCTCTGCAGATTGTTGTAAAATATTTCCAGTGAAGATATTAATCACTTTATTTGGTGAAAATTTTGTCCACTGTGAGATCTACAACATTCGTATCAACGCTCGTACGGCGCGAAGTCCGAAGCGCAACGCATCGCCCCTGCCCTGTTGCAATGTAGGCAACTTGCGTGGTGTGTATAGTAGGGCTGCCCAACTATAAAATAAACTAGGAAACGCTCAGTTGGACGCGTTGATAAGCGAGCACGTGCTATAGCTAGACCCACATTGCACATTTTTTTAAATTTTAAAATTTGCGACGTTCGCTGTCCACAGGGCCATGTTTCCAATATTATTTATTATTGCCAAGGTATTTGGGTAAACCCGTGTGTAAACCTTTACTTTGTGAATAAAATCCACCGCCATCTAGAGGACCTTGACTCCTTGGGAAAACTATTTAAACTCTTTGTTGACAAATAATAGACTGCTTCCTCGAAAGTATTTTGATTACTTCTAGGTGGCAGTGCATTAGAAACTTCGCGCGTCTTTTCGTTGCCATGGCAACGTTACTTTTGTTAAATGTAATTTCCATCTACACTACTTATCGGATCAAAATAAAATTAACATATTTGTGACTGGACGGACATTCTAAATGATTTGGCTATCTCAGATTTTGTCGCCGTTTAGTTTGAAAAAAAAACTTTCGATTAACTTTAATGTAACTTTTTAACTTTTTGAACGATTTTGCCACAAAACTAATGGCATTCAATCGAGAACGAAGCTTGCGGATGGTCAAAATTTCAACTCGATCCGAGCCTCCGTTCGAACGTTATGGCGAGACATACAAACAAAAAAACAAAAAAAACAAAACAAAACCAGTGACTAATTTTTCCGGCAGAGTCAAATGGAAACGCTCGCTTCGCTCGCTTAAATATCAAAAGGGGATATATCGATATTTTTTTTTTTAAAACTTTTTTCCAAACGTGTTATTACGTTCTTCGGGCATAGCCAAGGCCGCCTGCCGGCAATGCAGACATGCCACTGTCCATCCCATGAAGAACAATCACAACAATACTTGCAGCGGCCCTGCAAAGAGATAGAAGCGAACTGATTTCTCTGTCTCTACCTCTATTTCTCTCTCTCTCTCTACCTGACTCTGGACACTACTGTAGTGTAACAACTTGAGCTGCCTCTTATGCTTTGCTGATATGAATGAGATTACAGTAACACATGTGGTCTGGTTATCTTATCTCATAACATAAACAAAACAAAGCAGCAAGTCTTGGCCCGAAGCCAAACTGACTAGCAATATGTAGTTGGTGGCGTGGAAGGGGGGGGGGGGGGGAACAGCGCTGCAGAACCATAACTCACTGTCACACCAAGCATTTCTTAATTTAAAAAAATCGGGGAAAAAAATCAAACGATATACATTTCAATATCGATATCAAATTTTGAGTCTTCATATCGATATCGTTGGGCAGCCCTAGTGTGTAGCCAGGTGGCTGAACTCATCGTGCCTGCAGGCACCGATTGCTCAACCTCGCTGCGTCACAGCCGATATTGTAGTACATTGCTCTAAGTCAACAAGCATTTTATCGAGAGGAACGTCTCCCCACGCAAACTGGGTATCGCTTCATTCCGTAGTGCTACCTATTTTCTTAAGTTATCAGTTCTCTCAGACTAGAAGACGTAATATACGTCTTCCAAATTAACGCTGAATATTATTCATCTCGTCACGTAATAAATATCGGAGCATTGAATAACTGATAATATCTCATAAATTAATGATAGACTATTGCAACAAAAGCTGTAATGAAACTTCACAGAACTAAGATTTTCTAGAAGCACAACCTTCACAAAGACACAACACACGATCGTAGCGTCTATTTACGTGGAGTCGAAACGGCCGGCCAGCTTCGCGTGTGCCTAGGATGTGATGTTTGGTGGGGCGGGGGGCTCATGATGAAAGACGTCGCTAGTGCAGAAAAACCTTGTTTTTTGAAAATAGAAGGAACCAAAGGATGCACTCACAAAAGGTCCTCATCAGTATGCAAGAAAGAATAGGCCTAATTTTGATTCGATTATTGATAGACGTAAAAAATATCGATATTTATCGATTGATAATCGATTTCACATGTGCGATTATTATCAATGTTCAAATTCATATCGAACGGCAACCCTACTTTAAAGATAGGGGCCCTGTGAGTCATGTCCAATGGCAGGTCACATTTGTGATCCCTATTATGAACAGTCTATGCAGGGAATGGAACTACACTAGTTAGATTTTTGAAAAGAAGGGCCGTGAATAGACTCGATATTGGTCAGCTATTACCCAGACAATGCCACAAAAGAACCGAAGGGTTCGACCAATCTTGGCACGCACTACGCTTTGGCCTTCATCGCATATAGGGTTGCCAAGGTTAAAACACGTATTTTGTATTTATATTAAATGGGGTTCAGTCAGTAATGCAAACCTGGCAACATCGATGCAGTGGAGCCAAATTGCGAGTGCCGCACAAAGAGAGGGTATGGCACTTAACTCTATTGCCTGTTAATTGCTTCTTTGAACCCAAATATCTTTTTCAGAATGCTGGTGTAGTTTATTTCCATGCATAGGCTTTATGTGTAATTTTTGTAGCTATCTACTGTAGCCTACACTTTATTTTGTAACTATTAATGTTTGTTTATTTCAGCTTGAAATGTGCTCACACCAAAATATTTCACAGTCTGACATTTTTCCCGTAAGTACATTTACTTTTTTGCACACTTAGGTGGAAGTTTTATAGGCTATTGAATTTTAATATCAACAATCAAATGAGAACTGCATACTGTAGCTTATGTATGTTCATCACTATATTTTTGTTGAGTTAAATTAATAATTAAGCATCTATGTTTTCTTTGTTTGGTATTAACTCCAAGACAGCTTGCATGGGAGTGTGTATGTGTGTGTTAAACTTCTATAGCCAGGATGAAATTCATACCAATTAGAACTCATAGTTAAAATAAACAATTTTAGACATTTCTATCAGCGTATATATGTGCTCATTTTGTTCCATATGTTGACAACATACTTTTGTTACATTTTGTGGATGTGATACAGTCTGTTATTGGTAACAAATGGGGACTTAATAGTTAATACCACCTAGCAATCATGCACAATAATTCCGAGTATTGTGTTGTAGATTAAAAATTAATACTGTAAATGTGCAGATACAATAGTAATTAAGTCTATCAACAACTTCTGTGCTATTTGTTGTTGGCACTAACACAATGTCTTGCTTAGACTACTTTGTAAGTAATGTAAATTGTACTTTTCATTCCACCGTTCACATTTGTGCTCCATGTTTTGTTATTCACTATCAATGTACACCCCCAAGTGCATTGCCTCCCTATATAATTGACGAATCGTCTTGGTTAGCGCTAGTTCGCATAAAGTTGAGACGTTAAGCCCTATATAATTCATTCATTCACGTATGCACCAGAATAACTTGTGCAACATGATGTTTCAGCCAACGGACGATCTAGTAAATGCGGACATATACAAAGGTGGCGTCTTCCTTGGCTGCTCGTTTGGTGCCGCTGCGATGTATATATGGGCCGTGGGCATCCTAGCCGCTGGGCAGTCTAGCACCATGACCGGCACATACGCAGGACAGTTTGCTATGGAGGTAACTCACAGGGGCAGAGGTTAATGCGGAGGCTTCTGTATTGGACCGAATATAGCACGATCTCGAATATAACACGACCCCCAAATTATTGGAATCATTTCAAGAAAACAAAAAAAAATCAAAGAAAATCAAAATGTACGAGAAACATTCTTCATTTTCAATACAATGAATGAATAGCCTAAAGTTTCACTCTAACAACAAAACATTTTGAAGAATGTCAGGGCCTAGTCCTGTGTTTTTTAACAGTGTAGGGCAAAGCACAAGCTCACATAGGCCAACCACAGTTCACTAGTCCGATTAAGGGGTGACATCGATTCCAAAAAAATGGAATAATTGGAATTTCATGTATCAAAATCTATGTATTAAAATGTTGTGTTGATACTGCATCGACCTTTAAAATTTGTTAGCATTTTACTTATCATCCTCTTCCTATGATGTTATGATTTCGTAACACCAATTTACAACATTAGTTTCTCAAGTTTCAACACACTGTTTTATCTATGGTATTGTTAGGTATAGTCTATAGTCCAAAAAATTGGAATCGATCATTGTGACCTAAGAATCGATTCGGAACCGATTACCGAGAAAAAACTTTTTATTTGTACACAGTTATTTTGGTGGTCATTTTCTTCGGTGCCCCTGATACGCAGCGATATTCCCGCGGTCTTTTTCTATAGAGCCTGTGATGGTGTCACCCGCCTGCCTCTCGTCACAGGTTCGTCTGGCGTCGAGTGGGTGGGCGGGACAATGCGCGGGAGTTGTATTGTGGGTGGCCTATGTTCAAGCGCTATTTCAATGCAAGAGCGTGGAAATATCGCGAGTGCTGTTTTTGAGATTGTATTTTTGGAAAAACACATTGCGCTATATTCGGTCTGATATGGTAGTTCAAGCACTAACCTCTCTGTTTTTGCTCTTAAACAATTAATGGTTATGTGTTGTTGATAGAAACATTCTGTGGATTGTGATATGCAAATTTATGAATTGTCAATTGACTTAATTGATCTCATGTTAAAAGTTAGTGGGACCTCCATAATTTACTAGATCAGTTTATTGAAATTGCCTAGCAACTACTTTTAAGCAAATTTGTATACTAGATCCCACCTTTCCTAATCTACTTGAATGCACAGCTTAATTCTCTGTGATATTTCATGACTTGGTAGTTCCGTAGTAAGTTTGCAGATAATGGCGGCATTGGCCAATTGGCAATTAGGTGGTTATCAGTATTTTAGATAGAGGCCCACTGATTGGCTACAATTCACCCCTCGATAAGGCCAGAATTGGAAAACTTGCTTTGACTACTACTATATACACACTATTATTTTCAAGGAACACAAAAAGTAGTACAGTAGAACCTCGTTAATTCGAAAATCAAGGGACCTCAAAATTGCCAATTCGAATTATCCAAATTCAAATTATCTATCCATACAAATTTTCAAATTTTCATTTTTATTTTTTTTAAATTCAATTTTTATGTTTTTCCTCACCTTATGCTTTTAAAAAAATAGTGGGGGACAAGACTTATTAAAATAAATTGTTTATACATTGAGTCTTTATTGTCTGCTACGTAAATAGTATGTAAACAAAGGCCCTGATACTTACCTTCCTATGACATGAAAATAAAGCAATCAAATGATTCCACTCCATACACTCGACTGAACCTGCAATACCTCGTCAAAAACGCTTTGATTACATAAGATTGTAACAGAGCACTCAAGTGGTTCATTCATAAATTACGTATGTCGAGCCAGTGGGAGGACGGGCTGGTCTGGCTCTGCACGGACCGACGCGGCGGCTGAGCACGGACAGTGCTGATAGCTGTGATGATCGGGTGGGGTGGGGAGGGGGGGGGAGGCCAGGCTAGGGCCAGGCTGACAAGACGAGACGTTATTATAACTTACACTTCCACTTTTTAATAGGTGGTTAGAAGAAAATATTTAGGTTAACATTGGACCAGTTACAAACTTACAATAATATTATAAGACATCCTGAACTACGAGAAATGTTGATCATTTATGGAATATTATATGATTTGGAAAAGTGACAACTTTGATAATAAAAACTTGAAAATGTCACTTGTTTACCATTTTGTTGGACAATGTGTAGGCCGGGCTACATTTTAACACTTTGTAAAAAAGTCGCCGATCTTAGATTGCTTAAAAACGGGGGCGTATTTTTCCACTGCATACAAGGAAAGTTTTTCAAATGACGCAATGCAGTCTATAGGTATGTCGCCAGTCGACAAAATCAATTGATGGATTGTTTGAATAGCTTTTAGAGCCTCTTCTATCGGAGGAGGCAACACTTCTTCATCATCATCTTCGCCATCCGAATCACTACTTTCCACTTCAACACTGCAGCTCGGCTCGTCGGAGATAGGCGTAGGCTCGTAAACAGCCGAAGTTAACACGTCGTTATCAAAGTTAGTGAAGTAATCTAAGCTGACACCTTTCATCAGGAGAAGATAATCGGTGTCGTTAACATCAAACTCCGAATCATCATCCGAAAAATCGCCGTTCCCAACTTGGCCGTCCCCATCATCGACTTCCCAGACATCGCCCTCCCCGACATCGACTTCCCATACACTGTGGTTCCCAACGTCAACGCCCTCGAGATCGGCGTCTTCAGAATCATCTAGGCCAGGAAAGCCTCCGGCGCTATTGGGGTTAGAACAATTCCCCCCTTCCTAAAAAAATTAGCAATTGTTTTTGGGGTTACTTTTCCCCATGAAATGGCGATGGCTCTAATAGCGTCAAGCACTGTCCACTTTTTAATTTCATCAACTGTGCGGCCAATCTTTATTTGTCTGGTATATGATCGCAAAAGCTGCCGGCGGAAATGATGTTTTAGATTTTGAATGATGCCTTGATCTAAAGGCTGGAGTACGCTGGTGGTATTCGGTGGGAAGAACAGTATCTTTTTTTTTTTTTTTTTTTTCCTTGTGCAAAGTTGGCCTCTTCAGCCATTCTTCTGTCTTGCTATCCAATATAAGACTGCCTCCTTTTCTATCCTGCTCAGGTCATCGGGCAGGGAGTCAATGTCATTCTTGAGGGCGGCGCATCTGAAGAGATGCGCTCTGTCTTGATCTTCTAAATTACAAAGTTTGCAGGTGGCCGGTTCGTTGGTAATGTTGAAGCGGTGCAGGTGGTGCTGCAAGACGTCGTGACCGGTTACAAGCCGGAAATGGGCGGTGGCCGTCTTCCTCGACCAGTCTTTGTCTGGCCCTTTTTTGATCTCGGTCCACCAGTTCTTTAGTCGTGAAGTCTCTTCTGTGGTGTTTCTGAAGATCCTTTTTGTGGTTGACTTGATCTTAGTTTTGACATTTTGGTAGGAGAGAGGCGCTGCTGGTGGTTGCGGTGCTTTTGTGGCACTTTTGGCCAAGAAGTCTGCCTTTTCATTCCCCATGATCTTGCAGTGGCTGGGGATCCATTGAGTCTCTAATAGTTTGTTTTGCTGTCGGATGCCGACAAGGGAGTTTTTGAAAAGCAGCGATTTAGGATGGAGGTTCGCTGCTTGAGAGACAAATTGGATGGCTGAGACGCTGTCGCTTAGGATCACAAATTTTGTCTTGTTGAGGGGGAAGGCGGGGGTCTCGGCGATTTTTTCGGCCGCCCTGGCAATGGCTGCGACCTCAGCGTCGTCGTCGTCGTCTCAATATTTGGTGTTGCCAGTTCAGGAATGTTGTGCGCTGAACAGTTGTCGAGCGTCAGTAACACGTGCCGGTCTTGACAGGCCATGCGCCTCTGTAACCTAATTAGCCAATCACGAAAAACCCTACCTGTCATCCACGCCTTGTTGTTCCAGTCATAAGTGACAGGCAGATCAGATAGTAGTGCCAAGCCTTTGAAACAGCGTGGCTTACCAAACTTGCCTAGAACCAAAGGTTTCATTTTCTCTGAGCCGTCTAAATTCACACAGAGTGCTACGGTCAACCTCTCCTTGCTGCGTTTTGTTCCATGGCATTTCTCCCCTTTTATAGCCAAGGATCTTTCGGGCATCATATTGTAAAAAACAGCACTCTCGTCCATATTAAATATGTTTTGCGCACTGTATTTGTCAAATATGTGCTGGTGGTCTTCAATCCATGTTGACACTTCATTCTGGTCCACCCTTTGAGCCTCGCCGCAAACGGCAAGGCAGACGATATTGAATCTTTTTTTAAATCGATCAAGCCATCCACTTGACGCCGCAAAATCATCGATATTTAATTGCAAGGCGATTTCACGGGCTTGTTCCACTAGCATTGGACCAGATAGTGGTATGTTTGAACTACGCACCTGCGTAAAATACTCGAAGAGTTGTAATTCCAGCTGTTCATGTTTCGCCGGACGTAGCCTCTGCCTTTTACATCCACTACCACCACACTTGATGAAGGCGTCTTCTATTTTGTCCCTATTTTTTATAATCGTAGATAAAGTTGTATTAGGAATTCCGTACTTTAGGGTTAACACACCTTTCTTCTCCTCCTTTTTGTCAATGTCTTTTAAAAGTTTAACTTTTTCCGCAATAGTCAGAGTTTTATACTTTTTAGTTGGCGGAGCCATCGCTAAACAACACGCAAAACAAACACTGACGCACTTGTCAGCAACAGAGCATTCAACACGTTCACGTCTCGACTTACTGTAGCAGACTAGTGGCAGACGTCAGGCGAACAAAACTCAACTTGTAGACTCTATTCTTAGCTCGTAGCGGCGAGGGGAAGTGGGCCTGCGCAGAAGACTAGGGAGTGTGAGGGGAGGTGCGGGCGGGCAGGGAGCCAGCTGGCCGGGCGGCATTCCAGCTAGACACAGTACAGAACGATGCAGGCAATGTCTACACGGCGGCAAAGCTTTGACGGCGGTTTGCTGTCTTTGTGATTTCGCGATTGCTTAAAACTGTTTCGAATTATCAGTCAAATTATAATGGATATTTAATGACGGGGAAAATTATTTGTTCGAATTACACGTTATCGAAATTTCGATTTAAACACATCCTTTAACATGTATGTTCCCATACTATTGGCCGGGAACTGAGTTATTCTACGAATTACACAACTTTTCGAATTATGGGTGCTCGAATTAACGAGGTTTAACTGTATTTAATTTACTTCCAACAATTGAAATATATATAAATTTACAAACGGTTGAAGAATGTGAATTTTGTTTTCTGGTATTGTTACCTAATTTAAAATTACTGCATTTCTGCCGACAACCATTAAATATGTACATGCCAATGTTTGGGAATTTGTGCCTTTATGTACTTAGTCACATGCTGGTCGCTGAAAATGTTAATTTTCTTTCAAAATATTGTTTTAAAACCAAAAGTTGTGTGCATTTTGCAGGCAGCCTTGTACTGTTTGTGTTATTTACTAATTCCAAATTGGTTGTCATTGTGTGGTAGCCATCTTTGATGTGATGCTGAGCTTACCTCTTAACCGGGAAAGCAAATATGATAATTGTAACAAATGTGTTTGTGTTTGCAGGGCTTTCTCAATCTTCAGTGGGCTCGCTGGAAACGGGTTCTGTTCACTCGTACGATTGCTATCATTCCAACCTTCTGCCTGGCTTTCTTCAGCACCATTGACACCATGTCAACCATGAACGACTTGCTCAATGCAATCATGAGTCTCCAATTACCTTTTGCTACAATACCAACCATCGCCTTCACAAGCAGTGTAGCCATCATGGGCGAGTTCAAGAACGGAACGTAAGTTTGCAAAATAATCAAATCTCTGGTAAAGTATGGGTAGGCCTACAGGTGAACACACAATATAAATACATACTAAGGATGCACATGATAATCAATAAATCAATATAGTTGTTTTCGATAATCAATATTACCGTTCAATAAATTAATCAATATGTTATTTATAGGGGTGTGCGGTTTGTTTGCTTACTTTTTTAACTCAGTTCGGTTTTCGGGTCGGTTAGTGTAATAACCTCGGTTTATCAGTTCCGGGTCGGTAGTCGTAAAAAATATAGCTCCATTCCACATTTTGCAGTCAAATATTACTTGTTTTAAATAAACTAAGCATGTTCATGGCTTTGAAAGTAAGAACCAAATTATAAATGAAACTGGGAAGTAGGAAACAACTGTGTGCTTTGAGGTACTGCAATTTTCATTATTTTTCTAAGCCCCTCTTCTTCGCATACAGTGTATGGTTGAAGAGCCGTGCAGATCCATTCACCAATTGAGCTAAAAAGAAATAATTCAACTTGTAACTTTAATCTTTAAGACATTTTGACTCAGGTCTAGGCCTAGGCTCTAACCTAAAAACACAACACTTAAGCCTAGGCCTAGGTAGGGTCATAGGCTACTCAATATGTATGTAGGCCTAGGCTAACCTAGGCTTTAAAAAACTGTTTAAACATGAATTGGCCTCGGCTAGGGTTTAATCCCTGTAGGCCTAGGCCCGAGTGTAGGGTTCAGTCCCTGTAGAGCCTACACTAGGGCAGTGTAGGCCCAGGACATTGTTCCGGCTCGGAAGCACCAGCAGGCCTAGGTCTACGCTGCTCAGGTGGGTTGTCTTCATTGCTCTCAATAATTATAGCTTTATCTGTAGCTCGACGCATTTTCATTGAAGAGAGTAATTATTTTTTAATTTTTTTTTGTGCAAAGTGGCCTCTTTAGCCATTCCTTTGTCTTGCTATCCAATATAAGACTGCCTCCTTTTCTATCCTGCTCAGTTCATCGGGCAGAGAGTCAATGTCACTCTTGAGGGCGGCGCATCTAAAGAGATGCGCTCTGTCTTGGTCTTCTAAATTACAAAGTTTACAGGTGGCCGGTTCGTTGGTAATTATTATTCAAGAATGACGTTTTACGACACACGACGGATGTAAACAACGAAAGTCGACGACAACAACAACAACAAACGAGACGAGAGCCTAGATGCCCATGCCGCACATCGCACATATCTCGACGCTTAGCGGTGCGATCTAGCGGAGAACACGTACACTATTACGAGAATTCCCGGTGGTTCAGCTGGAAATTGTTTCAAACATCGTGCGCGGGAAACCGGTTATTCAAACTAATTTTCGGTTCGGTTAGTAGAAAACCGACCCGACCGGAAAAGTCGGTTAACCGCACACCCCTAGTTATTTAATAATATTTCAATAATCAACAATTAAAATGTTATCAAATTGCACGTTTTCTAAAGAAAACACATAACGCGCAACATTATAAATTTCCAGCGTTTACGGCTGTGCAGACTTGCTTTTTTTTGTTGTTGTTTAAGGCCGAGATTATAGTTTGGAAATGGGATTTACAGGACGGTTTAATTATGACTGTCACCTTTATTCTTTAAATCAGTCTTTTTGAAGGCTTCCTTGTAAGTTGTTTAATGTCTGTGTATGTGCTTTCTAAAAATGATAAGGCGTTCATTACTATAGAAGGAACCTTGGTTGGCATCTTTAAGATGCTGCTGGTTAGATGTAGAAGGAGTTCCTTACTTCCATCCTCTTCTTCTATATCCAAGTCACTATCCTATTTGTTTTGTACCTCTGTATTGTATTGAGTATCCATATCCTCACCTATTTTTCCTTGTTTCCCTTTTTTCCTGGAACCATTAGAGTTGGCTACATAAGACTCCCGAGTTCTTCATGGTACTGCTACTGGACCGACTGTATTCAATGGTAAATATAACTTGTTGGTAGATGGATGTTCAACACTAGGAAAACGCTTAAGTCCCGCCGCGTTGTTGGATGAGCGTAATTGGTGCATTGAGCTGCCATGTGTTATGCGGATTTTCTGTTGTTCTGTGAAAATAAATAAGTACTAAGTTGAAGATTTTTTTAAAATTAAATTCAATTAAATAAAAAATAAACTTTAATTTTTAATTTTTTTAATTAATCGTATGAATTTTAAAAAATTGAAAAAACGAAAAATTGCGATTTTTATAAGAAATTCGATTGCGCTCAAATTTCACACGAATATATAAATTCATAAAATTAAGCTTCTGTGAAAAAAGTATTACAATAAAATAAAGCATGTAGGTGTTATTGGATGAGCGTAGCGAGCGTAGCGAGCGAAGCGAAGATTCCATTTCACTACACTGGAGAAAAAAATCCGGAATGTTTTTTTTTTTTTCTTTCCTTCTTCTTTTTTTTTTCTGTATTTTTGTGTGTTTGTCAGCACGATTCCGGCTAAACCGATACTCCGTTTGCGATGAAATTTTATGGAGGCCTTCGAAATCTCTGAACTTAGAACTGCCACGTTTTTGAGCGCAATCAAAAAATTATTTCTCATGAAAATCGCAATTTTACGATTTTTTCTCGATTTTTTGAAAATTTATTTTCCTTGTAACACCTACATGCTTAATCCGATTTTCATGATTTTTTCACAGAACCTTAATTTTATGAATTAAGATATCCGTGTGAAATTTGAGCGCAATCAAAAAATTATTTTTCATGAAAATATAAATTTTGTGGGTTTTTTTTTTTTTTAAACAATTCGTTTACTTATAACACCCTACATGCTTTATTTTATTGTAATACTTTTTTCACAGAACCTTAATTTTATAAATTTATATATTCGTGTGAAATTTGAGCGCAATCAAATAATTATTTCTTATAAAAATCGCAATTTTTTGTTTTTTCAATTTTTTAAAATTCATACGATTAATTAAAAAAATTAAAAATTAAAGTTTATTTTTTATTTAATTTAATTTAATTTAAAAAAAAATCTTCAACTTAGTACTAATTTTTTCACAGAACAACAGAAAATCCGCATAACACATGGCAGCTCAATGCACCAATTACGCTCATCCAACAACGCGGCGGGACTTAAGCGTTTTCCTAGTAAGTAAAAAAATTGTTTTAAAAAAGAAAAAACCCACAAAATTTATATTTTCATGAAAAATAATTTTTCGATTGCGCTCAAATTTCACACGGATATCTTAATTCATAAAATTAAGGTTCTGTGAAAAAATCATGAAAATCGGATTAAGCATGTAGGTGTTACAATTAAAATAAATTTTCAAAAAATCGAAAAAAATCGTAAAATTGCGATTTTCATGAGAAATAATTTTTTGATTGCGCTCAAAAACGTGGCAGTTCTAAGTTCAGAGATTTCGAAGGCCTCCATAAAATTTCATCGCAAACGGAGTATCGGTTTAGCCGGAATCGTGCTGACAAACACACAAAAATACAGAAAAAAAAGAAAGAAGGAAAGAAAGAAAAAAAAACATTCCGGATTTTTCTCTCCAGTGTAGTGAAATGGAATCTTCGCTTCGCTCGCTACGCTCATCCAACTATCACTCTGAAGTCACTAAGCAATACACACTGGTTCACTTTACTCTGGGCGACGCGGAGCATAGGAAAAGTTTGTTCACTCAACAAGACTGCCTACAGTCGAACGGATCATAATAATAGTAAATAACTAGACTGATTCTATCAAATAAATTGGTGTGAGATAGGATTTATTTTATTTATTTATTCGTAGTCAGTTGATGGTATACATAATATAAGCTATTAGCTAATAAACATGTCCACATAGACCCTATAGTAAGCTCTCAAAATTAACATAAAATACTAATATTTAACTACATTATTGTATTCCTATAAACTAGGCCTACCTATGCTAAATGGGCTAATTTACTAATTTACTCAAACAATCTAAACCTAAACCTAGGATAGTCTGTAGCTGTTACATCGTAATTTTCTCCCATTGTAGGAACTCTTTGACTGAATAGAAGGAGTATTTTAATAATACATTCTTCAGTTCATACTTAAATCTAGAAATATTGTTGATCTTTTTTATTTGGGTTGTAGTTTGTTCCATATTTGCGTGGCAGCATAAACAGGGCCTCTACTAAATAATGTGAGGTTGTGGTCTATTACGTGTATGTTATTCTTTTGTCTGGTGGAGTGATTGTGTATTTCTGAGTTTTGAATGAATGATTTTGGGTATTTTTTAACAAAGCAAGCTGTTTCATAGATGAATATGGATGGCACAGTTAAGATGTTCAATCTAGTGAATAGAGGTTTACATGAGTGTCGTTGTTTGACTTTGCACCATGTGCGGATTGCTCTTTTTTGTATGATAAATATTCTATTTAGGTGGGCAGCGGTGCCCCAGAACATAATCCCATACACTATGTGGGAGAACACAAAAGCATAATAAGTTTGACGCATAAGGATTTGCGAGACTGCTTTCCTTAATGCTCTTAACATAAAGACCCCTTTGTTTATTTTGTTGGCCACACTGTTTATATGGGCTGACCAGTCCAATGTGTCACTGATATGTAGACCAAGTACACCCAATCCAACAGCTTACCTTCGAAAAGTGATGGTGACTGCTGAGTTTCTTGAAGAATATTAACACTAGGCCGCTTCGCAAACGCTTTTTTCAGTCGCGTTGATGGATGAGCTTTTTTGGAATATTTCTGTCCAATGATTACGTTTTTATGTGGAATCTCCTTACTTTTTCTATAGTTACTTGATATTACTTGTTCATTATACACCTGTAAAAGGCTTATCTTATATTAAAACCTTTATTTCTATGAATTTTCACCAACTTTTTCAATTTTTTCTTTCAAGAAGCACTACATCACCATAATCTTTATGTCAATGTAAAATATGAACGTTGTAGCCCCACCCGTTTGGTCCAAATCGGCCCAAATATCACAAAAATATCATATTAAAAACCGGAGAAAAAATCGTAAAAGTACGATTTCTATAAGAAATATTTTTCAAATGTCTCTAAAATCATAACATATATGATTTCCGTGATTTTAAACGTTCCTATAAAGTTTCATCAATATCGGAGTAGCCGTTTGCCAAATATCACGAAAATATCGCACTAAAAATAAAAAAAATCGTAAAAGTACGATATTTATGAGAAATATTTCTTCGATTGTACCCAAAAACAATACAGCTCTAAGTTCAGAGATTTCGAAGGTCCCCTCCAATTTTCATCAAGATCGCATATGCCGTTTGCCCGGTAGAGAGCGAACAAACAGACAAAAAAACTAACAAAAACAAAACACCCGAGCTATTTTTCTTGGGGTAACGTAAGTAAAAAACAAACAAAAAAACACAAAGTCAAATTGAAGTCTTTGCTTCGCTCATCCAATAAATATCTACAAAACACAGAAAAACATGAGACGTTTCGACACGAGGTCTTGTTCACTCAAGAGAGAATCTCACACCCATTTACTCCAGCCAATTGGCATTCTTTCTACATAACCAGACTGATTATATCAATCTTTAAGATCCTGCAGTCACCAACTACTTAAGTTGTTCCACAATACTAACTTTAACTTAGCATTAACTAGCCATTTGGCCCTCTTATTTTTCACCAAAATAGAGTATTAAAAGTAGACTATTGACATTTCTTATTCTCTGTTACAGTGCAAACATCTTGGCATCCATCCTATTATCAACCCTCGTGATAGCAATCAACATATTTTTCGTTGTATTCACTGTGTCGTCCAAGGTTCACAGCTGGTTCATTATCGTTCCAATTATCATCTACGGTATTTTTTACCTTACGCTCTGTCTTTATCTTGTCATTCACATGCTGGTAAGCATGGGATACACGTGGCTCAATGACTATGAGGTAAGTCAAGCATTCAAGTGCCTGAATAGTTTTTCTTAAATGTGTACATTAATAAAAGCTGTTTTACTATTAGTAGTATTATTGTTATCAGGAATTTCGATGTCCACCTGCTATGCAATGGTATCAATCTTGGGCAATGGTTCAAATGTATTCCTACTTAAATTGAAGCCGGGGTCTGATTTTGGATGATAGTATTTGGTTTTATTGAAGTAGAATCTGATTGTTATTGATTATGTTGATCATGCAAGTATAGCGGTGATGGCAAACCTGTATGGAGCAGTGTGACAATTATAACTTCCAAACTGCTTGTGCCACTTATAGTAGTGTACTCACAATATCGCGAAGGAGGTCTGAACCGAATATAAATTTTTACTCCTTCTAGATAATCCCTCTATTTAACGGGTTTTCCAATAAAAGGAAGTAACACTTCAAAATTTAGAATTTTAGTTCTACATAACATAAGTTCTTTTTTCAAACTTGAACATTCATCAGTAATACTAATTTATGTAGCTGGGTCGTGGATTAAGGTGACAAACAACTTTAAATTAGCTGCAGTTATCATCAGCAGTTGAAAGTTTTGTTATTTTATTTAGTATTTGCCTAGGCTTATAGAATCATCAATCATTTATTTTATACGTAATACGTGAAGCGAGATGTTCTAAATTTGTTTAACTTGCTGATGTTGTGAATTTCTTTGCTGGCAACTTACAAGGCACTTCAGGTGACACAATTGAATTTTATTAAGAACATCTGGTATCTTTTATCTCCTTTTTTCCAGTTTATCAGCAAGTATGTGAGTAATGCAGTCCCATCTGAATTTGGAATCAACTCGCTTAATGACGCTGCAAGCACCAGCAGTTACTCACGGTAAATATTATTTCTGCTTCCATTGTTATGCTGATAAAATATTTTTGTATTTTTTATTAGTATGTTCTAAAATTATAAGACGACCCCAATGCCAACAACCAATTTCCAATTTTGTTTGTTTTAATTTGATAATAGAAAAAAATTAAGATAAACCTACTTTATTTCTCAATAATTGTTAAAATTGATTTGTAAATGATTTCAACATGCTCAATACAAACCTTTTAATTTGATTTAACTTTGATAGAAATTAAATTATAATATTTGATAAATATTTTTGTTAAGAATAATGGCATTTAATGCCATGAAACATGCAGCCAGTTTTATTATTTATAATAAGGTTTGAATATGAAACGTGAGTAGGTAATCAGAAACGGGTTGCTTGGCGAGGCAAATTTATAGGGATGCACACGATAGTCAATATTATTGATAATGATCGATAATGAAAAATTGATAAAATCTCTATAATCGATAATCAAAAGTCATTATCAAGAATTGAAATATCAATAATTGGTTGAAAACGGCCCGAAACACCTAATTCGTATTTCCCGCTTTGGCAGACAGAGATAGGACACAAGGACTCGAGATTTATATTTAGGACCGAACTTAGCCGATAGCGGGAGGCAGAAACAAAGACAACACAGTCAGGACGAGGCAGCGAGTGGCACGAGATTGTATTGTTTTGAATTTCATTTAGGCCTACCACATTTGAGATTCCATCTATGTTGGAACAGGCTTGAAAATTTTATTGGTAATATCGATATTTTCGATAATCGATAATAAAAAAAGTATCGATGTGCACCCCTATAAAATTAAATTAATTTTAATTTTTGGCAATTGGGTTTTTACTTTTTAGTTAATTTGAAGGGATACAACACTTTTCACTTGTTGCAGCCGTAAGAAATTGTTTCTTTTGGCACAGCAACTGGAAGCCACAAGGCTGTCCTCCTAGATCTATAGTCCAGTAGTAAAACGACATTAAACACATTTCTCAGCACCAACAGTGGTACCAATGCGAGAGAAAATATACTTTACTTTTTAATACATATGTGCTCTTTCTATAAATTTGGATTTATAAACAAATAGTATTACATTTATTTAAACTGTGTGCCATTCAGAAAGTTACAATTTCTCCGTCAGTCAAAACTTGTTTTAACGGGCTTTATGCCAACAATTATTGAATCCCCAGGTAGTGACAGAATTTAGTATTTAAATACGTATCTGTAACCACCACCATAGGTCCATTACCCATAATGACCATAAATTGTTTTAATTCCCAGTTCAGCTACAATCACATATCTTAAACCCCTTTGACTGAGATTTTCAATGTGCCTATTTACTTACTATTTAGTAATTAAACAGATTATCAAAGTGATTATATTTAGTAGGTAGCATTAAAAATTATTTTTTATCCAAAGTGTCCCAATAGTTGCACGGTGTGACCAAAAGCTCGTAGTGAGATATGTTTATAGGATATATTTTTTAAATACAAATGAAACAATGAAAAGGGATTTGTGTCCTAATATTTTAGAACAATGCACATGTAATAGAAGTCCTCTGTATATTGCATAACTGCAACCCTCTCGTATTACAGTGGAGCCCACTTTTAAAGAACTCTCTTTTAACAAAATATTCAATTTACAAAAGTAATTTTAATGCTACAACTACAAATAAACTACTACTTGCTTTTTAATGAAGTCGGGTATAAATGAGTGTTCTGCTTTCTTGTACGGGTTGGCTTCTGTGATATGTTGTCTGGCACAATTGTTAACTATTTCAGATGGGCTTATTTGTGTACCAATTTTAGCTAATCATCTTGCAATCACTATTCTATTTATTTTTAGCCTAACGGGAGAAACATAAGCTCCATGATCTTGTCATGTACGTAAGTGCTTCGTCATGAAGATTATTTCGCATCTGTTCCACCTCTTACTCAGCTAGCATGGCACGAGTAGACTAGCGCTAAGAGATCAATCTTAACAACACCTCTGTATATTATCATAACCCAAAAGACAAAATATAAGGAATTGAATTGGTGAAGTGTTGCTATGAAGTATAGAATAGAGAGAAATAAATAAGGCTGTGAAAACAGTTTTTTTGTTCATCACTATGTGGAGACTTATGTTGGAATTCAATTTAAAACCAAAATTAATAATTTAATATACGAATCCCATCTGTATGTTATAATATGTAATACATACAGAAGTTAAACTACTACTAATTAGTAATGACTACTACTTCTACTAAGAAACTACTTATACATTTAAAAAGGAAGATACTAAACGAGTCACTTTTATCATTTTAAATTTTGAGATTTCGTATCAGATTTGATCAGACAAAATATCAACAAAAAATGCATGCTTTGGAACTAGTTTAACTCAAACCAAATTGTTGAGATGTATTGCCACGACCAGAAATAAATCAAAGGGTGTAGTGGACACCTGCTGCTTTATCGACTTCACTTGGGAATATTCGGTTGTTATATACACTCCTAGCAATTGCTATATGTTTAGCTAAGAATTTGATAAAGTAGGATGGTAACTAGTGATGTTTTAATATTAACTACTTTTGCCCCTTTTATTAGTTAATCTTAAGTTAATACTTTGATATGTAAGACAAATGCCCAGATAGAATAGCAAATACTAATAGGGCTGGAATTTTTCTATTCGGTGTTAACTCGGAATGAATAAAGGCGCTCATAAAAATAAAACAGTGAATTGCCAAATGAGATATCTGCCAGACCCTTTATTTAATTTTGGTCAAGGGTATATCTGGCTTAAGCAGCCTAATCCTCCCACTGATAATAGAAGCCACATTTATTTCAATCAAGTCAAAATTTACTGTAAAGTACGGCAAATAATTGAGCGATCAGAATTAATCTTCTATTTTTTAGTTATTTGTGCATGTCACAATTGAAAAGCTTTTAATAACTACTTGCTTGTAGGCCTACTCTCTTCTTTCACATATTTCCTGTCATTCAGACAACATTTTTTAGTAAATATATCTTGTAATAATAACTGTGTTCTCAAAATAGATACTACCGTTCATTCTTCTCTTCTACTGTACCTTAACACTTCACCAATTTGACAGTAATGGATTTTGGGATTTTATATTTTTGTAAGCTTGTTAATGGTCAGGGATGCTAAATGATTTTAAATCTAACATCTTGGTTCGCTAGAAAAAAATTCAGTGGCACAAAATTCTAAATTGTGATTTTCACATTAAGAAATTAATACCTTACTGATGAGTCAATGATTAACAATAAATATCTTTGAATTCATATGCTGCAGATCTCTTAAGGCTATTCGACCGGGTTTTTCTATTTTCCAAAAAATGCTACCAAGTCAAAACATAGTTAATGGCTTTCAAACCTGGCTATTTTAGAAAATCAAAAATATTTTTTTCAAATTTTTCTGATCCGGTACACGGCCAATATAGCCATCTCAAAATAATTTCAAACTTCAATTCGCCAAGGCACATCATTCAACGTAGGGTGTTGTGTTTTTGTGACATTAATTTTCAACTGGTTTTCTATAGGCTGACTGAGAGAAAAAAGATTTTTTTAAACAATTGTCTTTCCTGCGAATTTTTTTGTTTGGCGGTACAAATCGGTAAAAAATACCGCCAAACGAAAAAATTCGCAGGAAAGACAATTGTTAAAATAAATCTTTTTTCTCTCAGTCAGTCCATAGAAAAACAGTTGAAAATTAATGTCACAAAAACACAACACCCTACGTTGAATGGTGTGCCTTGGCGAATTGAAGTTGGAAATTATTTTGAGGTGGCTTTATTGGCCGTGTACCGGATCAGAAAAATTTGAAAAAAATATTTTTGATTTTCTAAAATAGCCAGGTTTCAAAGCCATTCACTATATTTTGACTTGGTAGCATATTTTGGAAAATAGAAAAACGCGGTCGAATAGCCTTAACAACTTGAGGCAGTAATTAGCATTGAGATCATTCACATATACTATACCTTATAAGACTGGTGAATGAAAGGAGTGTCTCAATCGTGAATGCTTAACAGTTTAATTTTATTTTATTTTATTGTTACATTGATTTTTACCATATATTTATAAACAAGTGTTTCAATAACCCAGATTCCATAAGCTCCGATTTTGACCACAACATCTTTTAGCAACCCTGAGAAAAAAGTTTTTAATACATTAGTACTTGTACATATGATTCCTGTTTTGTTACAACGTTGACTATTATGTGTAGTAAGCCCCTCAAAATTCCCAGTAATTAGAATAATTTAATTCCATTTATGTATCATTAAATTTTAACTAGTCACAGCATTCCTGCTGAATTTTTCGGTTAAATTCTTATTCTTTGCTATTGTTGAAAATGGTGAGACACAAACTGGTCTTTTGTACTCATCAAAGATTTGAATAAGTGGATTTACTTACTGCACATAGTTTGAAATGTACTATAATGTATTTATTGTATATAGTATTTTATTGATGTCTCATGCAGATTACTGACTTGTTTAAAAAAATTAAACTTGTACATTGAAAGTAAGTGTGTAACTTTATTATTGTTCAAATAGTACATCACATTTACACATGTTTTTCATTATTTCATTGAAAGTGGCTTTTTCAATGCAACACAGGAATGCCATAGCATTCTTAGCATTGGGCAGTTAGTAGTCTTAGCTATTATACATACACATTTTGTTTTCGAATAATAATGGATTATGTTTATGTATTAATGGTTTATTCTATCTTTGGAATGCTCTGTACTCCATACTTTGGCTAGACGCTAAATGGAGAAATGTCTTGCTTGGCTATTCTGAGCTCTTGGGATGTGCCTTGCTTACTTAAGTTTTCTTCTACTTCTTTAATCCCCAATGATTTTTTTAACCTATGCCGAGGCCCTATATAATGTATTTATTATATTATTTTTTGCATTGACCTTTACACTACTTTAGGGCTCACATGTTTATATGTGTAAACACCCTTGGACATTGTCAATAGACTTTATCCCAAGGTATCTCAAAAGGGGAAATATTTACAAATTATTTGCAATAGTAGGTTGGTATTTGGAGAAGGGTTCTCGTTTAAAAGTTTAAATGTGAAGAAGTGAAAGAAACTAAATTGGGCAGCCCTACTAATTCGAGTGAATGAGGTAAATTTAATTTAAATAAGTCTTGTAAAAAGCAGAGATAACATCAGAATACTGGTTTCAGTGTTTGAAGAACAGTTTCTGGCTGCAGAGCGAGGGTTGGGGAAGGTGGTAAATCTATGGCAGGCTGACTTATAAGTTTGATTGAGTCGTCACCCTTTCATTCAAATTCCAAAGGAACCTAAAAATACCAGTTAGCATCCTTAAAAAATTTGGAATTAAATTTTTTAACATGTAGGGATCCTGAAATTACTTTAATGATTTTTTTCACTAAGTAGGATTACTGTTTTTTTTTTTAAATATACAAGTTGTACACAAAAAATTTCAAAATAAAGCAATAATCACATTTTTCTTCTAAATTATACAGCAAAATTGGGAACTTTTTTCCAATTATTTTTTATGTTTTAGCTAAAAAAATATGCAATTAATTTTACAATTGAGCATTGAGATCAACATTTCTGTGTTAACGTAGTTGGCACCAGGACTGTTGAAAATAATATCATCAATCAAGCCTAGCTAACTTCAATTAAATAACTTTAGATGGCGGAAACATTCTTCATTTATGTATAATACCTGTTCATTTTGCTGAAGGGAATGCCTGTTTTAAGTTTATTTATATACTGATATTTAAGATTTTTTTAACTTTTCTGGATTTAATTAACTTGGGTTTACTGTAGAGCTGATCTCATTGCTCTGGCTTTGAGCAGATAATGTTTTTTGCCAACTCTGTATCACTCCAGAGCCGGTTTACAAGGCGACTGGTTAAGCGATATTCACTTACCTCCCAGCATTCAATTCTGATGCCAATTATCTTGAAGCTTGACTAATCTCTTTGGTTTCTTGTGTTTTGTTAGTTTTTATTTTGGTCCCATCTTTGTTTGGTCTTTTAATGAACTTGAACATGTATGTGATTGGGAAGACTTGCTAGTGGGTTGGTTACTGATGTTATCTCTATAAACTATAAAGTAGTTGACTTACTTTATGATAAACCCCAAGTGAAGCTAAGAAGCCTCCGATGTCAGTTTGAGGCAGACGTTTATACTTATTGCTTGATGTTTTATTCCCTCTAGGAGTTAAATGTTGTATGCTTATGCTTGCTTTGGCTGCTTACACTAAGCTCTACACCTTGTCTGCTTATGTTGTACCATGCACTTTATTACCTACTTACATAGACATCAACAGGACTTGAGATTTGTTTTACACTTACTTGCCTACCAAAGCAGGTGAAAATCTTTACTTGTCAAAAGAAAATTCAAAGTTGACTTTAATTTGCTTTGTAATTTACCCATTAAGAGAAGCAGCGATTGCGCCATATTAGGCGAAACATGATTAGCGAACAATTGTTTTGAGAAGCTGATTTTTTATCAAAATGTTACTGGAAGACATACTTAACAATGAATATAATCCAATAGCAAAGTTATATGCTAGGACCATGAAGTTTCTGGGGTGTAATTTCATTTTCACCATGCTCCATTTAAAGGTAAAACTACTCTTTGTTTTACATTAATAACAGTTGCAATTTTCTATACCTATTGGAGTTTTTTGTTTAATGTTTATGTTATCTGTGCAGGTATCTATAAATTAGTTTAGATTGCCAGTGCCTTCATTGGAAGCAACTCGGCATAGGACTTTGCAAGTCCTGAAAGTAAGTGAAAGTAGACAGGAGGTTTAGGTTGGGAAGAACAGTGACAAAATAAAGTTGACAAGCTGGATAAATCATTTCCCTGTTGCCGACATCTTCGTTGTTTGTAGCAGCTGTTGTCGGCTCAAATAAATAATCAGTGGTGGTGCTGCAATCCGATAAATTTATCTCTTTATTATTATACCATTCCAAAACTCTTCCAAATATCAGTTTACAGTTGTATTCTCTGCGTAACACTGGCAACGGTTACGTGCAATTTTCTTAGGTAGCCATAAAACTTGATGTTGCAAGTGCATGATGTTCTTGGATAAAATTTAAGTAATGAGTCCTCGGTGTCAGTCAACCATAACTGTCAATTATTGTAGGTGCCGGAATAGCAATTAAATCCCCATCCGGGCCCGAGGTAGAACTTGATTCATGGTATTCTTCTGCCGATCGTACAACACTAGAAAAGAGACAAGGTTCAACTCACAAACATCAGCTTTTAAGTAGGGGGTATGTTACTCCCCAAAACCAGAGGCAAGCTCTGGCAGTCGTTGTCGGGGAACCCTTTCCTCCTTACATCCTCTAGGCTAGAGTGGCACATTATGACAACGGTTGATGCACCCTTATTGCCCTGTATCCATTATCACAATTATTATTTAACACACACGATGCGTTTTTACTACATTGCATTATTTACGTTGACTATTACTGGTACGTTTAGTTTTCATTGTACACTTACATCAGCTTTTTGCTTGCAGTCTCTCTCTCTCTCACGCTTGCTTTTTTCCATTACTATGCATACTTACACTTCTCTCACAATCTGTGTTTATTACTTCGTAATATTTATGAGTTGGCTGATGGGATATTTGAATGTGCTTATAAACAGCTTACTTTCTCTGTCATGTTTATCCCAATGTGACAACATAGTGAGCAACAAAGTTCTGGATTATGTTCTAATCTTGCTTGTTCCCAGCATCAACTTACATGATAACTTTCACCATTCGTGCTGGTCTGGTATTTAAAATAACTGGGGTTGCTGTCTGATGTTAATTTTGATCAATAATATAAATTTTCATTCGATTAATAATCAATATTTGTAGGATGGATTATTATTGATAAATTGAATTGAAAATTCTCGAAATTTGTTATTGTTCAATCCTTAGCTTTGTCACAAAATACAATAAAATTCAAGGAAACACTCGCTCACTAAAAGTATCACTTCTATGAACTTAACATAGATATTTTGTAAGGGATAAGTAGGTGTAACAATTAATTGTTAATCGATTATATCGATTAATAACCTGATAATCGATAATTAGATGAGGGAACCAAGCGACTAAGTCTTACAACGCAAGTCAAACGGCACAAGATCTGTTTTTTTGTGAGTGAGTGACTTTGCTCCAGAACGACTGAACAGATAGAGCGTAAATTTAAACAGACATCTGGTACAAGTCTTTAGCGTGCAGTTAACATTTTGAGCAAAATCTTTTAAGATTTAAACTCATAATAAATTGAAAATAGGCTGAGAAAGTCACATTTAATTTAACGACAATGTTTTTTTGCTTTTGAACAAATCATTTTTATCAAATCATGTTTGCATGCAGTGACCAAGGTGAATCGAATGTTAAACGCTCAAGGTTACTCAAAATTCCTCTCTGAGATTGAGTGAACCTTGCAATCATTACTCGTATTTCGTACTGGCTATGTTGTCGATAGTATTGAATGATTTCAAAACGTGTTCTAAACTTTCCAGAAATAATGAAATAATCCAGAAATAACAAAATCTATCCCGACCGTTGTTTGAACCCGCGGGTCTCCAACATTCCGTGCATAAAGGCGCCTTAGCCAACTAGACTAGGAAATCGCCAATGTCGTTGTTAGACGAGTGAGCAAGTCATGTGTTGAGTACCTGGGAACACTTGCATTTAAGTTGATTGATATATAAGTTATAAATGATAGGATTTTGAGTTTGTTTGGAATAAGTGCGCGTCAGCTGTTAGGCCATAATGCGTAACTCCAGCCTATGATAGGCTAGGGAGGAAAGACCCATGCTGGATCCAGCCTTATGTAGGGAATGTTACCGGGTACTCAACACAATGACTCGTCGCTCACTCATCTAACAAAGACTTTGGCCAGTGGCGTAGGAACCGGGGGGGGGGAGGCAGGGGGGCAAAACTAACGTGATTTAAATATCCATTCCAGAATTTCTGTAGTAAATATGCACTTACACTTATACAATTCGACAGTCACCTTGGTAAAACGAATATGTTTACCTGTATGCTTCGTCATTAGATAAAAAATTAGGTTGAAATTTACTAAAATGGTCCACTTCACGTTAATTTTCTAGTTTTTAGATCGCAGATAGTTGCAGCAAAACATTGTTTATAGAGTCCGAGTGCAGTTAAAATATGACAAAATAACTGTAGTATGGTGATATTTTTTTTCGCCTTCAGCGAAAGGGCTTCCAGCGGCTGGTGCTTTGCCCCAGACCCCAGCTGCCACCCACAGAATCTACTAATGGGTTTGCCCCCCAACTTTCAAACCGTTCCTACATGCCTGACTGGCATTTTCCTAGTTAGCAACAACCCTAAAAATAACCTTGCCACTGCTGGTTTTATGTAGCAATGTATCTGACTACCTTCATTCAGCGATAGACTGCTTTGCTTTCATTGTACTTAATAATTCATTAATTGCTTGCATTTAATTGCTTGTATGTTCCGTGAAACTGATTTAAATATGATTACAGGATTGCACAATTTACAGAATGTAATGAATAGTATTTCATTTTTTAAATAATTTACTAAATAATTTAAAAAGTAATAATTTAAAATGATGTAGGCCTGCAAATATATAAATAAATGTGAAAAGATCTTTGATTGCACTTAAATAAACGGTTGCCCCATTCCCATCATCATTGGCACGTGTAGAATAGAGTGTAGTTTCAAGTAGTAGTAATGTGAGTAAAGTAAGTATGTACCTAGTAGTAACTAACCTTGAAAACCTGATAGAGGCATGGTGGTAAATAACATTGTAATAGTCTAGAACCGAGTAGTTATTGTTGCCCTAGTTTAGTATTTCCTCCATGTCAGAGTGTGGCCGGAATCAAAGGAGCAACATGTACCCTACTTACCGTACCTACCTCACCCCATCCATAAATCTTCCCTCTTTATCACACGTCTAGTTGGTACTAGGGTGAATTTGTATACCTGGTATTTACCATCATTTACTATGATCTCTGCAGTCAAATCTGCTGCCTTAAGGACAGAATAATAGTAAATTAAACAATTTTGTACATTTACCATTAAATAAAATATAAACAATATGCAACCTATTTACAAAACAAATTATTCTTTAAAGTGAGTAATAAACTAATACTAGTTCCAACAAACGCTATTCAAGTTTTACAAACAACATTTCAAAAGTCTTTGTTTAAATTATTTGGTTTACAGTTGACAAAATACAATGCAATACAATCAAATTATAATTTTCATATTATTTTTAATTCATTCCCTAAAGTCTTCGAAATATTTTTTTCTTATTTGTACCTATTTTAATACCAATACAACCCTTCCCTTTCTGGTAATTGCTTCTTGATATTGACAGTTCGGAAGTCCGATGGCATAAAACGGGGCCTGAAGTTCAAACGAGTGGTAAATGATGACCATGGCATGCTCTAACCATGGATTTTCCCTCACTCCTCATTTCAACATAATATTGAAATCTCTCTTTGATCAGTAAACTTAAATCAATAAATGTACTGCTCTCCCATTCACCACTTTGTATTAAGAATCAATTAATATAGGTCTAGTGGCAGAGCAGCACTTGGGTTCAATTAACAAATGACTATGAGTTAAAAGTTCATTCGTTTTAGCCAATAAGTCCTGCGATTATAAATTGTGTTTCAATTGGCAAAACACAAATCTAAACTCAGCATCATTTTATGACTTGTTCCCTTTCTTTCATACAGTATATAGAAAGTTCTTCACTTACTTGCATTTCCAAATATTCCAGCAGAGGAAGCATATCGTCCACACACGTGATCGCAGGTGACCAGCCAACTTTATGGGAAACAAAAAATATTTGACTTTGAACCTTTTGGTTTATACTGAAAAGTGGGTAAGGATGAAATCTTGAACTTTTTACCTGGATCTCAATATCACTCCAGACTATCAATGTGTGGCTCTGATAGCTCAATTGGCTAGAGCATCTGTAGTGGAGCCGGAAGGTCTGGGTTCGAGCACCACTCGGGCAAATTTTAATGACAGTTTCAATCACTTGAACTCAATATTTCCATGACTTTAAAAACAATTAAGTCTTTGTTATTAAGCTTTATACCAAAAATTACTTGTTTATTGCCACTTACTAATTTGTTTCCTAATTTTCCAAGTGAGCCTTGATTCTTGATTGATTGGATCATTTATATACCTGTACAGTTCTCCTTCTCAGTGTTGTAAAGACTGCTAGTATAACTTGCTCAATGATGTAGCTTGTTTACAATTTCGTGTAGATCGGGCAGGGATAAATACCTTGTGTCAGATAAGGAATGAACAGATTGTTAAATACCGAACATCAATAAAGATAATAGTTCTCAAGTGTATGTGACAACTTTTAAAAAGATAAGCTTGTTCCGATGGCACGCGCAGTTACAAGAACTTGTGTGGTATAGCTTAGCATAATAATATTATATTACAGTATATTATACTTTAAACGAAATAATGAACTATTTGACTTGGTATGGCCAATGAAAATGTTCAATTTAATTGTGCTGCCAACTGTTCATGTTTTCATAACTGCATTATTTATATGGCATGCTGCAGATATGTCTACTATCAAACAATTTTTAAATGTTTCTGTGTTACTAAGGCTGAAAAGAATATCTATTATTCCTCTAGCCCTACAGGTTAAAGTGGTTCCAACGAAAGAATGCAGATAGAGATAGTTCAAAATTGTTTTCACAACATAACAACTTTGTCAGCTCTATTCACTCTAGTTCAGCGTGGATCTAGAACACAGAGGAACTCTGTGATCTAGCACAGATAATTTTTGCTTGTGTTGGTAAAATATATTTCTCTTTCATACACAAAGGTGACATTCCTTTTACCGCACATCCACCACTATTCATACTACCCCCACCACTACAAAGCATCTGCATTCTTTCGTTTGAGCTAGTATAATACAAATTTTAATTTACTTTTGGCTACCAGTTACATTTTCATTGTAATAAACTTGGATGCTGCACAATAACGGAGCTCTGCCTGTTCATACTTGTACTAAATCACTTTGCAGTTCTAGCCTTGACCTTGAAAAAACCTGGATATGTTGCCAAAACAGAGCTTGTTGTCACTTGCCCAAAGAGATTGATAATAAATTACTTAAACTTTGTTTTAAAGTTAAGTTTGTAATTTTATTAAATTATATCAATGTTGTATTTCTGTATTCATGTATAGTGATCATAGATAGCCTTCATGTACTGGGCAGCATATTATGTGTGTGTCACCAACATTACCTCCATAAAGCTTGCTGTTACTTAAGGAGGTGTAATATTTGTGTTGGTAGTATATATTCCTATGGGGGGTTATTTGTTTTTGCATTTTAATACAACTTTATCAAAACTGGGGTAGAGTTGGCCAAATATTGGTCGGCTTCACAGGCAATAACATAATTCACAACATTTAACATATTACAGGGTTCCTAAGCACTGACCAGCTTTATGGATATTCAAATTGGGTATTGGTACGTGGAACTGAGCAAAGTTTCAGGACAATTCTTAAGAGGTCTTCCATGCCTGTCCTTGTCACTTTCACTATACGATACGATACCTTCCGATATTTTTCACCGAGATTATTTAGGATCCCTATCAATATATCAAACATGGATATTAATTATGTAATTGTATTGATGATTCACTAGTTAATGTTAATTGTGTGTTTTAACTTTATTATCAACAATGTTTTTTCTAAATGATCAAATCATGTAGGTGTAATGTACACAATACTTCAGTAGGTGCCAATAAGATGAAAAACATGATCTAACAATTTGATCCTGTCTTGTCAAATCCAAAGTAATTAAACTTTCAAACTGATTTTTTCATGTGTGAGTGTAATTTATCTATTGCTAGTATCCCATTCATTTTTATGAAATAGGAAGCTTCAAAATATAATCATTGGTAAATACCTTTTTGCCCCGAACAAGGTTGCCTAGTCAAATGTAATCGTGAAAGGATTGAATAAAACCACAATTTAATTTAACTGGGGAGTTAACCAATGGTCAGTTTAACATACTTTAGTGACACCTGGCTTGGGTTGTTAAACACCAACATACAAGATCAGCATTTGTAGTGAAATATTTGGTGTTTTTTAATAATACCCTTTTAAGACTACACAGTGCAGAAGTACTACGTACCATTTATCAAAATACGTTCATTTGAATAGTTACACCTAGGGGTCGAAATTAACTTTTAATGCCATCAGCCAGGCAACAATAGTCCTCTAGCCTGAGAGCATTTTTACCAGCCCGCAATCAAGTGGGTTTTACACAATGCACTACTTATTAACCTGGATATATTACAATAAACACATTTTTAAAACTTGACACAGGTTATATTTTATTTTTATATTGAACGATGGGTTTTATTGATGTAAAACGATCATACTTTGCCGGGTTTGTCGTGTGTGGGTGGGGAACTAGGGAGGACCGCAGAAACGATTTTCACCATAATTAGAAGTAGATGAGCCTAAATTAGGAGATTCTTATTTGGTGTACACACTTGGGGAACGATTGTCCATACTTTGTAGCGTACAACTACTGGAAACTCTTTAGGTTATCGGCATGAAATATTAAGATTTTTGTACGGCAATTAGGATCTCTGGACAAAGTACTCGCCTGTCGGGCTAGTGAAATGAGAGTTTTACTAACCCGAGCAAAGTTTCACTAGCCTCGGGCGAGCGTTAATTTCGACCCCTGGTTACAGCTATTATTAGTATATCGGCTCTATTTTTATGGCGTGAGGTTATTTGTCTGAAAATGTTTCATTTGACTGTCTTCCAGAGACAAAAATTAAGAATCAGAATTAACATAAACCGTTTCACAACTAGTGTTCTTTCATTGACGAGAAAAACCACCAGTATTTGGTGCTGATATGTGATAACGTTTGAAACATTTGGTGCTGTGACTTGTTGAGTAGAAAGACTCTGTGCATCTTGTGGTTTGAAGTGTGCCTTCTTTTCAATATATGGACGTAGTTAGGGGATATGAAACCCACACTTTTTTTACGTTTATACACTTTGCAAACATTGCAACATCGCTCTTTAAAAAAGTTGATTTATTAAATTTAATTAATACTTATGCAATTTGCACAGAATTGATTTGAAAGGCTAGGATAGTCTGTATTATTATTATTTTTACTATCATAATTATTATTATTATTATTATTATTATTATTATTATTATTATATTATTATTATCTACTATGATAGCAGTGGACAGCTCTTCTTTTAATGTAAATTATTCACCACTACGACCATAGGCGTGCGCAGAGATTTTACTATGGGGGGGGGGGGGGCCACAGGATTGCCATCCTGATGGGGGAATGGTGGCCGCGGAGAAGGGACGGGGTCTGGGCATGGTCCCAGCTGCCGGAGGCGATTTTTTGGGGGAGTTATCTTTTTTAGGGAACTGTTTAAACTGTATTTGAGAGTAAGAATGGCTATTATTTACACTTAATACCTCAAGGCATTTTTGTCATAAAACTTACTTGAAAGTGAGATGATGAGAGAAAAAGGTAGGTAAAGGGTTTGGAAAACTAAGTAGATATTTGTCTTATTTTTTATTTTTAATCTATTATTTTTAGTCACTTTTCATTGTATTTATAAACATTTCTAGCCCCCCCCCCCTGCACACGCCTATGACTACGACGCGACTAAACATCCCGTAAATGTTATAATTTCTCTTTAATTATATCGGGTGGCAAAAGTATAACTTGTGAATTATTATTATTATTATATTATTATTATTATTATTATTATTATTATTATTATTATGAATACAAGGTTTTTAAGCCTAAGCCTGCTTTGAGAACTTAGTTATTGAATGTTTGCAATTGTTATTATTCATAACATAAAATATTCACTTATGTTTTTAATCAAATTTACATTGTATGTACTAGGAGTTGTGTTTTAAATGTTAATCATAAGTAAAAACTTCATTATCATATCACATAATGTTCTTCAACTTGAACATAATGCAAATGGTTAACTTTTGAATTAAAATGTTGGCATAAGAGAAGATCCTACTTCATAGCAATTTGAGAAAATTGGTTGAAATTAAAACATCATGTGCTTGTAACTCCTACAAATACATAGTTTGTGTACAAATAGTGATTTATATCATTCTGTACTTTACATTCTTGTAATGTTTAAAAATGGTCAATCAGTCGACCATTATTGTTTCAAAATTACACTCTACCCTCAATGTAAATACTGTCAAGAATAAAATGGGCAGTGCTTGCAACCAATGGGACAAAATTCTACTTGCAAGTTGCGAGTGACTTTTGATGTGAGTAATTTTTTCTTACTTCAGAAAATACTTTTCACTAATCACCGATAAAAATTATCCTACATAATATAGAAGCTGGCTAAATTACAGCGGAGGTCTCTACACAGGCAGGCCGATCAGACTTAAAAAGCATGTAAACGTGCTGTTCGTCATTCAAAAATGTCTTAAAGGCCAAAACAATTTGTGTATGGCTGAATGACTGGCAACTGGGGCTTTGCCTCACCCCTGACTTACCCAATCGAGTAGGATTTCTGCCTTGCAAGTTACTCTCAGTGTGATTCTTGGAGGGTTGCTTGCAACCCCTCTCCCCTAAAAACTCTAGTAGACCTATCTCTTCAGCCAACAAAACAATATGATATTTCCTTTAGCCTTTGTACCAACTCAAAGTTGACATTTATTATTTTTTAAGCGAAAATTTTAGACATGACAACTCCTTATTGTGTGAGTATTTGTTAAATAAGTTTGATGTTGTTTACTAAGCATATTATTACTATAATTTATTATGTGGGATGCTACAAGTGTGTAGCAAAACAAGGTGCGATCCTGTTCAGGGGATAGATTCCCTTAATAGATCTGACTGTTCAGTATATACATATGTTAACATATCAAATACATATAACTATTAATAACGTTAAATATGTATTTTAAAAAAAGTGGTATGGACCAATGTTTTTAGTTAAGATTATGTATTTTAATAATAATGATTGAAGCTATATATATATCAGGTTATAAAATTAAATTACAAATAATTGGACATTTCACTTCTATTATAATTTTTGGTTAACTTAATGTAGAGTAATGCCACTAGGCCTACGACAAGAAAAATTATAGAATCTGGTTTGATTTCTTGTGTACTCAATATGATTAGTGTTCCAGTGTTCCGTATCCAGTTATTTGGAAGAATTTCTGTCCTGTTATTCTGTACCATCACACTCATGAACGTGTAATTTACAGATCATTGTTATGTTAGGCTTAGCCTATATTCTTAGATAAAATAATGTAATAATCGTGAAATCACCAAATATTTGTCTTTTAATTTACTTTATAGTGTACAATATTTTATCATTGTTAATGATCAATGTTATCAATAAACAAATTGGTATGTATCTTCTGTGTACTTAATATTTTGGTTATGAGTAACTGATAATGATTTACATTTGG